>CM035841.1:395064727-396264727 GCA_020510985.1 Pholidichthys leucotaenia
GCTCATTCACTTAAGTTGGCTTTATGTTGTGTTTTATCATGTTTACTAGCAGATTTACAGTATGTCCTACAGATACAGGTTTATATAAAGTTGCCAAACATACATTGCAATGTTGAAACTGCAACATTGTTCCAATGTTGAACACACTATGTTGATACAATTTACCAACATTTTCAGCGTAGTTTCAATGCTGACAATAATTGTTCTTTCAACGTTGATTCAGCATCTTGTGCCTGCTGGGTAACTGTTGCTAGCAGACTGTTACTGACAGTTGCAGCAATGCAAATAATTCAATATGTAGAGTTTAAATCTCCTTTCCCTTTTCCTTCTGGGTGCAAGAAACTGATATCAACAATGTAATGGGCATTGACACTTATTTTATATTTTAGAAAAAAGTTAATGTAAATAAATGCAAAGCTATACTTAGTTTGTTGCCAACTGTTGCTAGCCAACAGTGCCATTGTAGTTATGGAAATATATGGAGAACTTGAATCCATATCATTTACTTTTATTTTCAACAGATCTTGCAGACATCTCCAACAAAAAATTTGGGATGTAGACATTCCTGTTTATGTCCAGTGTTGGACATAAACAGGAAACAATTACCAACTCCTAGTGCAACTGAAGTTCATCATTATCCTTGTACCCAGGGTCAAGTCTTCTCTATTACACAGATAAGCTAAGATAATAAATGGGCAGCTCAGTGGCACAGTGGTTCACACAGTGGCATCACAGGAAGAAGGTCACGGAATTGATTCCACCCCTGACCATCATGGGTTCGATCTCCCCGTGATCATCAATGGACCTTCTGTGTGGAGTTTGCATGTTATTCCTGTGTCTACGTGGGTTTACCCTGGGTACTCCGGTTTCCTCCCACAGGCCAAAAACATGCAGGTTAGGTTAACTGGAGACTCTAAAGTGGCCCTAGGTGTGAATGTGTGTATGAATGGTGAAGGGATTGGTGCCGTATCGTGGCTGCCTCATCCATCAAGGTGGATGCCCTGAATTTCCCTCTGGGGATCAATAAAGTATACAAAATACAAAAACAAAAAACAAAAACAAAACTGTTTGTCCTTTGGTGTTATCACATGCACCTTTAAGTGATGTCTAGGGATGGGAACTGATAAGATTTTATCAATTGTCGATTTTGCATATCAGTCTGATTTTTTAAGTGAGTGATGGTTCAGCCCTTTATATTGCACTACTGCTGTAAAGAAGCACTTTGTTAGGGTGCTGTCTATTAATTTCACACATTCAAACTTTAGACGGCGTTAGTTTTACTAAGACTATCTCATTGCTCTTATTTTTGTTTCAATGCTTAAATACCTTCAAAATATTTATTTTGCGCTGGGGCATCAGGCATGCCTGGGAAATAAAGGGAAATGACATTGTCTGCCTGTTTATGGCAGCTTTATGAATATAATTTGGAACTCTGTTTTTTTTGTGACAAATTTGATATTATCACCAAAATTATATAAATATTATTTTAATTTTACTTAATTTATTTTATTTTTCAGGTTAGTACATTACTCCTTCCAGAGACCCATGAGTCTTCATGGTGATAATCTTTTTTTAAAGAGTACCTGTAAACTACCCTGACTGCTTTGATAGTCTTTTCTTAAGAACTGAAAGCATTGTCACAACATTGAATTGTATGTGATTAAACCACGTCTGAAAAATTTGTCACCCTTATGCCGGCTGGACCATATTTCCCCCACTATAAAATGTCTATCTGTCTATATGACATCTGGGCATTTGGAAAACTTGTACTCTGGGCTACTGTTAAAAAAATACCCGATTCTTTGATTGAATGGTCCAACAACAAGCCGGAGAATTCTTCAATTCAAAGATGGGACATTAATTTAGAGATCACATGTAAAGCAAGCAGCACTGGGTGCAGCGTGATGCAGCTCCCTCTGGAGCGTCGCCACACTGACCCCGACTTCTGGGTGTGGCTTACATTAATCTTCTCGGGTTGGCGGGTTGGACCAACCCCCATACAATAGGATGGGCTTGTACATGACTGTCTGATTGGCCAATTTAACTCTGACGTGAACAGGCCATCCACTGATCAAGCTGCTGTTCTAGAATGTGCAATCAACAGTATACCTGAATGTTGGATCCGGGTGTGTATCTAGTGTGATAGACCTGACTATAAAGAGAGAGAGAGAGAGAGAGAGAGAGAGAGAGAGAGAGAGAGAGAGAGAGAGAGAGAGAGAGAGAGAGCTCTATAGCTCTGCCTAATTCCAGTTTAACACAACATATTTGTTCATAAGAATGCAAACAGAATATGTATGGGATATGTGTAGAGCATAAAGGGAGATTACCTACAAAATTATTATTTTGGCACTCTAACTTTCCATTAACCCTTTCACTCCCCCCTTTGGCATGATTTTATCATGTCAACCATGCATGGTGTGAGAGACGCTGGCGATTAACAGATGGTGGATAAGGCAGGTCCCTACATTGTGTGTCAACCCAAGAGGCTTTCACCATTGGTTCTGCTACCCTTGACATCCTAGCACGGTGCAGTGATGTCTAAGAGGGCCTTGTCCAGATGAACTGTTAATCCACGACGCCCACGAAACCTTTGTCCACCGGTTGACCCTTGCCAGGGCTCGCATCATTCAGCTGCCATCATCACACGGTTGCAACAGAGGTTTGACCTTCCTCTGTGTCTGCTTCCTGTATCCGCAGCTGTGGAGCACAGTGCCATCTCGTTTACACACACCAGTACCATTCGAAACAACTGTGTGCCCACGCTCTCAGAGGCACACGTCGTCCCATGAGGTCTATAGGACAGTCTGGTGGGTGCAGCAGAAGATAGATAACATCCAGTCCAGCCAGTGAACAGTTCAGTGATGCTACCCCACTGTCGCTGGACAGAGGTAGAGATGCTGGTGTTGGTAAGGCTCGAGCTCCTGGCTCCACCACGGATGCTGGAGGTGCAGTGGATGTGCTCGGGTACCAGTCCATTCTTCTTCTAGGGACTGAAGTCATACAGTCACTTGTCCTACAACCTTTTTCTACATCGCAGGCACACGTCGTGATGGTCTGGTGCCCTCCGGCATGCATCTTCCCTGTGCCCTACACCTTTGCTCGAGTGCCGATGCAAAGGGCTCAGCCGGGACAGGACCAATAATGGCCTGAGGGGTTGCCATCACAATGTCTGGAGACTGTACCATTTTATCCTTATTCACTCCATCTGTAGTTATCCATGTGCTGTTGTAAGTTATCTCCTATTAGCCTTGAGTGTGTGGTTGTCCGCTATATGCAATCTACAAGCAGTGGTTGTGTTGTGTTGAGTGTGTTGGGTAATGGGACCTATGTGTTCAGCAGTGGGTAGGCAGTGGATAACATCGTTCAACATTAGGAGACATCCTTATCCATGCATTGCTGTATTCAGGCTTTCAGAGCTTCTAACTTCACCCTTATCCAGGCTAACCTAACTGTAATTAGTAAGTAAGTAAGTAAGTAGCTTTATTTATATAGCACTTTTCACAGACATATAAAGTCACAAGTGCTCACAATGAAAACACAATTAGCATGATGGAAATAAACATGCAAGAGTACTATAAGTCTCACACCCGTACCTATGTGAGGTGATAGCTATGTTGAAGAGGATGATAAAATAAAGCAGCGATGAGAGTTTTAAGTTGAGTTTAGTAAATCATTCCGCCTTCACTGGATCCCCGCTCCGGTGCAAGTGTGAGCAGACCGGATCGGGATCCTCAGGCTCTCAGATGAGGGGACACAGAGTGTGTGTCAGCAGCAGCAGTTGAAGAGTGAGTGAATGAGAGGATGAGCATGGATTACAGTGCAGTATACTGTATATACCCAACTACAACAATACATAAAAAGAGCATCCCCAGCAGTTGGTATGATCAAAGAGATTGCAGAACAGGCATGAGACATTTGCATTTGAGAGACATACATCACAATAGGCAGATTGCTGGCCTCTGCTCCAGCTGCAAGACAAAGAGGTTACAAGGCCACATCTACATATTGATCTCAGTCTCTAGGTCACAGTAAGGACAGGACGGCATGAACACAATGCATGAAAAGCACATTAACATCACAGTAGTGAGCCAGAAGAAGCGGGGGCTGCCTGTAGACATTAATACACACATTTCACTGTTCTGTTAATTGCTCTAGCCGAGCGCTGTGTCTGTCCAGTCTGTTGTGGGGGTTACACCAACCCGCCACACGCTCCCTCCAGAGGGCTCGGCAGGCGGCTGAGGTCTCGATCATGAAGCTTGGGCAGTGAGCCAGGAGAAGCTCTGTGCAGGTGGGGGGTGGTGGTAAGTGCCGGCCGGGAGCGGTGAAATCGTCCTGGCCGCACAAAAATTGCTTGTTGTCCGCGATGTCGAGGGGCTGTCCCGTTGAACTTGCGGAGATCACAAGAAGACAAATTAGTCTCGGACTCCTCTCGTGGCCATGATGAAAAGCAGGAGCGGCTGCTAGAAAAAAGGAACAAAAGCAGAGGGACTTGGCGTGTTGACTTTAGATGCAGCGCGCAACCCTAAAGCCTCGGAACCGCAGGACAGCTGAATTCCCCCTTGTGTGCCGTGGCCTAAGACCATTAAAATCCAGTGAGCAAGCTGCGTGCCTCAGGTGTACGAGCAAAGCCTGAAAGGGCCAGTGTGCAGCAGAAGGAGGCGGGTCAGTGGAGCTGTATGTGTCCCTGCGTGGTGCGCCGTCCTCGTAACTCCCTGGTGCGTGCGCCGGGGTTCCGTGATGGGTGGGCCAGCTGGAGAGGAGAACCAGGGTCAGGAAATCTTGGTGGAGATCGGCGCAGTCGGTGCCGATAATCATCTATGATGAGCTGTGGCTGCAGATTAGTCTTGGTGCGTTGGAGCGTTGAGGGGAGATAGACGATCTTTGTTCCTCAGGCTCGGGTAGATGAGTAGGATCGCTGAGAGGGAGGAGTAGCGGTGAGAGGGAGAAAACTTTATGTGTCCCTCGGCCGGTCCGGCGTGGACGTCCCGATCTCAGGCGAGGGGCACGCCATGACGTTTTCTGGGCCGGGGACGGTTGATGTCCGGAGAGCAGCTCGCCTGTGTTGGCTCCGCGTCGAGGTCTCCCTAAAGCCGAAGGGAGGGCAGATCGTTTGCGTCAGGCTGCTGTGTTCGCTGGCAGCGTGTTTTTTTCAGCGTTGGGTCGCCAGCGTGGCCGTCCAGACCAGAAGGTTGCGTTGCACAAAAGCGTGTGCATTCTCGGGGTCACCAGTGAAGCAGATGATAAAATAAAGGCAGCGATGTAAAGGTTTTAAGCAGGTTTATTAAATCATACCGCCTTCACAGGATCCCCGCTCCGGTGCAAGTGTGAGCAGACCGGAGCGGGATCCTCAGGCTCTCAGATGAGGGGACACAGAGTGTGTGTCCAGCAGCAGCAGTTGAAGAGTGAGTGAATGAGAGGATGAGCATGGATTACAGTGCAGTATATATACCCAACTACAACAATACATAAAAGAGCATTCCCCAGCAGTTGGTATGATCAAAGAGATTGCAGTACAGGCATGAGACATTTGCATTTGAGAGACATACATCACAATAGGCAGATTGCTGGCCTCTGCTCCAGCTGCAAGACAAAGAGGTTACAAGGCACATCTACATATTGATCTCAGTCTCTAGGTCACAGTAAGGACAGGACACATGAACACAATGCATGAAAGGCACATTAACATCACAGTAGTGAGCCCAGAAGAAGCGGGGCTGCCTGTAGACATTAATACACACATTTCACTGTTCTGTTAATTGCTCTAGCTGAGTGCTGTGTCTGTCCAGTCTGTTGTGGGGGTTACACCAACCCACCACATATGTACGATTTATGTATTATCAGTAGCACACTGTGTTTACAAATAATCTGTGATGGCAGAATGGTCTTCCTTGTCATCATCCTCCGTCTTGGGGTCCTCGGCTCTTCCTCTCAACCCAGCAATTGGTCTAAGACTTGCTGATGACTCCCACTGTGGAAAATTGCATTTGTTAACACCCTTCTGGGCTTCTGAATATATGGCTTATAGTGTCGTACTCTGCTCCTTTTGTTAGATCTACATCTGGTTATCCTTTTACCATAACCAAATTTGGAATTTGCTTCAAAATTTCCTCATCCCCTCGTTTGTTAATGTTAAGATTGGTCATATAGGAGATTTCTGGGTGTCAATATCTATAGCCCTGTGTGCCGTGGTCACCCAGCTAAGAGACAATGTGTATGTTTTTAATTTGGGAGAATATTCTTTGTTGAGGTCAGGTATTGGTTTTCCATGGATGGCTACATTCCGCAGTAGAGGTGACAAAATGTCCAACATTTTCCAATCCATGTGTTTGGGTCTAACCAGCGGGATGTGTGGAACCCCCCATAGGTTGAAATGTCTCTTATCCTCTTCAATTAGGATAATGGATGCTTCCACACATTTCCTTGTTTGCCAGTCCAAATTTTATGACCATTCTGGAGGATGGATTTGCAAATAATGGTTGTTCATAATTTGGATCAGATCCCGTTCAATACCTATAGTACATGGGGGTACAATGCTACTTTTACAGATGTTGATAGGTGTTCTACTGGTAGCTTGCCATTTGCAGAATTTGATCGTTACTTTTCTGACCTTGAAAAGTCCTGTATGTCATTACCCAGAGTTCCTACTTTACGTGCAATAATTTAATTTTTGCTAATTTTCTGTATATGTGTAGAAGTGAGTCCACTTATCTGTTCTAGTCTTAAGCATGCAATCCAGTTTTTCCATGGTGGATGTGGGCGCCTCCCTCCCGCAAGCAGTGGCCTGGACATCAGTCCATTTCCATTATGGGGCGTGCTCCCTCCTCCTCCTTGTTGTACTCCCCCTCCTCCTTTTGGCCTCCTTTTATAAGAGAAACAGATTCAGGGGAGCCTCAGGCTTCCCTTGTGACAGCCATCCCATAAATAAGTGCGTGTTTTTCCTTCAAATTTTATTTTCCCTTCTTATTTAGATTTCCAACCTTGAGTCAAGAAAGAAACTGCTTCAAAGCCTTTATTTAATTTTTGCTAATTAATTCAAGATGGAATAATAAGATTAACTCTCCACAATGCCAACAGATAATATTTGTACTACTGTAATTGAATGCTTTGTGGATTTTTGTGTTGTACTGGCATACACCTCCATGATGCTACTCATTTTTGCAACTCAGAGTTTATCTTCCAAGAGTTCTGTTCAGTGACATCCTATGCATACCCTCTATTGGGGAGGAACATGATTGGGGTGTTTGATTGACTTCAAATAACTGAGTATACAGTAAAGCTATAATCTTTGCTGTGAGTGTTTGCTCATTACTTAATGTTAATATTCACAACTAAAAGAAATGCACTGAAAGTTAGATACCTAATGCCTCATTTTCACTTTAAGTACTCGGAAACATTTAAGATGGCTGCCTGTGTTTGTGCCTTCTTCCTGACACTCTTAAGGATTAAGAAAAATTTAATTTATTTATTGTTGGTTTTTTGTTTGTTTGGTTTTTAAAGCTACAGTTGCAAATCTTACACAGATCTTTATTTTTCTTTGGTTACACATACTATGCCTTCATTTCCTTTCTTTTAATCTAATCTGTCCAAAAAATAAGATTCATTCATATTTATACGTTCTTTCTGTAGCTAATCAATAGTTTGCATACATGGTAGCATTTTAGATGAGAAAGCACACCGACTTCTCAGCTATAAGGCTGAGAACATTGTGATCAATTATCTTAGTTTTACTGTTAGATTCACTCCCTGCTTGTTAAAGAGGATGCCAACTCACAAAATGCCTAACCTCAGACTTCAAGACAGTAAACCTTAAATGACTCAGTAACTTTTCTACCCCTTCCTGTCCCACTCTCCCCATTTGAAACAGATTGGCTTAATATCAAAGTCATTCTTTTTCAACTTCCTGTAGGGGAGGATATCCATTGTGTTGCTAATTGGGGGACCCCCTGGGTGCCCTTGTGGGTGTTTGAGCCCAGTGGCCAAATTGCTGACATAGAAAGTATTAGTCCCATGGGGGCCTCTGACTCTATTATTAAAACTCTGACCTCCTGTGGCCCTGCAGCTGATACTGCTGGGGAAAATTAGGTGGGGCATGGGTATGGATCTTTTGAAGATTGCTCATGTATTGGGTTTGCTCAGTATGTGGTCTTGGCACAACTCTGATATGGAAAGCAACAATACTGTACTTACATGTGCTCAATTGTTCCTCTTTAACTATTCTTTTGATATCCCTTTGTACTGTTGTTGCGGAGGGAAGAGGGGGTCTAGGCGATGGCGTGGAGGTGGAGGGTGGACGCAGCCAATTCCAGGGGGCCTCACCACACGGTCATTGGGGGAGGGGTCCACACCCACTGCGGCCATCATCGCAGATTTAATAGAGAAACAGAAAAGCTGTTAAACCGCGTTTTTGTCCTTTTCCATTTTATCGCTATTTTGCATTTGTTCTCACCGTTGCAGCATAAGTCTCTTACTCTTACATTTTTTCTTTCCTTCTTCCAGTCGTTTCTCCATATTTTCTCATGTCCTACACACAACTTTAACAATTCATCAACTTTCCATTTTCTCAAAAAACAAATTTCCCTTTCCATTTTCTGCCCACTCTCACTTCCACAAGGTTCATCTCCACACACACACACACAAAAAAACCCTCCTATTTATTTATTTTTGTTCATTTATTTTTGTATTCATTTACAAAAATCCACAAAAACTCCAATTTACAATTTTCCTTATTCATTCATTTAGATTACCTCACTTTTATATATTGTCCACCTAGGATTTT
This sequence comes from Pholidichthys leucotaenia, assembly GCA_020510985.1. Lineage (NCBI taxonomy): Eukaryota > Metazoa > Chordata > Actinopteri > Cichliformes > Pholidichthyidae > Pholidichthys > Pholidichthys leucotaenia. The sequence goes on from CM035841.1 coordinate 395,073,504, forward strand.
TCTACACTCTTATTGAGGAATAAATCTCCTTATCTACAGTTTTATTGTACAAGTAGGAATAGTTATTATTCTTTTACAGCCCTCTGCCTAATTTAAAGTTGAACCTTTTCTCTCCAGGCTGAGTGGGCATGCTTTTGCTTCACTACAAACAAACCCACATAGGTGGGTGCGGGAGGACTTTTTTTTGCTGTGCACAGACTTAAAGCTTTCCTTTCAGCCAGAGAGATAAGGTTTCAATTTTATTATTAAGATTTAAGGCTCTGATTGGCAGTAATTTTATGAAAGAGTGCACTGACTATATTTGGCCACACAATGGAGGCACTGTGCCGCAGCTTGAAGGCTGTTCAAGATGGCGTTCTCATGCATACGCGCACTAAATGCAAGATGGCCGTCTCTGAGCGCACAAGATGGCCCCGGAGCCTATTGTGTACAAACCAACCACCTTTTTTTTTTTTTAAGAAAATGGAGAATTGCTTCCTTAACTTCAACTGTAAACATGACAGAATAGCCTTACAACTTTAATTTGGCGCTTCATTTTAATACTGTTACCTCAAATAATCTCCTCTCAGTAATCTGTTTTACCAATCTCACCCCCACTCATGAGTGGGGGCAAATTACCTCCCTTCTTTGTGGAAAAACACACACTCGCCTTTGTTCTAGCCACGTGGGCAGAAAAGCACCATTAGTTAAATCATACTATGGGAAAAGTTTAATTGATATTTCCACCCCCAGTATTTCTCAAACCACGCGTTTATCCCCTAAAGACACAAAATTAACACTGATCAGCTTGCATGATGTGGAGAATATGCCACAGATTTGCATGTACTCATTTTCTCATAGCTTAACTTATATGTAGAGGACACTTTCATCGAGACCTCATCAGGTCATCGATACAAGAGGTATCGTATCATAAAGATCAGTCTTATACTGATTTTAACAAGATATTTTTATTGCTGTGTACTGTGAATTATTATTATTATTACTATTATTATTATTATGGCTGCTTGCTACATTATTCACTCATGATTAATGTTGAGATTCTTATAATGTATTACAATACCTCATCTATGCTCACTATTAATGTAAAAAAAGTTTCTTGCATTTTTTATTACTAGTCACTCAATAAAGGTCTTAAACATTTCTTATGACTGCTTGCTACATTACTCACTCATGATTAAGTTTGAGATTCGTATAATGTATTACAGTACCTTTATCTATGCTCACTATTGATGTAAAAAAGTTTCTTGCATTTTTTATTACCAGTCACTCAATAAAGGTCTTAAATATTGCTTGACTGCTTGATATTACTCACTCTTGATTAAGTTTGAGATTCTTACAATGTATTGGAGTATCTTTATCTATACTCACTATTGATGTAAAAAAGATTCTTGCATTTCAAATCTTCCTTATTCATAAAAAAATGACAGCTCTTTGTTCCTAGGACATTTCTTCACTCTCCCTCGTGCAAGATCACGTGGTTCATGCTTTATATGCGACCGCAGATTTCCATCACAGTTTAAAATTTGGAGATCGGATATACCCCTTAATCAGACAACTGTAAATTTAGTATGGCCAAAGTGCAGAAATTCGTGTTAAAAAAAAAAAAAAAAGTTTTTCTGCTTACCTTTTTTGTTTAGGCACCCCAGCAGTCTGCAAAAGGGTCCCTCCGATGTGATGTGTTCAGGTTCCCCTTGGAACCTGAACACATTTTTCTAACCCTTGTTAGAAAAATACCCGATTCTTTGAATGGTCCAAGAACAAGCAGGAGAATTCTTCAATTCAAAGATGGAACATTTATTTAGAGATCACATGTAAAGCAAGCAGCGCTGGGTGCAGCGTGACACAGCTCCCTCTGGAGCCTCACCACACTGACCCCGACTACCGGGTGTGGCTTACATTAATCTTCTCAGGTTGGCGGGTTGGACGAACCCCCATACAATAGGATGGGCTTGTATGTGACTAATTGGCCAGTTTAACTCTGACGCGAACAGGCCATCCACTGATCACGCTGCTGTTTTAGAATGTGCAATCAACAGTGTACTTGAATGTTGGATCTGGGTGTGTATCTAATGTGATAGACCTGACTATAAAATGAGAGAGAGAGAGAGAGAGAGATTTTGATTTTTAAAAGATCTTTAATAAACACACTTGTCCATCAGTCAATACAATTTCTATATCATGCTATGTTACACAGAAAATTAATCCCCCAAAAAACGCCCCCAAAAAAGCTGTCCATCATGAACTGAACAGAGGACATTCTCCAGGGACCAGAGGGTCCTGAAACCTTCCACATCCCCATTCCCCATAAAAAACTGAAAGTCCAGCCTGATTCTGGCTTTAAGTAGCCTCACAAATAAAATTTTGACATCAACATCATTCTCAACATTTTCAAGTTTTCTTCTCCGGCTTACATAGATAGCCAACTTTGCCTGCCCTAAAACAAAGTTCAGTAGTTGACACTTCTGCTTAAAACGACGATTGTACATAAAACCACAAATGAAAACCTGCTTAGAGAAAACTTCCTTAAAAATATGAAAAAGTTTTGTGAGAAGTTCAAAGAGGCCACTCAGGCGCTGACATTCAATAAAACAATGAAAAACTGTCTCCCTAGAGGAACAAAAAACACACTGATCACTGACACTGCTGTTAATCACAGAAACAAAAGCATTGACAGCTATAATACCATGCAGGACCCTCCACTGTAAGTCTCCATGCCTCTTAGGGAGAGGGGCTTTGTAAAGAGCCCTCCAGGCAGGCCGATGCCCTTTTCCTAGTTTAAAATAGGCTCTCCAAGGAGTGTCCACACAGGTGTTCAATCGGTCCTTGTTGAGTGCCATCACCACCAGTCTGTAGAGTGCCTTACCACTGGCTCCTCCAAAGTCCACACCAGTGGGAGCACAGAATGCCAGTAAGGAGCAAGGAGCGACGTCAAAGTCCATATAGAGCGTGAGAGAGGGAAAGGGGTCAGTGCTTTCTGGCTGCAGCGTGCCATTGCAAAAGTCCAAGAGTAGGGAGTGCTCAAGTCCATGAAGCTCCTGTTTCCAGTGTGCAAGAAGACCATCGATGAAACGATTCGACCTGACACCAAGATGAGCTGCTAAAGCTGAGGCGTTGTTGAGGCCAGGACCAGCCAGTTCCACCACTTGCTTCAGAGTGAGAATGTTCCTGGAACACAGCCTATCAAGGAAGGTCCTTCCAACTCCCGGCAGGACACCAAGGCGACCACCAAAAACCAGCGGCTCCTTCAACAACCAGTAGAGGGAATCGCATGGCCCTCTTTGTTTTTTAAAAAGAGTCCACACTGAAAAGAGACTGCGGTAAAAACTGGGTAAAGACAGTGCATTAGAGTTCTTAAAATCCATTAAAAACACAGGGAGGTCTAGCCCAAGCCCAAGGACTCTCTGTAAAATAACACAGGCCAAAGGCCTCCATACCAGGTCCTGGGGGCCCGTCAGCAGTCTCTGTATGAAAGTCAGTCTAAAAGCAGCACCTCTACTAGCTAAATGAATCACTCCTTGCCCCCCCTCCTCTTTGGGAAGAAATAACAGGGCTTGAGGAACCCAGTGGAGTCCACCCCCCCCAAAAAAGTCCACCAAAACACACTGAATTTTGGACAACAAACCAGCAGGGGGGTCCATGCACATGAGGCGGTGCCACAGGGATGAGGAAACAAGATTATTTAAAATGAGCACTCTTCCTCTAAAAGATATTCTTGGCATTAGCCACTTCCATTTGTTTAGTCTCCCGTTAATTTTCTCTATGACCCCATCCCAATTTTTTTGCTCAAACTGCTGATTTCCAATAAAGACACCAAGATACTTAAAACCTCCTTTTTTCCAAATCAACCCACCAGGCAGCGTAAGCTGATTTTCTAGTTTCTCCCCCACCATCAGAGCCTCGCTTTTTCCCCAGTTTATTTGTGCAGAGGAAAGTTGGCCAAAAAGATTGACACTCCTAACCAGAACGTCAATGTCACTCTGCTTATTTAGCAGAATGACTACATCATCTGCATAGGCCGACAGCTTGAACGTGGTGTCACAGCCAGGAAAAGTGACTCCTGATAGGTCCCTTCTCAGGCAGTGAAGCAAAGGCTCTATGGCGAGGGAGTACAGCATCCCTGAGAGAGGGCAGCCCTGCCGAACCCCCCTCTGGACTTTTAAAGGGGCAGACAGGCCCCCATTTATCTTCAGTACACTCTCAATGTCACTGTACAAGACCCGTATCCTGGCTATGAAGCCTGGGCTGAACCCAAAAGCTGTTAAAACTGTCCATAAATATTGGTGTTCAACCCGATCAAACGCCTTTTCCTGGTCAATTGAAATCAAACCAGTTTCTACCGCCAATGAACCAGAGACCTCCAAAATATCCCGAATTAAAGTGACGTTGTCACTAATCAGCCTGCCAGGCACACAGTAAGTCTGGTCTACATGAATGAGCTCGCTCATCACCTTTCTCAGTCTTCGGGCCAGAGCTTTTGAGAGAATCTTATAGTCTGTGCAGAGCAGAGAGACTGGCCTCCAGTTCTTTAGGCTCTGGAGGTCCCCCTTTTTCGGCAACAGTGTGATGATGGCCCTCCTGCAGGTCGTGGGTAGGGTCCCCCTTTCCAAGCTATCTTGGAGAACCTCCAGCAGGTCTGGACCAAGCAGGGGCCAGAATTCCTTAAAAAAGTCCACAGAGAGACCATCTATGCCTGGTGATTTTCCATTCTGGAGGCTCATTAGCGCCATATGCAGCTCAGACAGAGACAGTGGAGCATCCAAGCCGGCAACAAGGTCCTCTGAGAGCACTGGAAGACCATCAAGGAAAACCTGGCCCAGTGACGTGTCCTCCCTCCACTCTGCTCTAAACAATTCACTGTAAAAGCTAGCAGCTTGTTTCCTGATCTCTGCTGCTGTGGAGATTGTTCTCCCGTCATCGCCCAACAAGGAGTGAATGAGCTTTCTCTGTCCATTTTTCCCCTCCAGTCCAAAAAAGTACTGGGAGGGCGAGTCCATCAGAGCTACATCCATGTAGCGCGAGCGGACCAGAGCACCCTGTGCGGTGACCCCTAGCAAGCTAGCCAAGGCTGACCTTTTTGACTTAAGAGCCTCTAAGTGCTCCTGTTTTCCGGTAGAACTGAGTAACTCCTCTAGCTCTACCACCTCAGTCTCCAGAACTTTCAAGGATTGGGTCAAGCTACGAGTGACATTTTGAGTGTACTGTTGGCAGAATTGTTTTATCTGTGCCTTACCAAAATCCCACCACATTTGGAGAGAACTAAAAGAAGATTTTTGTTCCCTGTGTGACTTCCATACATCATGAAAAACTCCCTTAAAAAACACATCATTTAAAAGTGTATTATTAAAATGCCAAAAAGCACTCTTACACTTTACATTTTCAATGAAAACAGAACAAATCAGCAGGCAGTGATCAGTGAAACCAACAGGACAGATACAACTATTTTTAAAAACACTCATTTGGTGTTTAAAACCATAGAAACGGTCTAACCTGGCCATAGATAAGAGGTTATCTTTAGCATGGCTCCAGGTGTACTGCCTCTGGTCCCCATGATGTGATCTCCACACATCGGCCATTTCATGTGCCTTCACTAGTTCCCTCAGCCTATTGGCAGAAGCAGGGTGAGGTTCCTGATGGTTCCTGTCCAGTCTGTGGTTTAATGTACAGTTAAAATCACCCCCCAGAAATAAAAAACTATTTGGATTACAGGATCTAACCGTATCTGATAGCATATTAAAGACCCTGATCCTTTCTGCTCTCTGGGTTGGCACATACACGTTTATAAGAACCAAGTTTACGTTTTCAAGCTGTACCTTTAGCAAGAGTACATGTCCTTTCACCACCTCTTCTACCTCATAAGAGACAGGCACACAACCCCGAGAGAAAAGTACAGCCACCCCTCCACTATTATTGGATTTGTGGCTAAAAAAAATGCAGCCATCCCACTCTTTTCTCCACTGGCACTCAATGTCTACAGTGCTGTGAGTCTCCTGGACCATCAGCACGTCAAGTGCCTTTAAATTAAAAAGCTTGTATAAAGAGGCCCTTTTTACATCATCCCTGGCCCCGTTTATATTAAGAGTGCCAATTCTAAGGTGGGGCATTAAAAAGGATAAAAATAAGGTACAGTAAAAAAACACACACATAGCATAAAAGGGAAGAAACAAACTAAGAGTCAACATGACTGTTAGAAATTTGTGATTTCAGTTTGACAACCAGTTTCTTTAAACGAAAAATTTCCTGATCAGTAAAAGTCTCATTCCCATCATTCGGTTTCATCAGCTTGCGAGCTGATGCCACAAATAACTCCAGATCTGGAAAGTAATTTTCCACTTTCACAGCTCTGCTCCCCTTAGTCACCTGGAGAAATTGTCTAATTTTAGTAAAACAATAGGAGCTTTGCTCCTCCTGCGTCTGCGTCTGCATCAGTTCAGACTCATCTCCACTTTCGTCAGAAGCGCTCTCATTCACTAAATCTAAATTCCCAACCCTACTAGATTTAGCAGAGCTCTGCAAGTTTTCCGCACTTTTCCTTTTTTGTGCAGCTTTAAAAGGATCCTCTTCAACAAAACTACATTCCTGCATTTCTTCATGAAACGCAACGTTTGTCATGCAGTGTTTGCTCTGTGTGTCCGCTACAGCGTCAAACCGCCCCTCCCCCGCCTGCAAAGTCTGTTCATTCACGTTCCTTTGTTTAACTGCACTTTTACTTACACCCTCCACCTGTTTACCCCGGGCGACAGGCTCGTCACAATGATCAGAGCTGCCGCCAGACAGAAATTCCCCACCATCACTGTTTGGGGGGACAACTACCGCGCCCGCCGCGGCCACCCCAGCAGAGGCGGCCGCGGCCGCCCCAGCACAAGCGGACGCCCCCGCAGAAGTAGAAGCGGACGCGGCCGCATCTGCGGCCGCGGACGCGGATGCGGCCGCAGTCGCGGCCACGACCGCCCCAGCAGAAGCGGGCGCCGCAGCGGCATTCGCCGCACCACATGTAGCGCTACCCTCCGGACCACCAGAAACAGCGGCGTCACCTTTCTTACCGCCAGTGCTCTTTGTGTTCGCCTTTTCAGGACATGACCTAATAAGATGGCCTTCTGCGCCACACGCAAAACACTTCATGGTTTCAGATGTTGCAAACACCAAGTAGCTAAAGCCGTCAATCCTGAAATTAAAAGACGCATTCAGTTCAGCAGAGCTGTCTTTCAACACCATGAAACACTGCCTCCTATGACATACAACATGCTTCAGCAGGGGTGATTTACTACCCAGAGAGACCATTCTGATAGGGGACACAACCTGGCCAAAACGGGACAACTCTCTAATCAGCTGATCATTTTTAACGAAAGGAGGAGCGTTTGAGATGGTGATCCTCCTAGACGGATTCGCCAGCGGTAAAACGGGAGTAAAAGTGTCACCTATGACCACTCCCTGTGCCACCACCTGATCAGCTTTCTCAGTCGAATCCAGAAAGATCACAATTGCGCTGTTCATCCTCGATGCTGATTTTATGCTGCCATGCCCAACCACCTGTCCTACAGCGAGGCTGGCCTCCTCCACAGAACAGGGAACTGTCGGGAGGATTCTCACACCATGACGCCGGGTTAAGCGCTCAAACTCCACACCACCATCAATCACCGGCATGATGCCGGCTGGGAAAAACCGGCAGCAGAAGCTACTGTTCCCCAACACACTCACTCCAACACTCACACCCCAGCACACCCACACTCAACCCACTATATTAAACACACACACCTCAAACACACAAGATAGAGAAAAAGTTAGAAAATACAAAGTTTAAAGTACTCACTCGACACCACTCCACACCCCTGCTCCCACAAACGCCCACGCATGCGCACGAGAGAGAGAGAGAGAGAGAGAGAGAGAGAGAGAGAGAGAGAGAGAGAGAGAGAGAGAGAGAGAGAGAGAGAGAGATTTTGATTTTTAAAAGATCTTTAATAAACACATTTGTCCATCAGTCAATACAATTTCTATGTCATGCTATATTACACAGAAAATTAATCCCCCAAAAAACGCCCAAAAAAAAGCTGTCCATCATGAACTGAACAGAGGACATTCTCCAGGGACCAGAGGGTCCTGAAACCTTCCACATCCCCATTCCCCATAAAAAACTGAAAGTCCAGCCTGATTCTGGCTTTAAGTAGCCTCACAAATAAAATTTTGACATCAACATCACTCTCAACATTCTCAAGTTTTCTTCTCCGGCTTACATAGATAGCCAACTTTGCCTGCCCTAAAACAAAGTTCAGTAGTTGACACTTCTGCTTAAAACGACGATTGTACATAAAACCACAAATGAAAACCTGCTTAGAGAAAACTTCCTTAAAAATATGAAAAAGTTCTGTGAGAAGTTCAAAGAGGCCACTCAGGCGCTGACATTCAATAAAACAATGAAAAACAGTCTCCCTAGAGGAACAAAAAACACACTGATCACTGACACTGCTGTTAATCACAGAAACAAAAGCATTGACTGCTATAATACCATGCAAGACCCTCCACTGTAAGTCTCCATGCCTCTTAGGGAGAGGGGCTTTATAAAGAGCCCTCCAGGCAGGCCGATGCCCTTTTCCTAGTTTAAAATAGGCTCTCCAAGGAGTGTCCACACAGGTGTTCAATCTGTCCTTGTTGAGTGCCATCACCACCAGTCTGTAGAGAGCCTTACCACTGGCTCCTCCAAAGTCCACACCAGTGGGAGCACAGAATGCCAGTAAGGAGCAAGGAGCGACGTCAAAGTCCATATAGAGCGTGAGAGAGGGAAAGGGGTCAGTGCTTTCCGGCTGCAGCGTGCCATTGCTAAAGTCCAAGAGTAGGGAGTGCTCAAGTCCATGAAGCTCCTGTTTCCAGTGTGCAAGAAGACCATCGATGAAACGATTCGACCTGACACCAAGATGAGCTGCTAAAGCTGAGGCGTTGTTGAGGCCAGGACCAGCCAGTTCCACCACTTGCTTCAGAGTGAGAACGTTCCTGGAACACAGCCTATCAAGGAAGGTCCTTCCAACTCCCGGCAGGACACCAAGGCGACCACCAAAAACCAGCGGCTCCCTCAACAACCAGTAGAGGGAATCGCATGGCCCTCTTTGTTTTTTAAAAAGAGTCCACACTGAAAAGAGACTGCGGTAAAAACTGGGTAAAGACAGTGCATTAGAGTTCTTAAAATCCATTAAAAACACAGGGAGGTCTAGCCCAAGCCCAAGGACTCTCTGTAAAATAACACAGGCCAAAGGCCTCCATACCAGGTCCTGGGGGCCCGTCAGCAGTCTCTGTATGAAAGTCAGTCTAAAAGCAGCACCTCTACTAGCTAAATGAATCACTCCTTGCCCCCCCTCCTCTTTGGGAAGAAATAACAGGGCTTGAGGAACCCAGTGGAGTCCACCCCCCCCAAAAAAGTCCACCAAAACACACTGAATTTTGGACAACAAACCAGCAGGGGGGTCCATGCACATGAGGCGGTGCCACAGGGATGAGGAAACAAGATTATTTAAAATGAGCACTCTTCCTCTAAAAGATATTCTTGGCATTAGCCACTTCCATTTGTTTAGTCTCCCGTTAATTTTCTCTATGACCCCATCCCAATTTTTTTGCTCAAACTGCTGATTTCCAATAAAGACACCAAGATACTTAAAACCTCCTTTTTTCCAAATCAACCCACCAGGCAGCGTAAGCTGATTTTCTAGTTTCTCCCCCACCATCAGAGCCTCGCTTTTTCCCCAGTTTATTTGTGCAGAGGAAAGTTGGCCAAAAAGATTGACACTCCTAACCAGAACGTCAATGTCACTCTGCTTATTTAGCAGAATGACTACATCATCTGCATAGGCCGACAGCTTGAACGTGGTGTCACAGCCAGGAAAAGTGACTCCTGATAGGTCCCTTCTCAGGCAGTGAAGCAAAGGCTCTATGGCGAGGGAGTACAGCATCCCTGAGAGAGGGCAGCCCTGCCGAACCCCCCTCTGGACTTTTAAAGGGGCAGACAGGCCCCCATTTATCTTCAGTACACTCTCAATGTCACTGTACAAGACCCGTATCCTGGCTATGAAGCCTGGGCTGAACCCAAAAGCTGTTAAAACTGTCCATAAATATTGGTGTTCAACCCGATCAAACGCCTTTTCCTGGTCAATTGAAATCAAACCAGTTTCTACCGCCAATGAACCAGAGACCTCCAAAATATCCCGAATTAAAGTGACGTTGTCACTAATCAGCCTGCCAGGCACACAGTAAGTCTGGTCTACATGAATGAGCTCGCTCATCACCTTTCTCAGTCTTCGGGCCAGAGCTTTTGAGAGAATCTTATAGTCTGTGCAGAGCAGAGAGACTGGCCTCCAGTTCTTTAGGCTCTGGAGGTCCCCCTTTTTCGGCAACAGTGTGATGATGGCCCTCCTGCAGGTCGTGGGTAGGGTCCCCCTTTCCAAGCTATCTTGGAGAACCTCCAGCAGGTCTGGACCAAGCAGGGGCCAGAATTCCTTAAAAAAGTCCACAGAGAGACCATCTATGCCTGGTGATTTTCCATTCTGGAGGCTCATTAGCGCCATATGCAGCTCAGACAGAGACAGTGGAGCATCCAAGCCGGCAACAAGGTCCTCTGAGAGCACTGGAAGACCATCAAGGAAAACCTGGCCCAGTGACGTGTCCTCCCTCCACTCTGCTCTAAACAATTCACTGTAAAAGCTAGCAGCTTGTTTCCTGATCTCTGCTGCTGTGGAGATTGTTCTCCCGTCATCGCCCAACAAGGAGTGAATGAGCTTTCTCTGTCCATTTTTCCCCTCCAGTCCAAAAAAGTACTGGGAGGGCGAGTCCATCAGAGCTACATCCATGTAGCGCGAGCGGACCAGAGCACCCTGTGCGGTGACCCCTAGCAAGCTAGCCAAGGCTGACCTTTTTGACTTAAGAGCCTCTAAGTGCTCCTGTTTTCCGGTAGAACTGAGTAACTCCTCTAGCTCTACCACCTCAGTCTCCAGAACTTTCAAGGATTGGGTCAAGCTACGAGTGACATTTTGAGTGTACTGTTGGCAGAATTGTTTTATCTGTGCCTTACCAAAATCCCACCACATTTGGAGAGAACTAAAAGAAGATTTTTGTTCCCTGTGTGACTTCCATACATCATGAAAAACTCCCTTAAAAAACACATCATTTAAAAGTGTATTATTAAAATGCCAAAAAGCACTCTTACACTTTACATTTTCAATGAAAACAGAACAAATCAGCAGGCAGTGATCAGTGAAACCAACAGGACAGATACAACTATTTTTAAAAACACTCATTTGGTGTTTAAAACCATAGAAACGGTCTAACCTGGCCATAGATAAGAGGTTATCTTTAGCATGGCTCCAGGTGTACTGCCTCTGGTCCCCATGATGTGATCTCCACACATCGGCCATTTCATGTGCCTTCACTAGTTCCCTCAGCCTATTGGCAGAAGCAGGGTGAGGTTCCTGATGGTTCCTGTCCAGTCTGTGGTTTAATGTACAGTTAAAATCACCCCCCAGAAATAAAAAACTATTTGGATTACAGGATCTAACCGTATCTGATAGCATATTAAAGACCCTGATCCTTTCTGCTCTCTGGGTTGGCACATACACGTTTATAAGAACCAAGTTTACGTTTTCAAGCTGTACCTTTAGCAAGAGTACATGTCCTTTCACCACCTCTTCTACCTCATAAGAGACAGGCACACAACCCCGAGAGAAAAGTACAGCCACCCCTCCACTATTATTGGATTTGTGGCTAAAAAAAATGCAGCCATCCCACTCTTTTCTCCACTGGCACTCAATGTCTACAGTGCTGTGAGTCTCCTGGACCATCAGCACGTCAAGTGCCTTTAAATTAAAAAGCTTGTATAAAGAGGCCCTTTTTACATCATCCCTGGCCCCGTTTATATTAAGAGTGCCAATTCTAAGGTGGGGCATTAAAAAGGATAAAAATAAGGTACAGTAAAAAAACACACACATAGCATAAAAGGGAAGAAACAAACTAAGAGTCAACATGACTGTTAGAAATTTGTGATTTCAGTTTGACAACCAGTTTCTTTAAACGAAAAATTTCCTGATCAGTAAAAGTCTCATTCCCATCATTCGGTTTCATCAGCTTGCGAGCTGATGCCACAAATAACTCCAGATCTGGAAAGTAATTTTCCACTTTCACAGCTCTGCTCCCCTTAGTCACCTGGAGAAATTGTCTAATTTTAGTAAAACAATAGGAGCTTTGCTCCTCCTGCGTCTGCGTCTGCATCAGTTCAGACTCATCTCCACTTTCGTCAGAAGCGCTCTCATTCACTAAATCTAAATTCCCAACCCTACTAGATTTAGCAGAGCTCTGCAAGTTTTACGCACTTTTCCTTTTTTGTGCAGCTTTAAAAGGATCCTCTTCAACAAAACTACATTCCTGCATTTCTTCATGAAACGCAACGTTTGTCATGCAGTGTTTGCTCTGTGTGTCCGCTACAGCGTCAAACCGCTCCTCCCCCGCCTGCAAAGTCTGTTCATTCACGTTCCTTTGTTTAACTGCACTTTTACTTACACCCTCCACCTGTTTACCCCGGGCGACAGGCTCGTCACAATGATCAGAGCTGCCGCCAGACAGAAATTCCCCACCATCACTGTTTGGGGGGACAACTACCGCGCCCGCCGCGGCCACCCCAGCAGAGGCGGCCGCGGCCGCCCCAGCACAAGCGGACGCGGACGCGGACGCGGACGCGGACGCGGATGCCCCCGCAGAAGTAGAAGCGGACGCGGCCGCGTCTGCGGCCGCGGACGCGGATGCGGCCGCAGTCGCGGCCACGACCGCCCCAGCAGAAGCGGGCGCCGCAGCGGCATCCGCCGCACCACATGTAGCGCTACCCTCCGGACCACCAGAAACAGCGGCGTCACCTTTCTTACCGCCAGTGCTCTTTGTGTTCGCCTTTTCAGGACATGACCTAATAAGATGGCCTTCTGCGCCACACGCAAAACACTTCATGGTTTCAGATGTTGCAAACACCAAGTAGCTAAAGCCATCAATCCTGAAATTAAAAGACGCGTTCAGTTCAGCAGAGCTGTCTTTCAACACCATGAAACACTGCCTCCTATGACATACAACATGCTTCAGCAGGGGTGATTTACTACCCAGAGAGACCATTCTGATAGGGGACACAACCTGGCCAAAACGGGACAACTCTCTAATCAGCTGATCATTTTTAACGAAAGGAGGAGCGTTTGAGATGGTGATCCTCCTAGACGGATTCGCCAGCGGTAAAACGGGAGTAAAAGTGTCACCTATGACCACTCCCTGTGCCACCACCTGATCAGCTTTCTCAGTCGAATCCAGAAAGATCACAATTGCGCTGTTCATCCTCGATGCTGATTTTATGCTGCCATGCCCAACCACCTGTCCTACAGCGAGGCTGGCCTCCTCCACAGAACAGGGAACTGTCGGGAGGATTCTCACACCATGACGCTGGGTTAAGCGCTCAAACTCCACACCACCATCAATCACCGGCATGATGCCGGCTGGGAAAAACCGGCAGCAGAAGCTACCGTTCCCCAACACACTCACTCCAACACTCACACCCCAGCACACACACACTCAACCCACTATATTAAACACACACACCTCAAACACACAAGATAGAGAAAAAGTTAGAAAATACAAAGTTTAAAGTACTCACTCGACACCACTCCACACCCCTGCTCCCACAAACGCCCACGCATGCGCACGAGAGAGAGAGAGAGAGAGAGAGAGAGAGAGAGAGAGAGAGAGAGAGAGCACTCTATAGCTCTGCCTAATTCCAGCTTAACACAACATATTTGTTCATAAGAATGCAAACAAAATATGTATGGAATATGTGTAGAGCATAAAGGGAGATTACCTACAGAATTATTATTTTGGCACTCGAACTTTCCATTAACCCTTTCACTACTCACGGAGAACCTGGCTTCTCTCTACTCAGGTGAAATTCCCCAGACACATGGCAGAAGGTGCTCTAGGTAATCTAGTGTTGACTCACACTCTGCCATCATGAGCTGAGATGTTTGTGTGAACTGAGCTTGGAGATCATGAGTCCACTTTGTCAGTGTTCGTAGTAATGCAAGAAAGCCACTATGACGCCTTAAAAGAACAGAGCTCATTTTCCAAATAACCCATTTTTACCCCTGGTGGATCTTTGACTTTATAATTAAGCAGCACTGCACTCCTCAACACTGAAAATCCACATGTGGTGATTCTACTGCCATCACTTGTTTGTTGTTTATAAAAAAAAAACATTTTAGTAAAATTAAGCAAACCTCTTTCATATAAATTAAATTTCCATATTATTTATTGTTTATATTCAGTCTTTGTTTTTATTCTACCATTTTGATGTTAACTGAAGAGTAGACTGGATTGGTAACGCTGAGGATGTCTACAGGAAGAAGAAAAAGAGCAGACTATTTTCTGAGGAAGCTTAGGTATGTCATTGTCCGATGTTGCATTGCATATCGCTTTGCTTCACAATCTCACTTTTAGAGTTTGACATATTGACTATACACTTCTTTAGTACTGTGCCTGAGTTTTGTTTTGTTTTTTGTTTGTTTGTTTTTTGGGTGTAAGGGGAGAGACAGACAGACAACGGGAAGCCTTGACAAAGCTGATGAGCTGAATCTGTTTTTTAATAGGTTCAACTCACCGTCTTGTCACCCCCACAACACAGCAAAATCCCCACCCCTCCCCCTACTCTCCTGTGCAGCACCTCTCTCCATCTACCCCTCTTCTGGGGACAACAGCCCCTCCCCCAACATCACTGTGACTACAGACCAGTTTAAGAAACAACTGGAGAGACTCCATCAGCGGAAGGCTGTGGGCCCTGATGGCATCTCCACCAGGATCCTAAGGACCTGTGCAAACCAGCTAGCTCTGGTACTGAAACACCTGTACAACCTGAGCCTGATCTGGAGAGAGTACCGGAGTACTGGGAGAGGAGGGGGAGTACAGGGCACTGGTAGACAGATTTGTGGAGTGGACCAAGCAGAATCACCTGAGGGTGAATGTCAGCAAGATCAGAGAGATGGTGATTGACTTCAGGAAGAAGAGGATGCCTTCACAGCCATTGCAGATTAGAGGGGAGGATGTGGAGGTAATGGAGGACTACAAATACCTGGGTGTCATGATCAGCAATGAATTGGACTGGAAGTCCAACACTGATGCTGCATACAAGAAGGGAATGAGCTGACTCTACTTGCTGAGGAAGATGAAATCCTTCAACGTGTGCAACGGTATGCTAGAGCTTTTCTACCATGCCATTTTAACCAGCACCATCTTTGCTGCTGTCTGTTGGGGTAGCAGTATCAGAGCCAGCAACACCAACAGACTTGATAAGATTATCAAGAGGGCTGGCTCTGTAATTGGTCTTGGGCCGGAGACTTTTGAGACTGTGGAGGAGAGTAGGACACTAAATAAACTGTGATCCATCATGGACAATCCTGATCACCCCCTCCACTCCACACTGGACAGACAGCGGAGTACTTTCTCCAGCAGACTGCTACAGCTCCACTACTGAACAGTCAGGTGCAGGAAATCTTTCCTGCCACATGACATTTCACTGTACAATAACTCACTCTGATGTTGTACTTTGGTCATAACTATGCTACCATACTGCACCTTACAGTCTAATTGATCATAGCCTCACATTTCACTCTACACCTGTTAGTCTTCCTTTGTACATTATGTATGATTCATGTATCTATACGAGTCACTATCTATTCATCTATGATGTACATATATAAGTTTTTTAGCAGTTTTACTTTCCATGGGCAATCCCTTTGTTATGCTGTGTGTGTTTCTGTTGGTTGCTTGTCTACTGTCATGCTGCTGTTACACTGTAATTTCCAAGTTTGGGATCAATAAAGTACATCCATCTATCTATCTATCTATCTATCTATCTATCTATCTATCTATCTATCTATCTGTTAGAAAAATTTGTCTGAACCTTCAGTCAAAAACCAGGCAGGATCAGAGTTTCAGCAAATTTAATTAGACTGGCCAGTGGAGAATAATACAAAAATAGTCTCAGAGCCTATTGGCGCACCATTCTGACTCAAACACACATCACTCAGTTCTTTAAGCCCTCTGTAATCTGAGAGGTGGAGGAGCATTTTGTCCATCATGATTGGTCCAGTACATCTGGTCAAAACTTGGTGTACAGTTTACACTGGTAAACACCAAATTTATTGTCTAAGCTGTTTTTGCTGATTTAGGACAATTTTGATGTGCTGAATCTAAAAATCACATTGGTTTTGCTCAATCAGGTCAACCTTTTGAAATATGGCCACCTGTTTTTTTTGTTTGTTTGTTTGTTGTTGTTGTTTTTGTTTTGTTTGTTTTTTTTTGTTTTGTTTTTACATGTATGGGTATTTTTGCTTTATATGATGCAAAATTCTTTTTTTAATTTCTTGAAATTTCTCGTACTCTGAAGAGTTTGCATGCGCCAATTTATGACAAAATGTCATAAATTGTCATGATGGCTGATTACTGTTGTACTCTGAAGAGCGACATCCCTGCCGCTGAACATTCTAGAGGTTCAAATAAACAGAAGTTAAAGCTTGGAATTTTGAACAATGATGACGTAACATTCAATTTACATATACTTAACTTTATCAATGTCTACTATTCAATTTACAGTAACTGAAGCTTGTAACATTTAATCAATAAACTGTGTTGGGAAATGATTTTTTCTCTTAAAAATCTATTTCAGTTGAGAAATATTGACAAAAATCAACCAATAATGTCACAAAAATGTAATCGATTTAATCAGAAGGTCAGATTTTAAAAAAAAAAAAAATCAACTTTGCATAAAAACCTGACCTGATCGAGAGAAACAATGCCATTTTCTGATTCAGCAGTAGAAAATTGTCTTAAATCAGTTGAAAAAACATAGATAACTTACAAAAAAATTATTTTTGTAACCCTGTGTTATCTTTTTCTCAGGAACCATGACACTCACTCAGTAACAGTCACACGGGAGCTGCAGAGAATGGACTAAAAACCAGATGATAACTAGTGCAGCTGCATCCTTGACACTTTTACACAGACTCTAAGGCAGACTCTGAGACAAAACAAATCACAAATATAAGAAATATGATTTTTTTTCTATCATTCTCCCCCCTTTGATGCCATGCAAGGCATCAAAAAAGAATGTTTTATGGCATCTAAAACCCCATCTGGCAAATATGCTAAGTTCCAAAGCATTTGCGTGCAACAGATCCTAACTAGCTATCGACGGGGAAAGTCCGCCATCGGCCCTGCTGCCCCAGCAACCAGCTAAATGCTTTAGTCCTTTAGGAGGAAAAATGAAACAATAAACTTATTAATCAATAAAGAAAATCATCAATGGTAAAACAGTGAGAACAGAATGGTGATAAAATGATAATAAAAGGATATACAGTAATAAGGGTAAATGTGTGTTATAGTTATATGTCATTGCAGCTTATATAAAGACAAACAAAAAAATAAAACAAAACATTATAAAAGAAAACAATAATCATAGTAATAAAGTGTCATGACGTAATGTCAAAATAGAAATAAAAATCAAAATAAAAGTAAATGTAATGCTTCAAACTTCATAAATGTATTTATAAGTAGTACATTTCAACTTCACATCATGATCATGCAACTCCTTTTGGTATTCTGGATGTCAGTCATACTTTTACTCTGTACTTGGGTCATGGAGAGACAACTTGTGTCATGAACGCCCCTCCAGGAAAAAAACAAACAAAAACAAACCCAACCCCTTGACTGCAGTGAGACATTTATTAACAGAAAAAAGCATAAACAGTCCAAAAATAACTGTGCAAGCAACACCAAGAAATGTAACACAAAAAACTTACACAGATGACTCTCCAGAGCAGAGGATTCTCTGGAGAGTGAAAGAGGCAGAGACTGTCCATATGAGAGTTGTCCAGTCTAAACACAATTGTGACTGCCACGAAGACAGAGTGAAAGGGCAGTGTTTAAATACATGGAATACAATGAACAGCAGGTGTGAGAGCTGAACTGGCAGGTCAACTAATTGCTTAACTGCTCCCAGCTGATGAGAGGGCAGACTGAGAGCAGTGAGAGGAAAAGTAGCAGGTGTCCAAAAACACAATCACTCACAGCTGATGAACTGAAAACAGACTGAGTGAAAGGTGGGTGTGTCTGGGAATGGAGGAAAGAGGCTTGTGTCACCCAAACAACATAACAAACAGACAAGAAAATAATAACAGACAGAAAAATATTCAAAACTACAAGGGGAGTTTGAGCACTGGCTCATACTCATGACACCTTGAGCTCACGCTGTTTGTTCATCATCCCCACCATCCCCAGTAACTGCACCATGGTACATCACCAAGTTAACACCTCACTAAACTAATCTCATCATCATTCTACAGATACAGGGAATGACACAGGAAAAGGCCAAAAATAATAGCACCAAAATCACTAACAGGTTCATGATGAGACATCTCCATGAAAAAAGTAACCAACTTAACCAGGTTTGTTCATCAGTAACATTGTCCTCGGCTGCGGCACCCTTTAAGTTGCGTATGGCCGAGGCAATCACGTGACAATCTGCATCATTTTCAGGGATAAAAGTACAACAATAATCACCTACAATTGAACACACGCCCCCTCGGGCGGCAGTTATTTGATCAAGAACCATTCTATTTTGGGTCAGCATAAGTCTAAGAGCCGTTAATTCCTTATCTATACCAGAAAAAGCAGATATAGAAAAAATTCACAAATGACTGTAATCTATAATTAGTTGGTTCACTCCACAAGGTGTTTTTAGCCACTCCCACCCAGGGAAACAGTGCATGAAGTACTTTCTGCCCTGTTGTTTCTAACTTAAATTCCTTCGGCGCATCTGTGCCCCAGATGGGATCATGTGGTGCAAAAGAGACATCTCTCTTCACCCTGCCCACCTGCCCTGCCAACAATATGATGGTGTGGTCAGTCACAACTACGAGGTACACACCCCTCCTCAATTCATGGGCAGGTGTGAGTAGGCACGATAGCCACACAGCTACCATCCCCCTGTCATCATGTGTGTGCCATGCTTATAAAAATCACAAATGGCAGCGCTATAGAGCTCCTGCAGGGTGACACTTCCTTCCAGGCTTCTAGACTGACAAAAAGGATCTTCAGGACAATGTTTGCCGTTTCGGTGGTCCAGCAGGTAGCAGTACAGGGGCGAGACGCACTAAGCCCCGTTGCACACTTAGAAAGTGGTAAGCTGCCCAGACAGACATTTCCACACCCTTTTAGACAAAAGGAGAAATTCTCTGGTGAGATTAACTTTGCCTTCACCGAGTAAGGGGTGTCATTGTGCCTCCGGTCAGTGGAATCATAAGCAATGTGACAGGTGTGATTCAAATTAATGCTTGCTGTACTATTTCTATACATAGCCTCTTGCAAGAAACAAACAGCTTCTGATAGTCCCATTAGTTTAGCAGTGGCAGATATCTGACCAGCTTAGAGTGGGAGCAAAGAACACACATAGCAATTTGAATGATTAGCTGATTTGGCTGTATAATTAGAATGCTTCCGCCACACATTACCAGCATAAACGGGATCCTGATGACCTGGACCTTCTAGCCAGTCATGGTGTGTGTGTGGGTAATGTATCTAGCCCTACGATAGATAGGTAATGGTGTCCTAAGAACAACCAAAATAAAAGTGTTACCACAAGGATGGCAATGATGGAAAAAAACAGGTGTACCAGTCACATCTTTCAGCTGTCAATCTTCTCTCTCTGGCATTTTGTCTCTCCATGATAAGCAACAGAAAAAACAAACAAACAAAAACAGTTAACCAGTTAAACAGTCACTTGTTGAGGATCCCCCCCTTTTTTTCTTTTTCTTTTTGTTTGTTTTGTGATGTAGTTTGCAATCGGGGTTAAAATATGTAGCATCATCTTGCTTTGGCTCATCAATAAAATTATTCTTCAACTTAACCCCTTGCACTCCGGTCAATTTTCCTAAAAATACCAAAAAATAATGTGCCCAAAGTAAATCGAAAGCTGTTCTTCAACCCTTTGCAGCATCTTCATGGGGTTGGTCTCATTTAAAAGAAAAAACTTTGAATTTTTTGGCAAAACAGTCATAATCTCTCTCAGTGCTCCGGCCACTGAGTTACAGTCATCTAAACATAGTGCACTTGAAGAAAATAAATTTGGCCTGGGTGTTTTTTTTGGATACAAATGCTTGCAAATAACACACAGCTTCAGATCCAGGCTGGAAAATGCAACAGAAATGTAGAACCAAGTGTTATCCAGCTGAGGTCCAAATTTTGTAACAATACCACAAAAAATGAATACATTACACACCTTTTTCCTCAGGCTGTTCCCAGGCGTTTTGGAACTGTGCCAAATTGTGCCAAATGGCACAGTTTGGAAAAGCGTCTGTAACTTTTGAATGATTCGATGTAGAACCTTCATTTTGGGCTCTAATGAAAGGTCACACTCAGAGCTGTGTCTGTGTGTGTGTGTGTGGGGGGTGTCTCCCCCCTCGCTACAGAGGATGGACATCGGCCATCGCTACATGACGGATTAGCCTCATGTGGGATGTGGGACAGCAGCTCAGTCACCGCGGCTACAGAAGAATAGTCAGGAATAAAGAATAATTTAGCTTATAACACCTTACCTCTTCACAGCAGCGTCCTGGCGAACTTCTCTTCCCCATTGTCAGACGAACGCCATGCTGGTCCGCTCGTGGTTCTGGTCTCGCGACCCGATCAAAACATAATTCCATTATTGCGGTTTTGTGCTTCCATGATTGCGGTTTTTGGCGAACAATTTTTCAAAACAAATAACAGTAGTAATTAAAAAAAGATGGGCGAAGGCGTGTGTGTCACTCAGCCTTCGTCATCAGCCTCCGTCGGTCTATGACCATGGAAGAAATCATAACATCTCATAACGTCTAATCCTTTTTTGATCCGCTCCAGCAGTCAGTCTTCACCCAGCCTTAAAAAAAAACAGCTCGCGAACTTCTCTGCTTCAATTGGCTCACTGCATTCACAGCCTTGGTAGGCGGGTCCTTCTGGCTAGGTTTTCAGTCATTGTTTCTTCAAGGTTTCAGAAACCCAGTTCAAGGCTCTTATTAGTCGAAAGAGGGGTCAATCAGATGAACTAATCTGTTTGCGGCTGTGTCTGCAGCTTTTATTTTCAGTGCGCGCTTGGATGCCACTACATCACCATCACCACCTACATCACCATCTACACCATAGGTCCTAGAGCGCACGAGAGCGCCCTCGTGCACTCTAGGACGCAGAGACTTGACTGTCCGCGGTACAACAGAGCGCAAGAGGTTACAGACATTGCTTCACCCAGGAAAAGGACAGTCAAGAACTGCTCTTTCATCCCAGGACCACAGCTGAACTAACATTCCTTTGTTAAACCAGTCTCCGGAATTCCTCCTAATACACTTTCTCCTGAACATTTTATTGACCAATAAAACATGGACAAAGAACAGACCTTTGTGGAGTGCCTCATATGGTCACTACAAAATATCCACAGCTCAACATTGCCCTCTACTGGCAACTCTGGGACATGCTGGATTTAACCAGTGAACTTTTTTGACTGCATTCTTGTTACAAAACTCCATTTTCAGATTATCCTCTTTGTCAGGACACCATGGAAAGGCAAATGGACTCTGATGTTCGGTGTGGACAATCAGTAATGGGTTTGAAATATATTAATCCTTGATTTTAAATATGCACATGTTAAAATGTTTAAATGAATGTTTATTCTTGCATGTTAATTTAAAAGCTAGTTATAAAGTTGCATGAATCACTGAAGTAGGTTAGATTTTATACATAAGTATATTGATGAATCCTCAGTATTAAAATGTCATTCTGTGAGGACCAGTATCAGCCAATCATCACCCAGCATATGCTGGGCTCTAGCTCTTTCATTCCATTGGTTCCTTGCAGACAAAAGCCTGTTTGTTCATTGGACTAAAGTTCATAAAGCCCGCCCACAAAGGAAGACTATTGGCTTGAGCTTTTGTCAGTCCCCAGAAGCCCACGAAACTCGGTTGGAGTTATAAGGAGGGGAAGATGTCTTCACTGCAGATCATTACGGGAGAACAAAGAAGACTTCACTTCAGATCACTTCACTGGCACCAAACAAAGGAGTCTTCTCACTGAAAGTTTCAGAAGACTGCAGACCAGAGAACATGGAATATTGTGTTTGTGTAAACTTCTGTGTATTTAAATGTTTTTCTTTAAACGTCTAGGAATTAATTATTTTCTTTCCTGAGCTCAAATCCTAATTCGGAGTCAAACTCCCATCCCTAGACATCTATTTTTATAACTTTCTCCTGTTAAACTCTCTTTAAGCTCACCATTTTTAATTTTAACTTTATTTTTATTTTTTATATATTTTTCTTTCAAGGACTGACCATTTCCATATTAGAAGCTAATTTCAACTCCACAAAGTTGGAAAAACCTTTTAATTTTGCTATTGGATCAGATTTTGTAATTCTTCTCAAATTCCCTTGGGAAGCAGCTGACCCATGAAGGCCATCACACGCCACTGAAGAAATCAATGTTGCCATGGAGAAGAGGATATACCATCGCCATCTTGGCTGGACCTCAGCCCAACTGTAATCGATACATTCAAAATCTCATCTTGTGACAATAAACTTTGAAAAAGTGCTATACCTCACCTGAATATCTGCTGGCAAGATATTCTGGTTTTGGTGCCACCTACAATTAAAGCTTCAAGAAGACTACGACGAAGGATCTCCACCACGCAATGGGTCACATGAGCTTTATTCTTCATTCATCTGTTGAATAAAACATGTGAGATTTGAGAATAATTCTGCATCTGATCAGATACAAAATTAAAGAGCAATTAATATGCTTCTTCTTTTCATTAAAATTCCGTTTTTATTTTCTTAAGAGTAATCCAGGATTTTTCATAGTTAATTTTCCCCATAAATTTGCATTCAGTTTTCCATAATCCATTAACTTCAAACTGATCTATATTCAGCTTACATTTTCACCCTGGTTCTGCAAATGTTCACGTTGTTACTCTATCATATACAAGTTTAATTTATTGGTTAATGCAAATCATTTCAATGTCCTTTAATCATCATTTCATTTAATAAATATGTGAAAATGAGAGAAGTTGTTGGGAATTTATTTAATTCTGAGTCTGGTTTCAAAGCCCCAGTATCAAATTCACTAATATTTTGAGACTGATTCATTAAGTAATTGAAGGTACGGAAATTAATTAATTGAAATGAATTCATTAACAAGTTGTTCTTTTAGGACTGGTGCCCCCTTTTTATGAGTGCTTTTCTATTTTATTTAGTGAGTGTAGGGATGACGGTTTAACTCTGTCCCCTCGCACACCCACTATTAAATAAAATAAATAATTCCTGTACCTTACTATAATATATTTTATTAAATATCACTACAAATAGAAACAGTCTTGCTGAGGAAATGGAGATTACTTAGTTTCTTGCTGGGGGTTTTGTACAGGATAAAGTTTGCAATGGGTCAAATGCACCCAGGAGTCATGCCCTTCGACTTTCATGGCTGTTGGTGTTGCCAGCCAGGATGACTTTGTCAACTTTGTGGTCCTTGCCAGGGAGCATCGGCCCAGTTTTTCTTTTTGATGACTTTGATAAGGACCAGATCCCCCGGCTTGGCCAAGAGCATGAACAACATCTCTATCAGTCAACATTCTTCGCATGTAGTCAGCTAAGCACACCTCCTCATCACCTGGATTAAATGGCCTTAATGGTGGGAGTGGGTAGGGTTTGCCATACATTATTTCAAATGGGGATAGCCCCCCTTTGGTGAGAAATATTCTCATGCAAAACAAAACTAAGGGCAAGCAATATATCAAATTTTGTCCTATTTCTGCCATGGTTTTTCTAAGCCTTTCTTTAATGGTTATTTTCCGGCATTCCACCAATCCTGCAGATTGTGGATGGTAAGCTGAATTTTTTTTTTTTTTTTTAGGTTAATGTTGAGTGTTGTGCCTAAGTGTGAAATAATCTCATTTACAAAGTGTTTTCCATTATCTGAGAAAATCTTTTCAGGTATTCCAAATCTTGGTATTATTTCAGTTAAGAGTTTCTTTGCTATTGTAACAGCATTTGGATGGGTGCGAGGGAAGGCTTCTGTCCATTTAGTAAATGTATCAATAATCACCAAAAAATATTTCTTCCCTTCACATTTATTTAGTTCAATGGAATCCGTCCAAAAGTTTTGAAAAGGACAAGTTGACAAGTTGCCTTTTTCAGGCCTTAAGTTCCCTTGGGCATTTTCTTCTTACAAAATTGAGTAGCAAATTATGTTTACTAATCATACATTATTAATTAATTTACTAATCATACCCCCCTTTGATACATGGGAAAGCCCGGGCAGCAGAGTGGAGGCCTGCTTAAACAGTTTGTGTGTCATGTGATAAGTTTTTTGTCAGCGTTAAAAGAAGTGATGCTTTGTTGTGGTTTCCTATATGACCTTGTGCAGCTGTTTTTTGCGGTATTGTCTGCAAATGTTTTTTTTTTTCTTTGAGATTCGATCTGTGCCATTAATGTGTGCGGCACATTTGCATATGGCTAATTTAGATGGAAGATTTACACAGTCTAATAGTTTTAAAATGAGGTATTTTTAATCATGCCTCTTTGCTTCCACTGTTGTGTAAAGTGATGGATGGTACAGAATGCATACTGACTGTCAGCATACACTGTGAGTGCTTTCGCTTGGCCTAATTTACAAATTAATTTAATTGTGTTGCCGTGCAACGTTCACTGGTTAGATGAGGCTGTGATAATAGCACTTTCATGCATGCAAGGTATCTGGATGGTAAGAAGACTGATATTGTACTTTATGACAAGATGACTGATGTCTATTACGGTGAAATATTCCACTTGTGGTTGTAGGTCGTTAAACAAAGTGTGTGGGTTGGGGATTGAAACAGCTCTTGGGATATCTGCTTTGCTTACCTCCTGAAGGTCCTGGACTACTCTCCATACGGAAAATGGTCCAGCCGTCCTCACAGGAAACAAAGGTGTGTTACATGGAGAATTTGGGTATGGGATAATGGCACCTGCTGCTGGCAGGTCCTCTGTGACCGGTTTAATGCCTTCTTGGGCTTCAGGACATAGAGGATACTGTCTTTGGTAAGGCCTATAATGAGATTTAGCATTTATTTTAACCAATTCTGCATTTTTTTATTAAGCCTACATCTGCCTTTCCTGTTGACCACAGAGAATTTGGCCTTTGTGAGAGTGTGTGTTCCTCTCCTTCTGTTAATGTAAAAAGTGATCACACAGGTGAGTTGGGAACATCAGCGTGGACTTCTTTCTGCACTGTGATCACCAAGTTCCAAGGCAGTAAGTAGGTGTCCAGTTTTGAGGCATATTTAACTCGTGGATCAGGAGTTTGTTTCCAAGATCAACCACATTTCTCTGTGGAATGTTTTGGGTTTTTTTTTTCCATAATTTGGAACTGGGCCAATCAGATGTCTGTCAACAATATTGGTCTTTGGCCTGCTGTGTAGTAGGGATATTGGACTTAAAGTATTGCTTAGCTTTCATGTGCAGGTCTGATGTCACCGAGCTCGGTCCGGCCAAAACCAAACGCAGTGAGTAGCAGTACCCTGGCACATCAAAATTCCACAATACATTTACTCCTGTCACATGTGGAAAATGTGATGCTCTCATACTGTTCTTCTTTGGGAAAATTTATTGGAATTTCCTGAACCTGCAATGTCACTTCAGTTAAACACCGCATTGTTAACATTAAGTCAAAGTCAGGTAAGTGAATGTCTGTTACGTCAGTTTTAGCATCAACAGTTATACTTAGCTTTGGTGCGGTCAGTCAGGTGGTTGGCCCATGAGGTCCCCCCCATCATCTCCGCTGCTGCTGGCCTCCAGGACATCGCCTCCCCCAATGGCCCTTTTGTCCACATTGATGACAAACGTCACCTTTCCCTTCCCACGGCCAGCTCATCCCATGCGTCCCTCTGTCCCCCATCCACCACTGGGGTCTAGTTCTGGTGTCACCCTGAAAAATGGAAACTGGGGGGATCTCTGCGCAACAATCGTCCGTATTTCTGCACTATTTTGATATGGACGATTGCCCATATCAAAACAGCGCAGAGAAGCAACAGTCAAAACTCACCCAGAAAAGAGTTTGTGTAATTGATTTTTTTTTCCACATAAGGCGATCGTTATTTTATCGTTTGGTTTACAGAAATTTTGGCTTCATTTTTTTTTTTTTTATTTACCCAATGGAGTGGTCGGGGAAATTAAGAAAAAAAAAATGCTCAGATATTCAGTTTTGGTAGGCAATGAAATTTATAAAAATGAAAACTAAAAAAAGTAATATGTTAACGTTTTTTTTAACACAAAGTCATTCCATCTGGAGTAAAGTATATACTCGGCTTCAAAATTCAAAGGGGAGGATTTTACTTTCGGCGGAAAAAAATATAATAAAATCACGATCGCCTTATGTGAAAAAAAAAAAAAATCAATTACACAAACTCTTTTCCGGGCGGGTTTTAACACTGTTGCTTCTCTGCACTCTTTTGATATGTTGATATTGTCTTGAGCTGCGGGTTTTCGTTTAAAAACTGTAGGTATGGCAGTCGGCTTTAGAACCTGTTTGTAACAAACTTTCAAGCCTAAACATTCCTGTATAGCAGGTGCCTCGTCAAAACTGTCTGCAGTGAAATGATCGTTACAGAGTGCAGAAGATGGTGTTGGTTGCCATTTGTCCCTTGTTCTCTGTACTTGCTTCGCCCATTTTTTAAGAAGATCTGGATCTTTTGGGAATGACAACAGGCTTGTAATTCACTGGAGCAATTAGAACACCCAGCCACGCAACGTTTTGGCATTTCTTCGTTGATATAGAAGCTAAACAGCTTGTTTACATTGACAGCACACAGATCAGCCAAGATGAACTTCACCTCATGACATCATATCCGGAAATGAGGTGAGTCTCAGGAGATCGTGTTAGTGCAACACGGCACTAAATTTGAATTCACTTGGAAATATTTTTTCCACTTATTTAGTGTTCTAAGTCAAAAGAACCAACTATATGGACGATTGAATATAAATTCATATTGAGTATTGATCCATAGTTCCTAAATCGTGTCACAGACACTTTAAAGTTCAATCACAGAATATTATTCAGTAACAACATTTTTCAATAATCTTCAATTTTATGGATCATATTGATGGTGAGTGTGGAGTGAACATGTGTGCATATCTACTTAACCCTTTGAGTGTGAGAATTTGTGCACCCTAGTGGCAGAGTGCGGCACTGCGCCTGCCTTCTCACTCTGACATGATTGCCTGCATTGGGAATTTGTACTGATTGTACTGATTTGCCAGTTTCAAAAGGTGGCAGACATCTGTTGGAGGACTCAGTGGATGACACGTAATACACTAAAGAAGAAGAACTCCTCATTTCCTTTTCCTGTTTGTAGCAGTTAGCCCAGAAAGCTAATATGGCCACGATCATCACCGTCACTTTTTCGGCTTTGTACGCAGAAAATAGCTGAGTGATACAAGCAAAATTTATCTGGGATAATCATAAGACTTTGTAGATGTGATAGAGATTTTAAATTACCGGCAGAATGCAAAATATGGACCATGATGGGTGAAAACGCAGCGGCCTCGCCACCCAGCCAGCTAGCCCCCCCTTTGTCAAAAGAAAGTGAGAAGTTTCTGGGGGGGGGGGGTAAATGTACTCATTTCTTGTTCATAAACTTTGAAGATAAGATGATGAGGTACTGTACCTCTGTTCAAAAAACAGTGTCAAAAGACTGAACCATTTTTTGTGTAAATACGTCCAAAGTTCAGTTTTGACTGAGTTATGGAATTTAAAGAGGTGCCATGGCATTATGCAAATTAGATGCGTAAATTTATTCCTAACTGAAACTTTGAATCATATTTTACATCTTTCTAATTGACAGTAAGCCATTGTCTCTTACCACTTTCAAGTTATAGCCCTGGAAATTTGAACTATTTTACTGATAAAAAATATTTACCACTCTTGACGACTAGGGGTTATGTCGCAGTTTGGCAACATACACACTCATAGGGTTAACTCTTGGGCGCACCGGTGTGGCTACTCTGGGTAGAGGGGTGGAGGCAAGCGGAGGCAAGGTGACGTCAGCCACAGCTTCCCCAGCCTGGAATTCTGTGTATGGTATGGGCTGAGCAGTGGAGGAGCACAGAGGAGGAGGATCCGAAGAACAGCCCCCTGCCCAATGCCAGACTCATCATGCAGCATACTGTAGAAGAGATAGAGCACATATTAGTCAAATCTTTTCCCTTACTTTTACCATGGTCAGTTTTTCAGATTTATCATCAGATTTTGATTTTACCATCCAAGTCCAGTCCAAGTCAGCCTATCACCCCCCCTCACTTTTTTGTCCTGTTCCATCTGAAGCCACTGTTACCCCTCAGTTGGAAAGATAATGCAACTGTGATCTAGAGAATACAATTACACTGCAAAAGCCAAATATAAGTCAAATGAAATAACCTAGTGCTGTTTACCTGCCTTCAGGCATCCCAGACAAAAGAAAAGTCAAATTTTCTTGCTCTGCTGGCAGATAATTTTACTTAAAATAAGCAAAACATTCTGGCAATTGATAATGTTAGTTAAAAAATAAAAACATTTGCCAACAAAGCAAGATTGCTTTGCTTAATACAAGTAACTATCATAAAGCCAGCAGAAAGCCCCACAAAAAACTGCACAACAAAAGAAATTACTGCCAAAACTATCTTAAGAAAAAAGACAGGCATCTATTACCTTTCATCTTACCAAAATCTCCAGTTCAGTGTGACCTTATTACAGCTTCCGCACAAAACAAGTTAGTCCTTTCACACACGCACACGCATACAATAGCAAGCCCAAATGAGGACACACGTTAGCAAGCAATCCCAAAGCCACTTATAATAAGCAAATTTGGCACCCCAAGGTTCTCATCGTCAATCATCTTTTGCTGCTCTGAAAATACATTTATTTTTTCCCATCTTTGTCACTTACCAATCTCCCGTGCACAAATTTATTGTTTCCCGTGAAACAACAATCTCATTATTTTCCTTTTGCACTTCACAACAACAAGAAAAAACAACCTCGACTTCTGTCTCACTGCCTGACTTCCGCGTTCTCACATTGTTTTTTCTTTTTTTCTCACCAAAGTAAACCGTGAAACATTAAAAACACACATGAACAAGCACACAAACAACCAGAAAAACAAACTGCAGTTATTTATTTCACGTACTGATTATATTTTTATTATAACTTCAGGTTATTTTATCGTGTATATGTTTTAAAGGATATTTTGTTTCATTTTAGACCCGTTTTAAATAATGCCTTAATGTATTTTAGACATTACAGTTTATCCTTATTCTATTAGCGCTATTTACCTTTATTTTAAGATTATCCCTCACATTATCGATGCTTACTTGTGATGTAAAGAAGATCTTGCATTGATATTTTTTTCTTAATCTATGCACACTTGTGATGTAAAAAAAGATCTTGCATTGATTTTATTAATACCCTCGAGCGTACTCTATTGAGCCACTTAATTGCAGTGGAAATGCACATTTCCATTGTGGCCTCGAACCAAGACCACCAAGCCTCTATCTTGTCTAAAACCCGATTTAGACTTTGCGGTATCAAACGCTTGGCTCACAACACTTTTACGCATATTCTCAGACTGACCACGGACTGTAACCAGGAGTTACCAACAATTAAATTTACTCACTGTGCTCCACCTGCAGGTTGGCTCCGTCACTCTCTGGCTCCCAGCGTCTCCGGACCGTGCCTCGCTTCCACAAAAGCCGGGTCGTTGGTCCCAGTGGGGGAGGGCTTTCTCCTCAGCCATTCACAGTTGTCTGTGGTCCAAAATCGCTGGAAGCGGACGAGAGATATATGAAGTCCCTGTGATTCGGGCCCCAAGTATGTTAGAAAATTCTTCCAAACCTTCAATCAAAAACCAGGCAGGATCAGAGTTTCAACAAATTTAATTACACTGACCAGTGGAAAACAATACAAAAAGAGTCTCAGAGCCTATTGGCGCACCATTCTGACTCAAACACACATCACTCAGTTCTTTAAGCCCTCTGTTATCTGAGAGGTGGAGGAGCATTTTGTCCATCATGATTGGTCCAGTACATCTGGTCAAAACTTGATGTATAGATTATTTTTTTCTCATGAACCATGATGCTTACTCAGTACCAGTCACACAGGAGCTGCACAGAATGGACTAAAAACAAGATAACTAGTGCAGCTGCATCCTTGACACTTTTACACAGACTCTGAGGCCGACTTTGAGACAAAACAAATCACAAATATAAGACAAATTTGAAATTTTTCTATGACTATCTATCTATTTATCTTTATCGATTCCCTTATTGATTCTTGATCAGTTTTCCATGAGGAAGAAACCAGGCCTTCACAGGAGTTTTATTATTTTTCTGACATTAAACAATGTTTCTTCTTTAAAAAAAAGATATAATCAACTCAAATATAAAAGACTGTAAACATGTGTTCCTTATAAAAATGAGTATTTATGCTTTGTGACATTTGTTGTTTAAATGCTGGAAAACAATATAAATAAAAACAGCATGACTGGAATACTGAAGTGATTAAACAGCTGCACAATTATTCTATTTTAGCATTCACAAAATATACATGCTGTACTTGGGTATAATGTTTGTATTTTTTTGAAATAAAGTATGCACAGTATATACAGTACACCCACACACGCATACAATTCTCAATTGTTGTCATGATTGGTAATGATTGACAGCTAACGTGCAGGGAGTGACACCAGAGAAAACACACAATGAAGCAGAGAAGCAAATTTGATTTCAATTTTATTAATGCAAAAAGTAAAGCATCACAAAGGAAAAATGTCGCTTGCCAGAGGAAGAACCAGCCTGTAAGGAGAGACAAGAGCAGGTTAGGTAAGGAGGGAGACTGAGAAGAGAAAACAGAACTACACTCACGTTGGAGGAAGAGAGAGCCTGGCAGAGGAACCCAGCGCTACAGCGAACCTGGAGGAGATGCTGGAAAGCAGGAGTAGACCTGGGTTTGGTGTCTGACTGGGTGAAGATGGTTACTGACATGGTGATGGTGATGAGGCAGGTGAGCGCACAACAACCCCGGAGACACACCACGAAGGAGGTAGCAACCTAAAGAGGAGAAGACAAAAGGATTGATGGTTTATTCTCCTAAAGGGAGAACCAAACTTACTTGTTGAGACAGGTAGTATACCCAATGAGCCAGCACCAAAGTGTTGAAGAAAAGGTCATTTTAAGCACTGGCGAGTCAGAGGTAGCAGGTGCTCTCATCAAGCAGGTGAGGATAATTGTCTGTGGAGTAGGGGAAAGTTGAGCAGGACGGGAGGGAGACAGTGTGCTCACCAGATCATGACAGTGCCCCCCCCCCCCAAGGAGTGCTTCCTGGCGGTCCACTGGGCTTGTTGGGGTGTGCCTTGTGAAAGACCTGGACCATTCCCTTGTTGTGGAAGTTCCAACCAGGGATCTACGACCTTTCCTCTGGTCCATAGTCCTTCCAGTGGACGAGATGTTGGAGCCCCCAGCCCCGATGGCTAACGTCCAGAATTCTCTGGACCATGTAGGTGGTTTGGCCGTCGATGATCCGAGGGGGAGGAGGTGGCTTCAGGGGAGGGCAGAGAGGGCTGGCATAGAGGGGCTTGATTTTCAACACGTGGAAGGTGGGGTGTATCTGCATCGCCGACGGGAGCTTCAACTGGACTGTGACGTCGTTAATAACCCTAGAGATGGGAAATGGGCCCAGGAAACCAGGAGAGAGCTTCCTGGACTCCTTCTTTAATGGCACTTGGTCCGCTGACAACCACAACTGCTGCCCGATGGAATACTTCGGAGCCAGGGTAAGCCTGCGGTCAGCGTACTCGTGGTTGCGTTTGGATGAATGGGCGACGGCAGCACGAGCGGCCTTCCAGAGCCGGTGACAGCGGCGTCCGCGGGCCCCCACCGATGTTACTGCCACGTCCCTCTCCGCCATCGGTAAGAGAGGTGGGGTGTACCCCATAGATGCATCAAATGGGGTCAGTTCAGTGGCTTTTGAGATGGCACAGTTGTGTGAATACTCCACCCAGGTCAGATGAGTGCTCCATGAACTGGGGTTGCAGGCTGCCACGCATCTAAGGGTGGCCTCCAAGGATTGGTTGGCACAATCTGCCTGCCCGTTGCTCTACGGATGGTACCCAGATGTGAGGCTAACTGTGTCTAGGGAACGGCAGAAGGTTTTCCAGATGTTTTTTTTTTTTTTTTTAGATTTAGTATACTTTATTGATCCCCAGAGGGGATATTGAGGGTCATTCACCACCTGGATGGATGAAGCAGCCACGATACGGCGCTATCCCTTAACCATTCACACACACATTCACACCTAGGGCCACTTTAGAGTCTCCAATTAACCTAACCTGCATGTTTTTGACATGTGGGAGGAAACCGGAGAAATCCCGGGGTAAACCCACGCAAACATGGGGAGAACATGCAAACTCCACACAGATCCCTGTTGGTCGGGGGCTGGGATCAAGCCCACGATCCCCCGGCCAAGGGTAAACTGTGCTGCCGCAGTGCTAACCACTGCGCCACTGTGCAGCCCATTTGGAAGCTGAACTGAAGGTCCCGGTCAGACACAATGTTCACAGTAATACAGTATAATAGGATGACATGGTTAGTGAGGAGATTTGCCATTTCTAAAGCAGAGGGTAATTTGGGAAGGGGCATCAGGTGGATCGCCTTAGAGAAGCAATCCACACAGGTGAGGATTACAATGTTACCTTGAGAGGGGGAGAGTCTGGTAACAAAGTCCAGGGCAATGTGCGACCAAGGTCGGCAGGGGATGTGGAGTGGATGAGGGAGGCCAGAAGGGGGCGAAGAGTCCAATTTAATGTGACAGCATACTTGACAGGCGTTGACATAATCCCGGACATCAGTCCACAGAGTGGGCCACCAGAACACCCGACGAATGAGGTTAATAATACGAGTGATCCCAGGATGGCATGCAAAAATGCTGGTGTAGCCCCACTTGATGACGTCGCTGCGGAGAGCGGTCAGGACAAGCAGACAACTGTCAGGGCCCCCTTCTGGTATGGGTTCTGTGGATTGAGCCTTCTGGACCCGCCGCTCAGTGTCCCACATGAGAGCTCCAAGGAAGCAACAGGGTGGGACAATGGGTTGGGAAAGGGAGGGTCGGGGCAGAACTGCCGGGAGAGAGTGTCCGGTTTAATATTACGGGAGCCAGGCCTGTAAGTGATGGTAAGATTAAATCTAGCAAAATAAAAGGCCTGCCTGGTGTTCAGCCTGCAGGCCGACCAAAGATATTCAAAATTTTTATGGTCAGTCCACACAATTACTGGCTGGGCCACTCCCTCTAACCAGTGTCTCCACTCCTCAAGGGCCAACTTAATGACCAAAAGCTCACGGTCTCCTGCGTTGTAATTCCTCTCAGCAGGTGTGAGCGGCTGAGAGAAATACGCGGATGGGTGGAGCTTCTGATCTGAAGCTGGGCACTGCGATAGGACAGTGCCCACCCCCGAGTCAGAAGCATCCACCTCTAGAATAAATTGGAGCTGGGGGTTGACCTGGGCCAAGATGGGGGCGGTGGAGAACTGACCCTTCAGTTTCCAAAAGGCCTGTTCAGCTGCCTCGGACCAATTAAAGGGCAGTTTAACCAAGGTCAGCTGGGTCAGAGGCTGTGCTACCCTACTATAGTTTCTAATGAAACGACGATAAAAATTTGCAAACCCCAAGATGCGTTGAAGCTCCTTGCGGGAGTGGGGTGTAGGCCAATTTAGCACAGCCTCTACCTTGGCCGGGTCGGCCCTCAGCTCCCCTTCAGCTACGATAAAGCCTCGGAATGAAGTGGAGCGGGTGGAAAACGGCTTTAACGTAGAGCTGATTCTCCAGGAGCCGTTGTAAAATGGCCCTGATGTGGCCTGCGTGTTCTTCTGGCGTGTGTGAAAAAAATCAGAATGTCATTGAGCTAAACGAAAAAAAAAATTGATTAACCATATCGGAGGACATCATTGATCATACATTGGAAGATGGCGGAGGCATTGGTGAGCCCGAATGGCATCACCAGATATTCAAATTGCCCCAAGTTTGTTTTGAACGCTGTCTTCCATTCGTCCCCTTCACGATTGTGAACCAAATTATAATTGTTCCGCAGATCCAATTGAGTAATTACTCACGCGCGCTGAAGGAGCTCAAACGCAGAGTTTATCAGGGACAGAGGATATTTGTCCTTAACCGTTATAGCATTGAGTTCCCTATAATCAATGTGCAAGCTTAAGAATTTGTCCTTCTTTCCGACAAAAAAGAATCCTGCCCCAAGAGGAGCCAACGAAGGCTGAATGAGGCCGGCGTTCAGAGAATCTTTAATATTGCTCTCCATCGCCTCCCTCTCCGGCCCAGAAATACTGTAGAGCCACCTGGATGGCAGCTGCGCACCTGGGAGAAGGTCTATAGCACAATCATTACAGTGATGGGGAGGTAAAGAAAGTGCTCTTTATTTGCTGAAGACCTCTCCGAGATCATGGTAGACCTCAGGTACTAGGCTGAGGTCCGACGGCTCTACCGGCGGGGTAGAGATGGACAGCATAGGTGAACACTCAGCCGAGCTCAGACAGGATGCTAAACAATACGGGCTCCAGGAAGAGATGGAGTCGTCCGCCCAGTTGATAATAGGGTTATGCTTGCGGTGCCAAGGGTAACCAAGAACCACCAGGTGACCAGATTTAGGGAGAATAAAGAACGAAATAGTCTCCTGGTGGTTACTGAACACAAAGACAGACACCAGCCCTATTTTTCGGTAATGGTGGCCACCTTTTTGCCCGACAATGTAGTGACATTAAGGGACATGGGTAATTTGGTCATGTGGAGGCCTACATCCCGCACAAAGTGCACAGATATAAAGTTCTGCTCCGCCCCTGAGACAATAAAACCCGTGGCCCTCCTCTTGATCCCGGGCAACTGAATGAGGGCCGAAATGGAGAAGCTACCGGGGGAATGAATGGATTCCCCGCCCGTCATATCCCCCACAGCTACTGATGGGCCGCATCTTTTGGGCTTCAGATGGCACTCCTGCAGTGTGTGCTTTAGGGAGCCACAATACATGCAGGCGCCGGCTCTCCTCCGCCTCTGGCGTTCTTCTGTAGTCAAACGGACTCGGCTGAACTCCTTATGCTCAGAGGAGTAGCCGGCTCCACCTGTGTCAGAAGCCGAAGAGGGAGTGCGCACACTGGGCAGGTTTTAGGAGGCCTTGCACTCCCTCGAGTGCTCGTGGTATTGGTTGTCAAGACTGACAGCCTGATCAATTAAACCATCCAAGGAGGAGGGAGCGGCATGAACCGCTAGGTCATCGTGGAGGTTTTCATTTAAACCCTTGAGGAAGACGCTGTGTAATGAAATGTCATTCCAGCCAGAGTCCACCGCGATGACCCAGAACTCCACAGAGTTGTTGGCAGCAGACCGGCTACCCTGACAGAGTGACATTAATCAGCTCATGATGCTCCCTTCACTTTCTGTATGGTCAAAAGCGCGAGTAAATTAGTCTACAAATCTCTTAAAAAATAATTAGGGCCTTCCAAACTGTTGAGAATGGATTGGGCCCAGCTAAGTGCCCTATCTCGCAGTAGGAGGGTCATAAAGTGAATTTTTGCTGTATCGTCCGGGTACCCCCCCCCACCCCCCACCCGACCTGGCCCAAATACAGCCGAACATGGAACAAAAAGACCTTACATTTCCTGATGGTTACTGACATGGTGATGGTGATGAGGCAGGTGAGCGCACAACAACCCAGAAGATGCACCACAAAGGTGGTAGCAACCTAAATAGGAGAAGACAAAAGAATTAATGGTTTATTCTCCGAAAAGGGAGAACCAAACTTATTTGTTGAGACAAGTAGTATACCCAACAAGCCAATGCTGAAGTGTTAAAGAGAAGGTCAATTTAAGCGCTGGTGAGTCAGAGGTAGCAGGTGCATCTCATCAAGCAGGTGAGGATAATTGCTCATGGAGTAGGGGAAAGTTGAGCAGGATGGGAGGGGGAGAGTGCGCTCACCAGATCATGACAATTGCATATTAACACACTGGTAAAACCTCTAGACATTTATTAATATGTAACCTATGTTACATGCTCCACCTACCCAAACTCCAGCTGTTCTACAGTCATGAATGGATGCAAGCCTTTCACTACTAACTTCATCACAGCTGTGTGTGCAGCTACCATCAATAGGTTTTCCTGGCAAGGAGCAGAGGGCGAGCAGGTTCCTCAGCACTACCTGTTGCTGTCACTGTCTAAAAAGAATTAGATCATATTTAAATATCAGATGTTTTTAGCTGGTTGAGTTAAAAACAATGGATTAAACTTAGCCTGCAAGGTTGCTTTCATTGCACTAATATACTACTATAAAGATAAGCTGATATTACCATCACTAACAGAGGTGCTGCTGTTCGGGAATCACGTGCGGCCACAATTCGTAGACTGTCGAACACATTGCAGTCTTTCATTTTATCCCATGCTGCCACGTCAAGAGATGTTTAAACTTATGTTTGCCATACGCCATGCTGCTCGTGTTTACCATATGCTTCTTTGATTATCCCACGGTAGTGACGGCAGCATAGTGCTGCTTGGTAACGGCAGCATGTGACATCATCACGCATACCATTTAAGAAAAACATGTTTGTGTAAACCTGCAGCATCGATGAGAGATAACATCAGTGACGTATGATTCCAGGGGATAGAAAAATTTCCATCCCTTGTTACGTCTAAGAAAACTTCACGTGAGAGTGTTTTGCTATTCCGTTAGAGTTAAGTCATTTAACTGCAACACCCCTTGCTCTGCTGATACGTTTTATGTAATTAAGCTCTCTAACCAACACATCTAAGCATCAACATCCTGTCATGAATTAGATTAAATTATCATAAAGGCCTCCTGACATCTTCACTTTTAAAATGTTTAGACATTAATTCATGATTAAATGTTTCAAGACTGTTAATCCCATGCTAATGAGACAGTAGTAACCTGAATATATTAAAATAGAGAAGCCATCAAAGCTAAGTGTGAAACTATGGCATCAACCTCATGTCATTTACCAAAAGTGGCAGACTGGACAAGCATTATGATTACTGTCAAATTTGGCAGTTGACATTTGTCATATTTGCATGTATTGTTTGCACTGTGATGATCCCATCCCATATCATGTATTTTCATGAATATTCAATTTAAGGAGGGTAAGCTTAGGTTAGAGTGCCTCTTAAGGAAAATGATGTACGTCAATGCTGCTATTGCCCTGCGATTGATGGAAACTCAGTTGTGTGTGAGTATGTGCCACCTGAACACCACAACACTTCTATTTGTAAGGATGAGCCACCTGAACTGCATGTCACTCTCATTCTCATCTACTCCTTTTCTTTTTCTCTTCGCCTGTCACTTCTCTCATAGCTGGTGTCAAAATAAAGGTTAACACTCTCTAATTCAGCACTTTGCTGAGGTCAGGGAAAGGTCCATGCCTGGAAAGCTTGCAGAGATGTAACAACAGTGTTCTTTAATGTTCTTTTCTCTTCTGTGTACACACTGCCATATTTCTAGTTGCAGATGCACTGTAACAGAAGGTCCTTCAAAAAGAAACAGTTGCAGAAATAATTAAATTTTATGTATGTTGCACCAAATTAGCATAAGTCATGTCAGGCCAAGAAGAAAAAAAAACAGTTCTCCAAATGGGGAAGCTATTGGCAACAATGACGATAAAAAGAAAAGAAGTTTAAAAAATCAGTTCATTTCTTCACAAAGAAAGGGACTCATGGAGTGGCAGCCATCTGCCCCGGTCCGTTAGGGTGAGAAATAAAAGAAAATGGAGAGATAAAGGATGAGAAGTGATAAACAACAGACAACAGGCAATATAAACAATAAACTCTGGCCAAGGGGATGAGGCAAGTGGCCATGAACCAGATCATGTGGCTTCAGAGATGGGAGAAGAAGGGCACAGCAAGAGAATGGACAGATATGAGAAGACCCAAACTATGCAAGAGAGAAGGCACAAAATAGCTGACATGCAGAGGGAGGATGGAGAATGAAAAAGATTAAAGGGGTGGTGCTGAGCTTGTCACGTGAATCAAACTGTTATCTGTTTTAAAAGGTAGCCCAATTTTAAATGTAGAGTGTTTCTCTCAAAGAGTTGCAAACCTAAACTGGGAGATTGGTGCTGATATCTGACACACTTATCAATTCCCAAGCTGTGTGTGTTGTGCAGTGATGATGTTTGTGTGAAACTCATGTCTTCTGTCAGAGGCTTGGAGCTAAAAATTATCTGCTGTTCCTAAGGCTGCACTCTTCTGGACAGATCCCAGATATTTTTTTCCTAGAATCTGTTGGAACCACTCTCCCAGTTTGGCAGTCACAGACCAGAGGGCTCCAATTACCACTGGCACCAGCACTGCCTTGAGTATCCAAAATGTTTCCAACTCCTTTGTCAGCCTCTGGTATGTTTTGAGCTCCTTCTTGATGTTTGCTGTCACTTGGGATTGCTACATCCACCACCACTGCCACCATTTTGTTTGGTAAGATATCACCAGTTTTGTCTGTCTGGAACTGGAAGTCCCAAGGGATTTAAGCCTCGTCATCCTCAGCTACAGACGTGGACAAAATTGTTGGTACCCCTCTGTTAATGAAAGAAAAGCCCACAATGGTCACAGAAATAACTTGAATCTGACAAAAGTGGTGATAAATAAAACTTCTATGAAAAATAACCAATGAAAATCAGACAATGCTTTTGAATTGTGGTTCAACAGAATTATTTTTAAAAAAACAAACTCATGAAACAGGCCTGGACAAAAATGATGGTACCCCTAGAAAAGATTGAAAATAATGTGACCATAGGGACATGTTCAACCAAAATGTGTCCTCTAATTAACATCACAGGTTTCTACAAACTTGTAATCAGTCAGTCGGCCTATTTAAAGGGTGACAAGCAGTCACTGTGCTGTTTGTTGACACGGTGTGTACCGCATTAAACATGGACCAGAGGAAGCAAAGGAGAGAGCTGTCTCAGGAGATTAGAAAGAAAATTATAGACAAGCATGTTAAAGGTAAAGGCTGTAAGACCATCTCCAAGAAGAATTTAAGATCCACGGGACTGTAGCCAACCTCCCTGAACGTGGCCGCAGGAGGAGACGGATAATACGGATGGTAACAAAAGAGCCCAGAACAACCTCTAAACACATTCATGGTGAACTCCAAGGTCAAGGTACATCAGTGTCAGATCGCACCATCCGTCGTTGTTTGAGCCAAAGTGGCCTTCATGGGAGATGACCAAGGAGGACACCACTGCTGAAAACAAATCATAAAAAAGACAGACTGGAATTTGCCAAACTGCATGTTGACAAGCCACAAAGCTTCTGGGAGAATGTCCTATGGACAGATGAGACAAAACTGGAACTTTTTGGCAAGGCACATCAGCTCTATGTTCACAGACGCAAAAATGAAGCATACCAAGAAAAGAACACTGTCCCTACTGTGAAACATGGAGGAGGTTCTGTTATGTTCTGGGGCTGCTTTGCTGCATCTGGCACAGGGTGTCTTGAATCTGTGCAGGGTACAATGGAATCTCAAGACTATCAAGGTATTCCAGAGAGAAATGTGCTGCCCAGTGTCAGACAGCTTGTTCTCAGTCACAGGTCATGGGTCTTGCAACAGGATAATGACCCAAAACACACAGCTAAAAACACCCAAGAATGGCTAAGAGCGAAATATTGGACTATTCTAAAGTGGCCTTCTATGAACCCTGATCTAAATCGTATTGAACATCTGTGGAAGGAGCTGAAACATGTCATCTGGAGAAGGCACCCTTCAAACCTGAGACAACTGGAGCAGTTTGCTCATGAGGAGTGGGCCAAAATACCTGCTGAGAGGTGCAGAAGTCTCTTTGACAGTTACAGAAATTGTTTGATTGCAGTGATTGCCTCAAAAGGTTGTGCAACAAAATATTAAGGGTACCATCATTTTTGTCCAGGCCTATTTCATGAGTTTGTTTTTTAAAATAATTCTGTTGAACCACAATTCAAAATCATTGTCTGATTTTCATTGGTTAATTTTCATAGAATTATTATTTATTACCACTTTTGTCAGATTCAAGTTATTTCTGTGACCATTGTGGGTTTTTCTTTCATTAACAGAGGGGTACCAACAATTTTGTCCATGTCTGTACCTTCAGAAGTATCTTCTATCTTGGCTTTGGGACTTCCAACCCATATTCAGAACAGATGTTTGTGTATTCTAGTATTTAGTTACTTAGTTATTCTATCCCACACCTGCCTGCATCTTCCACCCCACTGTAATGTGCTGGACTGTCTTACGGTACATGTAAAGGTACTATGTGCTGGCAGGCAAGGGAGGCAGATAGGCCCCACTGATGGCTGACCAACATTTAATCACTACAGCAGTGACAATATGGAAAGTTTGCAATTGCAGTGGTAGGACGGTGCACAGTTCCCTAAAGGGGCTTCACCCCCACTTCTCACTCTCACAAGTACCGGTGTACTGCGTCCTGTGTGGGGAGGGGTGGGGGGTGAACAGTTCATAGGCTGAGTAAGAAAGAGTTATGTCGTAACAGTCTCTTATAATTTACTCCTCATTTATGCCTTCATTTAGTTGTTTGTCCTTACTCTTCACAACTATGCCATCTAGTGGTAAACTTTAGTGTACACTGAACTAATTATTTTAGCCTTAGGTTCCGCCTGACCTTAATTACCTCACACTTGCCACTTGCTGCCAAGCTCTGCAGATTTAATAACAAAACATGTAGAAAGGACGATTAAAACAAAGAAAATAATATGAAAGAAGAAAGAGGACAAACGGAGATTAAACAAAATCATTTAGCCCCTCGTGGATGTCAGCTCACGAGGTTGGTCTAACATTTTTGTATGTTTTATTTCATGTTTTATGTTTTTAATTTATTTTATTGATGCAAACTGCAAGATGTAGTTTTACATTTACTTTAATGTATTTCCTTTTGTGACCAGTTCTCACGGGTTGTCAAGAAGAAGAATAAACCCTGTTTTACTCTAAACCTTATGCGTAAGCCAATCCTTGAGGGTGCTACAGTGAGAACTCTTCTGCCCTGATGCATGGGTGGACAAGTGACAGTGCCAGAACCCGGGACGACAGCGTGCACCTCCATCTTGCCATGGCCCAATGCACAATGCAAGATGCAGCAACCGCAGGAAATTCCAGGTTCCCAAAATGAATGCTGCCCCAAACAAGAGACTCATTAACATTATTTGATTTAAATATAAGTGAAGTCAAATGACATTGTAACAAGAAATAAGATCATTTTCATTTCTGTTGTGAATCAAGGACTGAAATATTTGCACTGAAATTATTTTCTTTAATTACATTTCTTCTGTTGAAGCTGAATTGATCATCATACAGTGCACACATCTGTGTTGTGCTAAGTAACCTACATACTGTGTATATTCAGTGATTCTCAGTAACAGAAAGGATATTACTAGTTCACTCAAGACATGTAATGGTTGCTTATAGCTTACAATGAGTTGAGTTTTGACTTTAAGTTACATTTGAAGAACAATAAGACAGTTTACTGTTTAAATTAAAGTGACAGTAACATTTAACTATTTCATTACCAAACTCAACATTAAGTTACTGTGTTAAATCTTTCATTTAAGGTAAACAAAGACAAACCAAAGTGAATAATGGCAGAGTTTGGGGTCAGTCAAGAAGTCAGTGAAGATTGTTGTGATAAAGAGCAACTCAGTGCAGATGAGCAGCCACAAAGGAGCCGAAGAAGTTGTAAGTTGACAGAAAAGGGCCAAGAGCTGCACGATGAGCAGGTAAGGAAAACTGCACATCGTTTCATTACGTGCTATGAGAAGTGGAAGGCTGTCACTTAAGATGTCAAAAGAGGTATGAAACAGCAATGCGATAAATCTGAATGCAGCTTATGATGAGTTGAGACGGATTGACTCCCCTGAGCATGACGCAAGATGTCAGATAGACACATGTGAAGCAGTGATAAAGACAATAATTGGAGTTGCTGAAAGGTGCCTAAAGGCTGAAAAGGTTGAAAGTCAAAGGGATGAAGAAATCTGGAAGGAGACAGAGTCTGTATTCAAGTCTGCAGCCTCAGTAAAGATGAGTGTTAAATCTCACCACGCAAGTCACTCTTCTCATTCAAAGGTCCCATCCAAGCATTCATCCAGGTACTTTTCAAAAAGACAAGATGCAGCTGCTGAAGTTGTGGCTAACAAAGCTGCCTTGGAAGTTCTGCTTGAACAAGAAAACCACATAAAGGAAATTGAAAGGCAAGAAGCAGACATTGTGCGGCAGCAAAGACAGCTGGAAGCAAAGTGCAGAGAATTGGAGCAACTGGATACAGTCAAAAAACTGAAAGCTGCTAAAGCAAGACAGCGAGTGTATGAGCAAGGTGAATGTTCAGATGAAGAAATATGCGACCTGCTCCATCAACACAATTTGGATGAAGAAAATGAAATCAAGTCTGAAAACAATGACCAGCACCTCAAACTGTGTTACCTGTCACAAAACGTGACCCATTGACAAGAAATAAACACTCCAGATCTTGTCCAAGCTTTTGCAGAGTCCCTCAGTGCAAGTCGTCTTCCTGTACCAGAACCAATGGTATTCAGTGATGACCCACTCAGATACAATGACTGGAAGATCTCATTTCAGACACTCATTGACAGAAAGAATATACCAGCTGAAGACAAGACATACTATCTGCAAAAGTATGAGTGGATCTGCAAGGAAAGCGATAGAGAGCTACTTTCTGCTAGGCACAGAGTCAGCCTACAATGCAGCGTGGACAGTCCTTGAAAACAGGTATTGCAATCCATTCCTCATTACCAAAGCCTTCAGAGACAAACTAAATGCATGGCCCAAGAAAAGCTCCAAAGGTAGTATGGAACTTCAAGAGTTCTCTGACTTCCATTGTAGCTGTCAAGCGGCTATGTCACACATTAAAGGACTTGAAGGCATTCTTCAAGTCAGAGGACGCCTAAAACATGCTGCCTTACATCCCAATGTTAAGCATCCAGCAGTCCTGCCAGGATACAGCCATGTGTCATCATTGCTTGTCAAGCCGTATCACGACAGAACATACCATCAAGGACAAGGGATCACCATGAACGAGCTTTGTGCTAATGGCCTTTGGCTCCTCGGGTGCAGCAAAGTTGTGTCATCTCACATTTACAAGTGCAGAAAGTGCAGAAAGTTCAGAAGATGTACCAAGCAGCAAAGGATGGCGGACCTTCCGGGAGATTGGACGGAGGCCACCCCACCATTCACCTACTGTGGGATGGACTGTTTTGGTCCTTTCTATGTCAAGGAAGGCAGGAAGGAGTTAAAGTACTATGGCTTGTTATTCACCTGAATGTGCTCCAGAATAGTACACATCGAGATGCTTGATGATTTGACTACTGACGCCTTCATCAGGGCTCTTCGTGCATTCATTGCCATTTGAGATGCAGTTCGGCAGATAAGATGTTATCAAGGCACAAATTTTGTCTGTGCCAGAAATGAATTTGTTGAAGCACTCAAGGAAATGGATCAAACCACACTTGGAGAACAAGAATGTGAGTTTCTCATGAACACCCCAGCATCAAGTCATATGAGTGGTGTCTGGGAAAGACAAATTCGCACCATAAGAACTATACTGACGTCAACCCTGGAACAATCAGCCAAACAACATGACAGTTCCTCACTAAGGACATTTCTCTCCGAAGTCATGGCAGTGATCAACAGTAGACCACTTACTACTGACCAGCTATGTGATCCATCAAGCCCAGAACCCTTAACACCAAACCACATACTGACCATGAAGTCTACGATCATCTCCCCACATCCAAGAAAGTTTGTTAAACAGGATCTTTATCTCGGGAAGAGATGGTGTCATGTTCAACTTCTCGCCAATACATTCTGGACAAGGTGGAAAAACGAGTACTTGTTAAATCTACAAAGTAGACAGAAATGGACTAAAGAACACAGAAATGCCAAGATCAATGATATAGTCCTCCTTCAAGGTGAGATAAGCCCAAGAAACCAGTGGAAACTGGCCAAGATCATTGAAGTGTATCCTAGTAAGGATGGAAGAGTGAGGAAGGTGAAACTATTGATGAGTGATCCGACCCTGGATGGACATGGAAAGCGAATCTCCAAACCTGTCCACTTGGAAAGGCCCATTCAGAAGACAGTAATCCTATTGGAAGTAGAATGAAGACCCCTCACCTCTCCCTCTGTCATTGCAATACTCATTTATAATTTATAACTCGTTCATAATTAACCATTAATAATCTGTTCGCTAGCTCATAAGTAATACGTTTGTCCTTAAAATCACAAGGGATTTGGTGGGAGTGTAACAGTCTCTCATAATTTACTCCTTATTTATGCCTTCATTTATTTGTTTGTCCTTTCTCTTCCCAACTGTGCCATCTAGTGGTCAACTTTAGTGTACACAGAACTAAATATTTTAGCCTGAGGTTCCACCTGACCTTAATTACCTGCACATTTCTGCCCAAGCAGCACATCACACTTTCCACTTGCCGCCAAGCTCCGCAGATTTGATAACAAAACATGAAGAAAGGACGATTAAAAAAAGAAAATAATATGAAAGAAGAAAGAGGACAAACAGAGGTTAAGATAAGATAAGACCTTTATTGTCCATTTACTCCGAAATTTGTATTGCAACACCCGTCAAAAACACCAAGATACAGTCCAATTCAAATTGGGAGATGAATGGGGAAGGGGAAAGGGAAATCCTATGTCATGTA
Source organism: Pholidichthys leucotaenia (assembly GCA_020510985.1). NCBI lineage: Eukaryota > Metazoa > Chordata > Actinopteri > Cichliformes > Pholidichthyidae > Pholidichthys > Pholidichthys leucotaenia. The sequence goes on from CM035841.1 coordinate 395,118,338, forward strand.
TGTGTGTATACATTTATGCATGCCTGCATGCATAGATGTATGTATATCTATTTGTATGTGTACCTATGTTTGTGCAATGGAAGGGGAAAAGGAAAAGGTCATCTCTTTATACTCCACTGTTTATTCAATAAAATTGTGGAGTAAGGAATGAAGGAATACTTATGTCTATTCCTGTTGCTTCTTGGTATCCTAAAACGTTTCCCGGAGGGCAGAAGCTGATACTCCTCATACAAGACATGCAACGGATCCACAGCCATCTTTTTTGCCAGTCTCAGACAGTGATTGGTACTGCTCTGGGAAAATCTACTCTCCACTGAGTGGCCTACCAACTTAGAGTAGATGTTCAACAGTCTTTGTATCCTGGCTTTCAGCTGTACAGTAAGACCCCAGAACCAGACTTGACTTCCATCCAGAAGGACACTTTGTACTGTGGAACAGTAGAACAGATGTAAAATGTCCTTTCCCACTCCAAATAATCGGAGTCCTCTCAGAAAATAGAACCTCTGTTGAACTTTTTTACAAATGTAATCCACATGGATTGACCAGGACAGGGCACTGTCCACATGCACCCCCAGATATTTAAAAGAGGGGGACTGTTTTATGGGTTCATTGTGAATGATAATTGGAGCAGGATTAAAATGGGTGTTTCCAAAGATAATTTCCTCTGTTTTCATTGTATTCAAAATGAGGGAATTCTGCTCACACCACTGTACTACCTGATCCACACTATCAAAGTAGATTTTTGGTTGTAGCTACTCTGTCATGAGTGCTACCAAAGCAGTATCATCAGAATACTTAATGAGGTGATGGTCAGGCACATAAGTGACACATTCATTAGTATAGATGGTAAAAAGTAATGGAGAACTAATGAATCCTTGTGGGGTACCAGTACTTGTTTTTAACAGGGAAGAGCATGTGTTATTAACCCTGACCAGATGCTGTCTATTGATGAGAAAAGAATGACACCAATGAATAAGATACAAGTTAATTTCCAGGTGGTACATTTTAGCAATAAGTAAGTCTGGTTTAATTGTATTAAAGGCAGAAGAAAAGTCAATAAACAGAACTCTGGCATATGGCCCCTGTTTTGATGAATCCAGATGTTTTGAAACCAGGTGTGCCAGGGTGGCAACGGCATCTTCAGTGCTGTGTTCACGCTTGTAAGCAAATTGATAAGGATCCAGTTTATCCTGTATGGAGCTGGAAAGCAAAAATGAAAGAATTTTCTCCAATGACTTCATCAAAACGGAAGTTAGCACCACTGGACTGAAATCATTGCACTTCCTGGGACAAAATTTGTTTTGGACTGGGATGATGTGTGACATTTTCCAGGCTTTAGGGACGGTGTGGGTTTCCAATGGCAAATGAAAGATGGGCTGCCACACCTGAGCTAGCTCTTCACTGATGGTCCTGAGGAGGGAGGCATCAATATTGTCAGGTCCGGAGGCCTTACGTGCATTAAGATGTTGAAACACGCTGGCCACCGGTCCTACTGAAATTTCCACTCTGTCCTCCGGCCGAACAGAAATGGACCTCAACACCTCTTCACATCTCTCCTCCATCCCAATGATCTCAAACCTGGTGAAAAAGGTGTTTAACTCAGACGCAGTTGTCAGTTCGTCATCCAAGATGACAGATTTAGATTGCTTGCTTGGCATTCCAGCCATGCTTTTCATGCTCTTCCACATCCTTCTGGAGTCACCAGCCTTAAACATGTTCTGGAAGTGTCTCTTATGAACCTCTTTTGCCCTCTTAATTTTGCCTCTCAGCTCCTTATTTACCCTCCGTAGCTCCAGTGTATCCCCTTTTCTGAAAGCTGCTTTCTTGTGATTCAAAATTTGTTTGATATCTTTGGTGATGTAGATTTTATTATTTGGATACATCTTCACTGTTTTAGTAGGAATAATGGACTCTGCACAGAAGTTAATATAGCCAGTTGTAACTATACATGCAGAATCTACAGTGCCCTCCCTCAGCACTTCCCAATCAGTGCAATCAAAACAGGCTCCCAGGGCCTCTTTGTTATCTGGATTCCAGAGCCTTACGGGTTCCAAGGTTGTCATAGCCAGGAGCGGCACTGGGGTTAAGCTCCCAGTGCTTATAAAATGCTCCTTATGGCGTGCGTCTCGAAAAGCCTCTGACAACTAAGTCCAACTCCTAGCCTGCCCGTGTGGTTTAGTCTCTAAGCCGGGCGGAACTGCTTTTACTAATAGGAGAAGGGGCGAGGGTGGATCTCTGGCGCCTTAAAACCAGATGCTTCGGGTAGATGGTGGCTCGTCAACCTGGGAAGGTAGCCCATCTAGGGGAAGGTAAACACTGATTTCAAACCTCTGCTGCCTTGCGGCACACCCAGTCACGGAAAAGGCTTCGGGAGTCAACCCTGAGGAAAAATCTGGAGTCGGAGTCCCTAAGGCAGTTCTCTGTTGTGCTCAACATCGTTCTGGCAGCTCCTGCGATGGCGCTGGTGCCAAACTGTAGCAGCCCTGCTGTTCCTTTGGATTCATCAGTGACGTGGAGAGGGGGGACATGCTGCATGGGCAACATCTTGTCCTCCATATCTTCCTACCCAGGCTTGAATCCTACCAACGCCCAACACTGGAAGGTAGAACACCGGTGCACATCGGCCTGTTCAGCCACAGGCGGTGCTGTTCCAGTAGAGACGGTGGGAGGGATCATCGGATCTCACTGGACAGCTACCGCCCGCCTCAAGCTGGGCAGCCCCCAGCCAATAAGGTGTTGTCCCGCCACAGCCTGCTTTCCTCATTGGGTGCATGGGGATGAGGAGAAGTCTGAACGGCAGGCTGAGAACTTTCGCACCAGGCAAGACAACAAAACAAAAGAGACCAACTCTAAAACTGGGAACTTGGAACGTCCGCACTATGATGACAGGACTCGCTGCTAACCTCAATGACATCAACAACACCAGGAAGACTGCCATCATCAATAATGAGAGACTGGAAGTGGATATCGCCACTCTCCAGGAAACACGGTTGGCTGACGCAGGCACACTGAGAGAGAAGGACTACACGTTCTACTGGCAGGGAAAGAGCAGTGACGAACACAGGGAACACGGAGTGGGCTTCGCAGTGAAGAACACCTTGCTGAAGATGGTGGAACCGGGCAGCAATGGCTCTGCACGACTCCTCACCCTCCGCCTGAACACCACTCAAGGCCCAGTCACCCTTGTCAGTGTGTATGCCCCAACACTGACAGCCACACCAGAGGCAAAAGACGAGTTCTACGAGAATCTCGCAACAACTGTCAGGATCATCCCCAACTCTGAACAACTCATTCTCCGTGGAGACTTCAATGCCAGAGTGGGTGCTGACCATGACTCCTGGCCCTCCTGTCTTGGACCATTTGGCGTGGGCAGAATGAACGACAACGGACAGCAGCTGCTTGAGTTCTGCACATATCACGATCTGTGCATCACAAACTCGTTCTTCGAGACCAAGCCCCAACACAAGGTTTCCTGGCGACATCCGCGCTCAAAGCACTGGCACCAGCTGGACTTGATCCTGACCAGGCGCACCTCACTGAAGAACGTGCTAATCACCCGTTCATTCCAGAGTGCAGACTGCGACACAGACCATTCATTGGTGTGTTGCAAGGTCAAGCTGCAGCTGAAGAAATTCCATTGTGCTAGACAGCCTGGAAAGGCATGGATTGACACCAGCAAGATGGCCCAACCAGAGCTTGTTGAGCGGTTTGCCGCCACCTTTAAGAAGGAACTTGGTGTACAACAAGAACGAGAATCAGCAAAGCAGAAGTGGGAAGAGCTGCGAAACACCATCCACCGCACAGCCTTGGCTACCTTTGGGAGGAAGACCTCGAAGTCACAGGACTGGTTTGATGCCAAGTTGACCGAGATGACCCCCGTCATTGAAGCCAAGCACTCAGCTCTTGCCGAGTAGAAGAATTACCCAAACGAGAAGAATCTCCAGATTCTCAGGGCTGCGAGAAGCCAAGTTCAGCAGACTGCTCGGCACTGTGCCAACGAGTACTGGACTCAGCTCAGCCAAGACATTCAAACCGCTGCCATAACAGGGAACATCCGTGGCATGTACAATGGCATCAAGAAAGCACTTGGTCCGGCTCAGAGCAAGACGGCCCTCCTCAAATCCTCCACTGGGGAGATGATCACAGAAAAGAACAAGCAGATGGAGAGATGGGTGGAGCACTACTCCGACCTCTACTCCAGACAGAACACCGTGACACCGTCAGCCCTCGATGCCATCGATTGCCTGCCATCCATGGATGAACTTGACGCTGAGCCAACCATCGACGAACTCAGCAAGGCCATTGATAGCTTGGCCGCTGGCAAGGCACCCAGCAACGACGGCATACCCCCCAACCTGATCAAGCACTGCAAGACCGCCCTACTGCTGCCATTGCATGATGTCCTCTGCCAGTGCTGGAAGGAAGGTGCCGCACCACAGGACATGAGGGACGCCAAGATCATCACCCTCTACAAAAACAAAGGGGAGAGAAGCAACTGCAACAACTACAGGGGCATCTCCCTCCTCAGCATTGTTGGCAAAGTTTACGCACGAGTTGTTCTCGTTCGTCTACAGAAGCTTGCCGAACGTGTCTACCCCGAGTCTCAGTGTGGCTTCCGTGCTGAGCGATCGACGGTAGACATGATATTCTCCATCCGCCAACTCCAGGAGAAATGCAGAGAACAGAACGTGCCCCTGTACGTCGCCTTCATCGACCTCACCAAAGCGTTCGATCTGGTCAGCAGAGAGGGGCTTTTCAAGATCCTGCCAAAGATAGGATGCCCACCAAAGTTGCAAAGCCTCATCGAGTCGTTTCACACCAACATGCAGGGGATAGTGCAGCACGACGGCGACGTCTCAGAGCCATTCAACATACGCAGCGGAGTGAAACAGGGCTGTGTACTTGCACCAACCCTCTTTGGGATTTTCTTTGCTATGCTCCTGAGGCATGCCTTCAGCACAGCAACAGAGGGAATCTACCTGCATACAAGATCTGACGGCAGGCTTTTCAACCTCGCTCGCCTGAAAGCCAGAACCAAAGTACGCGAGGCTCTAATCAGAGACATGCTTCAGACCCTGATGGACCGCTTCTCCTAGGCATGCAAGGACTTTGGGCTTACCATCAGCCTGAAGAAGACTAACGTCTTGGCATAAGGCACAGAAGCACCACCAACCATCACCATCGACGACTACGAGCTGGAGGTCGTGAATCAGTTCACGTACCTGGGGTCCACTATCAGCAGCAACCTCTCCCTTGATACAGAGATCGACAAGAGGATTGGAAAATCAGCCTCCACACTTGCTCGCCTCACCACACAAGTGTGGGAGAATCCCAAACTCTCTGTCAAGACGAAGATGGCAGTGTACAACGCCTGCATCATCAGCACACTGCTCTATGGGAGTGAGACGTGGACAACATACGCCCGGCAGGAAAAGAGACTGAACTCCTTCCACTTGCGCTGCATTCGCCGCATCCTGGACATATCCTGGCAGGACAAAGTGCCCAACACAGAAGTTCTGTCCCGCGCCGGCCTTCCCTCCATGTTCACTCTACTCAGGCAGCACAGGCTCCGCTGGCTAGGCCACGTTCACCGTATGGAGGATGGCAGAATCCCCAAAGACGTCCTCTACGGAGAACTGGCGACTGGCAGGAGAGACGTTGGCCGCCCGCAGCTGTGCTTCAGAGACGTCTGCAAGAGAGACATGAAGGCCCTGGATATCAACACAGAGCGCTGGGAGGACCTTGCAACGGACCGCTCCAAATGGAGAGGCACCCTGACCAGACAGCTCAAGGCGGGTGAAGAGAGACTGACTGCTGCAGCAGATGAAAAAAGGACCCGCAGGAAGAACCGCCGTCAGATCCAGCAGCACGGAGACCACCCACAAGTGTGACCTGTGTGACAGGGACTGTCATTCGCGCATCGGCCTGTTCAGCCACAGGCGGTGCTGTTCCAGCAGAGTAGACGTTTAGGTTTCTCTTCCATGGTCATCATAGACCGATGGAGGTCGACTGGGGAGAGCCTTACCACCTTTCCTGGGATTTACTACTTTTCAGCTTGGTCAAGTAAGTTGGAATAAGGTGCACTGCATTATGGTCTGAAGTGGCGACAGGCGGCTTGCTTCTAGACTGATTTTTTTTTTTTTGATTTTTGATTTTGTATACTTTATTGATCCCCAGAGGGGAAATTGAGGGCATCCACCTGGATGGATGAAGCAGCCATGATACGGCGCTATCCCTTTACCATTCACACACACATTCACACCTAGGGCCACTTTAGAGTCTCCAATTAACCTAACCTACATGTTTTTGGCCTGTGGGAGGAAACCAGAGAAATCCCAAAGTAAACCCACGCAGATACGGGGAGAACATGCAAACCCCACACAGATCACTGTTGGTCAGGGGCTGGGATCGAACCAGGGATCCCATGGCCAAGGGTGAGTTGCTGTGTTGGTGCAGTGCTACCCACTGCGCCACCGCACTGCCTGCACTGCACTGATAGGCATCTCTGATATTTATATAACATTTGTTCAGTATATTCTCTTTCCTTTTGCCACATTTTACAACCTGATGAAACCCTGGAAGGGCTTTCTCCAGGTTGTAGGTGTTAAAATTTCCAAGGACAATGGCAGGCGCATCAGGAAATTGCTGCTGCAAATTGCATACACAGTCTGCTATTCCAGTTGTGGTGTGGTGTACTTTGCTGCTTGGTGGAACATAAACCATAAATAGCAAAATGCAGCCAAATTCACGTGGTCTTAGTCCAATGGCCAGAAGTTCAAAGTCACCATTACAAATAACATGCTTAATTCAACGACACCACCACTTATTTATGTAAACACAGACCACTCCCCCCTGTCTTTTTTCCTGAGCATTCAGTTCTATCAGCACAAATAAGTTAGAAACCGCTGATATCAAAGAATCAGGTACAGCAGCCTGGATTCAGAAAAGCACAAAAGAGCTGCCTCCTGAAATTCAAATGAATACCTTGTAAGTGTCCTCAATTCGTCAATCTTGTTCTGAATGGAGCAAAGATTTGCCAGAATTATAGCGGGGTGTGCCGGTCTGAATTTCCTGTCTCTCAGTCTCCTCCTAATTCCCCCCCATCTGCCGCATTTCCTCTGATGGGTCTGCTCCCAAGTGGCGTCCGTCAATCTTGATCTCCTCCACCGCCAGTGCATTGATCTCACCAGCATCCTCAGTATATAAGCAAGCAGCTGAGCTAGAGTTGAAACACCGCTCGGTGTTGTCTGGAGAGCCAAAAGTGTGTCTCGTGCCTAGACAACTGCAGGTTGCCTCACGCTGCAGCGTAACTCCATGCTAGCAGTGTCACACCCCTGCAGCATTTTCTCACACACCTGCAGCGTTTGCTCAGGTAGCTTTCGGAAGAAAAGTCCAAAAAGCAGTGCAATTTCCACTGTTAACAGTCCCCAAATAAACACACACATACTAAAGTGATGTTTCTACAGCTTCAACAATGGTTGGACAGAAGACAAAATAAAAACACAAAAAAAATCATGCAATTATCAAAGCAAGTGTGCCAGTCGCCAGCTGAGCAGCGCCATGTTAAACAAGATCATTTGGTCACCAGCTGAGCAGCACCATGTTAAACAAGACCATTTATTCCCTCGTGGATGTCAGCTCATGAGGTTTGTCAAGGTTTGTCACGGGTTGTCAGGAAGAAGAATAAACCCTGTTTTACTCTAAACCTCGTGCGTAAGCCAATCCTTGAGGTTGCTACATATGTCTTTGAGGATCAAGAAGAGAGCTTCTATACTGCAGGGATCCATGCACTGCAACACCAATGTTTGGTCAAATTTGACCACTGCATCATGGTCAGCCTATGAACTTTTCAGCCCCTCTATGAGCTTTTTAGCCCCCCTCGTAAACAAGCAAATCAGAGTGGCTCTATCAAAATGAAGCAATGTTATAAGATAAGATAAGATAAGATAAGATAAGCCTTTATTAGTCCCACAATGGGGAAATTCCAGGATTGCAACAGCACAGGGATAGCAACACTCAGAGCAACAATCAGAAGGCAAGAGAAAAAACAAGAGCAGCGAGTACACATATGTACATATATATATATATATATATATATATATATATAGACACAGTGCGGAGCATTGTAGCTAGATGGAATAAATATATAAATATATAAGCACACAGTGCAGAGTATTGTAGCTAGATGGAATGAATATGTGAATATATAAACACAGTGTGGAGCATTGTAGCTAGATGGAATAAATATATAAATATATAAGCACACAGTGCAGAGTATTGTAGCTAGATGGAATGAATATGTGAATATATAAACACACAATGTGGAGCATTGTAGCTAGATGGAATAAATACGTAAATATATAAACACAGTGCAGAGCATTGTAGCTAGATGGAATAAATATGTGAATATATAAACACACACAGTGCAGAGCATTGTAGCTAGATGGAATAAATATGTAAATATATAAACACACAGTGCGGAGCATTGTTGCTAGATTGAATAAATATATAAATATATAAACACACAGTGTGGAGCATCCATCTGACAGTGACAAAAGAAAAAAAAAGCAAGAGGACAAACATAAGCAAGGCAGTGGTAAAGGCCCTAGACTCAAAAATGTATTATCAAGCTCAGATCTAGAGATGATTATTCACACTTTTATTTCATCCAGAATTGAATACTGCAACTCTCTTTTAATCTGTTTTAACAAGGGTTCGTTATACAGATTGTTCAGAATGCTGCAGCCAGGCTTTTAATGGGAGCTCGCAAATGGGACCATATCACCCCAATTTTAGTCACTCTTCAGTGGCTATCAGTCACATTTCATACTGATTTTAAAATTCTACTTTTGACCTTTAGAGCAGTTCATGGCCAAGCCCCAAAATACATTTGTAATCTTTTAACCCCATATTCTTCAGGTCGATCACTCAGTTCTTCAGGTCAGAATCTTTTATCGGTCCCTAAAACTTGTTATAAAACCAGAGGTTATCTGTCGTTCCAGTCTGTTGCTCCGCACTTGTGGAACGCTCTCCCTTTGTCTCTACGTCCGACTGATTCGGCTGACTCTCTCTGTCATGAGTATGAGGGCAGTGTCTTCACAGAGCTCAGACTCTTGATTTATTTCTGAGTATTTTATGTCTGTTATTATTATTTTGTCAGTTTCTGTATTGGTTTTGTGACATGAGTGCCCTTTCTCCTTTTCCAGACACTCCCACAGCTAATCACTGTCTGTTTCCCAGCCATCTCAGCTGTGAGCAGTTGAGTAATTAGGTCACCTGCCCGCTCATCCGCCCACACCTGCTGCTCTTTTGTTTGTCTGCTATTTAAGCACTGTAAGCTGATCCAACTAAGTTGTCTCCTCGTCTTCTCCAGAGCAATTTCAGCTCGAGTGTTTTCCTTGTAAGTTACCTTTGCTTGTATTTTTGTATTTTCTGCACAGTTTTGGATTTTCTGTTATTAAATTTCACTACTGCAGTCCAGTGCGTGGGTCTGTCTCTCTGCCCTGGAGGGGCCAATCATGACAGAAGACTGCTGCCAGGAACAAGACCCAGTGGCTGCAGCTAGTGAATTTTTTTGCCCTTTTTGTGTTTTTTCACTCACCTGTCTGTTGGAGCTCATTATGGACTCAGCAGGTGTAGGCTGATACCCGATGCACCTGGGGTGGGAGTGCTGCCAAGCCCTTATGGAGATAGACGGGCTAATCTCTGTAGCACACAGCGGCTTCGCCACGAAGGACGCATTGTAGTATCTGGGGCTGGCAGAGGCAGCTGCTCGCCGGTGTCCTCAGCATTTGGAGTATGCTTAGGGAAAGGAAAGGATTTCTCTGGTGGCGGCATTGCAATGTAAAAATGGTGGGATGATGAGGAATTCCCCGGAGAAGCCTGGGTTTGCGCCAAAGGGGAGACACTCCCAGATTTCCATTCTTTCGGCTTCTCACCAGTCTCCAGCGCCCGATCCTGCTCTATCAGCTCCACAACACCGTCGCCCTGCTCCGGACCGCCAGAGGAATCCTCCCACTTCTCCAGCAGCCATTTCCTCAACGCCGAAGCAGAAGCCCCCCTCAGCAGTACAGCCTTTGTCTCTCTCTTCCGGCTGGATCGTCAGCTTCACCCTGGCCTGTAGCTGCTGTTTTTTGCTCCAATTCAGCATCCTCTCCTGCTGCTGAGAGGTCCTTTGTTTTTTCCCCAGCTCTGTCTGTCTCCAAGACTACAGGGGTGGCTCCTCCACCATCCTCCAAGGGGCCTGTGTTCACTGTAGACATGGAGAGGGAGGACTTTTCACCCGCTGCAGCAGGGAACATCGAGCTTCGGGAAAACAGGCAAGTGCCACTTCATTTTCCATTATTTTCTGATGATGTGCCTTGCCTTATTCCTGGTAGTGAGGTTCAGGGTTTGCAGTCCCCTGAGTCCCCACGGCCTGCTACAATTACCAATTGCTCACCAGCCCTCTCTGTGTCTCCTCCTTGTGCTTCTGAGTGCCCGCCATCCCTGGGACTAAGCCACCAGATGTTGGAGGAGCCTGTGGCCCTGGAGGACCTACACTACCGTTCAAAAGTTTGGGGTCACCCAGACAATTATTTTGTGTTTTCCATGAAAAGTCACACTTATTTACCACCATGAGTTGTAAAATGAATAGAAAATATAGTCAAGACACTGACAAGGTTAGAAATAATGATTTGTATTTGAAATAATAATTTTTTCCTTCAAACTTTGCTTTCGTCAAAGAATCCTCCATTTGCAGCAATTACAGCATTGCAGACCTAACATGATTGCACAAGGGTTTTCTAATCATCCATTAGCCTTCTGATGCAATAAGCAAACACATTGTACCACTAGAACACTGGAGTGATAGTTGCTGGAAATGGGCCTCTATACACCTATCTAGATAATGCACCAAAAACCAGACGTTTGCAGCTAGAATAGTCATTTACCACATTAGCAATGTATAGAGTGTATTTCTGATTAGTTTAAAGTTATCTTCAATGAAAAAAGTGCTTTTCTTTCAAAAATAAGGAAATTTCTAAGTGACCCCAAACTTTTGAACGGTAGTGTAGTTCCAGTGCCAGTGGAGAGCCGACCCCTAGCTGCCACGGCGGATGAGCCACCAGTGTGGGTCACTTTGCCTGGGGTCACCGAGACTGCATTCACCATCATGCCTGCTGTGGAGGCTGACGCAGCAGAATTACAGCTTGACCTCCAAAGGACCGGGCCCGAGACGTCGTCATCATTTTGATCAACAGAGTCCTGGACAGAGGTGGAACTCGAGCTCAGGCAAGTGCTCTCCTTTGTGTTTCTTGCATCTGTCTTGGAGAGATCTTGTCTGGCTCTTCGGGGGGGGAGGGGCAGCCACCCCCAGCACCTGAACTCACTTCGCTGGGCTCCGCCACTGCCGGTGAACCTGACCCTGGCTTTCCTCTTGTTTTTTCCAAGCCTTTCCCCAGGGCCGCTGAGAAGGTTCCAGCTCCACCCGATGTCTCTGTGGGTCCAGGCTCATCACCCGAGGTCACTGTGACTCCAGCTTCCCCCACAGTGGAGGTTGCCGCGGGTGCTCTGTCCCAGCCCAGGACCTCCATGAGTGCAGCTCCTCCTCTGCCTGGGGCCATCACTGGGTCCCTCCTCCTCTGTTCGAGTCTTTGTGGGTGCTGCACCCCAGACTGAAGCCAACTTTAATGCTGCATTCCAGTATGGGCCCACCATGGACGTTGCAGTCCAGCCCGGGGCCCACCGTGGGTGCAGCATTGGCCCAGCCTGGGTCCACCAAGGGTGCAGCGTTGGCCCTGTCCGGGCCCACCGAGGGTGCAGCTCCACTCCTGTCTGGAGCTACCGAGGGTGCAGCTCGACTCCTGCTTGGAGTTACCGTGGGTGCAGCGTTTCTCCAGCCCGGAGCCACCGAAGGTGCAACCTCGTCTCTGTCCGGGACCACCGAGAGTGCTGCTGGCCGACGCCGTCGTGGTCCCCCCTTCTCTGTCAGAAGCCGTCGTGTGTCCTCCTCCACTACCAGACACCATCATGGTCACCTTCCCATAGCCCTACTTCCCTTCATCGGGCCTCCCTGTGGGGATGCCACCTCTTGGGTCACCCCTTCCATGTTGGTGGCTTAAGAACTCTGGCCGGCTGCCTGTTTGACTGAGCCATTGGGTTGGGAGGACCATATTCTCTGGCAGGCCACTCGACTCATACCACCTCGCCATCTGTGTGGCTTGGGACTTTGGCTGGCCACCCGAACAGTTTAGTTCTTTGGCCTAGGGGGCCCAAGGGCCTGGGGTAGCGCAGGTGCGGGTCCTGAGCAGGGTCCATGTTTTTTGCTCCCTCCTAACCTGTTTCCCCCACCTCCCACCTGGGGTGGTTTATTGCTGTACCTTTTCTCTTGGGGAAAGGTACAGCACATTTTTTGGGTGTTTCCTTGGTGTGTCTGGAATCCACCCCTTAAAGCAGGGGCTCTGTCATGAGTCTGAGCGCAGTTGCTTCACAGAGCTCAGACTCTTAATTTATTTCTGAGTATTTTATGTCTGTTATTATTATTTTGTCGGTTTCTGTTTATATTTTGGCCCTGCGATGGACTGGCGATCTGTCCAGGGTGTACCCTGCCTCTTGCCCAAAGATGCTGGGATAGGCTCCAGCCCCCCGGCGACCCGCAAGAGGATTAAGAGGAAAAAGATGGATGGATGGATGTATATATTTTGATTTTGTGACACGAGTGGCCTTCCTCTTTTTCCAGAGACTCCCACCAGCTACTCACTGTCTGTTCCCCAGCCATCTCAGCTGTAAGCAGTTGTGTAGTTAGGTCACCTACCTGCTCATCCGCCCGCAGCTGCTGCTCATTTGTTTGTCTGCTATTTAAGTGCTGTCAGTTTATTTTCTCACTGTTGCAGTCTTGACTCACCGATACACCTAAGTTGTCTCCTCATCTTCTCCAGAGCGATTTCAGCTCTGGAGTGTTTTCCTTGTAAGTTACCTTTGCTTGTATTTTTGTATTTTCTGCGCAGTTTTGGATTTTCTGTTATTAAATTTTACTACTGTAGTCCAGCGCATGGGTCTGTCTCTTTGCTGCGGAGGGGTCAATATGACAATTTAGGTGAGCTTTTAATTGACTGGTGGCCTGGTTTTTATTTATTCTATTATTTTATCATTTCAGTCATATGGTTTAATATTTCTTTTTGCTTAAATTGCTGTGCTATCTTATTTCCTTGTTTTATATTACTCTGCATTTTTATTGTCAAAGCACTTTGTGATCCTTATCTGTGAAAAGTGCTATATAAATAAAGTTCTTCTTCTTCTTCTGTCACACCTTGACGATTTAGACAGTGTTTGCCAAAAGTATAAAAATTGGTCTAAAATGCTGGCATATGCAAAAATTTACACTTTTGGCCATATGCAATGTGTACCCATAATGAGTTGGATGTATACATAATGCATTAGTAACGTATATAGAATGTTTCGGTAACTTAAAAATAACTTTAACCAGTAAATGCTTAGCGTCTTGCCAGCGTTCACAACTTGTGCACAACAATAATCTAACTTACCCATAACTTATGCATAGCTTGTCCTAACTTACAGTACATATGCATAGCGTGGTCATGCCAAACTGCTGTCCCCTCCCGATCCATGAATCCTAGGTGTGCAAGAGATCATCTATGTTCAATCGAAATGATTCACCCCTACAATGACTACCGCATGGCGGGGTGTGTGACCGACCTGGCAGAGCTGTCAACCCTGTCAGGTCGGTCAGGCCTAAAACAGCTGATGTGACATGTCACGAACGTCAGATGACAGTTGTCACTACCTGGCTCAAAGGCAAGCGAACTAATGGTGATAAAAAAGTTTATTTTCAATAAAGTGGAAAAAAAAAAAGATAATGCATGGAGAGTGCTTTTGCTGGTGTGGAGCGAAAAACAGCAGAGAAGTGCAGCCAAGGGACAGCAAAGTGGGATTTTTCATGGAAAACAGCTAGGTCTGTGCTTCGGGTGATCATATGATTGGATTAACCTCCTCTGGTGTTCTGACATTTTGGAATATCTATCCGAACAGCACTGGATAGCTGATGGTACAGACTGCAGTCAAAGGTAAAAACATGACAAGGAGGGCTAAACAGCGATTTGGATTTTCAAAATATCCTGTAGCTTGGAAGTGTTACACTTAAGTTGGCTCGGACAGGTCCCCAAGAGGCCCCGTTATACAACCAAGTGCCTTTGTTTAGCTGTGTGTGTGTGTGTGTGTGTGTGTGTGTGTGTGTTGCAGGCAGCACCTAATCAGAACAGGGAGCATTTGGATCAAGTCAGCTCTTAATTAGTAATAATATCCTGTAGCTTGAAAGTGTTATACTGTTGGCTCGGACAGTCCCCGACAGATCCCGTTATATGAACAAGTACGTGTGTTTAGCTCTGTCTGTGTGTGTGTGTGTACTCGTATATGCGCTGCACCTAAACTGATATCTGTACCAGTTTCTCCTGTGAACCAATGCTGCAAATACGCCATGATAGGGTAGCTGTAAATTAGAAACTCATTCAGAAAGTTAAAGAGCATTACTCATACTGTATGTTAGAAATAAGTTTTGGGTAAGCTAGACATTTTTCCCAAAGTATTTCGACTTATGAGTAACTTATGAGTCATTTACAAGCAACGTGTGTGAACAAACGCATAACTTATCTACAACTTATGCCCCACTTATGCAGGATATTTCAGCCATATGCTGGATAATTTTCAGCATGCTGAAAATTTTCAGAGGGGCTCGCTGTACAACGACGTATACCAGCATGATTCAGCATGCGTTTAACTTACAAAAAACTTACCAATAACTGATTTGACGTATGCCGGCATATTCTCCAAATTTTTTATATGTTAGACAAACGCTGCCTAAATTGTCAAGGTGTGACAGGGCCTTAAGTTGTAAAGATTGGGCCTCTCCGGGGCAGAATGTAAAGCCCACACACAGGGACTTGGTTTGCAAGTTTCATTAAAGAAAACAAAACACAGATTGTATGCTGAGAAACAACAGGCAAAGCAGGGCAAAAGGATAACATAGGCTTTGGCAAAAACTTGGGCAGAACTGAAGTGTGTAATCACACAAATACCAACAAGAACAAGACAGCTGACAAAGACTGACATAGGCATATGTAGACAGGAATAATTAGCAAACACAGGTCAGGTGGGGGAGACCAATCATGACTGACAACAAACACCTGGGGAAACAATGATGACCGCTATAGGAAAACAGGACAGCTAGGATGAGCAAACAATCACTGACAGGGGTTAAACATGAGACATAATGACAATGAACCAGGGGAGATGAGACCATGATCACCAAGATAAAAATAATAAACAACAAAGACCAACTGAGGACTGAGCAGGGAACAAATTCTATGGAACACAAATGCAGACAAAATAATGAATAATCATAAATATAGAAAAACCCCAAAACAAACTCAAGCGTGGACGTGGGCTGGGGCCCATGCCCTGGCAACAAGGAAAAAAGCCACAACTCAGGGTGAGGGCATGTCCGGTCCATGTTGTGACATAAGTAATGAAAATAATACAGTAGTTTATTTAGCTCAATTTATTTTGAAAAGATATTAATGTGTACTTTTGAAATTTAAAAAAAATGCTTACATTTCAGATTTTTTGTTAGTGTCATATTATTATGTAAGGGTCATGAATGCTGTCTGGAGGAGCCCCGTGTGAATTTTTGCCAAGGGCCCCAAGAGACTCTAGAACTGCTACTGGGTACCCCCACCCCACCCCCTCCCAAGCACAAGCAGTAATGTACATGTATTTTAGGCTAAATCTGGTCCATCAGTCCAATCCTGAATTTAGCCCTCAAACAGACGTTGAAAATTGGGTTGTTATTAGTCCATCTACTATAGACCATATTTAACCAGAAAACAGTTACTGCAAATTGGGCTGTGCCTGCCATATTAACCAAATAATAATCTGATAATTGGGTTGTTTAGTCCATAGGATTTGGCCCAAATTGATCTTCAAAATAGTTTTTGGCATTTGGTGATAGTGGTGAGGGTCTGTCTCTCAAAAGTCAAATACCTTTTTACAACCACTGGGACTAGTTGTTAAAAATGTTTTATAAAAATGCAGGTTTTTAACAGCTTTTTTCAGTTAAACATTTGGCATAATACTTGTTACATAATATCTGGAACAATGTGAAACCAGTGCTAGTGCTTTTGTGCTATACACTTAAAAAGCACTATTTGAATACATTTACTCTTCTTCCTTTGGCTGCTCCCTTTAGGGGTTGCCACAGCAGATCATCTGCTTCCATCTCACCCTATAACTTGCATCTTCCTCTGTAACACCAACCCTCTCCATGTCCTTCTTCGCTACATCCATGAGTCTTCTCTGTGGTCTTTTTTTACTCCTGCTTGGCAGCTCCATCTTCAATGTCTTTAAACATGCATAAAATGGCCATGGAAATAACAGGGAAGAAAAATTATGATTCTATTCATCCATCCAGCCGTCTTCCTCCACTTAATTCTTTTCGGATCGTGGGGGGCTGGAGCCTATCCCAGCATCTTTGGGCAAGAGGCAGGGTACACCCTGGACAGATCGCCAGTCCATCGCAGGGCCAACACAGAGAGACAGACAACCATTCACTCTCACAGTCATACCTAAGGACAATTTATAATGCCCAGTTTTGATGTCAATTAACCTAACTTGCATGTTTTTGGCAGGTGGGAGAAATCCCGAAGTAAACCCACGCAGACACGGGGAGAACATGCAAACTCCACACAGATCACTGTTGGTCGGGGGCTGGGATCAAACCCAGGATCCCCCAGCCAAGGGTGAGTTGCTGTGCTGCCACAGTGCTAACCACTCTGCCACCGCTCTGCTCATGATTCTATTCAGAGTATGTATAAACATTCAGTTTTGAGAAAAGCAACAAAGATTACTGCAGACTCCCATCGTCCCCTCTTCTCTGCAGTCCTATCGGTCACTGTCTGCACCTACACTACCACATTGAACTTGCAACAACGAGTATTACATCTCTACTTTTCTGTATATAGGATTGCCAGGTTTCATCACTGTTAATCGTTATCTTTATTTGCACTATGAAAGATCTGGGTCCATCCTTTGTCCCCATTTACACTACGGGTAGCATTACTGTACATAGACTGCTGTTGTTGTTTTTCCAGGCTTATTCCTTCTTTTTTATATTGTGCACACCACAAAAAAAGAGCAAAACGGCATTTTAATTCTCCTGTATGTCATGTACATATAGTAGTATTGACAAATAAAATCTTTGAATCTTCTCTGAATATGAACTACTGCCATCAGTGATGAGATTTGGAGTGCCAAAGTGTCAATTTGGCTGTGATTAGTTATGAGTTGTTTTGTATGCTTAGTTTTGTCCTTTTTTAGTTTAATATTATATATATCTCTTGGGGTTGTGTTATTTTACTCTATATTATTATTTTATTTATTATTTCCGGTCTGGGCTTTTATTTTGACAGTGTTTGTGTACATCCTGCTGTCAAGCTTTGTTTCACGGGCTGCACACCTGTCACAGATTGTGTTTAATTATTTCCTCACTCTTGTGACCCACACCTGTCATTCATGGTTCATTTGCCATTTACCTATTTAAGGACACGGCAATGTTTCCCGTTGCCATGTCCTATTGTTAGCTTCCTCAGAGGGACCTGTTGTACTGTGACTGAATGTGTTTGTTTTTTTTTCGACAGAGGTGAATGGGTGCGCTCCACCATGGATTTAATCCTTTTCCCGTTTTCCCAGTTGTGAGTCCAGTTTCTCTTCGGGTGTGACTCCAGCTAGGGTTCTTCTCTTTTTCTTCCCGGCGTGTCCAAGCGCCTCAGCCTGGGTCCGTCCAGGCTGTTCTTTTTTCTCCCTGGCATGAGCCCTATTCTCCTCCAGCCACTCCATCCACTCACCATTCCCTTGTTTGTAAGTGTTGTGTATTGTTCATGTTTAAGTTAATAAATTTTGCAAACTCACAGTTGCCGTTTGGTGTCTTCTGCCAGCCCTTGAAAAGGGCTATTTATGACAGAAGGACACGGCTTGTGGGTAACACCAGCCGCTGTATGTTTTGTGTTTTTTCTTTTTCCCCTTTTTTCTGTCACTCCATGCCTGCTGACATGTCAGCAGGAGGAAGACAGTATCCACAGAGCTTGGGGTGGGAGCTCTGCCCTGCACTCCTGGAGACAGACAAACTTATTGCCGAGGCTCATAAATATTCCACCCTAAAGACAGTTTGTGGTACTTGGGTCTTGCGGAGGCAGCTTTGTAGCATCATCCTCTGCTTGTGTTGCATGCCGAGGGAAGGGAGAGGGTTTTCTACTAGAAGACCTGCAGCAGGAGTTTTGCGGGAAGGTCTGAACCCCCATCTGCAAACCGAGGTCTGCGCAGATCAGAGAATGTCCCCTGGTGCTGGCATCCCCAGAGACACCCTCTGCTCTGCACTGTGCTCCGTCCATACCCTTGCCAACAATGAAGCGTCCCCGGGTAGGGACGTGCCCAGCTTCTCACCGCCACCCAGCTACAGTATGTCAGACGAACTCCCCCACTACAGCAGCTGTGTTGGTCAGTGATGTGTCTGCAGAGCCGGCTCCTCCAGAGTCTCCATGGGTGTCCCCACCCACTGCAGCCACAGAGAGGGAGTTGTCTGGGCTTTCAGCAGCAGTTACCATCACGCCCCAGAAAACAAGGCAAGTACATTTTCATGATGAAATGCTTTGTCTTATTCCCGGTGGTTTTTATTTATTTAGCGAATGCAAAGTCCTTAAGCCAAGCAGTTGCCTCCTGGTTTGCTGTATGGAGGGTGTGTAATCCTCCTTCCAGTTTTTGGAGCGGGCAAGCCTCTATGATGTGTTCCATAGTTTGCTCCTCTCCACATGCGCACAGTGGGCTAGGGCTACTGCCCCATCTGTGAAGGCTGGCCAAGCAGGGGCCATGTCCAGTCCTGAAGCGATTGAGTGTAGACCACTGTCTCCTTGGGAGGTTGGTGCCCGGGACCTGTTGGTTGGGGTTTATCACCAGCTGTTTGTTTGGGACCTCCTTGGTTTCCCATTCCTCTTGCCAAGCTGTCTGGATGGTAAAGTCAGCTGGGGGAGGGTTTTTCCAAATCGGCCGTCTGGATGAAAGTCGGGCAGTGGGTGGGGTGTAGATATCTGCATGGATTGGTAAGTGAGGAAAATCTTTAACTTTTTGGAGCATCCTTTGAGTTAAAGCTGCTCGCCGGATGTGTGGAGGGGCTATGTTTGACAGTACAGAGAGCCAGGGGAGTGGTGTTGAGTGGATTGTTCCAGTTATAGTTCTCATGGTTGAGTTGAGCTGGGTGTCTACATGGTGTGTGTAAGATGACCTGGACCAGGTCATTCCCGGTGGTGAGGCTCAGCAGCAGCCCAATTTAGCTGAGTCCTCACCGTTTGCTTCTGTGACTGTTTCCTCGCCTGCTTCCCCCGTGTCCTCTCTTGTGTTCCTTGGGTGTCCGCTTTCCTGAGAGAGAGCTGCCAGACAAGGGAGGGGCCTGAGGCCCTGGAAGATTCCATTCCTGCTCTGCAGCCATGTCCCAGATGGGAGAAGAGCGCCCCCAGTGCCCTGAAGACTGAGCCAACAAGACTGTGTCCCCTGACTTCAGCTGCATGGGTCTTTGCACCAGCAGTGAGGCAGCCATCAGCATCAGCTGCCACGCTGGGAGATCCACCACTGTTGGTCGCCACATCTGGAGGCCATTCAGCAGCAAATACCAATGTGCCCCGGGAGATAAGGCAAGTGTGTTTTCATTTTCCTGCACATAAAAATGAAATGTCTTGCCTTATTCCCGGTGGTGAGGCTCAGCATCTGCAGCCCATGTTAGTTGAGTCCTCACTGCCTGCTGCTGCCACCGGTTCCTCACCTGCCTCTCCCATGTCTCCTCCTGTGTCCCCTGAGGGTCCGCCGGTCCTGTGATGGAGCTGCTGGATGACAGAGGAGCCTGCGGCCCAGGAAGATTCTGCTCCTGCCCCGCAGCCACATCCTTAATGGGAGGATAATGCTCCCTGTGCCTTTAAACTTGAGCCGACATCATCGGTGAGGCAACCTCCAGCTTTAGGAGTTCCACCTGCATTGGTCGTCAAGCCTGGAGGTCCTTGGGTTGCATCCACCAATCACAGCGGAGTTGCTGGAGTCCTGGACGGCGGTGGAGCTTGAGTAAAGGCAATTTCTCTGTTCAGTCACTCCATTATTAGCATTAGAGAAATCTTGTCTTGTTCGTGGCAAGGGAAATCTGTTGCAGATGTCCTCTGCTCCTGAGTTCTCATCGCCGGGCTCAACTGCTGCCAGTAATAGTGTTCCGGTGTCCATCTCCTCCTTCCCGTCCAAGGTGGCTGTGTTGGGAGTGGATGCTCAGAGAAACAGATTCAAGACATCCCGGCCTGTGTTGCCAGAGTCCTGGACGGCGGTGGAGCTTGACTCCAGGAAAGTACTCTGTTCTGTTTTAACACCTGTAGAGCTACAGAAGTTTTGTCTGGCTCATGGTGAGGAGAATCAGCTGCATATGTCTCCTGAGTTCTCCTCTCCGGGCTCCACTGCTGCCGGTAATGTTCCGATGTTTCTTTTTCCCTGTCGGAGGGGGTCGTGCCAGGGTTGGCGCTTCAGATGTCCGGAGTCGAGATGTCCCAGCCTAATTCACCAGATTCCTGGAAAGCGGTGGAGCCCGAGCTCAGGCAAGTTTCCTTTTTCATTTTCATGATATCTGTATTAGAGAGATCTTGCTTGGCTCTTGGTAGAGAGGACAAGTTGCAGCCACCATCTGCACCTGAGTTCTACTTGCCGGGCTCCACTGCTGCCGGTGACTCTGAACTGGTGTCTGTTTCCTTTCTTTCTGAGCTTCTATCTCCTCCAGAGGTCACTGTGGGTCCTCCGCTTTCACCTGAGGTTGCCATTGGTCCTCTACCCCTGCTTGAGGTCTCCATGGGTCCTCTGCCTCTGCCCAAGATTGCTGTGGGTCCCCTGCCTCCGCCTGAGGTTGCTGTGGGTCCCCTGCCTCCGTCTGAGGTTGCAGTGGATTCCCTGCCTCCGCCCGAGTTTGTTGTGGGTTCCCTGCCTCCACCCGAGGTCACTGAAGGGCCTCCGTCCCCACCCAAGGTTGTTGATGGTCCTCCATCTCTGCCCAAGGTCATTGAGGGTCATCTGTCTCTGCCCAAGGTCGTTGAGGGTCCTCTGTCTCCACTCAAGGTTGTTGAGGATCCCCCACAGTCACCTGAGGTTGTGGAGGGTCCTCTACTGTTGCCTGAGGATGTTGTTGGCTCCCCGCCTTCGCCTGAGGTCTCCGCTGAGCAGTCATCTCCTCATCCGGTCCTCTTGCTGGTTAGCCACCTTTGTTAGCCGTCCATTCACCTGGTCCCTACGCTGGTCAGTTGTCATCACCGTCTGCGGTTGCTGCTGGCCAGAGGTCCTCTTCAGGGGTCAGCACTCTCCTGCTAGGAGTCCACTTGACCTGTGCCTCAGCCCCTGTAGCCAACAAGGGAGCAAATGTTACAGCTGCCACCTCCAGGAGGGGGCGTGTTGTGTCCTGCGGTCTGTTGGTTCAGCAATGCTGGGAGGCCACCCGCCAGATTACATCCTTTGCTTGGGTGGCTTAGAGACTCTGGGAGGCCACCCGACACTTTCCAACCCATGACCAGGTGGTAGTTGGACTCTAGCAGACCACCAGAACTGTGTTTTCACTCTGTTTCTTTAGTATTTTACTGCAACCTGCTGTACACTGTTGTGGGTCATGAGGTTTTTTTTCTTGTTTTCTGGTTTGTTTCTGTCCCTCGGTGTCTGGGTTCCCCCTCCTCCTGCCCGGGGTGGGTTGTTTTTTTCTTGTTGGGGGGGGGGTGTCTTCTTTTTGGGTGGGTCCAGCTTTCTTTTTTTTTTGATGTTACATCAGGGGGTCTGTTATCCACCCTTGGGGGGGGGCACTGTCATGATCGTGA
Source organism: Pholidichthys leucotaenia (assembly GCA_020510985.1). Classification (NCBI taxonomy): domain Eukaryota; kingdom Metazoa; phylum Chordata; class Actinopteri; order Cichliformes; family Pholidichthyidae; genus Pholidichthys; species Pholidichthys leucotaenia. Next base: position 395,140,258 of record CM035841.1, read on the forward strand.
GCACGGGTGGGTGATGTGCTCAACCTCCAAGTTGTTTTGTGTTATCTTCTGCATCTGTTTATTTTGTATTTATTATGGTTATCTTAATGTAGGGGCTTTCATGCACTTCTGTGTGTTGTCCCTGGGTGGTTATTTGTCTGTGATTAGTTATGAATTGTTTTGTATGCTTAGTTTTGTCATTAAAGTCTTGTCTATTCATTTGTGTATCTTGTTTTATTTGTATCTCTTGGGGTTGTGTTATTTTACTCTGTATCATTATTTATTATTTCTGGTCTGGGCTTTTATTTTGACACTGTTTGTGTACATCCTGCTTTCAAACTTTGTTTCACGGGCTGCACACCTGTCACAGATTGTGTTAAATTATTTCCTCACACTTGTGACCCACACCTGTCATTCATGGTTCATTTTCCATTTACCTATTTAATCCTTATTGTGACAAGATTTCATGGACAGATAGCACCCCACTGCCACAGGCGTAACGCTGTGCCTGTCATGTAATATGTGATGTGGCCAAAAACTCCCCAGTTGATTTAAATTGTACAAAGGATTCCATCTCACAAGGTGGCTGACACGTATAACTTACTGCTCTTGGCCTTGGAGGACTGATGGCGAGCATAGAACCATCCTAAAACCTCCCTTCTGGACACCACAGAAGAGGAGTTTGTAAACCAGTGTTGATGTTCGCCATCGCCATTTGGTCCCAAATTTGCCAACTTTGATTCTAAAAAAGATTATTTAGCTTATGAAGGTAAATATATACATTTTGTAATAACAGAAGGTGGGTGAAGCTGGGTGATGTTTACCTGCCATCGCCCCCAGCACCATGTGACTGGAGAGAACAATCGCGCCGGTTCCTTGTCATCATATACAGTGGGGAAAAAAGTATTTAGTCAGCCATCAATTGTGCAAGTTCTCCCACTTAAAAGATGAGAGCGGTCTCCAATTTTCATCATAGGTATACCTCAACTATGAGAGACAAAATGAGAAAAAAAAATCCAGAAAATCACATTGAAGGATTTTTAATGAATTAATTGGTAAATTCCTCGGTAAAATAAGTATTTGGTCACCTACAAACAAGCAAGATTTCTGGGTCTCACAGACTTGTAACTTCGTCTTTAAGAGGCTCCTCTGTCCTCCACTTGTTACCTGTATTAATGGCACCTGTTTTAACCCTTCATCAGTATAAAAGACACCTGTCCACAACCTCAAACAGTCAGACTCCAAACTCCACTATGGCCAAGACCAAAGAGCTGTCAAAGGACACCAGAAACAAAATTGTAGACCTGCACCAGGCTGGGAAGACTGAATCTGCAATAGGTAAGCAGCTTGGTGTGAAGAAATCAACTGTGGGAGCAATTATTAGAAAATGGAAGGCATACAAGACCACTGATAATCTCCTTCGATCTGGGGCTCCACGCAAGATCTCACCCCACGGGGTCAAAATGATCACGAGAACGGTGAGCAAAAATCCCAGAACCACACGGGGGGCCTAATGAATGACCTGCAGAGAGCTGGGACCAAAGTAACAAAGGCTATATCAGTAACACACTACGCCGCCAGGGAATCAAATCCTGCAGTGCCAGACGTGTCCCCCTGCTTAAGCCAGTACATGTCCAGGCCCGTCTGAAGTTTGCTAGAGAGCATTTGGATGATCCAGAAGAGGATTGGCAGAATGTCATATGGTCAGATGAAACCAAAATAGAACTTTATTGTAAAAACTCAACTTGTTGTGTTTGGAGGAGAAAGAACATCATACCTACTGTGAAGCATGGGGGTGGAAACATCATGCTTTGGGGCTGTTTTTTTCTGCAAAGGGACCAGGACGACTGATCTGTGTAAAGGAAAGAATGAATGGGGCCATGTATCGTGTGATTTTGAGTGAAAACCTCTTTCCATCAGCAAGGGCATTGAAGATGAAACGCGGCTGGGTCTTTCAGCATGACAATGATCCCAAACACACAGCCCGGGCAATGAAGGAGTGGCTTCGTAAGAAGCATTTCAAGGTCCCGGAGTGGCCTAGCCAGTCTCCAGATCTCAACCCCATAGAAAATCTTTGGAGGGAGTTGAAAGTCCGTGTTGCCCAGCGACAGCCCCAAAACATCACTGCTCTAGAGGAGATCTGCATGGAGGAATGGGCCAAAATACCAGCAACAGTGTGTGAAAACCTTGTGAAGACTTACAGAAAACGTTTGACCTCTGTCATTGCCAACAAATGGTATATAACAAAGTACTGAGATGAACTTTTGTTATTGATCAAATACTTATTTTACCGAGCAATTTACCAGTTAATTCATTAAAAATCCTTCAATGTGATTTTCTGGATTTTTTTTTTCCTCATTTTGTCTCTCATAGTTGAGGTATACCTATGATGAAAATTGGAGACCTCTGTCATCTTTTAAGTGGGAGAACTTGCACAATTGGTGGCTGACTAAATACTTTTTTGCCCCACTGTAAGATAAATAGTGGCGGGATGAAAGTGAAATTGAGGTGTAATAATCATAACAGTTTCTGGATGGGGGGGGGGGGAATAAAATGACCCACAGAAGGGAAAATAAAGACCAGGATTCCACAAAAGGATGAAGCGAGCGAGCCACCCGGCCAGCAGTAAGTAACAAATTTGTTTGTTTGTTTACATTGTATTGATTTTCTGGTTCATATACTTTGAAGATGAGATAACAAAATGCCCCAAACAAAAAAACGGTGACAAAAAAACCAAAACCATTCTTTGTGAAAATATGTCCAAAGTCCACTGTTGACTGAAAGTTATGTAATTCGATATGGCTGGTGTGGCATTATACAAAATAGATGCTTTAATTTACGCCTGTCTCAAGCTTTGGATCATATTCTACATCTTTCTAATTGACAGTACACCATTATCTCTTAGATAATGAATTATGATAATGAATTATTGTCAGAGATTTTCTGAACTGAATATTTTCTTTTTAAAAATCTTGTCCACTAGGGGCTTATGGTGCAACGGAGCGCCTGTGGCAGTCATTGGGTTAAGGACACGGCCCGTGTCCAACTGGTAGCTTCCTCAGAAGGACCTGCTGTACTCTGAGTGAATTTGTTTTTTTTTCTGCAGAGGTGAACGGGTGCGCTCTGCCATGGATTTAATCCTTTTCATTTTCCCAGTTGTGAGCCCCATTTCTCTTCGGGTGTGACTCCAGCTAGGGCACTTCTCTTTTTCCCCCCGGCAGGTCCAAGCGCCTCAGCCTAGGTCCGTCCAGGCTGTTCTCTTTTCTCCCCGGCATGAACCCCATTCTCCAGCGATCCAATCACCATTCCCTTGTTTGTAAGTGTTGTGTATTGTTCGTGTTTAAGTTAATAAATGTTGCAAACTCACAGCTGGTGTTTTATGTCTTCTTCCAGTCCTTGAAAAGGGCTATTGATGACAAAGACGTCTTTTCAACAACCTTAAAAAGATGGCTTTTTATCTTTCACTTTTCAACCAAATCCAGACATTTTTAAATGGTGGGCAAAGCCGTGTTTTGAACATTTTTTTCAACCAGTTTGTGCTGGGAGGGACGTGACCACCTAGACATGTGTTTTTTTCAACTTCCAATTCATTGTCCACATGGGACTCCTCACAGTGCATTCTGGTACTGTCGCATCTAGAATCCAGAGCTGTCGTGTGGATGCAAAGGAGGAGCAGGCGTGTGTTGGAGATCGTTTCAGGAACATTATGCTGAACTTTTGAAATAGTAGTTGTTAGTAAAAAGTAAAGACATATTCAGCAACTTGTCTTGATTATTTTCAGAAACATGTTTCAGTGTTTAGTTTTCAAGATATAGGCAAATGTTTACCAAAAGTTTACCGGCCTGGCAGCATCTTGGATAGGTGTAAGCAGACTTGAGCATATCCCCCATGGAGGATGCATTGACAAATGAGGTGCAGTCCGTGTCTTTGATCAAGCTGCGCATACAATCGCTTGTGGCTCCAGTGGTTATGTCCTATTCACATGCCTGACGGATGCCTGAAGTGGAGATGTCACAGGGATCTAGCGTCAAAAGATGTCTAGGTGGACATGTATCACATCCTTTACCTTGGTTCCTGTCTGGTTTTTGTAGAACCTGACCTCTATCAGTCTTGTATTCAGTGCTTGTTCAACTTTGTGCACCGGACTTCTTGTGAGCCCTTCCATGTATTATAAGGAGCTTCTCTGTGTTAGTCTCAGTAGTACTCCATTTATACAGGGGTGGAGATCACTGAGAGATTGTTGAGTGATGGAAAATAACGGCCAGATCTCTCAACAGTTTCTCAGTGAGTGTCCGGCAATTACCAAGATCTCTCAGTGATCTTCCAGTAATCTCCACGGTGTCCTCAAAGTTTTCACTCAGTCCAAAACACACAAGGATTCCCCCCGACATTTACACAGAAACAGCTTTTACAAGGTTGTGGGAGATGATTGAGAGAGTGGGCCAATTTTTGAATACTTAGTTTTCACCCAGTGATCTCTATGCTGTTTAAAACCCCTTACCATTTCTGCCAATTTCAAGCCAATGTCCAGCGAATGTAAAACACCCCACTGGTGGAACACCAGAATGGTAAGAGGTTAAAGGGGACCTAACCACGTCATTATGCCAGATGGGACTGTGACGAACAGCAGGGTAAATGTGTTGCTGCCTCTGACTGTTTTTTTTTTTTTTTTTTCATTCAGTTGCCTTGCCAGGACCTATCGTACCCTGTGCTGATTAAACAGCATGGCTGTACTTGTTACGCAGGTGGTCCATGTACTCGTTACAACAGAGTTGCACTTACTGGGCATTGAACTATAGACCTCACATGGAAAAGGCTAGTTACAGATAACTCCTCTGAAACAACTTTCAAAATTTTTGGTATTTTGTTGCGATAAACCTGCCTGTTTAAGAAGCAACATTTGGAACAAATTTTGTAGGGATAATGTAACAGTCTTAGAGATGAATGTTGATGAATTTTATAATCTATTTCCTCAAAACAGCCCAGAACAGCTGCAGTTTTATGTAGTAGTGACAACCCTTCACAAAGGGTTAATTCTGCAATTATGTATTTTAAAAATATTATGCAGTTTAACTCAGTCTACGTACCTACTAGCTCCCCTTTTGACAGCATATTAAATTAATGTTTAGTCCAAATAGATGAATTTTGTTTCTGACTTATAGATTCTATCCATATGTACTCAGTTTACAACAATTATCTTAACCTTATAAACTTCCGACTCTCAGAAAGTTAACTCACAAATCAGGTAACAATAATGCCACAAGAGTGAAGTCCTTCTCCCTCCCCCGTCTCTGTTTCCCTTCCACCAGCCATTTGTTTGTGAACCATCCAGCATCCCTCTGCTGCACTGTCAGAGTAATTCCTCCCAGGAGCACAGGAAAGTCATCTGCACCAGACCTGCAGGCACAGCCAGGTTGGCTGCCTCATAAATTTCCCACACACCCTGTCTTTGCTATGCATTGCTCTACCCTGTATGCTGTAAGGTACAAGGTGACATCTTCTCAAGAGAAGAAATGCAGCTGCTCTGATGGAGTTCCCTGCTTAAAATCTAAGGCTTGCTGTGAGTACGAGTGCCTTATGTATGATTGCATGTATAATTTGTCTCCCTGGAGAGCTTCTATACAGCTGGTACAGTCAAAACTTATTTGCAACTGTGCATGCTTTCAATTCTGCACATTTCTTTTTTCATTTTTAGGAAGCCCAAATTACTGAAGCCTCAGCAGGAGGTTTGTTATTTTTTGTTATTTTCCAAGGTGTCACATTCACACTTACAATCCCTTGGTGTTGTGTTAAAAAGTGCCAGTTATTCACAACTATACATGCTGCATAGAGACAATCTTCTTTATTTAATGTCTTTTTGATACCTACAGGGAAATTTAACAAGTAGTACTTCATAGTTTCAACCTTACTCAAATTACAGTATTTTGGTGCAAGACAAAATGATGCAAAAATGAGTGCAAATCCCAAAGTTTCGGACAGGAAAGGTGATCTACTGGCTAAGAAACTTCTACTGCTATCATTGTGAACCCTGATCCAGAATTTGGTGTTCTTGTTGATCAATATCTCTTGGCATTCAATATACAGTAGATATGGCTAGGACAAAATGGCATTTACTGCCCATCTGACAGAGCATCCCTATGGGAAAAACTGAAGAAAATGTACATTTTTAAGTATTTTAACAGCAATTAAAGTGGGAGAAGTACATTTTTTTCTCTACTTTCTTAAAAGGTATTCTGGTACATTCTGTTCACATTCACATTGCAGAGCCCAGTCTCACTCAAAAGTAGTATAAATAAGATGCTTTCCCACCGTGAGTAGCACAGAGGAGGTACATGTGAGCAGGGCAGTCCTAAAAACAGCATTTAGAGGGGATTGTGAAAATGAGAACCTGCTGAGAAGAAAGAACCCCCACCACATTTTTTCCCTAACACTCAAGCACAGAAGTGCTTAAAAGAGCAAACATCCCTGGTATTGAGGCCTTCATCATGAGAGATGGTCTTCTTCTCCGAGCTCCGTTCTTGTGTAAAGAATGTTGGACAACCGCTCAAATGTTTTAAAGATGTCTTGAAGCCATTTCTAAAAGCATATTATATTCCCCTGTGTAGCTTGGCAAGTTTTGCCATGGATTGTAGTTTCTGGTGGATGGGCCCCGAACAGAGAAGGGCTGCCCCAGCATCTAATGTTACATGTCTGCACTGTGGCCACATGTGTGCTTCGGGCTTTGAGCTGCATTCATCTATGCTCTCATCTACAGCATCGCTGATGTCTTCATTGTCTAATGATGGACTTCCATTATGAATAAAATAACCATTGGTCAAGTGAGTACCTAAACCTAAACACCTACCTTATCCTAACCAGGAAAAAATGTGTATTTATATGTGAAAAGTGATCGTTGAAGTAAAGGTGAAAAGACACATGGCAGTGGATGCAAACCTGGGCTTCTTGACTGAAAGCACTAGGTTTTGTTGCACTATCAACCACCCACCCCACTCACCTCTGTATGATAATACAGCATAATTAAAATGGTGAGTTGTGTTGCACAGTAACAAACATTTGAGTTGTGTTCTGTATGCACTGTAAACATTTGTTACGTAAATAGTACTTTTCATTGTATTTATATAATATAATATAGACTATAATTGTAATTGTAATATATATTTTGATCAGGATTTGTCCTTCAATTCACATATTAAATTTGTTTCTAAGACTGCCTTCTATCATTTGCGTAATATTGCCAAGATTAGGAGCATCTTGTCTCAGAGTGATGCTGAGAAGCTGATCCACGCTTTTGTTAGCTCGAGATTAGATTATTGTAATTCTTTATTATCAGGCTGTCCTAAAACATCTTTAAAAAGTCTTCAGCTGATCCAAAATGCTGCAGCAAGAGTTTTAACAGGTACTAGAAAGAGAGATCATATCTCTCCGGTTCTGGCCTCCCTTCATTGGCTTCCCATAGAGTTTAGAATTAAGTTTAAAATCCTTCTTCTTACTTACAAAGCTCTAAACAATCAGGCTCCTTTTTATTTAAAAGATCTGATACTACCGTATCATCCTAACAGAGCACTACGCTCCCAAAATGCAGGATTACTTGTAATACCTAGAATCTCCAAAAGTACAATGGGAGGCAGAGCCTTCAGTTATCAAGCTCCTCTCCTGTGGAATCAGCTGCCAATCTGGATTCGGGAGTCAGACTCGATCTCTGTTTTTAAGAATAGGGCTAAAACCTACCTTTTTGATATAGCCTACAATTAGGGAGGGATCATGTGTTTCTGAACCCTCCCTTAGTTATGCTGCTAATAGGTTTAGTCAGCCGGGGGACCTCCAGTAATGCACTGGGCCTCACTCCTTTCCTCACTCTCTATGAAATATTTTTTTTTTTTTTTGCTGGTCATTAACATTTGTTTGTTCTCTCCCATAGATTGAGTCCCCATCGTGCTGTTTGCTCTCTACATGTCTGTTCTTTTCTTCTTCTCTATTCCCTCACCCCCCAGCCAGTCGCAGCAGATGACTGCCCCTCCCTGAGCCTGGTTCTGCTGGAGGTTTCTTCCTGTTAAAAGGGAGTTTTTCCTCTCCACCGTCGCCAAGTGCTTGCACACAGGGGATCGCCTGATTGCTGGGGTCTTTCTGCAACTGTGGGGGTCCCCCCTACAGTTGATAGTGCTATGAGATGACTGTTGTTGTGAAATGGCGCTATATAAATAAAGTTGAATTGAATTGAATTGAATATATTGTGTGTTTTTTCATGGGTGGGAAACCATGCTATTTATACTACTTTGATGAGATTGGGTTGTGCGACGTACAGTTGCAAGTTTTTCAGAGTTCATTCTCTGAGCACATGGTGTCCTTGGGGATTAGTGTCATGACTCTTTCATCAGTTTTGGACTGTAACAACGGAGATACAAGTTAAGGTTAAAGGGGTAGCACTTAAGAGAAGCAGATGATCTACAACCAATATAATACATTTTGGGACTTGTCTTACTTTTTTCACAATCCCTGTGTTTGATGATTCCAGCATTAAAAAAAAAAATGGATAGGAGGGACAGTTTCCTGGTTCTTCAACATGACATGGGAGTGACACATCATTTTTTGGGGGCACTTCCCACATACAGCTAGTGGCTATAAAGACTTTCCTTTCAATATAGTAGTCATTATTAAGTGCAGTTACATTTTCTTAACAAAGCTTTGAAGGAAAATCGTCTTTGAATTTTCTTGTCTGCAGGAAAGAAAGAGAGTTCAGACATGATACATGCACACTACAACTGCACAAATTACACAGCTTCCACACACACTTTTAATGTGAACCAAATGAAAACAAATTTATTAATCTTTAAAAATTCAGATGTGTTTACTTTGTGTTACTTTTGAAAGTAATTGAAATTTCAGCTTTTACAAATGATACAGTAGGATAAAGAGCCCTAACATTAGTCAGCAGTTCAATTTAACTTTCAATGTGAAATGCTTTGATGCAGTAACAATCACCCAGAGCTGCACAAAATGCAAGCAGGTATATCTATTTCAAGCGGTAAATAAAATCTTTTCCATTTCCTTTTTGTAGTGAAAATGTTCTTGCCTGGAGCCATGGTTGATTTTGGGAGCCATGAGACCAGTTAATCACCTTTGATTGGTGAGTCAGTTTACTTGTGTAGAGGGAACACTTGATTTGAAGCACTGGAGCAGTCATACAGAATGGAAAATGTCACTATCTCACTTGGTCAGCCTTAATTAATTTTGAAGGAACGATCATGATGACAATTAACGCAAGATTAATTGTGCAGCCCTGAAACCACACAACTCTCGTTGGGTGAAGGGAAGGGGCCGAGGAACAGGCAAAGCAGTATAGGCGCTGGCCTCGAAGACGACTGGAAGGATTCCAGTGTGCGAGACTTGTGAGCGCCAGCAGTGCAAGACTCAGACATTCAGACCAAATTAATTTCTTAGTGCTGACTTCATATGTGAGGAGGATCCCAAAGAATGAAGATCGGTGCAGAATAGATGACTGTGCATACTGATCACAGCAGCCATACAGTATGTGAAGGGTGACATCTGGTTGGATAGTTATGAAGACATTCAACGGGAATATCATTTGATTAGCTAATTTCATACTCTGTTACTATTATGTGTCGCTTAAGCATTAGAATTGTAAAGAATTTCTCACTAATGGCATTTTCCTTTCTTCTTTTTCCTGATCTGAGTCTGCAGTTATTATACAGTGTATTTTAGACTCCTTGCTCTTATTTTTGAAGTTGAGGCACCATTGACAGGCCTTCTCATCCATACAGACTATGTGGTCTCATTAAACTGACTCAGCTCTACAGTGTAGGGATTACAGCTTGAGATCTCTACTCCAATGATCTGCTGAGAGCTATGATGCAAATTGAACTAGACCCAACTGAAAAACCCTATGATGATTTTCTCTCACCCAGTGAGCCAACAGAGACTCTGGACCATTATATCCAAGTTTTATACTGCAATTCAAGACAAAGTAACTGCAGTCTTCCCTAGCAATCAGAGACATACAGTATTTAAAGGCAGCTGATTGTTGCCCTCTTTTATTATCACAAAGTTTAAAACCACACTACTTCATCCTTTTTGGGTCAGGATGGAGGAAGAATGGAAGCCAATCTCAGCTTCTTCAGGTAAGAGGTAGGGCACACGCAGGACAATTTGCCAGTCCACCAAAGGGCAAGCACAGAGAGACAGACAACCATTTTTTATCAGGCCTACAGTCATTTTAGATTCCCCAAGTTAATGCCAGTGAACTTGCTTGTCTTTAGACTGTGGTAGGAAACCAGAATACCCTGAGAGAACACACATAGGGTTTTCAGAAATGAAGCCCAGTGCTTTATCGGGTTCTGGCTCTTTCCCCAGCCATGAAATTTTGAACCTCAAAGGAACCAATGCTTGCTCAAACCAATTAATTTAGAGCCTACATGATGTTCTCCTCTGGACAGTACCTTTCATTGTGGGTGGGCTCTTCCTGGATTTCAAAAATGGGAAAGGTGGCAAGTCTGCAGTAAACTTTCTCTGATATCTCGAAAAACAACTGGCAAAAAGTGTTTTTGAACCAAACTGAGACCAGAAATATGGTGTTTAATAATCTGATAGATAGCAACAACTGCTGGTTTAAAGGTTTTGTCTTTTGGGTCTTCCCAGTGCTACAATAGGATGCATGACCGATCAGAATGAATGACTACAGAGTGCTGTTCTACCGTCTCTGCTCCAGTGACATTGATCTGTAATCACAGAGCCACAAACACACAAATCATGCACCACTGGCAGCCATCAGAGTACTTTACAATATTTGCATATCAATTAATTTAAACATTAAAAAAAATCACTGCTGTCATGGATTCTTATGCAGTACAAAAAGTTTAATGTCACAACCACTGATGACATAACGGTTTGGAAGGAATGAGCCAACTACTTTCCGAACATATTTACCTTTTGCTCTAAAGACAAAAATAGAAAGGAGATGTCTTTACCTTCTTAACATGTTTCGACTGCACTGCAGCCTTCGTCAGACGAACAAAAGGTAAATAATTAAAAGAAGACAAAATGACCCTACTTGAGCTTTTCCGAACACATGTTTTTGGGCTCCCTGCCGACCTACTGACATTCAAAACTACCACATTTGTCACAGAACTGCTTCTATCTGAAAGCCCTAATACAGACGCTGAGATAGAAAAAAATCAAACCCACGATCTTTCACTACACCACCATGCTGCCCTAAAACCATCCTCAACACTTGATTGAAAAAAAAATGTGTGGGTGCATGGGTGACAGGCTTTCTCAAATACCGGTAGTCTTGAAGTGTCACACACGTGCTGATAGTAACATTTTTGATCACATCACATCAAGATGAATTGCCAAAAACATAGAACAAAATACTGTCTAGGGCAAAGATGAACTTGTCCAAAGGGAACTAAAGGCACAGAAAAACCCAGTATAACATCTGGGTTATTTGTTGTGCTCTGATGGTCAGATGAAAGATTATTGTAATTTGGTTACGATGGCAGGTCAAAAATGTACTCATGAAATACAAGGAATGAGGTCTTTGTACAGGAATTGGATTATCACTTTTCAGACAATGAGAAAAATCTTTGTGTGAAAATATCCAAAGTCAGCACTGTGTGTTCATACCACATGCATCTTCAGCCCGACCAGCAATATCCAACTCTGCAATAATTGACTAAATGAACAGGAATGTGAACTCACTGTACTGTACATCATTACATTATTCATCTTTGTCCCATTGCCTGAAATTGGCTACTCAGTGGCACTTTGTAATGTTTTGCTGTGGGCTGTTTGATGTATGCATGAGCTGGTTTAGAAAAAGAAATGCAGTGACACTAAATATGCAGCAGACAATGCTGTTCGGGAGTACGCAAGAAGTAGTTCATTGCACACAGTCCATGGTCACCATCTGCTTTCTCCGTGCCGTGGTGGTTATCACAGCCTCGGGTTATACACTGTGGTGGAGAAGGGACCTCATCAAGATGAGTGACGGAGCAATATGGAAGAGAGCTTAGCCAAATGAGTGACAGGTGGTAAGACTGGTAAGCAAGCAGGCTTAGGGCAAAAATGTGAAGTTTTCATAATTAGATTTAATTAAAGTCTGCTGTAAAGGTCAACACTTGTCTTTGTTGAAGTAAGACTACACGTTTTACAAGTATATGTATATTGTCACGTATATGTTACTGAAATAGATGATGTTTATAGCAAACATGATCTGTCAGTCAAAAGTTATTAGATATCAGAAGGTTTGTGTTGTTCATCAGCATAATTTTCTGTAGTTGTTAATTACCAAGATGGTTACAAATCAACATCATTATCTGGGATTAGCCAACTCAAAAAACCCAATCAGATTAGGGCCTCAGCCATATTCATAACGAGGCTGAAAACTGACTGAACTTTAGGGCATTTTCACATCTGAATATCCACACCAAGGTTTGTGTTTTTGTTTCATTGCATGCCCCGCCTAGGAAAAACAGCTGATAAATGGCATTTTACAGCGATCAGCTAACACTTCTGAGGAAGACTGCAGTCACCAGTCGAAACATGTAAAGGAAAAAAAAAATCTCCTTTTTGTTCTTTTCTGAAATAAGAAAAAAAACAAAAACTAATTAATTTGGTCTGGTTAGGTTTGGTTTCACACTGCTCCTTATCCAAGTGAAGCAACCAGCTTTACTTGATGCACCCTTGTCCTGCTGTCATGGTGACATTTGTGTAGTTAGCAGACTGTGGTAGTTAGCAAACATGCTACTCACCAACTAAGGAGATTTCTGAAGCTCCAGGCACATCAGCAACTCAACTTTAATGTCAAGGTGTGTGCCCGGGCTGGGCAGAAGAGAGGACCCAAATGCAGAAACTTTGATTGCTGATTCGTTAACATAAAATAAAGCAAAGCACATGGGCTGGAAACAAACACAAAACATAACTGACAGAACAAAACTCACTAGCAAAATACTCAGGCATGGAAAAAATGACAGGACCGAATAAAAAAAAAACACAATCACACAGACAAAGTTGTGAAATAACGCCAACAGGCGGTAAGGACAACACAAATGACACATACTGACATGGGCATATATAGAAAGTGGGTAATCACAGCAATGCATAACAAGTGGGAACAATCAGGGGCAATCAGAGACAGCAGGGAATGGCTACAGATACCGGAGATAGGAGGGACTGAGACAAAAGGCAAACAGGAGTGGGGGATACACAAAATACATGAAAATGGGACCAAGAATAATGATAATAATAATAATCATGAGAGCAGGGCAGGAACAAAACTACAGAACATAATTAGTGACATGATTACAAAAATAAACACAATGACCAAACTAAGGCTGAGGCAGGGAAACACAGAGAAAGCAATCAACTGAGGGCAGGGACATGGCTGAACTCATGTCCTGAAGATCCCAGAAAAATAAAACATGAACATAAAGCAGAGACATGACCACAGTCATGACCACACCTTTACAATTAAGAGTGTTTTCACACCTGAAAGTCTGCACTAAAGTCTGGGCTGAAATTTTATTTTTTTTTACATTGCATAAATTAGATCTGGTTAGGTTTGGTTTCACACTGCTTTTCATTATTAATTTGTAATTTAATTCTCTCCATTTTTCTTTTCCTTTCTGCTGCCACAACTTCATGTGTTTGGTCCAAAAGACTGAACCTGTGCTGAAAATTGCTCTCACACACAACAAACCCCAGACCAAGGTTCAGTTTGATCTGGACCAAGATCTCTTTTTGCCAGACCAAATTTCAGCTCTTTGTTCTGCACCATGGTTTGGAGGAGGTTTCACACATAAAATTTGGTCTGGCTCAAGATAAAAAGTCCAGAAGTCAGTAATAAACAGGTTAGGTGTGAAAACACCCTAAAACAAAGCTTTTTCTTAAGAGCTGTAAAACCAAGAGATCCATCTTGGTCTTTAAAATTGCATGCATACCTCCTTGGGGATGTTGAAACTTAAAATGCATCCCTGTAAAATGCACAATATGGAACCAATTAACTTTCACCAGGAAATATCACTAGAGAGGAAGGGGGGTGCTATGGATCACTTCATTTTAACAGGTGACCTTTGACCCGACACACCCCCTGGCCCGACCTATGTAATTAAGTGGGGATTAGCTCTAATTAAATGGAATTGGATCTAATTAAATGGGATTAGTGTAGGTATAGAATGCCAATTATAAGTGCTTTTAAAAATGATCTTTTGACCTGTGAGATTAGCGTGAGAATGGAATATTAATTATAATTTTACAAAACACACATCAGTCAGAGTGACTGAATAAGTGCCACCATTCTCTTCTCTCTCTCTCTCTCTCTCTCTCTCTCTCTCTCTCTCTCTCTCTCTCTCACACACACACACACACACACACACACACACACACACTCCCTAAATGCTTTAAAAAGCACAGCCTCCGTGGCAGACAACATACTCCATCGGTAGAACTCTGGAGTGTCACCATGAGCAATCCAAAGTGAAACTACACCACCATATGTATCGCACTTACCTCTGCGAAGTCGGGTTGGGATCCTTCAAAGTTTTGGGGTCCTCAATCCAAAATTAAAACCTTGGACGTCGAACTAACAGAGAAACGGCTCGATCCACCCCCGCAATCTCAACAGCCCTTGCAGACCCCGAAGATCCTACAGCCTGAGCAGACCGTAAAGGACCCGGGACCTCTGCAACGCACAGAGACCCCGGAGCCAACACTGTCCGTGGAGATCCCAGACAGCCAATACCCTTTACGACCCGTAGATCTTCCAAACACACCGGCTCAGTACCTGGTTGGATATCCTCCTCTCTCAAGCTCCAGAACCAAACACTGATGATATAGACCGTTCTCATCCCTGAGTTCCATGGACATCTAGTGTGACTGTGGGGGGTGTCTGATCCCACACCCTTCACCTACATTATCGAGCCCCATTTCACCATCAACACCGGTAGCATCGCCAGAAGATCAACCTGATGGATGGGAGAGTGACGTGTTCTTCAGAGTTGTAAAATCAGCCGTGCTCCATCTGCTAAGCAAAACTCTGGAGGAGTACCAGCATGAGAAATGTCTGGGATGTCGTATTAATCACCCCAGTCAGAGGCAGCATCAAAGCTTGGATGTGATCACCGAGGGTTTCTACCAGGAAAACTTTTACTGGTTGATGGATGAGACTCTACACACCGGGGTTTATTCCAGCCATCCGACACCTCTTACAACTCCACAACATTCAGGCTGACGATCAACAAATCAAAACTATGGCCCAGACTCTTCTGTTGGAGCTACAGTTGATCAAAGTCATCCACAAGCCCATCCATGACATGTATGAGAAACTGGTTGGAAAAACTATCAACCCGGCCCATCTCCAGAAAGCGACGTAGCTGTGGATGAATCCTTTGTTTTGGGACGTCTAAATGAAAAATGTGGAGAATGGGAAGTTTCATCAAGAAACTTTGGAGCAAGTTTGAGAGCCATCTTAACTCTCTTTACATAGCAAATCTCTTGTATCGTGTTATTGACAGCAGAGTAAATAAAAAATGCAGCAGATGTAAGGGGCGACTTGGAGTGTGAGAGACTGGAGAACCTGCTAGAAAGTATGGACTCTATCCATCGATACTCCAGGGAAAAGACTGGTACGGGTATGTGTGACTGAGTGCAACTCCAACTTTTCCCACAGTTTTAGAGATCATTAAAGGAATGGGAAACAACGCTCTCGGGCCTAGTCATCTACTCTCATTCTATGCTTTGTTTGTTGATGTTACCGCAGAACTTTTGCAAGCCAGACACCCTATCAACGTCTTTGGTGAACTCCTGAAAATACACGTCATTCGTAGTACTGCAGATCATTCTGTCCTAGCTCAAACTTTATGTATTATAAAAGGTGGGTTCTATGTTTCTGATACATTTTGTAGTGTTAGAGTTAGATTTCTTTTGTTTGTTTACTTGTCACACATATTATCATGTGTAGATGTTAGTTTTAGGTTATTTTTAAGAATTTTTTTTTTTCCTTCCTGGTTATTTTTTAAATCGATCAAAAGTGTTTTTCACACACCCATCACTACGTTGTAATGCTGGTATAAAGACGTTTAATTAAAAGAAGCTGAATAAAGAACCTCTGTCCTGTCTTTTTTTCTCATTCTTGTTTCATCATGTCAGAGACACACTTCAAGAAAACGGTGTATTACAATCCCGCACACCCAGGTAGCTTCGGAGGTGTAGAACGACTCCGCAGAGGTGTGCAAGATGAAACGGGGGAGAAGGTCGGGATCGAAAGCATCAAAAAGTTTTTATCCGAACAGGATGCTTACACTTACCTGTACATTTCCATAGAAACAAAGTTTTTGTCCCACAAACGTTAAACCAATTTCAAGCTGATCTATGCGATTTGCAGGCTTTAGCCAAATATAATGACAAATACAATTATTTATTAACGGTTATACATGTATTTTCAAAGAAGGCGTATGTACGAGTTCTGAAGAGAAAAACGGCCACTGAGGTGGTATGGGCCCTTGAATCCATTTTTAAAGAAAGCCAAACACCCGTCAAACGACAAACAGATGCGAGAAAAGATTTTTTCAACAAAAGTTTTGAGGCTTTAATGGAAAAAAAAACATGGTATAACACATTTTTCCATGGCCAGTGATCTCAAGGCCTCTGCAATCGAAAGGTTTAATTGTATGTTAAAAGGCAGAATGTGGAGGTGTTTTACAGCCAACAACATATTGCGGTACCTCGATGTCTTACAAGACTTGGTGATGGGCTTCAATCGAGGTTATCACAGGAGTATTAAAATGGCACCTACGCAGGTGACTGTGGAGAACACGAGCCAAATGTTTCAAAACCTGTACAGCACACCCCGAGCTCGACAGAGTGGCCAATTAAAGATCAATTTTAAAAAGGGAGACTCTGTCACAATACCAAAGTTGAGGAGGATGTTTGATATGAAAAATGAACAGAGTTTTATGGCAAGTTGCTTTGATGGAAATTTCATACTCTCACACTTGGTATAACCTAGCTCAAAAAGATGCCTACTTTTATTGGAGAGCAAAACTGCAAGAACCAAAAACAGAGACTAAAGTGCATTGTCAAAAGATTAGATAGATACATACATACTTTATTTCGAACAAAAAAGTAAAACAAAACAAAACAAATGACAAGTGCAATAAAGTAACAGTATACAGTGTTCGAAAGGGAGAAGGAAGAAGTGAACACTTATTAATTCCTACTCCTCTTTTCCATAAATACAACCCATGTGAAATATATACAAATTACCACATTTAAGACCCCAAGTAAACAATTAACTATACTTTGTACATATCAACATTAACACCCATCCATCCCAACATACATACAGTCCATACATCATAACCAGCCCCAAACAACACAGATATACACAGTGCTGTCCCACCCACCATTCCATAGTCCCAGAGTGAGCATAGTGAATCATACATATAAATACTACCCTTCTAACATAAATTCTTTCAGCAAATAATGTTTATACCTCTTTTTGAATTGATTTCTGTTTGTACATAGTTTCAGTTCCGGCTCCAGACTGTTCCACAAATCCACCCCACAAACAGATATGCACATACTTTTCTTAGTTGCTCGTAGCTTGGGTTTTGTAAAGTTTAAGTCTCCTCTCAAATTATAATCATTGTCTCTTTTTTTAATTTTTTTTTGTATATTAGTTGGGAGTTGATTATTAATTGCCCTGTACATGACTTGTGCTGTCTTAAATTTAACTAAATCGATGAACTTTATGGCATGTGACTTTAAAAACAATGAATTGGTATGGTCTCTATATCCTACATTATTTATTATCCTTATAGCTCTTTTTTGTAATGTGCATATTGATTGTAGGTTGGTCTTGTGGGTGTTTCCCCAGACTTCTACACAGTAGTTAAGGTAGAAACAGTGAATTGTACAGTAAGAACAATGATTTATAGTCCAAGATGTGTCTTGTCTTCCCCAGTATCCCTATACATTTTGCCAGTTTGGCCCGGATGTGACTGATGTGAGGTTTCCAGCAGATTTTATTGTCTAGCATCACCCCCAGAAACTTATTTTCCTGTACTGTTTCTATTCTGGTATCATCTATTGTTACCATTATTTCATGATTTATTTTATAATTTCCAAACAACATAATCTTTGTTTTGAGATAGTTTATTTTTGTTGAACCACTGCGTTAACCTTTTCATTTCAGTTGTGACCACTCTAAAACCTGCTGCAAATTCTCACCAGTGCAAAGGATATTTGTGTCATCAGCAAACAAAATAAATTTCAGAATTTTTGATACTTGGCATATGACATTTATATACAAGATAAAGAGTTTGGGTCCCAAAACTGACCCCTGGGGCACACAACAAGTGATGTCCATGAAGGGTGATTTGTGCTCATCAATCTGTACAAATTGTTGTCAGTTACTTAAATAACTTTCCACCCAACTCAGTCCGACCCCTCTTATCCCATACCTTTCCAGTTTCCTTAGTAGAATTCTGTGGTCAATGGTGTCAAAAGCTTTCTTTAAATCTATAAATACTCCTACAGCAAACTTTTTTCTTTTTTTTTATCTATACAACTAGTAATTTCTTTAGTAAGTTTGATCAGTGCCAAAGATGTAGATTTATCTGCTCTAAAACCATACTGGCTGTCTGTAAGGAGGTTGTGTTTTTCAATGAAATCATCCAGTCTCTTAGCGAAGATTTTTTCAAGTATTTTGGAGAATTGTGAGAGTAAAGAGACTGACCTGTGATTTGTGAAATAATGACTGTCTCCTGTTTTGTATAGTGGTATTGCTTTTGCTATTTTCATTTTGTTTGGAAATTTACCAGTTTGAAATGACAGGTTACAGATGTGGGTGAGTGGCTTAACAATTCCTTCAATAATTTTTTTCACTATTGTCATGTCAATTTCATTCCAGTCCGTTGATTTTTTGTTCTTAAATTTACTCACAGTCTCGATAATTTCCTTTTCAGTAACTGCACCCAAAAAGATTATGTTTGGATTTTTATCTTCTATTTCATTTACAGAACCACTGTTGTTTATTTCTGGTGTCACTATTGATTTTGCTAATTCAGGACCAATGTTTACAAACAATTTATTGAAACTACTGACCGCATCCTCCATGTTATTTATCAAATTGCCATTTTCAATAAAATATTCTGGATAATTAGTATTCTTAGGTCGATTACATAATAATCCCATTGAGTACTTGCCATATTCTTCTTAAGTTATTTTTATTATCCTCTAATATTCTGTTGTAGTATTCTTTCTTACAAGTCCTCATTATATTAATAAGCTTATTTTATATCTTTTATATTTGATCTCAGCCTCCACCGTTCTGCACTTAATGAATTGTTTATATAATGTATTCTTCTTTTTACATGCATTTAATAACCCCTTGGTGACCTAAGGGATATTTTTGTTTTGTTGTCACTGTATTGTTTTATAGGACAGTTTTTATTGTACAATGATTGAAATATTTGTAAAAATTTATCATATGCTTTATTTATATCATTTTCATCATAAACTATCTTCTAGTCTTGTATTAATAATTCCTTTGCCAGTAAATACATATATTCTTCAGTTCTTATTCTTTTATATTTAATATTTTTGGTATACTTTTCCTTCTTATAATCACATTGATAGACAACAAAAATCGGCAGGTGGTCACTGATATCATTCAATAAAAGCCCACTCATGATATTATTTTCCATAATGTTTGTGAATATGTTATCTATTAGTGTGTTATCTATTAGTGTTCCAGCAGAGTAGACGTTTAGGATTCTCTTCCATGGTCATCATAGACCGACGGAGGCCGACGACGGGAGTGTGGCACTGTGTGACGTGATTCTGCTAGGTCCAGTAATTGTTGGATGTAAGCCCATACTGTACATTGTGTTGATAAATTCTTCTGTCAAACTATGTTGTTTTGAATTTATAAGATCTATACTGAAATCCCCACAGATGAACATAACTTTATGAGTTAATTTTGCATACATTTTTTCCATCCAGTCCTTAAATAAGTCAATGTTTGATCCAGGTGTTCTATATACACAGCTCACTACTATATTCTTCACATTGTCCAGACAGATTTCTATTGTAATACATTCAAATAAATCATCCACAGTTACTGACAGATTTTCAACAACCTTGTATTGCAAGCTCTTGTCAACATAAATTGCAACTCCTCCTCCTTTTTTCACTTTTCTATTTATATAATTTAATTCATAGCCATCCATGGTAAAATCCACTCCTTTCTCTTCACTGAGCCATGTCTCTGATATTGCCACAATATTGAATGGCTCTTTAAACTGATGTAAATAATCTTTAATGTTATTAAAGTTGGCATAGAGACTTCTGCTGTTGAAGTGGATCATAGAAATATTGAAATCAGATGTGACCATTGTGTTAAACTGTTCATCTGTGTAGTAACTACAGTCATTATTGATGGAGCTAAATACAGTAAATTATTATCAGGGTCTATGTTATATTTTACGTCCTGTGGGTTATGATCCATATATTCAAAAACTTTCAGTTCCTGTTGTTCCTGTTTGTTGATCTTTTGTTTCATGTTGTTAAATATCCTGTTGCAGATGAGTATAATCCTTCAGTGTCCTACAGTTGTCTTTTGTTGCTGTCGACTCCAGTACATAATATTCATTGATATTTGTGCAGTTCCATAATATTTCGGATGTTAATGACCTTGGCTTCTTCAGGTGATCCATTTAATTCTATGTATATTTTACAGTTTGATGTCCAGGTGTTTTGAACCTTTTTCTGCTTTCTCAGGTATCTTGCTTTTCTGGCTATTTCTGTGTTTTCTTTTGTAAGGTGCTTGTTTATATAGATGTTCGTTCCTTTCAGTTTCCTACCTTGTTTTAGCAGCGCAGTCTTGTGTTTTCTATTCACAAACCTCATGATCACAGCCGGTTTGTCGCTGTTTTTCCTGGGCAGAGGGTGGCAGGCCTCAATGGTGTTACAGTCCAGCTGGATTCCTTTGGACTGCAGGAAAGCCGCCACTTGTTGCTCCGTGGATTCATCTTCCAGCGCGTTGAGCCTCCCTCCGCTGTCTGCGGCCACCGCCTGAGCATATGATCGGGGTTTAATGTTGAGCCCCGTGATGATCACTTCGTTCACCCGGGTGTACTGCTCCAAGTCCGACACTCTGCTCTCCAGATACGCCAGCCTCTTGTCCTTCTCAGCATTCTGGATCTGCAGCACTTTCACCTCCTCGAGCAGGCCCAGGATGTTTTTTTGCTGCAGCTTAACAGCAGAAATCTCTTCAGCCAAGAAGTCAAGAGATCTTTTAATGTTGTCCACATCCTCTGTCTGCTGAGCTTTCTTGGGAGCCATGATCCCGGCCGATGTACGTTGACTAAACAGCTAATGAACAGCTGTTTAGCTAGCTGAATGGCAGGCTGCTCCACTCCGCTCTCGTTTCCCAGTCCGTAGATGCCGGTATAGGCGTCCTAAATCAGACAGGGGTCGAAACTAAAATGTCCAGTCCGTAATCCAAATTCAGTTCACAAAAGCCAAAAACAGTAGTCAAAAACTGAGCACCAAAACACAGAAATCCACCAACTGACAGGATCTGACAGCAGGTTGACAGGAACCGGAAGTTTGTTTTGTTTTTGTTTTTTTATTACAGGCGGTTATTACAATGATATAAATCGGTTCGGGGCGGAGCTGGGGGGGTTCTTTAGAAAAATTAATTCTGATATTTTTATGGTCTACGGCAACATTCAGAAAAGAATGGGTTTGCAAAGCGGAGGTCAAACTCATGTACGCTTTGACATGCCAGCAGCTTACATGCTCAGTGTCGAACCTGGAGAATGGTTGAAGTTTGATCGGAAGTTGGCACCCTATCCAGTCAATTTGAAGGCCAGATTTTATCACATGTACTGTTACAGCGACATGGTGCGTCCGCAATTAGTGGGGGACTCATGCACCACGCTTGAGAACGATCAATATTGAAGGAACGTACGGTGACTTTATCACAAAGCATTTCAACGCACCACGCTTGAGAACGATCAATATTGAAGGAACGTATGGTGACTTTATCACAAAGCATTTCAACCCACCTTATTATTTACCTGTAGCGAAACAGCACATTGAAACCATCCACTTGGAGATAAAAATGGATCAAAACAAACCAGTGGAATTTATCTACAGGAAGACTATAGTGACACTTCATTTTAGACCAAAATCTTGAATAAACAACGTATATAACTCGTCCATCCACACACACGCGCATCATTCAGTCTACAACCGCCATTATGCAGGTAAAGTCCTGCTGCGTCCTGCTGCGTTTAGGGCCATGGCCCTAAACTTCCTAAATTTTAATGATACGAAGACCGAAGTGATGATGTTTGGACCTAGTCACCCCTGTGAGCCCCTTCCTATGTACTTGGGCCCCCTTACTCCTTATGTTAAATCCACAGCTAGGAACCTTGGTTTTATCATGGACAGTGATTTTAAATTTGACACGCAGATTCGTTCTGTGGTAAAATCCAACTTCTTTCATCTATGGCATTTAGCAAAAGTAAAACCCATTCGCTCTAGACCACACTTGGAAACAGTAATCCATGCTTTTATTTCATCTCGGCTGGATTACTGTAACACACTTTACACCGGTGGCAGCCAGTCATCTCTTTCCCGTCTGCAGCTGGTTCAAAATGCCGCTGCTCCTCTTTTAACAGGTACACGTGGAAGAGATCACATCACACCCATCTTAGCTTCACTCCACTGGCTGCCCATGTATTTTAGAGTTCATTTTAAAATTCTTTTATTTGTTTTTAAATCCTTGAATGGTCTTGCTCCACCTTACCTCTCTGAGCTTCTGCATCCCTACGCTCCCGCCCGGTCCCTTAGGTCAGCTGAACAGCTGCTTTTGGAGGTACCAAAGGCGAGGCGCAAGCTCAGAGGGGACAGAGCCTTTTTGATCATGGCCCCAGGTTATGGAATGATTTAGCCCTGGACATTAGACAAGCACCTTCACTGTCCATTTTTAAAACACGTCTTAAAACTTACCAGAGTGGTGGCTCGGTTGGTAGAGCATCCGCCCCACACCTGGGAGGCAGGGGTTCAAATCCCAGCCGGGTCATGCCGCAGACCATATAAAAGTGGAACTTCCTGCTGTACAGCTTGGTGCTCAGCAATAATGGAATGGAGGACGGAAATTTGTGGCGGCGCCTTGCATGGCAGCGGCCCTCTGATTCTACACTTGGGGTGCATGTGATTAACACAGTAGATAGGTAAAACACAATCTCGTTCTACTGTACATGATTGGTTGTACAGTTGAATGACAATAAAGGGTGATTTAATTTAATTTAATTAATTGATTTAAAACACATTTTTACTCCCTGGCCTTCGACCCAGTATGAGACATTGATTTTATTGAATGAAATGGATTTTTATTTTATTTTACTTTTTATTTTATTTATGAATTTATTATTTTTTTTTTTTACTGTGGTTCTTGTGTTAGCGCCCTTTGTTCTCTTGCTGTACAGCACTTTGTGTAGCAAGGGTTGCTTTTAAAGTGCTTTATAAATAAAGTTGATTAATTGATTGAGGTATCGGAGTGTGATCTGACGCGTTAAGTTACAACGCTACAACGTCTTAACAAAAAAAATGACTCTCGCTGGTCTGAGGGAGGATCCCCATCGTTTTGTACATTATTATGAGAATCAAGTAGGGGCTGCTTTACCAGGGTTTCATGGAGCACCTGTCATGTACAGATGTGGTATCGGCTCGCTGTTTTCAAGACTGTTCTGGTTTGTAGCTCCTCTGGTGAAGAAAGGTTTTACTGTTGCAAAACCTCATCTTAAAACAACGGCCAGCGGCATCGCATTGGACATGTTTAACCAAGTGGTGGGAAAAATGATTAACAAAGACCCGAGACAAGAGGGCTTGGGAGGTATTATGATCTTGTCATGCAGATCGAGGAAGCGACCCACTGGCGAGCGTGTCTCATCACTCCCCCATAAACGCACCAGTCCTAAAAAGAGAAAATAAGTTGGGAAAAGTAAGCAGGTGACAAGGAAGTCTGGAACTTGGAGCTCAGATATATTTTAAGCAAAAGTATTTTTTAACAAACTAAACCAGAAAAACCATGGCGCTGTTACATCAAAAATCTCCCGAATGCACTCTGGCTGAGTTGGATTTATTTTCAGCAACTATGACACAGCTCTTTGTGGAGGATAAAATCTACACGGAAATTTCCCCCGTGTCAGCCATCACCGACGGAGGTCCAACGGAGTTTTTCATCCCCAGAGATAGGGAAAAGTACCTCAATATGAATGATACCCTGCTGCATCTCCATGTGAAAATTACCAGTGCAGACGGTACAAACTTGGCAGACGACATGGCGGTGGGCCTCATCAATTTACCCTCTAAATACAATTTTCAGTCAATGCAACGTGATCTTGGGAGATAGATTGATTTCGTAATCCAGTGCCACACACCCTTACCAAGCCTTAATTGAGACGATACTGAACTATTCTGAGGACACTCTCAAGAGCCAATTTAGCATCGGTCTTTTTTACAAAGATATGGCCGGAGCTGTAAACTCTATCATGACCGTGGATGGCCCTAATGCGGGTTTAAATAAAAGAGCCCGTTTTATCGTCAATTCTCGAGAAGTGTACCTGCTCGGTCCTCTTCACGGGGACATATTTTTTTGCGAGAGGCTCTTGCTGAACTCTGTCAATTTGAGATCAAACTAACACGCCCCAAAGATGCTTCTGTCTCATGGGAGCCACTTTCCGTTTGAAAACATTGGAGGCCTCTCTATTTGTTGAAAAAGTGTCCGTGTCCCCCGCAGTCAGATTAGGCCACGCCGCAGCCCTAATGAAAGGCAATGCACTCTACCCCCTCTCACACGTCAATGTACAAACATACTCCATCCCACAAAATTCTAGGATGTGCAGCCAGGAGAATCTGTTTCTGGGGGCCATTCCCAAATATGTGGTTCTGGGTATGGTGCATCACGAGGCTTTCACAGGGAGAAGAGACCTGTCATCTTTCAGTTTTATTCACAACGATGTGTAATACCTGGCTTTCTGTCAGGACGGTCGACAGATCCCCACCAAGGCTTTCCAAACTCAGTTAAATAACCTACTGTCTGTTAGGGAATTTTACAACATGTTCCTGGCAATGGGGAGAAAGATTTACCTCTCAGTATCAACAGAGAGGAATTTAACAACGGGTACACCCTGTTTGTGTTTAATTTTGCCCCGGGGGATGACAACAATGCCCTATCCACAGTCTCGAATGGCAATTTAAGACTGGAGATGAGATTTAGAACAGCCTTGTCCCACACCACGACACTGATAGTCTACGCCTGTTCTATTCTGGAAATTAACTGTAAAAGAGAAGTGCTGGTGGACTATTACTAGGAACATGAATAATATTCAACTGGAGAGTCTTCTGCATCGTCTGCTGGGAGATGTGTTTTGTGAGGTGTGGCCCTCTGATCAGCTACTGTTGTTGACCCCCGCCTCGACCCCCTTCTTACTTCATCATCAACACAAATCCCGCACACACGTCCGGAGTGCACTGGTTAGCTATCACCCTGGAAAAGGAGGGCGAAGCCACCTTTTTTTGATTCTTACGGGCTTCCGCCCAACTTTTTTTTTACTATCCTGACAGCATCTCAAAGTTCTTGGAGAATCATTCACAAAACATCAAGTAGCACAATCCCCAGTTACAGCATCAACTATCAACAACTTGCGGTCAACACCGCATCTATTACCTCGCACATCGAACCTGTGGATTATCTTTTGAACACGTACTGTCATTGTACGATGAAGATGTGATGAAAAATGACCTGATGGTGTACAATTTTGTGAGAAAATATCAAGATTGTGCCAAAAATAAAATCGGTGCACCCCACAAACAGGGGTGTTGTTCTTTACAACTGTTTAAAAACTGTCTTGTGTAGAAACTTACGATAATGAGTGTATGATATACACTCTCTGATAATATAGAGTGTATGCTTGACAACTATGTTACTAATACCGTGAATAATTACCCTTTTTGTGATTTTATATGAAAGAAATAAAAGACTGTATGCTTGAAAAGCATGAAGAATAAATGTTTTATTGTTAATAGACAGAAAAGATGTGTGGTTTACAATTATATCTAATCTCAAATTTCTGTTCTTAAGGAGTGGTCCATCAAGGAGAGAGTTTCTTTTGTCTCCTATTCTTCCGCGTTCTAGTCTCAAATTCAGACTCTTCTTTCTCACAGGGTGTGATCCAGGTTGGGGACAGCAGAATTATTTTTTTTTTTTTTCTCTCTGGTATGGTGTATGTCTCGAGGTTTTTCAAAACCCACATTGGTGATGGCGCTCGCATTCGACTTAAAAAGTTGATATTGATCACGTGCTTGTGGGTTGCTCACAGCCGATAAAGGAATATTGAGTTCTGACAGAGTGTTTAAAAATTTTGACCACCTCGCAGGTGCAGGGGGTTGGTGTTTTTTATAAGGGAGTGAGAGGTGTTTGAATAAATCAATCATATGAGACCCTTTCAACGCCTCGCCCTTGTAAACAAACTCTCCCTTTGAATTTCACCCCCCATAACTCTGGGGCAGTTTCCTCAGGATGTATTCGGCGTTCTTCAGATCACGTGTGGGGAGGTTTTGCAGAACCTCTTCACGTCAGAATCTAAACCGTCACGCATGATGCGGGATGATGCGGGACACCCGCGGTGGATAATGCGCAGGTACCGCCGGGAGATGAGACACAAGCACATTCGCTCTCACCAACCTCGCCGACATCTGATAGGGATAGGTGGTCAGGCTCCTGCTGCAGAGTCAGTGTTACTTGCCGTCGCTCGTTGTGATCCTGTTTCACGAGTGTGAGGTATCTCTGCAGTAAAGTGTCGTGCTTTTTAAATTTTTCATAAGCACTCAATCCCAGTTCGTTTAATACAGCTCTCATTCTGGAGTTCAAATCATCCTCCGAAGTTTCTCTGACGGTTGTTGGCTCGGTCAGACGGTTTAACTGTTGGGGTGCGAGCAGAAACATCTTCTGTGTCTTCTTCAAAGTCATCTTTATTTTTAATTTCTTCTCACCAGTCCATTAATAAGATCGCCTTGCTCATGGGCACCACAGCGGATAGCAGAGGCAATAGAAAACCGCCTGTTTTTGTTTTTTTTTTCAGAACCTGGTGTTTGCGTTTTAAACTAGTTTTCTTATCAGCCAACAGTCTGATCATTTTTTTTTCCGCCTTTGTAGTTTCTTGAAGTGACAGTCAGATAACAGAATGTTCCCCTTTAAAAGATTCAGAGCAATCTCAAACAATGTCTGAATAAAGTCCGGAGAGCTGTGGATGAGAATATCCCTGCGCTTTTTGGGCGAGGCGTGGCACAGCGCCGTGAGTAAGATCACGTTCCTCTTTATACACGCAGACATGATAAACTAGGTGGATGTTTTGGGCACATAGACGGTCAACCTCTTGTGAGGAAGTATACCCATCCTCAGCCTGTATTGTTCTGGACAGGAGGGTGTGAGGTCTACTATTATATAGCTGTGGGGATCTCTAATGGCATCTTCAAAACTCTCTAGGAAGAAAGCCTTTTGTGACGGAAAGATTTGACGTGCCAATATAAGATAAGATAAGCCTTTATTAGTCCCACAACGGGGAAATTCCAGGATTGCAACAGCACAGGGATAGCAACACTCAGAGCAACAATCAGAAGGCAAGAAAAAAAAAGGCAAGCAAGCAAGAGCAGCTAATATACATATATACATATTACTATAAATATATATATATATATACACACAGACACAGTGTAGAGCATTGTAGCTGGATGGGATAAATATATGAGTATATAAACACAGTACGGAGCATTGCAGCTAGATGGAATAAATATGTAAATATATAAACAGTGCGGAGCCATGTAGCTAGATGGAATAATATGTAGATATATAAACACACAGTGCGGAGCATTGTAGCTAGATGGAATGAATATATAGATATATAAATATAAACATAAACATAAACACACCCAGTGCGGAGCATTGTAGCTAGATGGAATAAATATGTAAATATAGTATAAACACCCACAGTACGGAGCATTGCAGCTAGGTGGAATAAATATGCAACTATATAAACACACACAGTGCGGAGCAATGTAGCTAGATGGAATAATATGTAGATATATAAAAACACAGTGCGGAGCATTGTAGCAAGATGGAATGAATATATAGATATATAAATATAAACATAAACATAAACACACCCAGTGCGGAGCATTGTAGCTACATGGAATAAATATGTAAATGTATAAACACACACAGTGCAGAGCATTGTTGCTAGATGGGATGAAACAGCACAACCGTCTACTTAGTTATCCTACATGGTATGATTATGTGCCCATACATATTCTCACCCTCCATAGCTACCGGTATTTTCCTAGTTGTATGCCGGAGGTCTATTGCATCTTTTGCATTCAAACAACTATTAGGTTGTTACGTCTTTTTGCTATCTCTGCGAGCAGCCCTGCTTAGGTTGTACAGTCTGACAGCCGATGGTAGGAAGGACCTGCGAAACCTCTCGGTTGTGCACCTGGGATGATGTAGTCTGCTGCTAAATGAGCTCCTCAGTGCATTCAGTACGTCCTGCATAGGGTGGAACTCGGACTCCAGCAGAGATGACAGTTTAGCCACCGTCCTTCTCTCTCCTATCTCCTCCACCGGATCAAGGCGCTGCCCCAGGACGGAGCTAGCTTTCTTGATCAGTTTGTTCAGTCTCTTCCTATCGGCTGCTGTAATGCCACTGCCCCAGCAGACCACTCCAAAAGTGATGGCTGATGCCACCACCGTGTC
Source organism: Pholidichthys leucotaenia (assembly GCA_020510985.1). Lineage (NCBI taxonomy): Eukaryota > Metazoa > Chordata > Actinopteri > Cichliformes > Pholidichthyidae > Pholidichthys > Pholidichthys leucotaenia. Next base: position 395,169,077 of record CM035841.1, read on the forward strand.
ATAGAATGTCTTCAGCAGCACCCCTTGTACACCAAAAGACCTGAGTCTCCTCAGTAGGAACAGCCTGCGCTGTCCCTTCTTGTAGAGTGCATCAGTATTGTGTGACCAGTCTAGTTTATTGTTCAGATGAACACCCAGGTACTTGTAGGATGTCACCATCTCAATGTCTGTTCCCTGTATATTTACTGGTGCTGTGAGGGGTTGTCCTTGCCTGCGGCAGTCCACCACCCGCTCCTTAGTTTTCCTCGCGTTGATCTGGAGGCAGTTCCGATGGCACCAGTCCACGAAGTCCTGGATAAGCCCTCTGTACTCAGCTTCATCTCCATTGGAGATGAGGCCAACGATCGCAGAGTCATCAGAGAACTTCTGTAGATGGCAGTGTGTTGTGTTGTGTGAGAAGTCCGCAGTATAAAGAGTGAACAGGAAGGGAGCCAACACCGTTCCCTGGGGGGCCCCCGTGCTACTGATGATCGTGTCGGACACACAGTCCCGGGTTCTCACAAACTGAGGCCGGTTCGTGAGGTAGTCCAGGATCCATGATGACAGGTGCTGGTCCACCCCTGCGCGCAGCAGCTTGTCCTTCAGGATCATCGGTTGGATGGTATTGAAAGCACTGGAGAAGTCAAAGAACATGATCCTCACCACATTCCCGGGCTTCTCCAGGTGGGACAGAGAATGGTGAAGGAGGAAGATCACTGCATCCTCCACCCCAATGTCATGCTGGTAGGCGAACTGGAGTGGATCCATCGCTGGTTCCACCAGGGGGCGGAGGTGAGCAAGGAGCAGTCTCTCCAGGGTCTTCATCAAGTGGGACGTCAAGGCCACCGGTCTGTAGCTGTTCAGGTCTTTGGGGTGGGAAGTTTTTGGTACAGGTACCACACAAGGTGTTTTCCACAGCTGTGGTACCCTCCCCAGCTTCAGGCTCAGGTTGAAGATGTACGTCACAATCCCACACAGCTGGTCTGCACATATATCTATTTGTAGTTTATCCCGTGTGTTCTTAAACATCACCAGATAATTGCTGGTCAGTCTAATGGTGCAACTGTATTTTGTCAGGAACCGAGCCGGATTGGTTTCCCCCGGCTTGGTCCTGGTCTCTCTGTGGGTACGTGCCACGTTGTATGTGTGTTATTATGTATTTCTGTGTACCCTGCTTACCCATAGCCACTGATGTCTGGCCGACAGTGGTGAGGCAGCCTCTTGGGCTCACGCTGGAGTGAGCGTTGTCTAACTGTCTGCCGGTTGGACTACGCCCCCTCTCTATTACTGCCAGCTGTTCCCACTCCCGTGTGCCATCTCCCGCTCCTCGCCCAGGTGTGATCAATTTGTGGATCCAGCAATGCATGTACTTAAGGAACCTTTTTCCAGTCATGCATTGCTGGGTCATTGCACTTCATATACGATCATTGCTCATCGTATGAAGTCACGCCAGAGGACTGTGTTCACTGTGTGCTTATTCGGACTTACTCAGACAGCTCCAGTCTCGTGAGTATTTTCTGTGTGGTTTCCTTCCCCGGTATTCTCACCCAGACTGTAAAGCATCCTGAAGGACTCCTTGAGCCAACTTGAATTGTATGCACTAGTGTTGTTTGTTGGTGCAGTGTTCAATAAATGTGTGTGGTGTAACCTATCGTGTAAATCCTCGTCCTTTTCCCCCTCCTCCATGCGCTGTGGAGAAGTGCACGAGGAGCCCATGACAGAATGACCCAGCCCGCTAAAAGGATTTAGTGGGTTACACCCACACTAATTATTTTTCATTTTGTGGACTGTCTCCCCAAGGGCCTGTTCACCCAAGGTTAGGGCCATCAGACGGTGGAGGAGCCAGTGGCTTCGGATGATTCCTTCCTGGAGCAAGCATGGAGAGGTTCCCCCGCAGCCACGCTGGATGAATTCCCAGCGTTGGAGCCGCTGCAGGAGGAAACTAGGACTGTTGTGACCATCTCGCCTGCTGTGGAGGAAGTTGCAGCGGAGTGGGAGCCAAAGCTGGACCTCTTGGAGGCCGGGCCCAAGTGTTCGTCGCCAGGATCGACAGAGTCCTGGACAGTGGTTGAGCTCAAGCTCAGGCAAGTGTTCTGTCTTGTTTTTCTTATTACAATTTTAGAGAGATCTTGTCTGGCTCTAGGTGAGGCGAGTCAGGCGCAGCGCACAGCTGCATCTGAATTTCCCTCGCCGGGCTCCGCTGCTGCTGGTGACCCTAACGACCCTGTTTCTTCTCCCGCTCCTGAGTCATGTTCTAGGGTCGCCGGAGAGGAACAACCATCTCCAGGGGTCCTCATGGAGCCGGTCTTACCGCCTGACAACGTCGTGGGTCCAGCTCCCCTGAGGTCTGAGGTCGTCGCGTGATCCCCTCCGCAGACCGTATCACCGTGGGTGTAGCGGGCAGGCTATGGACCCTCGTGGGGGCTGTGCCCCAGGATTAGCAAGATGTGGGTGCTGCGCTCCTGCCCAGACCCATCATGGACACCACGCTTCAGGTCGGGGTCTATGGTGAGTGCTGCAGAGCCTCAGCCGGAGGTCACCACGGGTGCTGCAGAGCCTCAGCCAGAGGTCACTGCAGGTTCTACAGAGCCTCAGACAGAGGTCACCATGGGTACTGCAAGGCTCCCGCTGGAGTCCATCTTGGGTGCAGGGGAGCCGGCCTGGTTGGGGCCCATCGCGGGTGCAGCGGAGCCGGCTCAGTTGGGGTCCATCGCGGGTGCAGCGGAGCCGGCCCAGTCGGGGCCCATCGCGGGTGCAGCTGGGTCCCAAGCCGGGATTGTCGAGGGCGCTGCTGATCGCCATGTGCACACCGGGGTCTCCTTCTCCTCCCAGTCCTACGCTTCCCCCTCCTCCGTGCACTGTGGAGAAGTGTACAAGGAGCCCATGACAATATTTACCCTGGTGGAACACATTTTGAGTCAACATCACAATGCTCAGGTTTCTATGATGCCAGTACTGGGTAAAAATTCTTACTACCTCAGGATGGTCGAAGGCTTGAAAAATAACATCGTCCAGAATAATCAAGTGTTTCTGATCGGGACGGAACAGGTTTTCATCTTTAAAAGAATCAGGGAGTCCTTCAACAAATTTTATTGTTTTATTCATTTTCTGCAGTTCGCTGTACATAGGTTGATGACACGTATAAATCCATGCAATGTTTTCAGGTACAATGTTTACAATATATACACAGTCTTCCAGTACCTTTGAAATAAAATAAGTTTTGCCACAACCGCTCAGTCCCACCACCAAACATGAAAATGGAAAGGTGAACCTCGGGTCAAAATCAATCTCCTCCACCTGGGAAAGATGTGACATTTTTTTTCCTCAAAAAAAAAATAAATAAAAAATCTAATAACCAAAAGACAGAGTGGTCCCATCCCTAAAGAGACATCTTTTATCATACACAACTTTGTACTTTTTCTGAAATGACAAGTTTCTCAATACAAACCCCCTTTTGTCACGTCCTATGCTGTATTGCGGCATCTCATTCTGTCTCCTGAATTTGTCATGCGATCTTCCACCAAATCTCTGACACTGTCAAAACTGACAAGCAACCTGATTGGGTTTGTGTGATATCTTTGACCTTCATGACGACCTTCTTTTTGTTCCTTGTTTGGTAGGCGTAACTCTTGGGGCCTGTGGATATAAATTCCTGAATGGTATCGCCGTCCAACTCATCTATCAAATCCCCCAGATAATTACCGAACTCCAGAGGCGTCTCACCGTTCTTTACCACATAAATTAAGCCATCCGTGTCGATGTAAATAACCCTCTCTCGCAGTTTCTCCAGATAACCGTATAGCTTCAGACTGTGGTAAAGGTGGCTATAAAGATTTTATTAGTTTTACCGGGGGGTAGAATGCAATGATCGTTATATTTCCACCTAAGCAGAGCTTTGTTGTTGTCCAGAACATTAAAGTATTCCACCTTGTATTTACCCAAAAACAAGTAGGTGAAAAATTCTTCAGGTTCTGAGATCACAGCAGTCTGAACCTTATTATCTCGCTGTTCAAATTTTCCCCAAAGTGAGTTCAAAATCAGTTTTGAGACGTGGCGACGGAGTGGATTCTCTTGTATTTTATCGGCGTCTAACAGCATATCCTGTTGACAGTGATTGTCCCTGCTGTATCTGTCCTTGCTCTCCTGATTGGTGACATCTGCAGGGTAACCCGATGCTTCCTGTTTTTCTTTTAGAAATGTGTGAATGTAATCTACAAACACCGTGTTGCTACTTTGATCAAAATGCCACACTTCTGTGATTTCACCCACCCTGTACCTCAGCTCCAGGGCTTTGTTAAACTCCATAGTGACTCAGACTCCCGTCAATGCTTTCGCCTCATCACCGTGCGCTCAAACGCCGTCTTGATGGTTGGTTTCCACACGTTTGACACAGTAGAAAGGTTTATTTATCTCCTGAACTTTTGTAGGGTAGAACGGCAAAAAAGAGGCCATGGACTGGGTAGATGGTAGCTCTGATTAACCCAAAACAGCTTCGAGGATCCTCAAAATCTTTGTAAATGGGGGTGGGATGGCCTAGAGGGTAAAAGCATGTGCTGTTAATATAGGGGTACAGAGAAGTGACATCTACATAGTGCACTGTTTCATCAGCAAAACCTGTGCCAGGCCCTTGACGGGGGGTAGGTGCAGTAAGAGAGGCTAGGGTAGGTTAAAAATTTTCAGAAACTGTTTCTCCTCCTCGCATGATTTTTTCACCTCATCCCACTCGTGCTCTCACATCACCATAATGTGGACACCTTGCATAGAGCGTAACGCCTGCAACCTCTCCTCACTTTTCAAATGCAGCTCTTCAAATGTAACACCCCTCAGAGGGCAGATGTCAGTTCTTTTAAAACTGCAAACACAACCATGGAAATAGCATCCGTAGAACTCATAGATATGCTTCAAGCCATCAATCTCAGCGTAACCGTCTACAAAAAAGGGCCTGATCTGTTTTTCTCCCCTTTTTAAAGCGTGCTGGATGAATATTTTCTTACTGTGCATAATCCATTCTAACCACTGGATCAAAGCGTTAGAAAATCTTTTACACTGACATCTGTAGTTATTGGGGCACAGGGTGGTGAGGGTTTTAGAGGTCAGATAATTGGTTAGACAGACTTTCATGCAGGCCGAGGCTATTGTGATGCTGGAGAAAAGGTCCACACCTGTGTCGGTGAGGAACCACTCTCTAAATTTAATGCACCCCATGGCTAGAATGTCCACATCGTTTTTACAATAATGCAGAGCCTCCCATTTAAAGTCAAACGAGCCGTCTTTGACCCTGTTGTACCACTCGTCAAACTCTCCCCGCTCGGCGACCGTCATACGTTCTATGCCATAGCTGGACGGTTGTGGGTCAGGACCTACATAATTTAGATGCTCCACAGAATATCCATGGGGAAAGAGTCCCTTTCTTGCCTCACTAAAATCTAAAGCTTTAGGCATCGAGCTAAAACACATAGGTAGGAAGGCTAGCGAGTCGATGAATTTAAGGTTATAATGGGGTTCCTCAAAACTTAGAATCTTACACCCCGTCATGAGAATTTGTTATGGTATTATATTCTCTTTTATCATACTGTTCAAGATCAGGTAACCATCAAAACCTCTGGCATTATGCACTATGAATACATTACGCCTGTACTTTTCACGCCTGAAATGCATAAGGAACTGTTTCACGTCGTCTGTACCGTAAAACCACTTTTCTTCACCTTTCGATGTTTTAGTGTACACAAGAAATGGTGCGTGCTCCCCTTTGTCGTCGAAAAATGTTTCGGTATCATAAGAAACCAACTCAGGGTGTTCCACCTGTAGGGGGAGCGGCTTAATGTAACATCAATGATCATCAGCTTCAGAACCCGGTTGTAATTGCACCCCACAAATTTTACATTTTAAACAACTACAACGATGCATTGATGTACCTGTGGTTTTACTAAAAGAATAGCAAAAGTTACAGCAAGGACATTTTTTTTATCATGTCACATATACTCTTGTAGGGTGTGCTAACACCACCTTGTTTTGCCTCTTTGTGTCTAGCGTAACAGGCTGGGGAGTGAGACTTTCTATGACAATCTAAACATTCCAGGGGTCTGAGCTCTTCCGTAGGGCAGACTGGATCGTTGCAAACCTGAGAGTATCCTTTACAATAGTGCACATGCAAGTTCTTAAAACCCTTGTTACAGTAGTTACAAACAAATGTTGTACCTATGAAAGCTTTGAGATTTTTTTATAGAGTAGTAACAGTTTTGCAATAAGAACAGAAACAACACTCTGGAACGATTGCTATATTCGATCTCAAAATGCAACAGGGGGTGACTGTGAGATGTTCTGTGAAACACCACAATTTTACATCCTACAATCCGTTCAAATTTAGCTATATCGCTAAAAGTGACGGGCGTCTGGTCACCCAGACCTGCCTGATTTTGCAACGTCCTACCCAAAGCCTTACAAACACGGTCGTCTAAATGGGGGTTCATCAGGTGTGCTAAGCTAGTCGCAAAACAGAGTTGATCCTTCTCACTATGTGTGACGTACAAGTGGTGCCTTTTTTATTGATAATGTCACAGTCTAACGTTTTCTCCAGCCTGCGTTTACCATGGCCTCTGGGGTTATGCACTACCTGTAGGGTTAATTCTAAACCCTCGTCCTCTGTGATACAATTGTTGGACTGTGCAACCCGATGGAGCAAACCCTCAACCGCTGGTAAAATATTACCTCCATCGTCATCAGCTGTAATGCCGATGTTGCCCCTCACGCTTTCACCAACAACTTCCAGCTGGATTACGTCGTTGCGTTCAATGTGTGATCAGGCATCCTCCGCCAATTCTCTGAGGATACCCATCACATCGTTGTAAAAGTCCACGATGTTGGGCTTGCCGCATCGTCTAGGGATGGGTAGGCAGTGCCTCATTCACACCGTGTTAAAAGGTGAGAATATTCTGACTTCTCCATCCCTAGAGGATGCCCCCTCACCCTGTTGCGTGTCAGGGGAGATCTCTATCTGTTTGGTGGAGGTTTAAGGTTTTGTGAGTGATTGATGATTTGCGGATGGGAGGGGTGGATAGCTTTTATTCTCAAATATATTTTCTAGATGATGAAGTGCATTGTTGTTGTTGTCACTTGGTGGTATTTCTACAGTTTCACCGATTTCATTCACTCTATCCTGTAAATCAACCCAAAAGGGCAGTGGAATATGATATAATTCATCCACGGCTCTTTGTAATTCAGCCATTCAAATTAAAGACTGTTGCAAAAGGGTTAAATCTTTTGTTGTGTTATCATAGCCAGCTACCCAGTCTAGTAGTGCCTGCCTTTCTTCTGCCTCATTCCCCGATTCAACATGGTCTGATTCTGATTTTTTATCCATGATACACTATTACAGTTTGTCACATACCCAGGATATAGAGGAGAGGAAAGTTTACATTACACTTTTTCACAGATAGTCAGGACGGAGGAGATGAAGCACTGCATAACCTGACAGAGTGATAGGATGGTGGCTGTTGCACCATTGTTCTCATCCCACACACAAAGTGTTGAAGACCTTCCTCGGGGGGGTTTCAGACTGGACATCTGGAGTAGGTGGAATGGTCGGATTCGGTGCTTGGTTTAACCCTTTTTGTGTCTTGGTTTCATGGATATAGACAGCGCCCTTGTAGGATCATCTCACTTTGACTCATCAATAAAAATTATTCTTCAGCTTAAAAACATTGTTTCACCCATGAAAAGGACAGTCAAGAACTGTTCTTTTATCCCAAGACCACAGCTGAACTAACATTCTTTTGTTAATCCAGTCTCCAGAATCCCTAACCTTTTATTGGTCCATAAAACTTTGAGACAAAGAACAGACCTCCGTAGAGTACCTCATATGGCCTACAAAATATCCACAGCTCAACATTGCCCTCTACTGACAACTCTGGGACATGCTGGATTTAACCAGTGAACCTTTTTAATCACAACTTTGTTGAGACTCACTTCTCAACATCTTCCTCTTTTTCAGGACACCATGGAAAGCAGGTGGACTCTGATGTTTGATGTGGACAATAATGGGTTTGAAATATATTAATCCTCGATTTTAGAGATGTGCATGTTAAATTGTTTAAATGAATGTTTATTCTTGCATGTTAATTTAAAAGCACTAGTTATACAATTGCATGAATCACTAAGGCTAGCTTAGACTTTTTACATAAGTAGGTTAAGGAATTCCCTGTGTATTAAACGTATGTATTAGATTTGTAAAATGTCTCTCAAATCATGTGACTGATCGCGGCCAATCCAGGCTTGACAACAGCTCTCTCAAGATTATTGGCTGTTACAGACAAAAGCCTGTTTGTTTGTTGGACTAAAGTTCTTAAAGCCTGCCCACGAAGGAAGCCTATTGGCTGAGCTCCTGTCAATCACTGAGGCCCACAAAAACTGACTGAAGTTATAAAAGGAGGGAGACCCCTCACTTCTTCCTCTTTCGGCTCTGCTCTTTCACCACTTGTTCCACGTCTTGTCTTCACACCAGATGACTGCACAGCACCACTGGAGACCAAAGGACCTTTCTCCCACGTGTTTCTTTAAACGCCTAGGAATTAATCTTTTTTCCTTCTTGAGCTCAAATTCTAAACTTGGAGTCAAACTCCATTTGTAGACTTTTATTTTTACAACTTTTTCCTGTTAAACTTTCTTTAAACTCGCCATTTTTAATCTTGACTTTATTTTTAATTTCATTGACCAATTTGCAATGAAATTGCAAATTTCATTATAAGCTAATTTCATCTCTACAAAGTCCGAAAATTCTTGTAATTTTGCTATTGGATCAGATTTTTTGTAATTATTCTCGAATTCCCTCAGGAGACGCAACTCGCCACCACGCAGCTTAAGAAACCAACCTCGCCATTACGCTGGACTTCAACCATTGGGATCAAACACACCAATCTCATCCCGCATCCAAGAATATTTGCTGGTCAAATATTCCGACTTTTGGAGCCATCTAAGAACTACAGGACGATGCAGAAGGATCTTCACTAATCCGGAGTCACGTGAGCGACATTCTTTATCCATCTGCTGAATGAAACGTCTGAGATTTGAGAATAATTTTAATATCTGATCAGATACAAAATTAAAGAACACTTAACATAGCTCTTCTTTCCTTAAAATTCCATTTTCATTTTCTTAAGAGTAATCCAGAATTTTCCATATAATTAGTCTAATTTTCCCCATAAATTTGTGTTATGTTTTCCATAATCTGTTAAACTGATCTAAATTCAGTTTACAGTTTCATCCTGGTTCTGCAAATGTTTACATTGTTAATCTATCATTTACAAGTTTAATTTCATGGTTAATGAAATCACTGCAATGTCTTTTAATCATCATTTCATTTAATAAATATGTGAAAATGAGAGAAGTTGTTGGGAATTCATTTCATTCTGAGTCTGGTTTCAAAGTCCCCAGTATCGAATTCACTAAAATTTTGAGACTGATTATTAATTAATTTATCGAGTGATTAAACAGGTATAAAGTGAAATTAAAGATTAAAGTGTTACTTACAGAGGAGCTGGTGCCCCACGAGTGTTTATTGACTTTTTCTGTGTGTATGGACCCAGAGTTCATCTCAGGTCCCAATACATTAATACGAATTAAATAATTTTTATATCTGATCATAATTATTAATCACACATATCGCTACACCCTCACTGTCTGTGTCACAGTACTGCGCCTATCATGTGACGTGGCCGTAAACCATAAAAAATTCCCAGTTGTACTAAGTATTCCACCTCACAAGGTGGCAGAAACATATAACTTACTGCTCTTGCCTTGGAGGACTAATGTCTCATCCAAAAACCTCACTTCTCGACACCACAGAAGAAGAATTTGTAAACAAATGTTGATGTTTGCCTTAATGACACGGGGGAGGCATTTGCTCCCAAATTTGCCAACTATGATTCTAAAAAGAGATTATTTAGCTTATGAAGGTAAATATCTACATTTTGTTATAACAGAGGGTGGCCTAACCTGGTTAATTTTATCCTGCCATTGACCGCACTGCCATGTGACTGGACAGATTAATCGCACCAGATCTGTGTCGTCATATAAGAAAAATTGCGGCAGAATAAAAGCAAAATTGAGGTGGAACAATCATACCAGTTTCTGGATGTGGGAGAGAAAGCGGAAATGACTGAGAGAAGACAAAATAGCAACGAAATTGGATGAAAATGAGCCGCCTGGCCAGCGGGGTAAGTCCGTCAAATTTCTTTGTTTGTTTACATTGTACTGATTTTCTGGTTCATATACTTTGAAGATAAGATAACAAAAAACCCAAAACAAAAAACGGTGACAGAAACCAAAACCATCCTTTGTGTAAATATGTCTAAAGTCCGCTTTTGACTGAAAGTTATGAAATTCGATATGGCTGCCATGGCATTATGCAAATTGGATGCATAACTTTAGTCCTATCTCAAACTTTGGATCACATTCTACATCTTTCTAATTGACAGTAAACCATTATCTCTTACCACTTTCAAGTTAAAGCTTTGGAAATCTCTGACATCTGAATTGAATATTTTCTTGAAAAAAATGTTGACCAGGAGAGGGAGTGGAGGAAACGGTGCAACGCAGTGTCACAGACAGCCATAAGGTTAATTCTGCAAACCGGAACAAATGGGGTAAAAACAAAAAAGAGCAACGTTACTCATTGTGGTTCTGTAAGTACACAACATGTTTATATATACAGTGATCCCTCACTTATCGCGTTTAATGGGGACCAGAACCGACCGAGAAAAGTGAAAAACCGCGAAGTAGCGTCACCCCCCCCCCCCACCCAAGGGCGTCACAAGCACTCTTTTGCACAAAAAGGCACAAGAGAACAGCGAAAAGTGCCACTAAGCAACACGAGCGATAAAGAACAATGAATGCGGTCTTCCTTCGCTGGGTATGGGCGCTCTGCAGGGAGAGAAGCTGGGTAAAACGTCTCGGCCAATCAGCTTGCGAGATTCCCGAGCGGTGAAGAGGTGGGCGGAGAGGAGTGGAGCGGTGGTCAGAGAGGTGGATTTTGAGTTGTGCGGGCTCTCCGTGTTGATACCTGATGTTCTAATGTAGTCTCCCTGCCTTCTGCTAGCGCCCGGGCAACTTCCGTGCCATTTTTTCTCAATTTTGAATTTTTGATGAATATTTTTGAAAAATCCGCGATGCACTGAGGGCGCGAAAGGTGAAATGCGAAGTAGCGAGGGATCACTATATATTTAAAATATCCTTCGTTGACCAAAGTGGTGAATAGCTCGTACAATTAATCATGAAAAGATGTTAAAAATAATAAAATACAGATTTCAGTTTTTATTCTTATTTAGAGATGGTGAATTATCTTCCAACCAAGAAGGTCATTTTAAATTGTATTTTTAATTTGACACCTTTAATCATTCATCTCACATCGGCAGTCAGCATGATCCCCCTCCTCCTCCTCTTCAACGTCACATGCTCTGGTGCACCAACGTGCACCAACGTCTATGGGTGAATGATGCAGGTACAAATTGATGATGGACTAATGGAATAGTCCATCTAATGGAATAATGGAATAATGATACAGGATGCTGGGTCTGTAAGTACATAACGTTAGGCGAACGTTTCACCGACGTGGACTTTTTAGGGAGCGTCAGTCTGCTCTGAACACCCGAGCCCGAAGGTGGATGAACGGTGTTAGGAGTCCCACCCTCTCCAGTCGATGCTGAAGGCCTTGGCTGGTATTTTGTAAGATAATAATAATAATAATAATAACTTTATTTCACTTTGAAAAAACTATAATGTGGTTTACACCATTTAAAAACACAAAATCGCCACAAGATGGCACTAGTCACCAATACACGACCTCATGGGGGACGTTTACTTCATCACCCTGAGACACTGTGAGAGGGCCATTTGTGACCTACCACATCATTGAAGGGTACACTATCATCCGTAAACATTGTTACAACGGGGTTTTGGGGAGAAAACAATCATATTGGATTAATGAAAGGTTTTTTTTAAACTGGGGCGAGCTTACTTGAACCACGTGCTGTAGCGTCGGTCGGTACCGGGGTCGGTCTGTCTCCGCCTTGCTGGTTGTTTATCCTGGTCGGTGAAATGCCCCCAAATGATCTGTCCACAGGTTTAATACCGGCTATTGGACCTGTAAAGACAGCTGGATTCTGTGGTTCTGGATGTCGTTCTGGCATTATTCTCCTGTGGAGCAGCCATTTGATGAAGGGTTGCAAGATGCTCAGTGTTGATCCCAGGCTGTCTGGGCCCCATTAAAACCGCCAAATCATCTTTGGCATGTCGAATCTCATCCAAAAGCCCCACCAGACTGTCTTCATCATCACTCCAATGCTGATTCTCACCCTCCTCGAAATCTGTAAGTGCATTTCTTTTTTTAACAGCAATTCATAATGTTTACAAATGCAATAATGGTTGGTAGAGGGGGGGGGAAATGGATATACCCATGTCCGAGGGGGTGAAATTAACCCTTTGAGTGTGAGCATTTTCGTGCCCCTAGTGGCAGAGTGTGGCACTGCGCCTGCCTTCTCAGGCACTGCGCCTGCCTTCTCACCCTGACTTTGTCAAAAGTGAGAAATTTTTGTTTTTTTAAATGTACTGATTTCTTGTTCATATACTTTGAAGATAAGATGATGAGGTACCTCTGTACAAAAAACGGTGTCAAAAGACTGAACAATTTTTTGTGTAAATATGTCCAAAATCCAGTTTTGACTGAGTTATGGAATTTAAAGAGGTGCCGCAACATTATGCAAATTAGATGCATAAATGTATTCCTATCTGTAACTTTGGATCATATTTTACATCTTTCTAATTGACAGTAAGTCATTATCTCTTACCACTTTCAAGTTATAGCCTTGGAAATCTGAACTATTTTATTGACAAGAAATATTTATCACTGTTGACCACTAAGGGGTATGTTGCAGTTCTGCACCATACACACTCCAAGGGTTAAACCCTTCCAATTGAGCAGGAATGACTTTAAAAAAGACAGAAAACATGATTTAAAAGTGGTTCTGACTTTGAGACAAATTATGAGATAAGTGCTTTATAAAATAAAATAATAATAGCCTAATCTGTATAGCACTTTACACAGACAAGTCACAAAAAAGGATAAAAAGTTGATCGAATAATTATAATAATAAAATGAATAATATTTACCGGGGTACCTTGGTGGTGAGTGGATTTCTGCAAGTGTTATAATTTCTAAAAATGAGCAAAGTTATATTTATCAATAGAGAAAAAAGATTTTTATAAAGTTTTGAAAGTCAGATAATATCACCTCTCATCTTGCCTGAGTCACGTTCCTTCGGGTGTGAAGATGGGCTTCAGAGCTGGTTCATTCATACTTACACACAAAGCAGACCCAATTGGGGGGGGGGATTTTGGAATGTGAATGTCATGGATGGCCCTCACGAGCCATCAATAAGACGCCAAATATCAACCGGTGAGTTTGCACAGTTTATTAAAGGAAAGGAAGAATGACAAAATAACGAGCCACAGGGGGCTAGAACACACTATAACTAACACAGGCTATGACAAGGAGGAAACAGATCACAATGGAATACACTTACAATAATAGATGAAGGGTTGTTAACGTCTGACCAGGGAAGCTCGGCGAGGGATGCTCGACGATGTCAGACGAGGGATAGTTTGATGGGAAATCTCTGACGAGACTGCAGCAACGTTTCGCCCTCAGCTGTCCTCTTAAATAGGGCTCAGGCTGGAACAGGTGATAAGGTGATTGTTAATGCAGCTCAGCTGTCAGAGCCTCAGCCGGAAGCCCCTCCGAGCGCTGTCACAATAAAAGCTTGAAGAGCCATAGGGAACACACACACACCAGATGGGAGGAAAATACTGCATGGCCCGAGCGCGGACAAAATCGAAGCTCGAACCACGACAGTACCTCCCCCCGAGGCGGCGAACTCCGGGCGCCGTATGACACCCAAGCGCCCCCACCCCCACCCCACCCCCAGGGTAGGAGAATGGGGGAAAGGCCTGGAGGGTGAGAACCAGAAAGGACAAAAAAACAAAAAAAACAAAAAAACACCAAGACGATGACACGGGGAAACACAGGGAACGAACGAAACAATTACATGGAGTATGGTGGGGAAAAAAAACACAGTACCCCATAAAGCACGGATGATACATACTGTAGACAGGACAAAAATGCAAATAACAGAAGGAGGCCTATAACTAAAATACACAGGCCCATGAGACACAATGGGGCTGATACAAATCATCCCTCAGACAGGGGAGGTTAGGAAAAAAAAAAACCACGCTAAACAGCGGTGAATACATAGATCAAAATAGAACAAATGACAACATACTAGAATGACCTTAATATTTATAGAAATAAGAAACACACGGGGATGACGGCAGGCAGAGTCCAATGAGAGGAAAAACAACAAGTTCAGGCAGTCTGCCTGCGTCCAATGTCCAGATAACCAATAGGGGGAAAAGGGAGTGTTCAGGCGGCCTACCCCAGTCCCAGGCCCGGAAAAACAGGATCTCTGGCGGCCGGACCAGGTCGCTAAGCAGACAGTCCAGTTGGTCGGGTGGCCGACCCAGAACGCCAAACGGGCGAGGCCGCCCTTCAGGCGGCCGACCCACATTGCTCAGCCGCCAGGACTGCAGGGGAGAGAACGACAACGGCTTCCCTGTAGAGGGGGACAGCAAGGGAGAGCCGGGCCGAATAAGCGGAACCCCAACGGCACCCGGTGGAGAAGGTTTGGAAGAAGGACGAGGGAACAGTCCGGCATTGATCAGCGGAGGATCTGCAGCTCCACCTACAAATGTCACCAGAATAGGCGTTGTCCTCCTGATGGACTCCCAGGTGAGCCTGCGCTGCACCCACGAGGGACCCCAACCGGGTCGCGGCTGCACCCACGATAGACCCCGACTGGGTTGGAACAGCTCCCTGGGTGACCTCCAACCCCGAACGCGGAACCTTCAGAGCTGAAACCAGGACTGACTCATCACCGGCGACCCTGGGAGAAGGCTCAGGAGAGGAAGAAGAACCGGAGTCAGGATCACCGGTAGCGACAGAACCCAGCGAGACAAGTTTGGATGCAGCGGACTGCTGCACCCGGCTCGTCTCCCCGAGAGACAGGCAAAAATGCTCCAAAGAAGAAAGAAGGAAGACAAAGTAGAGCACTTGCCTGATCTCGAGTTCTGTCGCCATCCAGGACTTCGGCAATCCGGGCTCAGAACGAAGAAGGACGTCTTCTGGCTCCCACTCAGCTAAGGTGGGCTCCGCAGCCGGCATGATGTTTTCCGCAGTCTGTGGACCCTCCAACGCTGATGTCCACGCCGACGACCCGCACGGCATGGTGGCAGGGGATCCTCAACCTGCCGGCTCGAACCGCTCACCGATGGAGACCTGGGGATGTTTCATCGTTGGCGCAGGCTCCACACAGCAGTCCGTTCTCCTCCTCTGCCCATGACGTGGCTGCGGGACTCGAACCAGGCTCTCCAGGACCGCAGGCTCCCTCCCCGTCCGGCGACGTAGGCCTGGCATCGTGGAACGCTCAGCGGAGGGAGACACAGAGGCAGCAGGTTCAATGTCAGAGGCTACAGCAGGTGGTGGGAGCTCGGGGGACTGCGAACCCCGAACTCCACCCCCAGGAGTCAGACAAGGCAAATCACAACAACGAGGAGAAGAATGAAATTGCACTTGCCTGTTCCCCGGAGGGCCGATGGGGCCTGCTGTAGCGGGTGGAGTTCTTCCCTTTCCCCTCCGGATGGTGATGGCAGGCCCCTTGGGAAGACAAAGAGGAGCCGCTCGCGGTGGATTGCAGACGGGCCTCGCCGAAGCAGGACTCATGGCCCTCACAGCAGCTGGAGATGACGTCGAGGAGGAGGGGGTGACAGCCGAGGCGATCCAGGCACGAGGAGCTGACGGGACAGCAGGAACAGATGACCCGGGGGGAGCGGCTGCGGGATTCCCTCCTGTCGTGACGTAGGAGAAGCAGCTGACTGGGAGGCTGAGTCCCTCCGATGACCCGGAACTGGATCCGGACGGGATTCTCACTGAGGCCTATTTGGGGCATGGCGACGACATTTACTGGCTGATGGTGAGACGATGGGACCAGGAACACATGACACCGGGGCTGGACGGGTAGCAGGAGCTGAGTCCCGAGGCGAGGATCGGGGATGCCTCTCCGTTGGCCTCCTGCTGGGGTTCCCCTCCAGTCTGTGGATCCCCACCCTCGTCGGGGACGCCGTACTTGGGGGAGAAGGAGAGGGTTCTTGGGCCGCCTTTTTGATCAGTTCACATTGTGCCACAATCCATGTCACCCTCTCCTTTCCTTCCAGAAAGGAGGTAAGGTGATATTTTAATAAAGCCTTCTGGGCGAGAAACAAGTAGTCATGTGCTGCGTGGGTGGGCATGAGGAGATGGGCCTTGGCCAGGTAGCCGTTGATCTCCTGGAACCACTCAGGGCAAAACCCTCACTCGAGGACGGACATACTTATAACAACGAGCCCTAGCGAAGGGAAAAAACTCCAGCCCATGGCAAACTCACAGCGACAGGCGTCTCAGTCTGGCTGCAGTCTACTGTCATGGATTTTCCTCACGAGCCATCAATAAGATGCCACATATCAACCAGTGAGTTTGCACAGTTTATTAAAGGAAAGGAAGAATGACAAAATAACGAGCCACAGGGGGCTAAAACACACTATAACTAATGCAGGCTATGACAAGGAGGAAACAGATCACAATGGAATACACTTACAATAATAGATGAAGGGTTGTTAACGTCTGACCAGGGAAGCTCGGCGAGGGATGCTCGACGATGTCAGACGAGGGATAGTTTGACGGGGAATCTCTGATGAGACCGCAGCAACGTTTCGCCCTCAGCTGTCCTCTTAAATAGGGCTCAGGGTGGAACAGGTGATGAGGCGATTGTTAATGCAGCTCAGCTGTCAGAGCCTCAGCTCTGACAGCCAGAAGCCCCTCCAAGCGCTGTCACAATAAAAGCTCGGAGAGCCATCGGGAACACACACACACCAGATGGGAGGAAAATACTGCATGGCCCGAGTGCGGATGAAATCAGTGCTCGAACCACGACAGTGAATGAAGCAAGGAGTAAAAATAAAGGGGGGCTGGTGACCCCTCATACAAGTGATAGCTTGTGTTACACAGGGGGCTAACAGATCTCAGAGTAACATAATATGTTTGTCTCACTGTGCTGCTTGCCGGGGTGGTTAATAGGACTCCCAGAAATTGCTCATGCTGATACTGTTATGTCGTAACTTGTAATGTCTTCCACGGAGGCTGTGGTTTTTAAAGCATTTAGTGTGTGTCTGTGTCTGTGTGTGTGTGTGGTGGTTAAGCCTGAGGGGGTCTCAGAGTAACACGATATATTTGGTCTGGTCATTCAACGTCTGTGTGGAGCTGCTGTGATAGACTTTTGTGTTAAGTTGCAAGTTTTGCTTTTGTTTCACACTTGAGAATTTAATATTCCATTTTATTTGTTCATGCTCCTCATAATACAGACAAAATAAAAAAATAAGAAAAACATACAAAAAATCACTTATTTATTGGTTTGTACGGCTGTGCAGGTATAACACAGAATATTCTGCAGAGAATATAAAATAGTTATATATGAACTTTTATTATCACCTCCACCATATTGCCCCAGTGATAGCTGCGTTTGCTACATTCATTCATCCATATTCTTCCGCTTAATCCTTTTCGGGTCACGGGGTGGCTGGAGCCTATCCCAGCATCTTTGGGCGAGAGGCAGGGTACACCCTGGACAGATCGCCAGTCCATCGCAGGGCCAACACAGAGAGACACACAACCATTCACTCTCACAGTCATACCTAAGGACAATTTAGAATCCCAAGTTTGATACAGATACACAAATAAAAAGCACATGAAAAAACAAGTAGCAGATTGAAGCTGAGAACACAGAGACTCTGAAGTCTAAGGACTATTTTAATATTCTCTGGAAAAATAAAGTATAACTATTTTAATGTGGCCGTTAAGTTTGAAGTCATTGAAAGCAAATCTCGTGACATTTGAGTTGCTGGCAAAGAAAAAAGTTTGCAGAAAAAACTGACTTCCCACCATCACCACCTAGTCCCTCTCCTTACAGGATTTTGTACAGGTTATGCGATAATGGAAGAGAATTCTGGTGCTTATTCGGTCACTCTGACTGAAGTGTGTTTTGTAAAATGAACAAACTAAAAAAAAAATGTCATCGGATATCCTTGAAAGCTGTTTCCCCCAAATCTGTCATCACAATCACAACAAGAGATACAGCTCCTCAGCTTTCTTTCTAAAAGGAAAGGCGCAGCCATCTGCCTGAACTTCTGCAGTGTGTGTGTGTGTGTGTGTGTGTGTGTGTGTGTGTGTGTGTGTGTTGGTTAAGCCAAGGAGGTCTCAGAGTAACACAATATCTTTGGTCTGGCCATTCAATGTCTGTGTGGAGCGCATCCGTTTTAGCTAAGAGAATGGTGGTGATTATTTGGTCACTCTGACTGATGTGTGTTTTGTAAAATGAACACACTAAAAACATGTCATCCTTGAAAGCTATTTCCCCCAAAATTGACATTCTATACCACACTAATCTCACAGGTCAAAAGATCATTTTTTAAAGCACTTATAATTAACATTCCATTCTCACGTCAATCTCACAGGTGAAAAGATCATTTTTAAAGCTATCCCTTTACCATTCACACACACATTCACACGTAGGTCCACTTTAGAGTCTCCAATTGATTAGCGCTAATCCCATTTAATTAGAGCTAATCCCCATTTAATTACATAGGTCAGGTCAGGAGCGGGTTAGGGGGCGTGTTGGGTCAAAGGTCACCTGTTAAAATGAAGTGATCCATAGTACCCCCTTCCCCTCTATCACTGCACATTCTCCATGCAATAAGATACGACGTTGCACTGAAGTTTATCAGATCAATGTCATGCAGTATGGCTTCCAGTGAACCATGAAAAAAGATGCTCAGTTTGTACGAACTCAAAGCCCTCTGCAGTTCCTTCAGGTTTTCATGATACATATAAATACACAGTCTCACACCCAGTACTAGTGACACCAGTGTCAGAGTCACCAAGATCTAAGTTACATTATTTTACCTTATAAATAACTGAAAATGTCTTGGCCTTCATTCCGTTGAGTCTCTAAATGCCAGGTTGTGGCCTAACTACTATTATCTGTTAAGATAAGATAAGATAAGCTAAACCTTTATTAGTCCCACAATGGGGAAATTCCAGGATTGCAACAGCACAGGGATAGCAACACTCAGAGCAACAATCAGAAGGCAAGAGAAAAAAAAATAAAAACAAGAGCAGCAAGTATACATATGCACATATATACAGTATATATATATATATATATATATATATATATATATATATATATATATATATATATATATATACAGTGCGGAGCATTGTAGCTAGATGGGATAGATATATAAACATATAAACACAGTGCGGAGCATTGTAGCTGGATGGAATAAATATATGAGTATATAAACACACAGTGCGGAGCATTGTAGCTAGATGGAATAATATGTAGATATATAAACACACACAGTGCGGAGCATTGTAGCTAGATGGAATAATATGTAGATATATAAACACACAGTGTGGAGCATTGTAGCTAGATGGAATAAATATGTAAATATATAAACACACAGTGTGGAGCATTGTTGCTAGATAGAGTAAATATATAAATATATATATAAACACACACAGTGCATAGCATTGTAGCTAGATGGAATAAATATGTAAAATATATAAACACACACAGTGCGGAGCACTGTAGCTAGATGGAATGAAACAGCACAACCGTCTACTTAGTTATCCTACATGGTATGATTATGTACCCATACATATTCTCACCCTCCATAGCTACTAGTATTTTCCTAGTTGTATACCGGAGGGGACCATTGTGTAAGTCTATTGCGTCTTTTGCATTCAAAACTATTAGGCTGTCACGTCTTTTTGCTATCTCTGCGAGCAGCCCTGCTTAGGTTGTACAGTCTGACAGCCGTTGGTAGGAAGGACCTGCGAAACCTCTCGGTTGTGCACCTAGAATGATGTAGTCTGCTGCTAAATGAGCTCCTCAGTGCATTCAATATGTCCTGCATAGGGTGGAACTCGGACTCCAGCAGAGATGACAGTTTAGCCACCATCCTTCTCTCTCCTATCTCCTCCACTGGGTCAAGGCGCTGCCCCAGGACAGAGCTAGCTTTCTTGATCAGTTTGTTCAGTCTCTTCCTATCGGCTGCTGTAATGCCACTGCCCCAGCAGACCACTCCAAAAGTGATGGCTGATGCCACTACCGTGTCATAGAATGTCTTCAGCAGCGCCCCTTGTACACCAAAAGACCTGATTCTCCTCAGTAGGAACAGCCTGTGCTGTCCCTTCTTGTAGAGTGCGTCAGTATTGTGTGACCAGTCTAGTTTATTGTTCAGATGAACACCCAGGTACTTATAGGATGTCACCATCTCGATGTCTGTTCCCTGTATATTTACTGGTGCTGTGAGGGGTTGTCCTTGCCTGCGGCAGTCCACCACCAGTCCCCATTATGGGTATTAATGTGCTATAACCCAGCAAAGCAGAATTGCAGTAAATGATATTGCCCCCAAATTCATCAATACATAATAATGTGTGTCATCTTAAAGGTCCCATCACTGCACTTTCCCCACATTTTGACAGCTCACAAAGGTCTTAATGAAATGTTTGTGGCATATTTTGGTCAAATTGCCTTTAATTGTTTAAATTTGCACCATTATTGGTGACTCATCTTCTGCAGCCTTACTCAGAACAGTTTGTTTCAGTGCATATCTCTTTAACTTCCTAAGTGATATGTTTAACCCCACCGTCCTTCTTATGTCACTATCGGTAATCTTGGCTGACTAGCTCCCAGCTCTGGTAGCAAGCTTGAGCCAACTAACATAAATTTGTGTCAAAGAATTAATAAAATAATGTATCACTGGTGGACAGGAGTGTGTGGTGTTATGGTTCCTGCAGTACAATAAGCACAGAAACAATTGTGAATGAATGGCTTAAAGTGCTAGCTTCAGCTAGCTATCTTGGGCTGAGGCGAGCCCTAATAATGCCAACGCTGACCACCTACCTAGCCAACCTAGGTAATGGATTAATGTAGCATCAGGGTGAAAACAAAATAAGCCACACAAGCTATATTATCAACTATGGATTAGTGAACCAGGTGGAAACAGGGATGTTTATTAGGGTGACTGAAATCTAAAGAAAATAATATAAACCGTGCTTTGTAAAGTAACTCCCTAGCTCTGATGCTAACCCCTAGGTTGGCCTCCCAGCCATCTACGTTTGCAAACAGACAGCTATGCTAGCTAATAATAGAGCAGCCACACACATCAAGGCTGGGCTTACCTTTTCTTAATGCAAAAAACACAGCTATTCGGACACAAACAATACAAAGGTTGAGTGATTTTTTTTTTTTTTTTAAGAAGTGAGCATTTTTATTTATTTATTCATTTATTTATTTATTTGATAATCAGATAGCCCATAGATGGATTTCAGAAAGTTAGAACTGGCAAAAACACAATTTTTCAGTGAATGTGTCATGAACGCCCCTCCGGGATCCTCGGAGACCTCTGGCACTGTTGGATCCTCTCTGGCAACCCTGAGAGAGAGCTCAAACACAGCACAAAGAGACAGAGGGTCGGGGTCACCAGCAGCGGTGGAGCCCAGCAAGGCGAGCTCAGGTGCAGAGGATGGCTGCACCTAGCTCTCCTCACCGAGAGCCAGGCAACATTGCTCAAGAACTGAGAAGAGAAAAACAAAAGAGAGCACTTGCCTGAGCTTGAGCTCCACCCCTGTCCAGGACTCCGACAATCCAGGCGGCGATGGCTTTTCTGGCTCAGCCCACAGGAGACCCAGCTCGCGCTCCCCCTCTGCTGCGGAAGCCTCCACAGCTGGCATGATAGTCATAACCATCTTCTTTGCCCCAGCTGCCATGACCCACGCTGGTGGATCCTCCAGCGTGGAAGCTGGGGATTGGCTCACCACTGGAACTGGAGTAGGGGCTTCCAGGACCTCAGGCTCCTCCTGCGTCTGGGTGCTCTGTCCCATGGCCAACAGACACTCAAGGGGAAATAGAGGAGACACGGAGAGGACCGGTGAGCAGTGGGTGGCTGCAGCAGGCTGAGAGAGCTCAGGGGACTGCAAACCCTGAGCTTCATCACCGGGAATCAGCCAAGGCATATATTCATTAACAGAAGACAAAATAAATGACACTTGCCTGTTCTCACGGTTTCTGATGTTATCTTCTGCAGCAGGTATATAGCCATCCCTCTCCTTGTCTATTGGCCCCTCAGAGGACTGTAGAGTGACTGTCTCAGCAGGCATGGAGGCAAGCGAAGTCGGGGAAGAAAAGGCCACACCTTCTACAGTGGGAAAAAAATGCAGAAAAGAAGGAGGAGGCTGCAGCTGCTGAAGGGGTAAACGCTGGCGAGGCAGCTGAAAGGGGAATCGACTGAAGAGACTCTGCTGCAGATGTCTTCTCCTCCTGCGAAAGAGAGGCTGTAGGCTGAGGGATGGCGGTGTTTCTCTGCCAAGATCTCCAGGATCGATGGTGACGAGTGGGAGGAGGAGACGTCGGCTCATCATGGAGGAGTGGCTTCGAGGTCAGGGCACGCTCGATCACCGGCTCCAACTCTGGCTCCCTCGGAAAAAAAACCTCCTCCATTTCTTGGATCAAATCCGGGAGGACCCACGGCTTGGCCTCCAGGAGGACATCTGTCTCCGTCAACAAAACCTGTCTTCGCTCCTCCAGCTCCTCGGCTGATGGAGCGGGCCAGGGCTCAGAAGAAGGAGACGGGGCTGCTGCGGGAGAGGCTGAAGGCTTCTTATGGCGGGAGCGCTTCCTCTTCATAGGAGATGGCTCAGGTGTTGGAGCTTCTTCCACCGGGTCATCACACGACAAAGAGTATATGGAAAGAAGTACGTCCGTAGCCTCCGAGTGATTCCAAAGACTAGCAAATGTTTCCATTACCTGTGCTCCGCTGTCCCAATCCTCCCAGACCGTCTTGGGAGAAAGGGAAGCCTGTGTCTGCGCCAAGATGCCTTCCAGGAAGCGCACCGCCCGCTGCTCCATGTCATCCAGGTGAGACATGGTGTTCCAAAAAACAGGTGGGTGAAAACGTACAAAAAGAGTGAAAAAGAATCGCCCCACTGCAGAAGCTGGGTTTTTTAATGGGCGGCAGTCAGCTGTCATGAACGCCCCTCCGGGGCAAAAACAAACCTACGCGCTTGACTGCAGTGAGACATTTTATTTACAGGGAAAAAAACATAACAGTCCAAAAATAATTGTGCAGTATAAACAAAAAGGCAAACAAGAATAACTTACACAGATACAGTGGGGCAAAAAAATATTTAGTCAGCCACCAATTGTGCAAGTTCTCCCACTTAAAAGATGAGAGAGGTCTCCAATTTTCATCATAGGTATACCTCAACTATGAGAGACAAAATGAGAAAAAAAAATCCAGAAAATCACAATGAAGGATTTTTAATGAATTAATTGGTAAATTCCTCGGTAAAATAAGTATTTGGTCAATAACAAAAGTTCATCTCAATACTTTGTTATATACCCTTTGTTGGCAATGACACAGGTCAAACGTTTTCTGTAAGTCTTCACAAGGTTTTCACACACTGTTGCTGGTGTTTTGGCCCATTCCTCCATGCAGATCTCCTCTAGAGCAGTGATGTTTTGGGGCTATCGCTGGGCAACACGGACTTTCAACTCCCTCCAAAGATTTTCTATGGGGTTGAGATCTGGAGACTGGCTAGGCCACTCCAGGACCTTGAAATGCTTCTTACGAAGCCACTCCTTCATTGCCCGGGCGGTGTGTTTGGGATCATTGTCATGCTGAAAGACCCAGCCACGTTTCATCTTCAATGCCCTTGCTGGTGGAAGGAGGTTTTCACTCAAAATCTCACGATACATGGCCCCATTCATTCTTTCCTTTACACGGATCAGTCGTCCTGGTCTCTTTGCAGAAAAACAGCCCCAAAGTATGATGTTTCCACACCCATGCTTCACAGTAGGTATGGTGTTCTTTCTCCTCCAAACACGACAAATTGAGTTTTTACCAAAAAGTTCTATTTTGGTTTCATCTGACCATATGACATTCTGCCAATCCTCTTCTGGATCATCCAAATGCTCTCTAGCAAACTTCAGACGGGCCTGGACGTGTACTGGCTTAAGAATGGGGACATATCTGGCACTGCAGGATTTGAGTCCCTGGCGGCGTAGTGTGTTACTGATGGTAGCCTTTGTTACTTTGGTCCCAGCTCTCTGCAGGTCATTCACTAGGTCCCCCCGTGTGGTTCTGGGATTTTTGCTCACCGTTCTCGTGATCATTTTGACCCTACAGGGTGAGATCTTGCGTGGAGCCCCAGATCCAGGGAGATTATCAGTGGTCTTGTATGTCTTCCATTTTCTAATAATTGCTCCCACAGTTGATTTCTTCACACCAAGCTGTTTACCTATTGCAGATTCAGTCTTCCCAGCCTGGTGCAGGTCTACAATTTTGTTTCTGGTGTCCTTTGACAGCTCTTTGGTCTTGGCCATAGTGGAGTTTGGAGTCTGACTGTTTGAGGTTGTGGACAGGTGTCTTTTATACCAGGGATGGCAACAGGAAATTCTGATTTCAGCTGAAATCTAATTTGGTCGATTGTCTTACGGGGGGGCCGGGGGGGCGCAGCCCCCCTGAAGCTGGGAGGTTTTCAGTAAAATACAAGTAATTTAGACTGAAAAAAATGATTAAAAAAATGAAATACTAGACTTAGATAAATCATTAAATTTAATGAAAAGTTAACTTACTTTTTCTTCAATGTTGTCTCACTGTCTTTAGTCCAACATATTTAACAGTTCTATTAGAGTTTTTTACACTATTTACACTGGTCACCAAGTCACTTCTAATGTGAAACTCTTTTCTCAGTTTCTTCAGAAACTGTCCAAGTGTTTCTGTTACCTCATTGAACTTTGAGCCAATTTTCACCTTTACTGTCACTTCGCTCCCCGAAGCTCCTGGGTTTTTATGATTTTAAAGTACCAGAACTGTGCTTACATGATATAAAACAAACAGCTGAATGCCACTTATTACTGTATAATATTGACTTATGTTCCAAGAAGATAGCATTCCTAAACTAGAAAAGCACTCAGAGCGCATCCCTCCGCCAAGGCTCCTTCCGTTTGTCATGGATCAACTCCAAAATGTAATGGTTTTGTGTGTAGGCCTATAGCCACTTGTGGTGAAAATTGCATCAAAGTCTGTCCATCAGTTTTGGAGTATTGTTGCTAACACAATGTGAGAAGATAAGCGCCTTGGCTGAGGTATGCATTCTCAGATCATCACCAAAATATAATGGGTTCCTCTCTAGCCCAAGAACCACCTCTGGTGAAAATTTTATCCAAATCCATCCAGCAGTTTTTGTGTAATCCTGCTGCACAAATACAAAAAAAGCCCTTGATGGAGGTATGCACTCTCAGATCATCACCAAAATCTAATCATCTGTTCCCCGTGCCATTGCACACCTTTCCTGAAAATTTCATGAAAATCCGTCCATAACTTTTCCTTGCTAACACACAGACAGACAGACCAACGCCGATGAAAACATAACCTCCTTGGCGGAGGTAAATATTCCAACAAGCATTATCCATCACATGCTTTAACACTTGATCAAATCAAAATCAGTTAATTTTATCTATTCCATAATAGAAATAAAATTCCAACATACCATTACTTTTTATAATTTCAGCATTCATTTCAGATCACCAGTTTCAATCTCCATTGAGTCTTGAGCAGCTCATTTTCCTCCCCCGCGCAGCTCAGCTCAAACAGCCGCTGTACGCTGTACTCAAACGGAAACCGAGTCGACTGGACTCCTGAACGGGAGCAGGCGTTCTGAGGTTAAAACAGCGCTCATTACCCACGTCTCGGACATGGGCATAGCGGCCGTCGTGGAGCAATGCGTTGCCGGTTCTTGGCAGCCGCTCACCTTTTTTTTAAGCAGGTCTTTGCACGACAGTGAGCGTAAATACAGCGTGTTCGACAAAGAGTTAATGGCTCTCTACCTGGCGTCCGCCACTTCCGGTTCTGGCTGAAAGGGCACACTTTCACTGCGTCGTGGACCATAAGCCGCTAACGTACTTAACGTACATATAATATACAAATAAAGCGGAATTCGTTGAATTACCGGAAAAATCACATCCCTGAGAACAAGCCGAAATGAATTTTTGACAAAGCATACGAGCCATTTGATTGGTCCAATCGTTTGCAACTATCCAATCGCAGGGCTGTTTACAATACAGCAGTAGCTTGAGTACATCCGGGTTATCGCGAGACTTCGGGGAAGCGCCGAGCGCGTATGTTTTTTTTTTTTCCAAACTTTATTGAGAACAAGGTAAAGGTACAAAATTATGACATAGATGATGATAAAATCGGCGGAAATCCGCGGATCGGCGGAAAATTGCCATCCCTGTTATACTGATAATGAGTTCAAACAGGTGCCATTAATACAGGTAACGAGTGGAGGACAGAGGAGCCTCTTAAAGAAGAAGTTACATGTCTGTGAGAGCCAGAAATCTTGCTTGTTTGTAGGTGACCAAATACTTATTTTACCGAGGAATTTACCAATTAATTCATTAAAAATCTTTCAGTGGGATTTTCTGGATTTTTTTTTTCTCATTTTGTCTCTCATAGTTGAAGTATACCTATGATGAAAATTGGAGACTTCTCTCATCTTTTAAGTGGGAGAACTTGCACAATTGGTGGCTGACTAAATACTTTTTTGCCCCACTGTAACTCGCAGAGCTGAGGATACTCAAGAGAGAAGGAGGGGGAGACTGTCCAAAAGAGCAAAGTAGTCCAGTCTGAACACAATTGTGACTGCCGCACTGAAGGAGGGGAACGGCAGTCTATAAGTAATGGGGAGAATGATGAGCCACAGGTGCCCGTGGGTGGGCCACTTAATTGTAACTGCTCGCAGCTGGGAAGACCTGAGAGGTACAGAGCGAACAGCAGGTGGGCGTGCCTGAGAGATGAGGAAAGAGCTCTGCCAGGGAACAGAAAAACAAACCAATAACCCTATACAGAAGATAACCAAAATCAGACTCACAGATAAATAATACAAGAAATAAAGAGAGGGTCTGAGCTCAGCAACAACCAGAGCTCAGACACATGACAGGGTGAAACCTTTGGGACAGCTGATTTCACGGAATAATGCTTCTATATGGAGAGATGTTGGAAGAAAACAAGACTGCATCGAATCTTACCTCTGGAGTCATTTAATCACTGTCTTACAGTGATTTTAATTTTACTGTTGAGTGTTATATAATGTATATGTCCTTACAAATCAATAAATAAAATAATATAGAGGGAAATGGAGTTTGGACTAAATTAGTGTGTATGAACAAAATAAAACTGGATTTCCACTTCCAGTTTGAAAGTGATTTGAACCAGAAAACATTTTTTATGAGAAGTTAAGTGTCTTCTGAAAATATGAAACACATTGACCACGTATGGATACATGTACCTCTATCTGAAATGTTGAATTACAGTTTGCAATACAAAGTTCCTTAACCCAAACAAAGACTCTTAACTATTGTTGTGTATAGTCACGGAAATGAGGTGTTTAAAGAGAGGCAGTCAAGCCTCTGCCTCACTGTGTGGATGATAATTCTCTATTTTCCATCCATCAATTTTGATCACACAGCTGGCATGAATATTGCTTCATTTTTTCAGTAAATCTCAAAGGTAAAAATGAATATTTAAGAAAAGAGGAGTAAATTGAGTGCAAAAACAGTTCAATCTGCTGTTAAATTGGGATAATTCTTCCTCTTTTGTGTGTCTAAAAGTGCAATATAATAGTCTAATAAGAGTTTATAGTTATTTTCCTTTAAAAGCCAAGCAAAAATGAATGGATTGCAAACAACCTTCAACTTGTTTTTCTTTTCTCATCTGTTATAGGTCACACCATGTTTTTTTTTTTTAAATTTATTTCTATAGGTAGTATGCACTGGCGTCACCATTTCCTGTGCAGAACAAAATAAATTAAAATAGCATGGACAAAAAAGATGGTTCCTTTCATTTTTTTAAATATTTTGTGGCACCTTTTTTTGCAGCAACCACTGTCAGCAAGCAATCTTTGAACTTCGCAATGAAACACCTGCATTCCTAGTTTGGCCTATTCTTCCCACTCAAGCTGTCTAAGGTTTGAAGGGTGGTTTCTCCACACAGCAATTTTCATATCTTTCCATGGATGTTTAATCTGATTAGGATATGGGCTCATGGAGGGCCATTTAAGAACAGTCCCATGTGTTTTCTTAGTCATTCTTGAGCGCCTTTAGCTCTAGCTTTTGGGTCATTGACCTGTTGGAGGACCCATGACCGGCGATTAAGCCTGAGCTTTCTGAC
This sequence comes from Pholidichthys leucotaenia, assembly GCA_020510985.1. Taxonomy (NCBI): domain Eukaryota; kingdom Metazoa; phylum Chordata; class Actinopteri; order Cichliformes; family Pholidichthyidae; genus Pholidichthys; species Pholidichthys leucotaenia. The sequence continues at coordinate 395,197,490 of CM035841.1, forward strand.
ACTGGGCAGTATGTTTTGCTCCAGGATGGCTTGGTTGTCTTGAGCGTTCACTGTGCCCTGCACAGATTCAAGGTTCCCCATTCCAGGTGCAGCAAAGCAGCCAGAAAATAAAATGGCACCCCCTTCAGATGCTTCACAGTAGGTAGGGTGTTCTTTTCCTTTAAACCTTCAAATTTCCTTCTGTAAACATAGAGTTGATGTGTCTGATGAAAAAGCTCCAGTTTTGTCCCATTAGTCAAAAAGAAATTCTCCCAGAACGTTGGGGCTTGGCAGCATGCATTTTTTTTTTTCTGTTAGTAGTGGCGAAACATGCAAGAATTAAGTCTATTTAGGGGTACCAACAAATCTGTCCATGGGTGGTGCAGTGGCGCAGTGGTTAGCACTGCACCAGCACAGCAACTCATCCTTGGCCATGGCATCCCTGGTTCGATCCCAGCCCCTGACCAACAGTGATCTTTGTGGAGTTTGCATGTTCTCCCCGTATCTGCGTGGGTTTACTCCGGGATTTCTCCGGTTTCCTCCCACATGCCAAAAACATGCAGGTTAGGTTAAGAGACTCTAAATGGCCCTAGGTGTGAATGTGGGTGTGAATGGTTAAGGGATAGCGCCGTACCGTGGCTGCTTCATCCATCCAGGTGGATGCCCTCAATTTCCCCTCTGGGGCTCAATAAAGTATACAAAATCAAAAATAAATAAATAAATACCAAATGATTGTTTTCAGTTTTATTGGTGCACTCTGTCACATATTAAAAACATGTAGGTATAGATTAGACAATTGTTTTTAATTCAGTCACTTTTCAGCAGAAATAAAGCATTGTTTCAATGAGCTGTAAGAGTACCATTAAATTTGAATACATCTGTATACCCAGCTGTTATTATTCAGTAACTGTGTGAGTGCTGTTTTTGTGGGGAATGCAGAAGATGCCCTCAATCTGTCTTGTTATGAAATAAACTTAGGAGAAAATAACAGAAAAATACCTGTTTGTATTGCAAACAAGGTGAATACACATAATGTAATTGAATGCTGAGTTTAAAGGCTGTCTTACACAAAGCAAATATTTCATCAAGAAAAAATATACAGTAATTCATTTGAAAACATTGAGTTGGTTCTCATTAACATATCCACATCGATGAAGAACATTCATGCTGGTGTTAAAGTGTCGATACAGGCCTTGATCCCAGTGGACTTTTGCTGCGGAAATACACATTTGGCCAATGAGATTCTTTGTTTAAGGTATGATAACTTCGAGGGAAAATCAAAAACAAACCAAATTCATAGGACAAGCACCACTTGAATAATGAGATCATGGACAACAAATGGTTAAAAAAAATCACCAAGACACTGTGCTACGATGATAGTATGTGGCAAATATGCGCAAATCTTACATGTTGATACAGAAAGGAGCAAATGCTAGCCACAATAGCTAGCATAAAAATTGCATGTACATTCCATAAAAAAAAGAAAACTGAAGTAAGTAAATTTTATTTATATAGCACCTTTCACAGACATAAAAATGACATAGTGCTTCACAAAGCAGTTAAAATGAAATACATAAAATACAGACAGGGTAGATTGAAAAACACAATAGAATACAATAAATAAATAAATACAACCCTTATCTAGCTAAAAGCCTGTTTTAAAAGAAAAGTCTTTAGCTGCTTTTTAAATACATCCACAGTATCTAGGCAACAAAGAGAAAAGAGAAAGAACATTCCACAGCCTAGGTACAACTAGTTCAAAAGAGTGATCACCTCGTGTCTTGAAATGGGTTTTTGGTACCACAAGTAACATTTGGTCTGCTGACCTCAGACTACGGGTAGGAGTATAGGGCTGTAGCAGGTCTGAGATATAAGGAGGAGCATTACGTATGTCCATGCACAGCTCTGAAAATTAAGATCAAGATTTTAAAATATATTCTAAAATTCACTGGTAACCAATGCAGAGAGGCTAAAACAGGTATAATATGGACCCGTTTGCATGTTCCAGTTAAAAGCCTTGGAGCAGACTTCTGAACAATCTCAATGTGGTCAAGTTCCTTTTTATTTAAACAGGTAAAAATACTATTACAAAAGTCCAGATGTAAGGATACAAAAGCATGGATAATCATCTCTAATTCAACCTTGGACACAAGTGCTTTCTATCGTTGTGAGCCTTAATTATGAAATATAAATGAACTTGGTACAAGCATGCCCATCTGTCCCAATGTCAGTTGAAAATATTGCCTGAAGCAGCTGAAACATAAGAGCCCTAATGATATTTTAAGGTTAAATTTTGTCTAATAAATTTAACTTTTTTCTCATAAATATTATCCTGACATTTCGCCATTGTGGGACTAATAAAGGCTTATCTTTTCTTATCTTATAAATTAGTGACTTTTTTTCTGGTTAATCTGCAACTTTTTTCTCATAAAGCTACGACCCCCCTCCCATAAATTTGCTACTTTGTGTATTTTGTACTTGTAACTGGTGTCTTATAAATGCACAACTTTTTTCATAAATTTGTGGCTTTTACCCCTTAAATTTGAATTTTTTCCTAATAAATCTGTGACTTTTTTCTTCTAAATGTGTGATTCTTTTATTATTAATTTGAAATTTCAGTTTCTCACATAGCACAGTTGTTTATACTGTATATCATAAGCGCTTCAGCAGCAGCAATAATAATTAACAGAATACTTACTACTTGCAAACTTGGGTATTTTATTCTTTGGGAGCGTTAGGGTTTGTTTAAACAGGTAACAGGTACATACCTTTATTTTAAAAATAATTATATTTTAAGAAAACGGGGAACCATCTTTTCTAATAGGATACCACTGTATATAAGTATCATTAGTGATGTAGTCCAAAGGGTCACAGCTGTAAGGGAGATGCAAGCCCCAATGTGTACCTAACCCCACCCAAATGGGCAAAATTACAAGGGAAAAAAATGGGACTTTATTGGAGCTGTTCATTAATTTAATAAGTTAAATGAATTAATTGCACATTTTTCTATAATTAGTTGTGATTAATTGCTAAACTTGCATAAAAGAATCAATTAAAAAGAAGTATACTTTAGCAACTTTTAATTGCATGCTCATTCATTGAACGTACTTGTCAGTCCCAGTTCCAGGATTTCGCGATGTTGCAATCGCGTCAATTCACGCGAAATCAGCCAATCAGCACAACTATTGCATGACCTTGCAACTTTATCCAGTCACCGCAACTTTTCTCCAATTTTGGCCAATCCTTGTCAACTTCCGCCAATTTCGCCAATCAAATTTCAGCTGAGTGGAGCTGAAACGCTCAGTATAACCAATCAAATGCATCACTACATCGCGTTCACTTCCATGTTTACAGTAAGTATTAACGGAACGCTTCAGCAAAAAACAGTGTGATTAAAAAAAAAAAACACCCAACACCACCCCTTTCTCGGTGTCCCCCAGCCTCCCAGTGGACATCTCCGTCCTGACCGCGTGTACAAAGTGCTGGGTTTGTGTTGAAAAGCGTCCGCGTGCCCGAAAAGCACCCCGTTATGGGAGCACACATGACAAGAGACTTCATAAAATCACAAACAAACGAGCAAGTCTAACACTACAGCCAGTGTTTGATCATTTCATACATCTGTAGAGGTAAAATCATTACTACATCTTGTCAATGAGCTTTAAAGGGGACCTGTGGTGGTCGTGAAAAAAAAGATATTATATTGAGCCCCTGTCTCACGTTCTAGTTCAAGTTTAAGTTCAAGTTCCAGTTCAAAGCAATGCGATATAAATCCATTGCTGATGTGCTGGTTCAGCTATGTCAGCAAAACATGCGCGCAGCCATACTGGCGGCTACATGGCCTGCCAGGACGCTTCCTGTGACGTAGTAGCGTGGATACCGCGATCTGGATCAATATTGGCTGAGCCTGGAGTGCCCAGATGAGCAGTGGCTTTCGGGATATTCAAATTCAAATTCAAACATTTATTTCAAACTCAGGGTTCATATTAAATTCAGAACTAAAACGAGTAGAAAATAAATAAATAAATGCTTAAATTCAGCGGGTCGTCTCGTCTGATCTGAGGTCGTAACGGCCGCCAGACGGCCGGGGATTCGGCACTGGGCTCTTCCCTCGCCACTAAAAGTATATACAGATCAGCAGACACTCGGCGCTCTTGTAACAACAAAAACATACAATGCGATATGGATATCGCAACATGGAGGAATGTAAAGCCTTTGGATGTCTCAATAATAAGTGAAAAAACAAAGATAAACACTTCTTTTGTGTACCCAAACCCAGCTCACCTTGTCGGAAGATCGTAGCGGAAAAGTGGTTGCGCAATCTCGGAACAGGGCACAGACGTTTCCTTTCGGACGAAATTCCGTTGTGTGTGAGGACCACTTCGTCACTTTCACCCTCAGAAGACCTTTCTGGCTCAAACCTGTAGCCATGTTGACCGAATTCTTCCTCAGAGTCTGACAATTCAGCCATAATAGAACAAAAACACTGACAAAAGCACCCTAGTCACTGGTACAGGCGGAGTATTGACTTTTCAGTAGCAACGTAGTGACGTCACATCTGCATGTGTCATGGCTGCGCGCATAGTTTTCATTGGCTGGGCATGCCGGTGGTCGTATTTGCATATTTCTCTGGTGGTAGATGGCTGGCAATAATTATTTAACCAAATAACGAATACTTTGCCTAATGTTTTCAAGATGAATGCGTTTAGACGACCACAACAGGTCCCCTTTAAAGCTGTGAATCTCTAATCTTGACAGGGGTAATAAGATAAGATAAGATAAGATAAGCCTTTATTAGTCCCACAACGGGGAAATTCCAGGATTGCAACAGCACAGGGATAGCAACACTCAGAGCAACAATCAGAAGGCAAGAAAAAAAACAAAACAAAAAAAAAACAAGCAAGCAAGAGCAGCTAATATACATATGTACGTATTACTATAAAATATATATATATACACACACACACAGACACACAGTGCAGAGCATTGTAGCTGGATGGAATAAATATATGAATATATGAACACAGTGCAGAGCATTGTAGCTAGATGGAATAAATATGTAAATATATAAACACCCACAGTACGGAGCATTGCAGCTAGGTGGAATAAATATGCAAGTATATAAACACACACAGTGCGGAGCAATGTAGCTAGATGGAATAATATGTGGTGGGAGCTGTTTTTCTGGATCTCAAAAAGGCTTTTGACACTGTAAACCACAGCTTGCTTTTATCCAAAATGGTATCTTTTAACTTTTCTCCCAATACAATAAAATAGTTTGCATCTTATCTTCAGAACAGAGAACAGTGTGTAAAAGTTCACCAGGATAAATCCTTCCTTTTAAATAATTGTATGGGTATCCCACAAGGGTCCATTCTTGGTCCTTTACCTTTCAGCATTTTTATTAATGACCTGCCATTACACTGCTCAGCTGCAACATGTCAACTTTATGCAGATGATGCAGTTATTTACACAGCTGCTAAGACTCCAGCTCAGGCTGCAGACGTCCTGTCTTCAAGCATGGTTGATGTCCAAGAGTGGCTCATTCAGAACCATCTATTGCTGAACCTTCAGAAAACAGTTTCAATGTGCTTTTCAATCAAAAAATGTAATTTGCAACATTTTAAAGTTAATATACATGATCAAGATATTGGTTCAGTTACAGAATTCAAATACCTTGGCATTGTACTAGATCCTCAACTCAAATTTAATCTTCACATAAAGAAGATTTCTAAAACAGTAAAAAAAAATTTGAATTGCTTTAAATTAATTAGACATTACATACCACACCAAGCAGCTGTACTGTATATGCATTCTATGGTTTTTTCGCATATATCGCAGTTTGGGCTCAAGCAGCTCCTTCTACAATAAAACATATGGGTTCATTATATAATCAAACTCTAAAAATTCTGGATAAAAAGCCCATTAGGTGGCATCATTGTTATATTATAAAAAAAATATAATCTACTGAGTTTTGAGAGTTTCATTGACCTTTGTTTTCTGAAATTAATTTTTAAATGTTTCCATAAATCAGTGCCAGAGCCACTTGTTGGATTCATCCAAAGACAGGACAGCAGCAGAGCCACCAGGAGTTCTGTTAACAATAACTGTAAAATATCCCACCGCAGAACCACATTTGGACAAACAGCTTTTTCTATAAAGGGCAGTCATATCTGGAACACAATGCCAAATGAAATCAAAATAATAACGGATTTTAAAACATTTATTACAAAGGTTAAAAACTGGCTGAAAAGTAAACAAGAATGTACCCATGTACGAAATGATTGTCTGCAGGGTGTGAGTGAAGAAGGGAAGGCAAATGTTTAACAGGGATTTTACTGTAACAGGCAAATGTGAATCAGGTTTTTATATTGTGTATTTATAATTTTGTTTGCATTGATGTATGTGGATAATGTTTATACTGTTTTCATTTTGTTTTTCCTTCATCTTTTTCTCTTTTTCTCTGTTTCTTTTCTCTAAAGCCCATCCAGGGACAAGAGTTGCAAACTAGCTTAATGCTATACACTCTATGTGCAACATATCAGATTTTCTTTTTTGTCTATGTTTATTGCCCTGTCCCTGACAAATAAACAAATAAAATAAAATAAAATAAAATAAACTGAATGTGGTGGCAGACTGCCTCTCGCGCACAGTAGTGGCCCCGGTCTGCGTGGGGATAGATTATACAGCCATGGCCACAGAGCAGATTGGTGATACGAACGTGTGCGCGCTCCAGTCTGGACCGACAGGGTTAAGGCTGGAGAGCAGAGTACTGCAAGACGGCAAGACCCCCTAATCTGCAACGTCTCCACGGGACGCCCACGCCCGGTGGTCCCAGTTGCTTGGCGCCGCCACGTGTTTTGAGTCAGTTCACGCTGTGGCGCACCCAGGAGTGTGTGCGTCAGTCAAAATGGTGGGAGCGAAGTTTGTGAAGCCAGGCCTGCGCAAACAAGTGAAAGAGTGGGCTGCAGCCTGCGTAGCATGCCAACCAGCCAAAGTACACAGACACACGAAGGCTCCTTTGGAGCCGTTTCGTATACCGGCAAAGAGATTCGACCATGTTCACGTGGACCTCATGGGCCCCCTCCCACCATCGCAGGGGGGCACGCACCTTCTGACAGTGGTGGACCGCACCACACGCTGGCCAGAAGCAGTCCCGCTGGCGGCAACCACGTCTGCGGACGTGGCACGCGTTTTTTTGACGACATGGGTAGCACATTTTGGAATCCCGTCGGACATCACGTCCGATAGGGGCCCTCAGTTTGTTTCCGACCTCTGGTCCGCGATGGCCCGTAGTCTGGGTGTAGCAATTCATCACACAACCGCGTACAACCCACAGGCCAATGGGTTATGCGAGCGATTTCATAGGTCACTGAAAGCAGCGCTCAGGGCTTCGCTGACGGATGCAAATTAGGTAGACTGGTTGCCTTGGGTTTTATTGGGGTTGTGTTCCGCACCAAAAGAGGATTTGGAGGCTTCCCCGGCGGAGCTTGTTTTTTCTCAGCCACTGCGCGGCTGCCCGGGGAATTTTTGCCAGATAATCCCGTGCCGGACAACTGCCCGTCTCAGCGTTTGCAGCATAGCGCAGACACAGGCACGCTGCCAGGCCCGGCCCACCACTGTTTTCCACGCGCTTTTGTGCCAAAAACTTTGAAGAACGCGGCGTTCGTGTTTGTCAGGCACGATGCCCACCGCCCTCCATTGCGCCCACCCTACGATGGCCCATTCAGAGTGCTGGAAACAGGGGACAAACACTTTTTGTTAGACTTGGGGGGTCGTCGGGAGGAAATATGCATAGACAGACTTAAGCCCGCCTTTGTGGTGGCGGACGAGCAAGTGCTGTTGGCTCGGGCCCTTTGGCGTGGAAGACCCCCACGGAGAACTCCCCAGGTAAATGATTCATCAGAGCAGCCACATTGGAAAGTCGAAGGTTCCCCCCCCCTCGCCATGGCTCACTTGCAGACAGACACACCCCCAGGAGCCCCCCGCCGGCACAGCAGCGCCGCGGAGGTGGTAAACACCCGTTACAGCAGATATGGGAGGAGACTGAAGCCAAAAGGACGTGAGGACTGAAACTCGGTCTGAGATTCGGGGTGGGGGGGGGGGGGTCATGTAGAGGCTGGGTTAATCATCTCAGACTGGATGCAGAGGGTAAACAGAGAAGGACAATAGGTATGGAGATTATGGTGAGGTAGCAGGAAGAAGGAGTTGGGGGGAGAAGGGGTGAATGTATTGTGGTGTGAGATGTCATGCAGATGTGAGATGGGCGGTTGGTATAAAAGGAGAACCCCTGGTGTATTGAGACACACTTTTTCTGTGTATGACTGATGTGAGAGTGAATAAAGTCGTCTGCTGCATAAATCAGTTTCGTTATTTACACTATCCACAATCTGAACACGGACAAATCCCCCCCCCACCAAATGAAAGATTTCTGTCTGCTGGGACAGGGGTGTGTGTGTGTGTGTGTGTGTGTGTGTGTGTGTGTGTCAAGACGCGCAGCAGATAGACAGAAAGTTAGGAGTTAGCCATAAGAATATTGTCTGCATTTTTTTTTCCGGAAAAACACAGACTCCAACAGACAATACAAACAGAATAAATTATTTATTTTTTCCTTTCCGCTCAGTACCAAGTGGTTGGGGACCGCAGGGACTTTTCAAATGAAGGCGCTGCAAATAATTTCCACATCTCTACTCTTTAACATGCATTCAGTGCAATTTAGCTGATGTAATGGATATTGTGTTAAAGTCTGTATTAGCTGTTGCACAAAATAGATTTTTTTCTGTATAGCAGAAGTTTCTGCTTAATTTACAAGTCAGTGTAATAGGAAATGTTTGAAAATCCTGTCCTTTTCTTTTATTGTTATATAGAACAGTGATTTTAAACCTATGTGCCACGGCACACTAGTGTGCCGTGAGAGATCGTTAGGTGTGCCGTGGGAAATTATCCAATTTAACTTAATTACTCGAGTGAGTGGCTATGTTTACATGGACACAAGTAACCGGATTAAAAGCCTGATCGGAATAAAAATGCTTCATGTAAACATGGCAATCTGAATACTCTAACCCGATCACGCTCATTCAGATCAAAATTTCCTTCCGATTGAGAGGGGTGGGTTATGCCGATTGTTAATCCGAATGGTGCGCATGAAAACACTTATTCCGAACACAGGGCAGAAAATATGTTTACTGCGCATGTCTGTACACCAGCCGCACGTCGACGTGACGTATTTCCGCCTTAGCAGCAGCTAGCGGAAAACATAGCATGAGTAAAACAAAACTGGTCTGTATCATCCTGCTGTCTCCCTCTTTTCGTCATATGCAGAAGTATGTACTTGTAGCTTCATTACGGAGACCAGCAGAAGAAAAAGTACAGTCTGAATAACACGATACAGGTTAATTTCGACACGAAGCGGGGCTCGCTAACACTGGAAGTTGCTTCTTCTTCTACTATTTTTTGAATGTTGAAATGTCGACCTGCGCATGTCAAACTGATTTATTCTGTTCAAACCTGTGACACATGAAAACGTACGTCCTAATCAGATCAGCTTTTTCAGGATCCATGTAAACAGTAAAATTCTGATCTGAATTGTAATCAGATTGAAGAAATTTTGCCCATGTAACTGTGGCCAGTGTCAGAGTAATACTCTTTTATGTCACTGGATGGCAGCAGACGGCTAATTGCCTGTAAAAAGACAATAGAATTAGAGCTGCATGTGACAGGGCACAGTGACAGTGATGGAGAAGTTTTTGACAAGGGGAAAGGCTAAGTCCGAACAAGGCTCTGGACAAAATTCTGACCAAGAAGAAGGCCCTAGTATGAGTGGTACACGAAAGAAAAAAGACAAGACGGTGAGCTCAAGGCAATATAGCGAAAGCTATCTTTCATTATACATATCTGTGTGAGCTGAGCTTTTCAAGCTTGACTGTGATAAAAACTAAAAACAGAGAGAGACTGAGAGCTGCTGAGGAAGAGCTCCGTGTGTGTCTTTCTTCCATTCCTGCCAGGATATCAGCTTTGTGTTCATCTAAACAGGCCCAGGGTTCACAATGAGTGAGTATAAATACATGTAGAAACTGTATTGCTAACTATATTTTATTATTTTTACTGTGTTAGGCTATAGAGCGTCATTTTGTGTCATTTTGGTTGGTGGTGTGCCCCAGGATTTTGTCAATGTAAAAAATGTGCCGTGGCTTAAAAAAGGTTGAAAAACACTGATATAGAATATCATTGTAGCACGCTGGAAAAATCATCTGCTTTAAAATTCGGAATTCTTCCCACAACTTTTAGTGCAAAAAAACATCTCCAAACATCTCTGCTTTTAAAAAAGCTCCTATCTACAATGTCAGGCCACTTATAGAATCAGAGGGGCCACTGCCATACAAGGCGCCACCACAAACAACTTTTCCTTCCCCCATTCTATTGTGCTGAGCACCAAGCTAGAAGATGAGAAGTATCATTTTTATATGGTCTTTGGTATGAACCGGCCAGCACTTGAAACCACGACCTGGCTGTGGGGCAGATGCTCTACCACTAGGCTGTGAAATATATGACAAAACAACAAATTTATTTAAAACCCCACTAAATTCATGGGGAAAAATTTTTTTTTTGAGAAAATGTTACAAAATCACAAGAGAAAATTAACACATTTAGAAAAAAGAAATCTCAAATGTTTTAAAGCAAAATCTATCAACGAAAAGGCATAACATTGAGGACAAGTTGCAAAGTTGGAAGAAACGAAGATGTGAATTTATGACAGAAAGACACAAATTGAAGAAAAAAATGTAAATTCAGGAGTGAATGTGGTGTAGTGCGTATGTGATGCCGTACCTGCCCACTGGTGTGACGTCAGGCGGGCATGGCCCACTGTGTATATAGTTTTGTGTGTGTCTAATAAAGAGTTGTTCGCTGTGTTATGTTCACATAATGTGAGACAGGAGCCGCATGCTGAAAGCACCAAAATGTTATGTATGGTGACGAGAATAATTATGGAAGCATATGGACTACCTCATCCCCTAGTGCCGTTTCTGGAGTACACGGGAGAGCCGGTGATCCTGTGGCCGAAGTGGAGGGCCATGTTTGAGGGTTACATCGGGGCGCTGGGCCTAGGTGGACTTGATGGGAGAAGCTGACGAGTGCTCCTGGCCCATCATCTCGGCACGGAGAGCCGAAGAATTCTCGGTACGTTGGAGAGACGGAGCGCTATGAAGATGCTGTCGAGCGGTTGGCCAAATTTTTCGCCGGGCAGACTAGGACCATGACGTTGTGGGTGGCAAGAGTGTTGGGGCCAAATGAGGCAAAGCTAGTTAGCTGGGAGAAGCTAACAGCACAGTCAGTATCTATGGACGGGCTAGCCACAAAGCTAACTGTGTGCCAAAAGAAAGCTCCAGGCTACCAGCTGGGCATTGAGGTGGGACTGGGGGAGTCCCCGGTCACTGAAGATGGTGGGCCAGCCGTGAAGCGCAGGAAGGTGGAGGACCAGAGCGCTGATGAGTTGGACGGCACGGTGTGCGACGACAGCGGAGAGGGAGAGCAGCACGAGTCATCCCCGCGGCTGGTGGCTAGGCAGCGAGTGAGCGGGACCATGGAGGTTGAGACCCCTGGGGAAGAGCAACGACAGTCAGGCGCAGAGATGACACAGCAGAGCACCTGGGACAAGGGTGCTGAGAGCAGCGACAAAGCACCTGGGTCGGAGAGTGGAGCCGACGAGAGTGACGCTGATTGCCCCGAGGGAGAGCAGCTGCAGCCAGTCATGGAGTCGACACAGCAGAGTGCCTGGGACGAGGGTGCTGAGAGAAGCGGCAAGGTGCCCGGGTAAGCGAGCGGCACCAACAAGCAGGCTTCGGGTTTCCCCAGAGTTTGGCCACAGGCGGCCGCAGTGTTTAGAGCCATGACAGCAGTGTTGAAAGTGGTCGGGAGCGGACCGACAAGCACGGAGGGACGGTGTGCTGGACAGCAGCACAGCGGGTCCTGAGGAGTGACGCACTTGGTGGTGAAGAGGGACATTATGGCAAGAGAGATTGTTTTTTGGTCCTGGAGGCAGACGTCAGCCCCGGGCACACATGTCATGGGGCTGCCCGGGGCCTCCGAGCCAGTCTTATCTTCAGCGACCAGGGAAGTGTATGATTAGGGGCTGTCCTGGGCCCCCGGGCTGGTTTTACCACTAGCTGCCAGTGGACAGAGGTGTGACTTGAACACTATTAATGTAAATATGTATATATGCTGCTGGTGTGCATGCAAGTGTGTGTGACATGGGATTATTTTATATATTTTAGAGACGTGGTCCAAATTTTGTTATTCTTTTGGATGAGTGCATTAGGATATTTTATTACAGTTAATTATTCCTCATTCCCTTAGTGCGTGATTCGGGTCATAAATTGGGGAGGGTCTCAATTATGTGTGTGGTCTTACACTTTTGTAAGGGGGAGGGGAATGTGATGTAGTGTGTGTGTGATGCTGTACTCACCCATTGGCGTGACGTCAGGCGGGCACAGCCCACTGTGTATATAGTTTTGTGTGTGTCTAATAAAGAGTAGTTTGCTGTTCAGTTCAGCACGGCTCCTGTCTCACATTATTCATACATAACAGTGAAAAGCCTCAAATTTTCCTGAAGTGTCTAAATTGTGTGGAAAAAATAAATGAAGAATGGAGAAAAATACAGTAACATGATAAAAAATGTAGTCAAATTATGAGAATCTTCCAAAAATCACAACTAAAACTTACAAATTTGTAAATAAAAACTCCAATTTAAAAAAAGACTTACAAATTTCAGCAAAAGGTCATAAATTTTTGGTAAAAAATATTATCTGATTCACTATAATTCAGTGAAAATATGAATGAAGTTTTAAAGTTACATAAAAAAAAATTATGAGAAGAAAAAAATACAAATTTACTGGTATAAAGTGACACATTTTCCAAAATAAAGTCACAACAGTTACAGCGGGGTAAATTAAGGGTTTCCCAGTCTTTAGTTGTAATCTTTTTCTGTTTATTCGTCTCATTATTTTCCCTGTTAGCTGTTCTTGGTTCCTGTTTTATTAACATTGGTGTTGGTTGTGCCTTCATGAGTTCTGAGTTGTGTGTTGTCTTTGGCAGCGCTGCACAGCTCCCATTGTCAGACTGGCTCACAAGCTGTGCAGCTGTGATTAATTGTAATTCTGCTGCCACTCATGTTCCTCACCTGCCGCCAGTTTAGGAACAGTATTTAAGACCACGACGAACTGTGCTGGTTTTTGCGTTCTTCCAAACCGTGGGATGTCCTTAGCACTAGCTGTCTCTGAGTGTTTGGGCTGCTGTCGAGGAGAACGGGTGTGCTCTGTCCAGGTCATTCTTTATTAGTGATGGCCAGATGAGGCTTTCTGGAGGACTTGAGGCCTTTCATCAAAATGGCTTATACAGACGAGGCCTGCTGTGAAACTTCACTTTTTCTACCAGGCCATCTTGTGGACAAAACGTATATAACATGCAGATTTCAACAAGGGAATTATTGGTTTAATGTGTATTTTTTTTCTTCTTTTAAGAAATATCAATGATCATAAGGCAAAAAAAAATAATAAAACTGAGTGACACTGAGTACAGTGAATGTACTTGTGCTACTTATCCATTTTTTAACGAAATAATAACTTTTCAACAGTCTTATACTGTCTTTCCCAGTACATTCATCTCTTTCCTTATTGTCATGCAGGGCACAATAGTGCCTCAGCATAATGATGTGTTATTGTTGTATCCAAGCTTTTTGAAACACAACAGACACTTGACCTTGCAAATAAAAATACATTATGTGGGACACATATGTGGGTTTCATATGCTTCATATGTATATCACTGTATGCTTACTGTATGCTTCACGTCTCAGGTGAACAAAAGAACTGAGCCTCCTAGGAGATAACAGGAGGATGTGAAATGTGGTCTTTGGTATGCAAAGAGATGGCCTTGGGGGATTTCCTGGCCGCCAGTGACTTTAGGTGGAGAGGATAAGACCTGGAAGAAGACACATTGTGACTTGGGATCAAATACAATGTGACTGTGTGCTTTGATGTCCTGGGGTATAAAAGGACGAATGTCTGGGGGTTTCTTTCTCATTCTGTTTTTGATGATGTTGGAGAATGTGAATAAACCTGACTCGTGAGATAAACTCAGCCTCGTCATTTCCACAATTATAAGAAAAATCTCACTGGGATTTTGAACTCCAGCTCTCCAGATATTTAGCCTCTAGGTTACCATATAGAGATAGCCAGACAAGGTTTTCTTGAAGACTTGAGCCATTCCATCAAAATGGTTCATAGACAAAGCCTCAAGTGCAACTTCATTTGCTCTACTAGGCCATGTAGTCGACAAAAAGTATACAACATGCAGATTTTTACAAGGTCATTATTTGTTTAATGTGTATTTTTTCAATTTCAATAAATGTGTTGTTTTTTAAGAAATATCAATGATTATAAGCAAAAAAAAAGAAATATTAAAACTCGGGTGACTACAGTGAATGTGCTCATAGTACTTATCCATTTTTATTAAGAAATAACTTTTCAACAGTGTGGACTAAGGCATTTTTTTTTAGATTATTTCTCCAGCTTTGGAGAATACTCTCTCAGAGCACAGAGGATGCAGGTGTGCAAAGGAAGGCCACTGCAAGTTTGTACAGTGTAGGATAGACACATTTCTGTCTCTCCCAGTACATTCACCTCTGTCCTTATTGTCATTTAGGGCACAATAGTGCTTCAGCATAATGATCCAAGCTCTTTGAAATACAACAGACACTTCACTTTGGAAATAAAAATAAATTAAAAGAATAGCACAGGTGCAAGACAGATATTTTACCTCTAAACTACTACTTAGTCATGGGTAGGTGAGGCTTTCTTGAAGACTTGAGGCCTTTCATCAAAATGGCTCATACAGATGTGAAACTTCATTTTCTCTACTAGGCCATCTAGAGACCAAAATGTATATAACATGCAGAGTATTACAAGGGTATTTATTTTTTCATTTCAATAAACACACTTTTAAGAAATATCAATGATCATAAGGCAAAAAAGAAATAATAAAATTTGGATGACTACAGTGAATGTGCTTGTGGTACACCCATACAGGGTACAATATTGCCTCAGCATAATGATGTGTTATTGTTGAATCCAAGCTCTTTGAAACAACATACACTTCACCTTGCAAATAAAAAAGATATATTAGAATGGCCCATCTGTGTCTTGAGCCCCATCTTTCCAGTTAGAAGACAGATATTTTACCTCTAAACTACTACTTAGTCATGGGTGGTTGAGGCTTTCTTGACGACTTGAGGCCTTTCATTAAAATGGCTCATGTGACACTTCATTTGCTCTACTAGACCATGTAGTTGACAAAAACGCATACAGCATGCAGATTTTTACAAGGGCATTATTGGTGTGGTGTGTTTTTCCTTTTCAGTAAATGTGCTGTCTTTTAAGAAATATCAATGATCATAAGGGAAAAAAAGAAATAAAACTGGGGCAACTACAGTGAATGTGCCTGTGTTACTTGGTGTGTTTGTACTACTTATCTATTTTTATTAAGAAATAATAAATTTTCAACAGTCTTATACTGTCTTTCCCCGTATATTCAACTCTGGCCTTATGCTCATGCAGGGCACAATACCAATAGTGCCTCAGCATATTGATGTGTAATGATGATCCAAGCTCTCTGAAACACAAGAGACACTTCCCCTTGCAAATAAAAATCAAATTACAAGGATAACCCAGCTGGGATTAAAACCCAGGCCTCCCACTTGTAGATCAGATGCATTACCACTAAGCCGTCACCTCAGTTACAATAAATGGCCACCATTTGTGGAAAATACATCAATGGGAGAAATGAGCTCAAAATGTTCCCTTACGGGAAACGTCTGTGTTTTTGGTACTTCCTCCATCTTAAAATTGGATGTGACTAATCCCTTACACAGTCAAACATTGACAACACAAAACATGAGGGACAGGATTTGTATTGTGTATTGCTGCTCACTTCATTCATGTTGCGTGCAAAATCATGAATGGCTTCCTGACCCAGTCCCGTAGTACAACATCAAAATACACGCCTCGAAACGTGCTTTGCCAAATATTTCCTGGATGAGCTCCGGAGCACCCTGGGAGCTCCGGAGCCTGCATTCCCATCACTAGCCTTTATCCCTATTTTTGTCCAGCGTTCCCAGACTCCTGTCTGCCTGCAACATCGACCCCTGTTCTCCTCCAGCGACATTCCCATCCGGTATTTGCACGTTTTGTTTAGTTTCTGGTTAGTCTTAATGTTCATGAATTCTCAAAACACACAGTGAGCATCTGGCATCTTTCATCAGCCCGTTGAGGGCAGATTTCATGACAATAAGTACTAAACATACAAAGAAATCAAGGCAACTATCTTCACAAAACAAGTTATATTTAATAAAGTGAAATGACCCAGGGAACAAGAATTGAATACGCATCATGAAATGAATATATTTCACTTAAATATCACTACTGTGGGCTATATTAATCATAGATCCCATAACCTACATATGTTTAAGCATGTGAGAGTGTTTAGTGATTACATATGTAAAGCGACTTCACACCTCAGAACAGGACAAAGGGTCTCAACCGCCAGTGATGATCAAAGAGCATCCCAGGCGCTGCGGTGGAGACCGGATGGGTTGCCCTGACCCCCCAGGGCCAGGTGGAGGAGTACGAAGACAAAAGAGGGGATTAAGATAGAGAGGGGTGTCAGCTTTTGATATGCATGTCTTTTGTTATGTGCGAGTATAAGTTGGTAGAGCCGAAGGTGTTCGCTGTCTTACTTCTTCTGCTGCTGCACCTAGATGAGACTTGTTAGAGGAGCTGATAATAAACTTTGGTTTATGAATCACATCGCCTCGTTATTTCAAGCTCCTCTACACTGGTGACCCTGACGCGAGAATGGACCAGAGGCATTCCCCCGCGATAGACTCATCTGTGGCGACCCAGGCAGACGCCGGCGCCCATGCAGACAGGGGAACAGATGGACGACGTTCCCCCACGGCAGAAGTGATAGAGAGGGCTCAACCGAGCACCAGCGCCGCGGAGAGAGCCAAAGCAAGGCACTCTCACCCTGCAGACACATCAGTGACGGTCCACACAAACGCCGTCACCGTCAACCTGCCGGACTTCTGGCAGGAAGACCCCGCCTCGTGGTTTCAGCAAGCTGAAGCCCAGTTTGCACTTGTGGGCATCACGGCTGATGATACAAAGTTCTATCACATCGTCGCCAAACTCGACGCCGCCACTTCGAGATGTGCGTGGAGCATAATCCAGTGGCCGCCGGCCCAGGACAAATATAAAGAAGTGAAAGCGACCATCGTGGCAAATTACGTCCCCTCAGCCGAGGAGAGAGCCGAGAGGATCCTGGCGGTCTACGGCCACAGAGGAGGCAGACCCAAGGCCCTCATGGAGGACTTGCTGCAACTTAAAGAAGAGGACAATGACAACTTCCTCTTCCATTTCATATTCCTCAGTACGCTGCCGCCACACATGAGAGGGACGCTGGCCAACATGCGATGCAGCACCCAGCAAGATTCCGCGTGCTGGCTCACGAAGCTCAACGGCTCGTCAACGCCTGCAAGGAGCAGACACCCACAGCAGCATCCGCAGACTTCAACGCTGATGCCCGGAGCCACGGGGAGCCACAAACCACCGAGCAGAACCAGCCCGCGGTGACAGCGACACGGCCAAAACGTAACAGACGGAGCAATGTTTGTTATTACCACGACCGCTTCGCCGAGAAGGCTCACAAATGCGTTCCCCCCTGCAAATTCACGATTTCGGGAAACGCCAAAGCCGAGAGCCGTTAACAGCAGCGGTTCTCGGCGAAAAAAGCAAGCTGTTATATGTGACAGACGGACACACCGGCAAGCAGTTCCTTATTGACACGGGAGCTCAACTAAGTTTTGTCATGCCCTCCACAGCAGATCGGGCCATGGGCCCCCGGGGCAATGGAGCGGTGGCAGCCAACGGCTCCATCATCGACACTTTTGGCGAAAAGAGCCTGCCTCTCTGCATCCACGGCCGCAACTACAGATGGACATTTGTTGTAGCGGCGGTGAGTTTTAACTTGTTGGGCGCAGATTTTTTGTGTGCACATGGGTTATTAGTTGATCTAGCGAACAGGCGCTTGGTTAAAGCACTGTCCTTTGCTTCTATTCCCTGCTCAGCTCGACTTTCTCCACCACCCGTGCAGGCTAGCATCACCACAGCAGGAGGTAAGTTTGATCAACTCCTCACCCAATTTCCAGCACTCACAATTCCCAAATTCTCAGCCACAGTGGCTAGACACGGGGTCGAACACTTTATTCCCACAACGGGCCCACCCGTTTTCGCCAAAGCTCGGCGCTTAGACGCGACCAAGCTTGCCATAGCTCGGGACGAGTTTACCACCCTTGAAAAATTAGGCATTATCAGACGCTCGAAAAGCCCCTGGGCGTCACCACTTCACATGGTCCCGAAATCCGACGGTTCTTGGAGGCCGTGCGGCGATTACTGCAGATTAAACAATGCGACAGCGCATGACCGCTACCCAATTCCTCACATTCAAGACTTTTCACTACATCTGGCGGGTGCGCGCATTTTTTCAAAAATAGACCTGGTCCGCGGTTATCATCAAGTCCCAGTTCGAGCAGAGGCCATTCCTAAAACAGCTGTAATAACCCCCTTCGGTCTTTTTGAATTTTTGCGGATGCCTTTCGGCCTCAAAGGCGCTGCTCAAACCTTTCAGTGGATGATGGATGCAGTATTACGCGACTTCCCTTTCGTGTTCATCTACCTCGACGATATGCTGGTAGCCAGCTCGTCTGAGGAAGAACACGAGCGGCATCTCACTATGGTTTTTCAGAGACTAGAAGAGCACAGGTTAATAATCAATCCAGCCAAATGCAAATTCGGCGTGTCACAAATTGATTTTTTAGGACACAGAGTTTCTCCGAAGGGGGCAGTCCCACTTCCAGACAAAGTTCACGCAGTAAAAAGTTTCCCACGGCCACAAACGGTCAAATCGCTGCAAGAATTTTTGGGCATGGTTAATTTTTACAACCGCTTCCAAAAACCTTCCAACGCGGTCGAATGGACCCCGGAGTGCGAACGCACCTTCGCGGAAGTAAAAAGTGCCCTAGCTAATGCCACATTGTTGGTTCACCCCGATCCCTCGGCTCGCATTGCGCTAACCACAGACGCTTCAGACCTGGCCATAGGGGCAGTTGTAGAACAACACGTCGGCGGAATCTGGCAACCTTTGGCATTCTTCAGCAAATCGCTAAACCAAACTGAGCGTAAATACAGCACTTTTGACAGAGAGCTACTAGCGCTCCATTTATCCATCCGGCACTTCCAGTTCTGGTTAGAGGGGCGGCGTTTTACGGCTTTTGTAGACCACAAACCGCTCACCTTTGCTATGGCTAAAATTTCCGAACCGTGGTCAGGCAGACAACAAAGACAGCTAGCTGCGATCTCAGAGTTCACCACAGACATTCGACATGTGGCAGGCAAACTTAACGTGGTAGCAGACTGCCTCTCTCGCGCTGACATTGCCAGAGCGCGAGGAGACAGATTATACTACCTCAGCCGCGGAACTCTTCGCCAACGCGGACACATATGCAGCACCAATCCACGCAGGGATAGATTATGCAGCCATGGCAGAGGAACAAAGTAGTGACGCGGACGTGCGCGCACTCCTGTCTGGACCAACAGGGTTAAGGCTGGAGAAAAGGGGTCTACGCGACGGTGTGCCCCCCTAATATGCGACATCTCAACCGGCCGACCTCGCCCGTTAGTTCCAGCTGCATGGCGCCGCCGTATTTTCGACTTGATTCACTCCCTCGCGCACCCAGGTGTGCGCGCTTCAGTTAAAATGGTTGCCGAAAAGTTTGTGTGGCCTGGCCTGCGCAAAAACGTAAAAGAATGGGCAAAGACTTGCATTTCTTGTCAGCGCGCCAAAGTACACAAACACACAAAAGCCCCTCTGGAGCCTTTTCGAATCCCTGCTAGAAGGTTCGACCACGTTCATGTCGACCTCGTGGGGCCACTACCTTCCTCCCAAGGTTTCACACACCTGTTAACAATGATAGACTGCACCACGCGCTGGCCAGAGGCAGTCCCTCTGGTGTCAACCACAGCGGAGGAAGTCGCTCGCGTTTTTTTGACAAACTGGGTGGCACGTTTCGGCGTCCCATCGGACATCACGTCCGAAAGGGGGCCTCAATTTGTCTCGGAGCTTTGGTCAGCCATGTCCAGCAGCTTAGGGGCAACAATTCACCGCACCACCGCTTATCACCCTCAGGCTAATGGGTTATGCGAGCGTTTTCACAGATCTTTAAAGGCCGCCCTCAAAGCCTCACTAACGGATACAAATTGGGTAAATAAACTTCCCTGGGTTTTATTGGGGTTGCGTGCTGCACCTAAAGAGGATCTAGACGCCTCCCCAGCAGAATTAGTTTTTGCACAACCTCTCAGGCTCCCAGGTGAATTTTTACCAGAGAACCCAGAGCCAGGGCATTTTCCAGCCCCGAGGTTTGTAGGCAGCAACGGACCGGACTCTCTCCCCGGGCCGGCACATCACTCTTTTCCACGGGTTTTTGTCCCCCAAGCTTTAAAAAACGCTGAATTTGTTTTTGTTAGGCATGAAGCTTTAAAACCAACCTTCCGCCCACCATACGATGGGCCATTCAGAGTGCTGGAACCTGGTGATAAACATTTTGTGCTTGATTTTGGGGATAGAAAAGAAACAGTCAGCACTGACAGACTTAAACCTGCTTTCTTGTTGAGAGACGAGCCTGCACGGTTGGCGAGAGCACCTCGGCGGGGTAGACCCCCCAAGAGAAAAGACTCAGCCCCCCTGCAGGGAACAAATAATCACTCTCCTTCCCAAGCTGCAGATTCCTTACAGGAAGGTCCCACCAGGACGCCCAAGCGGACCCACAGCAGATTCGGGAGAAGATTAAAACCCAGACGGCACAGAGACTGATGCAAACTACTCAACAGTTGTTCACTAATTGTGCTGTAACAGTTTAGGACTGACTTGTGATATTACTATGCTGTTATGATTATCACTGAACTCTCTTAGGAGCATAGCTGCTGGAAAGTTTCATCTGTGTCAAGAGGTGTAGCAGTTAGTATGTCATAATAATTATCTTAAACTGTGAATTTTTCTATTGTCCTTTTCTTAGTCGTTTGTGGGGGGGGGGGGGCTGTGGGCTATATTAATCATAGATCCCATAACCTACATATGTTTAAGCATGTGAGAGTGTTTAGTGATTACATATGTAAAGCGACTTCACACCTCAGAACAGGACAAAGGGTCTCAACCGCCAGTGAAGATCAAAGAGCATCCCAGGCGCTGCGGTGGAGACCGGATGGGTTGCCCTGACCCCCCAGGGCCAGGTGAAGGAGTACGAAGACAAAAGAGGGGATTAAGATAGTGAGGGATGTCAGCTTTTGATATGCATGTCTTTTGTTATGTGCGAGTATAAGTTGGTAGAGCCGAAGGTGTTCGCTCTCTTACTTCTTCTGCTGCTGCACCTAGATGAGACTTGTTAGAGGAGCTGATAATAAACTTTGGTTTATGAATCACATCGCCTCGTTATTTCAAGATCCTCTACAACTACATATATTCATTATGGGGGTGGGAGATCTATAGTAGCTCAATAATGTATTGCGATATAATTCCTCTACATTGCGATACGATACATATTGCGATATGTATTTTTTGTACTGAATGTCCTTTAAAATTTGGTTTTACTAACTGTCATGAGCGGGGTGTCTGTTGTCTGCCTTATCTGTTGTCAGGCAGCGCTCTAGGCACCGCTGGGTGGCCCCGCTCTCTGACAGCTTACAGCCACACCTCGTCCTCCTGTCAGTGTTGACAGCTGTTGTCAATTATTTCCTTGTCTGACCACACACTCACTCACACACTCATTCATTCCTACACACACACACATGCACTCACCCACACCTGTGTTCATTTGCCTCATTCTGATTGTCAGTACTTAAGTCTCTATCAGTTCTCCTGTCATTCGTCGGTTCATTGGATGTCATCCCCGCTCCAGAGTTGCCTACTCTGTCGAGTCCTCTGATTGTAAGTACGTTGCCTACCATTCCGCCGGGGGCTCTTTTCCTGATTATTTCCAGCCCTTTCCCTCCGCTGCCCAGTTCCACCTAGGGGGCGCGTGGGGCTCATCTATCCTCCTCTGTTACCCAGTGAACGGGACAGTACTGCATTGCTAAATGGTACTCCAGCTGCAGTATGTCAGACAAAAAAGCCCTGCAGAGGATAGTCAAGGGGGCGGAGAGGGTAATTGGAGTCTCCCTCCCCTCTGTCCAAGAACTTTTTCAGAACCGTTGTAGGATCAGGGCACTGAACATTGTCAAGGACCGTTCTCACCCTCTGCATAAACACTTTGAAGTTCTTCCATCTGGTAAACGATTCCGGAGCATCAGAGGCAGAACCACCAGACTGATCAACAGCTTCCTCCCACAAGCTGTCAGGATGCTGAACAGCTGACCCGGAATCTCACATACACACTACTGCACCTATGGACATTTTGTATATTATAGTTAGTTATTCTTTTTCCCCAAGTATGTCTCAGGGATGTGTGAATGGATGGGGGGGGTGGAGGTGGAGCTATGTGGGAGTGTGTCTTAATCATGCTGCTTCTTATATGGATGCCGAGAGAAACGCAATTTCATCTTGCCTGCACTACAGTTGTATGTACAGCAATATGACAATAAAGTTTGATTTGATTTGATTTGAGTACAGTTGAGTTTGTCCTGTGTTTTTATCTGTGTGCTCATTGGAGCCAATTATCCACTTGCCATCTGCGAAGCTAAATAAATTCACATACACAGCACTTTCCTGCGTTGGGTTTTCACTTCCTTCCCACATGCACTGCGTTTTATGCACGCATGACAGTTTTAATAGAAATCACACACACACACACACACACAGAGTGGTGTGAAAAAGTGTTTGTCCCCTTCCTGATTTCATTTTTTTGTGTGTTGGTCACACTTAAATGTTTCAGCTCAAACAAATTTAAATATTAGACAAAGATAACACAAGTAAACACAAAATGCAGTTTTTAAATGAAGGTGTTTATTATTAAGTGTAAAATAAAAAATCCAAAGTTACATGGCTCTGTGTGAAAAAGTAACCCCCCCCCCCCATTAAAACATAAACTAACTGTGGTTTATCACATCTTTGGAAAGCTGAGTTCAATTTCTCTAGCCACACTCAGACCTGATTACTTCCATACCTGTTCTAAATCAAGAAATCACTGAAATAGGACCTGCCTGACAAAGTGAAGTCGACCAAGAGATCCTCAAAAGCTAGACATTATGCTGCAATCCAAAGAAATACAGGAAGAAATGAAAAACAAAGTAATTGAGATCTATCAATCTAGAAAAAGGTTTTAAAGCCATTTCTAAAGCTTTGGGACTCCAGCGAACCACAGTGAGAGCCATTATCCACAAATGGCGAAAACATGAAACAGTGGTGAGCCTTCCCTGGAGTCGCTGGCTGACCCAAATTACCCCAAGAGCACAGCAACGACTCATCCAAGAGGTCACAAAAGACAACATCCAAAGAACTGCAGGTCTAACTTGCCTCAGTTAAGGTCAGTGTTCATGACTCCACCATAAGAAAGAGACTGGGCAAAAATGGCCTGCAGGGCAGAGTTCCAAGATGAAAACCACTGCTGAGCAAAAAGAACATAAAGGCTCATCTCAGTTTTGTCAGAAAACATCTTGATGATCCCCAAGACTTTTGGGAAAATACTATGTGGACTGACGAGACAAAATAACTTTTTGGAAGGTGTGTGTCCCATTACATCTGGCGTAAAAGTAACACAGCATTTCAGAAAAGGAACATCATACCAACAGTAAAATATGGTGGTGGTAGTGTGATGGTCTGGGGCTGTTTTGCTGTTTCAAGACCTGGAAGACTTGCTGTGGTAAATGGAACCATGAATTCTGCTGTCTACCAAAAAATCCTGAAGGAGAATGTCCGGTCATTGGTTTGTGACCTCAAGCTGAAGCACACTTGGGTTCTGCAGCAGGACAATGATCCAGAACACACCAGAAAGTCCACCTCTGAATGGCTTAAGAAAAACAAAATGAAGACTTTGGAGTGGTCTAGTCAAAGTCCTGACATGAATCCAATTGAGATGCTGTGGCATGACCTTAAAAAGGTGGTTCATGCTCGAAAACCCTCCAATGTGGCTGAATTACAACAATTCTGGAAAGATGAGTGGGCCAATATTCCTCCACAGCGCTGTAAAAGACTCATTGCTAGTTATCGCAAATGCTTGATTGCAGTTGTTGCTGCTAAGGGTGGCCAAATCAGATATTAGGTTTAGGGGGCAATCACTTTTTCATACAAGGCCATGTAGGTTTGGATTTTCCCCCCTCAATAATAAACATTTTCATCTAAAAACTGCATTTTGTGTTTACTTCTGTTATCTTTGTCTAATATTTAAATTTGTTTGATTATCTGAAACATTTAAGTGTGACATACAAAAAATGAGAAATCAGGAAGCAGGCAAACACTTTTTCACACCACTGTATACATATATACAGAATGTGGAAACTAGGTATTGAGCACATCAACATTTTTTTCATTCAGCATATTTCTGTTGGAGCCATTGACTTGAGATTTTCACCAGATATCAGTAACAACCCAAGTAATCCATACAAACAAAGAAATCAAGGCAACTGTGTTCACAAAAACAAGTTCTATTTAATAAAATGAAATGACCCAGAGAATAAGTATTGAACACGCTTCGTGAAATTAATTTGATATTTAGTAGAAAAGCTAGTGTTGGTAATAACAGCTTCCAGATACCTCTTGTATGGATAAACTAGGTGTAGGCATTGCCCAGGAGTGATTTTAGCCCATTCTTCAACACAAACTGTCTTCAAATCTTGAGGTTCTGTGGGTGTCTTCTATGAACTCTGATCTTCAGTTTGTTCTATAGATTTTCAGTTGGATTAAGGTAAGGTGACTGACTGGGCCATTCTAGCAGCTTTATTTCCCTTCTTTGGAGGTAGTTGAAAGTTTTCTCGGCTGTGTGTTCATTGTCTTGCTGAAATGTCCACCCTTGTTTCATCTTCAGCATCTTGGCAGAGAGCAAAAAATTCTTATCAAGAATGTCTCGATACATTTGCCCCTTCATCTTTCCTTCAATTAATTGAAGTCTGCCTGTACCATGTGCTGAAAAAAAACCCCACACCATGATGCTCCCACCTCCAAACTTCATTGTTGATATGGTGTTTTTGGGCTAGTTGTGCAGTGCCATTTCTCCTCCAAACATGCTGTGTGTTGTGGCATCCAAAAACCTCAATTTTGGTCTCATCTGACCAGACTATATTCTCCCAGTATTTTACTGGCTTGTCCAAATGTTGTGCAGCAAACTTTAAATGAGCTATAACATTGTTTTTCTTCAACAATGGAGTCTTGCAAGGTGAGTGGGAATCTAGCCCATGTCGGCTGAGCGCATTACTTATTTTCTTTGAAACAGCAGTACCTGCTAACTCCAGGTCTTTCTGGAACTCTCCACGAGTGGTCTTTGGCTCTTGGATAACTCTTCTAATAATTTGTTTGACTCCTCTGTCAGAAATCTTGTGAGGAAATCCTGGTCGTGGTCGGTTTAAGGAAAAATGATACTCTTTCCACTTCCGATGGCTAGCTCCAACAGTGCTGACTGGAATATTAAGCAGTTTAGAAATGCACCTGTAACCAATGCCATCATTATGTTTTGCAACAATAACGTTGCAAAGGCCATTGCTTCTAACCATCATGAGTTCTTTGTGGTGTGACAATCTGATATTCGCAGACCTTTTTAAGGGCTATCAGTCTGGAATTAACCAGCTGAAATTAATTTTCACTGATGGGTGATGGGATGGATTCTTAAATTCTGATGGATTTCAGCTGGTTTCTTGGCTTTCTATGCCTTGTTGCACCTCTTTTTCTTCATGAGTTAAATACTTATTCCTATGTCGTTCCACTTTATTAAAGATCACTCATTTTGTGAACACAGTTGCCTGGATTTCTTTGTATGTATGGATTACTTTGATTCCTTCTGATATCTGGTGAAAATCTCAGGTCAATGGCTCCATCAGAAATATGTTTAAAAAGAAAAAATGTTGACATGTTCAATACTTATTTTCCCCACTGTATTTCTTTAAAAATTATCACTGTTTTTCTTTTCCTCTGGAAGGGCAGCTTAGACAGAGGTAGCAAATGGGCTGTTGCCTAGGCAACAATAGCTCGTACCTGTTCACATCCTTAGTTAAAATAAACGTTATCCACAAAATTCTCATTACTATTTCACACAATGAGGGACTCCCATTGAACACTACTGGACAACCCTGCAGAGTAAAGTCTAAAGCAAAATTGGTAATCAATGGATTATAAATTAAAGCCAACAGGAGACTGTTATTTGTGGAGAGATTTTGGCAGTACACTGCTATGAGACCACTACCCAGACAACAGACTCATTTGTCCGGCTTAGTGCATGGACCTTTTTGATGGATGTGGCAGAACAAACTGAGACAGTGCCTTTGAGTTCTCTTTTTCCAGCCCTTTTAAGGTTTGAAATTGCTCTTAAAATACAGTATATCAAGGGTACTTTCTTCTATGTATACCACTGAGAGCAGAGCCACAAAAAATTAATTGTACAGTAAAACACTGCAGAGACTAAGTGTAGAAGAAATTAGTTAATTTAGACATATTGTCATGAGCCGAGCCGGCTTGGCTTTCCCTGGCTCAGCCCTGACCTCTCTGTGGGTTTTGGTTCTTCTGTATATGTGCATTATGTGTATTTTGTACTCATTTCCATATCCATAGCCACTGCCTAACCGGCAGCTGTTAGTCAGCCTCTGTGACCTACTTTCTCCCACGCTGCTGACAGTCTGCTGGTCCAGCCACACCCCCTCGCTCTCCCTCTTATTTCCATCAGCTGTTTCCAGCCCCAGTAATCATCTTTCCCGCGCCTCGTCCAGGTGTTCCCAATTTGTGAGACCAGCGGTATTTGTATTTAAGCAGCTCTTTGCTAGAGATCATGACAGAATGGTCGAGCCCGTAAAAAGGATTTAGCGGGTTCACTCACACATCCCTTTTCCCCTTTGTGTCATTTTGTGAACTGTTTTTTCACCCACCGGTCTTCGAGGATCCATTATGCCTCAAGCCAGTGAAGCAGTATGGAGGAGACAGTGGAGCCGGGAGGATCGCCGAGCCATTGTGGCGATTGAGGGTTTGGCAGCCAGTGCACGCAGCTGTACCTCCCGGTGGGATGAGATGGACTGCTGGGGAAGAATAACCAACTTGGTGGAGTGGAGACCTTATCTGCGCTTTCATCCCCAGGTGATTGCTCTCTCACTCCCTCCGCTGCCGCCTCTGCCTCCACCAGTTACCTCGCCGCGTGTTGCAAGGCCAGCATCCACACGTAGAAGAATTCGGCGAAAGAAGCCCAGTCTCGTCTCCTGCGTGTCGGCTCCTGTCCCGCTTGCTTCATCTCTTCCACGGCACCGTGACCCAGCGTTGGACTGCAGGAGGAATTCCTCTGCTCCTCTGCCTGTCTCCCAGTCTGCGGGGGCAGCCCCGTCTGGATTTCCCAAGGGACCCAGGAGTTCCGCAGATAAGAAGAAGGAGGCTGGGTGTACTGCAGCTAAGACCACTGCTCCCGGGATTAACAGGCAAGTGTGTTTTCATTTGATTAACTCTTTTGATAAATCATCTTGCCTGATGCCCGGGAGTGAGGCCCAATTTGTGCAGTCTGCTGGGACCTCACCTACCACTGCAGCAGAAATTAACCCCCCTACCCTCCCTCCTTTGAGTGTCCATCGGCCCTGGAGCTCGATCTTCAGAGGAAGGAGGGGGCCGTGGCACTGAAGAATTCTACTCCAGCCCTGCAGAGCCACCATGGTCAGAGGAGGAGCACTGTGACCAACCTGAAGCCTGCGCCGACAGAGGAGCGCCCCCTGGCTTCAGCCTCCCAGGGTCCAGCACGATGTGGGTCTCCACCTCCAGAATCCTCGCCGGAGGAGTCACCGGCATTGGAGAGCTCTCTGGAGGACAATAGGACTGCAATCACCACCTCGCCAGCTGCGGAGGCGTCCGCAATGGATTGGGAGCCAGAGCTGGACCTCTTGGAGGCCAGGCCCAAGTGTTCATCGCCAGGATCGACGGAGTCCTGGACAGTGATGGAGCTCGAGCTCAGACAAGTATTCTCTCTGGTGTTTCTGATTGCTGTGATAGAGAGATCTTGTCTGGCTCTAGGTGAGGAGAGTCAGGCGCAGCACACAGCTGCATCTGAACTTCCCTCGCCGAGCTCTGCCGCTGCCGGCGACCCCAACCATCTTTCTTCTCTTGCTTCCTCTGAGTTTTCATCGAGGGTCACCGGAGAGGGTGTGTCGCCGCTGGAGGTCGACAAGGGTCCCTGCAGAGTTCCGCCCAGAGCCTGCTCCCCTTCTGCCTGAGGCCGTCATGTGGGTCCCTCCGCAGGCCAAATCTCCGTGGGTACGGCAGGCTTGTTTCGGACCATCGTGGGAGCTGCGCTCCCAAATTAGCCCGACCTGGGTGCTGCGCCCCTGCTCGGATCCGTTATGGAGGCCACGATCCAGCGCAGGTTCCAGCATGGGTGCTGCAGAGCCTCAGCCGGAGGTCACTGCGGGTGTTGCAGGGCTCCCACTGGAGTCCACTGTGGGTGCAGCGGAGCCGGCCTGGTCGGGGCCCACCGCGGGTTCTGTTGCGGACCACCCTGAGGATGC
Organism: Pholidichthys leucotaenia; assembly: GCA_020510985.1. Taxonomy (NCBI): domain Eukaryota; kingdom Metazoa; phylum Chordata; class Actinopteri; order Cichliformes; family Pholidichthyidae; genus Pholidichthys; species Pholidichthys leucotaenia. Next base: position 395,226,240 of record CM035841.1, read on the forward strand.
CGTGGAGGTCCCCTCTCCCCGGCCCACTTACCCACCAGTGAGCCTTCCGGTGGGCAGGCTGCCTCCTGTTTCACCCCTTCAGTCCTGGTGGCTAAACAACGCTGGCCGGCCGCCAGAAGAATTGACTTTCCAGGTCAGGTGGCTCATGTTTTCCAGCAGGCCGCCAGACTCAATCCACCAGACCTTCTGCTGGGCTTGGGACACTGGGCGGCCTCCTGAGTCCCAATGCCCGTGGAGTTGGGGGGGGGGGGTTAATTGTGGGCCCTGGGCGGGGCATTGTGTTCCCTCCTTTCCTGTTGCCCCTACCTCCCACCTAGGTTCGGGTTATTTGTTGTTGTTGCTCCTGTTGGGGGGGGGGGGTCTTCTTGATGTTACCTTGGGTGTCTGGGGATCCACCCCTTGAAGGGAGTGCTCTGTCACGAGCCGAGCCGGTTTGGCTTTCCCAAGCTCGGCCCTAACCTCTCTCTAGGTTTTGGTTCTTCTGTATATGTGCATTATGTGTATTTTTGATTTTTTTTTTTGATTTTGTATACTTTATTGATCCCAGAGGGGAAATTGAGGGCATCCACCTGAATGGATGAAGCAGCCACAGTACGGCGCTATCCCTTTACCATTCACACACACATTCACACCTAGGGCCACTTTAGAGTCTCCAATTAACCTAACCTGCATGTTTTTGGCATGTGGGAGGAAATGGAGAACTCCCAGAGTAAACCCATGCAGACACGGGGGGAACATGCAAACTCCACACAGATCACTGTTGGTCAGGGGCTGGGATTGTGTACTCATTTCCATATCTATAGCCACTGCCTGACCGGCAGCTGTTAGTCAGCCTCTGTGACCTACTTTCTCCCATGCTGCTGACAGTCTGCCGGTCTAGCCACACCCCTCGCTCTCCCTTTTACAGTGGGGCAAAAAAGTATTTAATCAGCCACCAATTGTGCAAGTTCTCCCACTTAAAAGATGAGAGAGGTCTCCAATTTTCATCATAGGTATACCTCAACTATGAGAGACAAAATTAGAAAAAAAAAATCCAGAAAATCACATTGTCTGATTTTTAAAGAATTTATTTGCAAATTATGGTGGAAAATAAGTATTTGGTCACCTACAAACAAGCAAGATTTCTGGCTCTCACGGACCTGTAACTTCTTCTTTAAGAGGCTCCTCTGTCCTCCACTCACTACCTGTATTTATGGCACCTGTTTGAACTTGTTATCAGTATAAAAGACACCTGTCCACAACCTCAAACAGTCAGACTCCACACTCCACTATGGCCAAGACCAAAGAGCTGTCAAAGGACACCAGAAACAAAATTGTAGACCTGCACCAGGCTGGGAAGACTGAATCTGCAATAGGTAAGCAGCTTGGTGTGAAGAAATCAACTGTGGGAGCAATTATTAGTAAATGGAAGACATACAAGACCACTGAGAATCTCCCTCGATCTGGAGCTCCACGCAAGATGTCACCCCGTGGGGTCAAAATGATCACGAGAACGGTGAGCAAAAATCCCAGAACCACACGGGGGGACCTAGTGAATGACCTGCAGAGAGCTGGGACCAAAGTAACAAAGGCTACCATCAGTAACACAATACGCCGCCAGGGACTCAAATCCTGCAGTGCCAGACGTGTCCCCCTGCTTAAGCCAGTACATGTCCAGGTCCATCTGAAGTTTGCTAGAGAGCATTTGGATGATCCAGAAGAGGATTGGGAGAATGTCATATGGTCAGATGAAACCAAAATAGAACTTTTTGGTAAAAACTCAACTTGTCGTGTTTGGAGGAGAAAGAATGCTGAGTTGCATCCAAAGAACACCATACCTACTGTGAAGCATGGGGGTGGAAACATCATGCTTTGGGGCTGTTTTTCTGCAAAGGGACCAGGACGACTGATCCGTGTAAAGGAAAGAATGAATGGGGCCATGTATCGTGAGATTTTGAGTGAAAACCTCCTTCCATCAGCAAGAGCATTGAAGATGAAACGTGGCTGGGTCTTTCAGCATGACAATGATCCCAAACACACCATCTGGGCAATGAAGGAGAAGCTTCGTAAGAAGCATTTCAAGGTCCTGGAGTGGCCTAGCCAGTCTCCAGATCTCAACCCCATAGAAAATCTTTGGAGGGAGTTGAAAGTCCGTGTTGCCCAGCGACAGCCCCACAACATCACTGCTCTAGAGGAGATCTGCATGGAGGAATGGGTCAAAATACCAGCAACAGTGTGTGAAAACCTTGTGAAGACTTACAGAAAATGTTTGACCTCTGTCATTGCCAACAAAGGGTATATAACAAAGTATTGAGATGAACTTTTGTTATTGACCAAATACTTATTTTCCACAATTCTTTAAAAATCAGACAATGTGATATTCTGGATTTTTTTTCCCTCCTTTTGTCTCTCATAGTTGAGGTATACCTATGATGAAAATTTGGAGACCTCTCTCATCTTTTAAGCAGGAGAGCTTGCACAGTTGGTGGCTGACTAAATACTTTTTTACCCCACTGTATTTCAATCAGCTGCTCACAGCCCCAGTAGTTATCTTTCCTGCGCCTCGTCCAGGTGTTCCCAATTTGTGAGGCCAGTGGTGTTTGTATTTAAGCAGCTCTTTGCTAGACAAACACAGCTGGACCATTATACGCGTTAGGTGGCTGTTATCTGCCATCTAACCACCACGTCGTCAACAAAGGACTGTTTCTCACCTTACGCCTTATTTGGACTACTTGGACAGCTCCAGTCCCGTAAGTATAATCTGTGTGTGTGTTCCCTGGTAATCCTCACTTTGACTCTCGAGCGTCCTGGAGGACTCCTTAAGCTTGTGTGAGATATATGCTTTGGAACTGTTGGCCAGTTGTTGTGGTTAATAAATATGTGTGTGGTGTTAACCCAGCATGTAAATCCTTGTTCTTTAACCCCTCCTCCATGCGTTGTGGAAAAGTGCACGAGGAGATCATGACACATATGAGTGTGGTGGTCTGGGCTGGAGGAGACGTGTTCACACTTTATGCCGTTTTCTGGATTTATTATTTGTCTTCATTATTATCATCGTTGGGTTTTTACTTCCATCTCAGTTTCATTATTATTTTCCACCACTTCATTTACATTTGTATGTTGTATAGTTTTCCCTCCTCATCATTCGTTTCTGAGTTGGCTTTTATTTTGACAATGTTTGTTTATATCCTTTTTAACACAGCTCATCCTTATTTTACTCATTATTGTTCATGGCTGTTGCTCATTAGTTTCATTATGTTCATTTCTATTTATTGGGTTTCACTCCCTTATCCTATTGTTGGGTCCTTGTCATAACTGGTCGGTTGTGAATAGTTCTTTTGTGTTCACACATACTTTCACCGTTATCGCTGTTTGGGTTTCTTCCCACAGCATTCCTGTTTACTGCTGTTTTGTATGCTTGTTATGTCTAGCTCTCATGCTGCAGTTTATTTTCATTAAATTATGTTTCAACTTCGTCCTGTGAGCGAGTCTGTTCATCTGCCCCTGAGGGGCGTTCATGACAGAAAGACCCAACCCTCAAGACTCAGCGGGCTAAGTGAAGCAGAACAAGGAGGAGGCAGGAGGGAGGAGAGCAGCCGGCTGTCATCGTGCTATGTAGTTTTGTTTCAGCGGCCCACAGCTCCCTGGAGGCTTGCCCTAATCTGCACTCTCTTCTGTGGCTGCAGGGACTCACTCCCCGCCATACCACCATCACCAGCCTCCTTCTCCTTATCTGCCGGGCCGAGGATTACAACGGGTGGAGGAGGAATTCACCCAAGACTCTGGAGACTGCACCAACAATTTCAGCGTCCCCCTCACTGTGCCTCCTCACCAGTCCTGGTACCCTGCAATCTTGAGCCAACAAGCCAACGTCCACTGGCTTCCGCAAGACCCCTCCCGCATCCCGCAAGATGTTGAAGATTTATACCTCTTCGTAGCAATGGTCATCGGAATCTTACTGATTGGATCTGGGATTGTTCTGGTGTACCGTAATTTGATGAAGATGGACGGAGCCTATCAAAATGCTGACCCGGCGAGGCTTAACCATCAAATTGACCAATTGGGCAGGACTCTGACAGCGGCTAATGGAGAACTGTCTAGGAAAATGGATTACATCATGATCACGCTGAGAGCCGTCCATGATGATTTCAACGTCCAGCAATGAAGGATTTAAGTACTGAATCTGTAAGAGAATATAAAGTTTTTTTTCTCTGAAGTCAGTACTATTCGACTCATTTGACCTGCCCTTACAATCAAAGTCCTCCAGATTATCTGCAGTTTTTGTTTTCAAAACATGTGAGCAGCATTGACTCTCATGGACAGCCAGCTGTCTGGCAAACTTTACCATCTGCTGTGCAAGGACACAAGCGCCAGACGCTAGACACAACATCTCCTGCTGAAGAGACTTTGTTGTTCTTAACTGATATAAACACCCTCACTCAACACCACACTCACACTGACTCAATAAACTAATGAGAAGATTATTCATTCACTGCTCTCTTTGTGTCCTTGTATAGATTCTATTGTCTGCTATTTGTGCATTGAGAGCTTTTTTTCTTGTAATCATAATATTGATCATTTATGACCGGTATTCTGACAAACAATGCTTTTTTTCTCTCTCCTATTGTGTTTATCCTTTCCTCCCTCATGCTTCCTGTTCCCAGTCTGCTGACAGGCGCGTTACTGACGCTGCCGCGTCACCAAAAATGTCAACTATGTTGTTTTCAGTGTCAAGTCAAATCCCTCGTATGTTTATCAGTTGTTTACTGTGAATGTACTTGGCAATAAATCTTTTCTGAGTTTCTGAGTTTCCCCTCCACTCCAACATCAGCTCCTTGCCTCTGTGCTACAGTTTCTCATCAGACGGTCACCGCAGCCACCCGGAAGGATTCGTCTGGTTCACCAGCAGCAGTTTACAGCAGCTTCAGCGGCGACGGAGTGGGGGGCTAGTACTATTTCCTCATTTCTGTTAACATCTATGATGAGACGTGCTGCCTTGTCCGTAGAGAGGAGACTCAACAGCCGTTTCCATTTGTTGCTGAGCTCCCATATGTTGTTTTCTGCAGACTGTCCTGGTGTGGTGCTTTTCCTACCTGTACCTCTTCCTCCTTGTCCGAGGTGGCTGTAGTGGAGAGGGATTTCTGACATCTGGGCCGGATGCGTTTCAGCCATCTCATCCTGACGTCAGCGCGCCCTAACCGTCTTATTTGGAAATCTGCATGCTCCAACCATCAGCACACGAGGTCATCGTACCCAGTCATCTGCTCCAGAGGTCAGCACGCCCAAACAGTTTCATCAGGAGGTTGGCGCTTTCCAGCCATTCCATGTAGAGGTCAGCACACTCCTGCCATCAGCACACGAGGTCATCACACCCAGTTATTATCTTCTGATCATCTTCTCCAGAGGTCAGCGCTCTCCAGCTGTTTCATTCAGAGGTAAGCACGGCCCAGTCATTGTTTTTTGGGCAGAGGGATTCAAATGTTATGCTCAGAGGTTATTGTGTATGTCATTATCTTATGATGTCAAAGTTCCCATGTTATTATTTTCTGAATTTTAGGGTTTCTTATCTGCTCCTCAGGCTAAAGTTTCCATGTTGTTTTTCCCTGAGTTTGGAGCGTGTGTGTTTTTTTTTTTTGTTTGTTTGTTTTTTCGGAGCATGGACCTGGCCTATCCCCCCACCACCCTCCATGTGAGGATTTTGGGTTTTCTTTTCCTTTCCCTTTATTGATGTTACCTTGGGGTCTTCTGGGATCCGACCCTTAAGGGGGGGGGGTACTGTGGTGGTCTTGGCTGACTGAGCATAAAGTATATAGTTAAACATTGTGGAACCAGGTAAATCTTAGTTGAATTTGTAACTGTGATGAGAATGGAGACTGAAATAGCTAACTAAAATATGAAGAAAATTAGATGCCAATTTTATGAAGAAATGATAAAAGCTGATTATATGAAAAAAAGGAAATTCTGGGTTACTCAAAGGGAAAAAAAATGAAAGTTACTAAAAGAGAGATATTATTTCTCTTTAATTCTGTAGCTCCAATCAGAGTTTTATGAACTAGTTTTAAACCTGAGATAAATTATGACCTACTTTAAGGCGATGAACATCGCATTAACTCAGCAGATGAAACAAGGGATCTGGCTCACATGACCCGTTGTGTTGGCTTTTCAGCTGGATCCTTCGCTGAAGCTTTATTTGATGATGATACCGGAGAATATCTGCCAGCAGATATTTCTTCCCAGAGGCAAACCGTCAGGAGCTGAGATCCGACAACACTGATGAGAGGCTACTGGCCGCTGAGTATGCCATGTGGACAACAAGAATTTTTCAGTGGCTTTCTCAAGTCCAGATACCTTGGAAATCGTTTAAAGTCTGATCAAAGTTACAGAATCGAAGAGATAAAAATTTTAAAAAAATTATTTAAGCCAAAAAATTGTCATAATTGGGTGTAGGCCATTTCCAATGGGAGTTTAAAAAACAGGATCAGTCCACTTTAAACATGGTGAGTTAAAGAAATTATTAGAAAAAGCTTAAATTATGAAATAGAAAAAAAAAACATCTGAGAACACGGAGTTTCACTCCATATAAAAGAGATGGTTGAGCTCAAAACAGAAAACAAAAAAACAAAAAAAAAAGGATTTTTCCCCAGACGCTTACAGAAAAGACCAAAGTCAAAGCAGGAACAGAACAGTACAGAACTCAAAAAAAAAAAAAAAAAAAAAACTTGGGAGTTTCTCCCTTAAACTGAATAGTTTTTTCAGGGGAAAAACTTGACTGACAGTAAGAACAACCAATTGTCTCCTATCGCGAGAGATTTGAATGGGCTCTTGTTCAATCAGAAAAAGGTTCTTTGAAACTGACCAATAGAATGAAAAGGGGCGTTATCCAACCAAGACTGGCTGGTGGCTGGCTGGAGCCAGTGAGATGATTTGCTTTGACTATGAATATGAAGAAACATATATTGATTAAAGAAAAATAAAAAAAAATATCACCTTGCATATATAAGCTAAACTAACTTCTGAGATTCATGACTAATTTTCGTTCTTGCTACATTAAGCATGCACTTTCATTAACTTGTCCTTCTATAATTAACATGCATTGGAATAAGGTTCTTATAAGCGTTTTCAAACACGCAATACACTTAAACCAATCAATAATAAAACATTTCAAACCAGAATGTTATGTCAGAGTTAAAAAGAAGTCATTTCCATTCAAGAAACACAGTTCAGCTTGCAGAGGCAACAGCGGACATATTCCTGAGTTGTCCACCAGGGGGTACTATGGGACTTTGGATTTTAATTAGAAGACTTGAGGAATTTTTGTTGATAAGTCTAGATTGTTTCAAACAACTCTTAGTAGATAAAACTGTATGGTTGAGGAGGAAGTTCTTAAATTTATGATCGCAGTCTAAGCTGTTCCTGGCAGAACAGGATTTTATATCATCGCTTTTACCATGGAATGTGTTTTCAAGCTGTGGTGCTTAGGTGAAGAAAACAATTCCTGACCAGACTTTTGGGTGGAACAATTTCTTTAAAGTGAAGAGTGATGTTATAGGTTGGAACCAAAGGGGTTGACGCTACAAAGATTACAATGATTATGTTTATCAGAAATTTTAAGTTTTAGCTTAATGTTGACTAGAATAGGAAAGAACAGAATAGGATAGAAAAGAATAGACCTTTATTGTCACTGTTACAGAAACAGTGAAAACTGGTTTAGCAGCTCTGTTCTGTTTACCAGCAGATTCTTTAAGTGCAGAACAAAACCTATATATAAAAACTATCCATCCATCCATCTTCTTCCGCTTAATCCTTTTGGGGGTAAAGCAATTACCACACAATGAAATAACCAATTCTGGCGGACAGAAATATTATAACCAAATTCCCCTCAATGCAACTAAGTGTCCAGAACAAACAGGACACGAGGCCAAGTTCTCAAGAAATCAAAAACAACCTTTATTAATCATTTAAAAGCAAAAAAAAAACATTCAAGGTAGCTTCCGGTTATGGCGGCCACGTAGGAAGACGTGTTTCACACTGCTCTGCTCCTAAAAATAAAAAGTTTGCTTAAACTCTCTTAATTGGAACAAAAACCCATCCCAGCGTTTAGGCGCGGATATGGTAAAGACCAAGCCTGGGAAATTAGGTGGCGGAAAAAGCAATTCGACAAAACAATCCAAGTAACAGACTTCCACGCTCGAGGCGAAGCACAAAAAACTCCAGAGACTATGGCGGAGGATGTAGCCAGCAGCGGAGCGGGAACTGCTGGGGAGGGGACAAATGCAGTGTTCACTGCCATCAACTCTATGAGATCAGAGTTTTCATCTAAATTTGATGGGATTATAGCAGCGATAGAAGGAATGAGAAAGGAAATAAGCGACTGTATGGAACGAGTATCGTAGGCGGAGCTCCGAATTTCAAGCGTTGAAGATGATGTCACCAGCCTACAATCAAAGGTGCAAACACTGGAATTAAAATGGAAACGTCTGGAAGATAACGTCCTGGATTTGGAATCCCGTTCGCGACGGAATAATTTGAGGCTGGCGGGCCTCGAAACAAGTCAAAGCCTATTCTTGTTATTCTAATACCTATAAGACATTCTCACGTATTGACTACTTTTTGATCTCTGCAGAATTAAGGTCCAAGATTCAAAACGGTTTCTATGATAACATTGTGACCTCTGATCATGCACCCTGCTGTCTAATATACAGTGGGGCAAAAAAGTATTTAGTCAGCCACCAATTGTGCACATTCTCCCACTTAAAAGATGAGAGAGGTCTCCAATTTTCATCATAGGTATACCTCAACTATGAGAGACAAAATGAGAAAAAAAAAATCCAGAAAATCACATTGAAGGATTTTTAATGAATTAATTGGTAAATTTCTTGGTAAAATAAGTATTTGGTCAATAACAAAAGTTCATCTCAATACTTTGTTATATACCCTTTGTTGGCAATGACAGAGGTCAAACGTTTTATGTAAGTCTTAACAAGGTTTTCACACACTGTTGCTGGTATTTTGGCCCATTCCTCCATGCAGATCTCCTCTAGAGCAATGATGTTTTGGGGCTGTCGCTGGGCAACACGGACTTTCAACTCCCTCCAAAGATTTTCTATGGGGTTGAGATCTGGAGACTGGCTAGGCCACTCCGGGACCTTGAAATGCTTCTTATGAAGCCACTCCTTCATTGCCCGGACGGTGTGTTTGGGATCATTGTCATGCTGAAAGACCCAGCCACGTTTCATCTTCAGTGCTCTTGCTGATGGAAGGAGGTTTTCACTCAAAATCTCACGATACATGGCCCCATTCATTCTTTCCTTTACACGGATCAGTCGTCCTGGTCCCTTTGCAGAAAAACAGCCCCAAAGTATAATGTTTCCACCCCCGTGCTTCACAGTAGGTATGGTGTTCTTTCTCCTCCAAACACGACAAGTTGAGTTTTTACAATAAAGTTCTATTTTGGTTTCATCTGACCATATGACATTCTCCCAATCCTCTTCTGGATCATCCAAATGCTGTCTAGCAAACTTCAGACGGGCCTGGACATGTACTGGCTTAAGCAGGGGGACACGTCTGGCACTGCAGGATTTGAGTCCCTGGCAGCGTAGTGTGTTACTGATGTAGCCTTTGTTACTTTGGTCCCAGCTCTCTGCAGGTCATTCACTAGGTCCCCCCGTGTGGTTCTGGGATTTTTGCTCACCGTTCTCGTGATCATTTTGACCCCACGGGGTGAGATCTTGCGTGGAGCCCCAGATCAAGGGAGATTATCAGTGGTCTTGTATGTTCTCTGTATGGTCTGAGATGAAAGCAGAGACCTGTCTGAGCAGAGACCTGTATGGTCTCTGCTTCTTCTTCCGGCTTTCAGAGAGAGCAGACACATTTCTTCCCCTCTCCTCTCCTCCTCCCTTCACTGATCCCAGCTTGCTGTGTCCTGTCTGTGTCTCGCTCTTCTTCTGGCTGAATCTCGATCCAAACGGAAAATTATGGATTTGGTAAGCTGGGCGTTAAATGCAATTGACACCACCTTCTCAAACAGAAAATCGGGCCCGGGGGAGCCCAACTGAGAGACACAAACAATTGGAAACTTATGTGTCTGTGCGACCTTTCGATCGAAGATGTGGAAGACATCTACCTGTTTTGGCCTTATGATCACAGGATTTCTACTGTTTGGCTTTGGAGTTTTCCTGATGTATCGAAAACTAAGGAAGTTGGAAAGAGCTAATCAAAATGCGGACCCGGCGAAGCTCCTTCAACAATTCGACCAGTTGGCGAGGGCGCTGATAGCGGCTAATGGTGAACTGAATAGGAAGATGGGTAACATCTCGGAGTCGCTGGGTGCTCTCCAGGAAATGATTTTAAAGCCTGGAAATGTATATGGGAATGTACATGCAAATTGTGATGCACAGAATCGCATGAGAGGTGAAATTTCTATGCTCTAAGTGAACTGTGCCTATCAGGCCTTGATTCGGCGTCCTTGAGAATAATTCCTCCAGGAGAAAAGATAAGGCTGAAGGGAGTTTTGGCTTGGCTTCTCTTTAACCCAAACAATTGCTGATGTGCAACAATCTGAACTCTCCAAGGACAGCCATGTGACTAACATGGATTTTTACCATCTGGCATGAACTGAAGAGAGATGAACTCTGGGGACATGTTATCTCATATCTGCCATCAACTCTATGAGATCAGAGTTTTCATCTAAATTTGATGGGATTATAGCAGCGATAGAAGGAATGAGAAAGGAAATAAGCGACTGTATGGAACGAGTATCGTAGGCGGAGCTCCGAATTTCAAGCGTTGAAGATGATGTCACCAGCCTACAATCAAAGGTGCAAACACTGGAATTAAAATGGAAACATCTGGAAGATAACGTCCTGGATTTGGAATCCCGTTCGCGACGGAGGGACGGGACTCATTCCTTTTTGGAAAAGTGGATTCCAGAAGCGCTGAACAACGCGGACCTGCAGTCATTGGTCGTCTTAGAGAGCGCTCACTGAATCGGCCCACCGAGAGATAATAAGACACCACCGAGGATGCTGATTATGAAGTTCCTCAACTACAGAGACAAGATGACGGTCACCAATGCGGCGCGAGCTAAAGGGGAAATTAAATACCAGGATCAACAGGTGCGCTTCTACCCAGATTTGGCCACAGGAATTCAAAAATTAAGGAAACAGTTTGACTCCGCCCGCAAAGAGCTGCGCAACCTCGGGATTCGTCACGGAGTGATTCACCCGGCAAGACTGCTGGTCACATATAAGGGGAGAACCCATATCTTCAAGACCCCTCAAGAGGCGCAGGAGCTCATTAAACAGATCCAAGAGGAGACTGGTGGGAGCTAAGTATGAACATGACAAAGGTAGAACATTTAAGCATTTGTACAGGCATCTGATTGATCTGAAACATATAACATGTCTACAAAATACAGACTGTATTAAAAAAAAAAGCTATGATGTACAAAGTTGCTATAAAACTTTGAAGTTATGTTGAAAAGACTACAGAAGAGAGTTAATGTCATTAAAAATAGTAGTAGAGTCAGGGTGATTGAGAGGAGAAAGAGAGAGTGGTTTGACTGATCCTCGCAGGTGTGGAACAGTCACTAGCTATAACGGGAGACGGAATTTTTTTAATTTTGGGGGGATTACCACGAATGTGGGGAAAGGGAATTTGTTTTTGTGTAGTTTGTAGGATGAATGTTCTATCATCATCCATGTTTTTGCTTCTCTGTATGAGCATGTTCATATTGCAAGGTAATCTCAAACTCTTTATTGATCATAGATCAAAGGGTTAATCTTAATTTAACTTCATGGAATTGAAGAGGTCTACAAAATCTAAAAAAATTTAAACAAGTTATGAATAAAATAAAAGATATAGATTCAAAAATTGTATTTTTACAAGAAACTCATCTAATAGAGGAGGATGTAAAAAAAAAAATAGGAGAAGATGAATGTGTTCACCTCATCATTTTCATCCCGAGCTAGGGGAGTTATGATTCTCATACACAAAACAGTCCCATTTCAAGTGAAAAATGTAATTGGAGACAAATTTGGAAGATATCTAATTATCCAAGGGTCTTTGTTATTAGAAAATATAAATCTGGTGAACTTATAGGGCCCCAATATTGATGATCAAAACTTCTTTGTCAATTTATTCCTTATTTTATCATCACTTACACAGGGCAACATATAATAGCAGGGGATTTTAAAGGCCAAATGTCACGTAACAGGGTACTTTAAATATCTTGAAACTAGATATAAAAGGGAACCGATCCGTTCGGGTCTTGGTGCATATGCTTCAGTAACAACGGAATATTCGTTAATTTAAAACTGCCGCACTTGGCCTGACACGGCCCCTGGAATCGCCTGGGGAAGAAGGCGGAAGTGACGAAATCGATTGTACCCTAGTTTGATGCTTGGGGTATTTCAATTGATTGTTTATATGGAGACTGGAAGGTTGAAGTGAGCAACAAGAAAGAAAAAATTGGATATTTCACCCATACCTTAAAACGGGACTATCAGGGACAGCTGGGTAATAAGGGACACTTCTCTGGGAAATGTTTCATACCTGTCAAGTGAGACGTTTTCGCCGTACTTCAACACCGTAAAAAGCGGCTATAAGGAACGGCGGAGCAACAAGGCACACCTCTCTGGGATCTCTGTCTGTTCCGCAACCACTGCACAGCTCAACGTGTTAAACCATTGTCCTAATGACTTCTCATTGTAGTGAGAACAGCTCAAGCTGAGCGATCAGCCCGCCCAGACAATTAAACTAATGAGTGACTCCACACTTCTCATGGTAGTGCGAATAGCTGACGCTGAGCGATCTGCCAGCACCAGCTGTGGCTGATCACACACACGAGTGCTCCGCAAAACACTTAATTTTTTTTCCAGTATATTTTTCCTTTTGGGCGTACAGAAATGGCAATACGCCCGTTTTTGCTAAAATTGCATTTTCCCCGTATTTTCCTTAAAATACTTGACAATAACAACACGAACTACATGTAAAACATTTCCCAGAAAAGTGTCCACCACCACTCCGCCCACCAAAATACGGCGAAAACGTCTCCCTTGACAGGTATGCGCCTCCATTTTCATATTGATCTGGTCAATTTCTTGACAGCAGCAGCTCTCCTCCACTGTAATAATAATGGCTTCCGAAAAAATCAATATTTATGGGGCGCCCTCGACAGACACCCTTCGGCTTCGCAATTCTGGAGGCGATTAATGTCCAGTTCAATGACATTTTCCACTGGTTCTGCTCTCTGGTCATCGTTGGAACTGTTGTCATCAGACAAAGCATCTGATTCCGTCTCGGACGGCTCGAACCGGTAAGGTTCTATGCCTCTGTCACTGTCTGAACCACTGACAAAAAAAAAGACCAAAAAAAAGACAAAACTAAACTAATTTGTTCACAATCGCTGTCACTTTCCGTCATGATTGTCCAATGTTGATAAGTGTGAATGTGGATAGGCAGGGCAGCCAGGGTACAATTGGTGATGTCAAAAACATGGGCGTGGTCTGGACTGGTTGTCACAAGCCAGCAAGCAAGGTGGGGCCTTCACCTGGTGTATTTTGTGCAATTATGTAAATACAGGTGGGTGATATGGTCTCCGGTATGAATATTTGGTTTAAGCTATGTGTATTTTATCTAAATTCGTTGTCATTTAGAAAAAAAAACTGCGTGACATTTGGCCTTTAATTGTACATTGAATCCCAGTATATATAGGTCAACAGGACTGGACTGTACGCACAATGGATGCAGGATGACCATTAATCATTTTATGAAAGAATTGAGATTGCTAGATATATGGAGAGAAATGAAACCACAAGTCAAAGCCTATTCTTGTTATTCTAATACCTATAAGACATTCTCACGTATTGACTACTTTTTGATCTCTGCAGAATTAAGGTCCAAGATTCAAAACGGTTTCTATGATAACATTGTGACCTCTGATCATGCACCCTGCTGTCTAATATACAGTGGGGCAAAAAAGTATTTAGTCAGCCACCAATTGTGCACATTCTCCCACTTAAAAGATGAGAGAGGTCTCCAATTTTCATCATAGGTATACCTCAACTATGAGAGACAAAATGAGAAAAAAAAATCCAGAAAATCACATTGAAGGATTTTTAATGAATTAATTGGTAAATTTCTTGGTAAAATAAGTATTTGGTCAATAACAAAAGTTCATCTCAATACTTTGTTATATACCCTTTGTTGGCAATGACAGAGGTCAAACGTTTTATGTAAGTCTTAACAAGGTTTTCACACACTGTTGCTGGTATTTTGGCCCATTCCTCCATGCAGATCTCCTCTAGAGCAATGATGTTTTGGGGCTGTCGCTGGGCAACACGGACTTTCAACTCCCTCCAAAGATTTTCTATGGGGTTGAGATCTGGAGACTGGCTAGGCCACTCCGGGACCTTGAAATGCTTCTTATGAAGCCACTCCTTCATTGCCCGGACGGTGTGTTTGGGATCATTGTCATGCTGAAAGACCCAGCCACGTTTCATCTTCAGTGCTCTTGCTGATGGAAGGAGGTTTTCACTCAAAATCTCACGATACATGGCCCCATTCATTCTTTCCTTTACACGGATCAGTCGTCCTGGTCCCTTTGCAGAAAAACAGCCCCAAAGTATAATGTTTCCACCCCCGTGCTTCACAGTAGGTATGGTGTTCTTTCTCCTCCAAACACGACAAGTTGAGTTTTTACAATAAAGTTCTATTTTGGTTTCATCTGACCATATGACATTCTCCCAATCCTCTTCTGGATCATCCAAATGCTGTCTAGCAAACTTCAGACGGGCCTGGACATGTACTGGCTTAAGCAGGGGGACACGTCTGGCACTGCAGGATTTGAGTCCCTGGCGGCGTAGTGTGTTACTGATGTAGCCTTTGTTACTTTGGTCCCAGCTCTCTGCAGGTCATTCACTAGGTCCCCCCGTGTGGTTCTGGGATTTTTGCTCACCGTTCTCGTGATCATTTTGACCCCACGGGGTGAGATCTTGCGTGGAGCCCCAGATCAAGGGAGATTATCAGTGGTCTTGTATGTTCTCTGTATGGTCTGAGATGAAAGCAGAGACCTGTCTGAGCAGAGACCTGTATGGTCTCTGCTTCTTCTTCCGGCTTTCAGAGAGAGCAGACACATTTCTTCCCCTCTCCTCTCCTCCTCCCTTCACTGATCCCAGCTTGCTGTGTCCTGTCTGTGTCTCGCTCTTCTTCTGGCTGAATCTCGATCCAAACGGAAAATTATGGATTTGGTAAGCTGGGCGTTAAATGCAATTGACACCACCTTCTCAAACAGAAAATCGGGCCCGGGGGAGCCCAACTGAGAGACACAAACAATTGGAAACTTATGTGTCTGTGCGACCTTTCGATCGAAGATGTGGAAGACATCTACCTGTTTTGGCCTTATGATCACAGGATTTCTACTGTTTGGCTTTGGAGTTTTCCTGATGTATCGAAAACTAAGGAAGTTGGAAAGAGCTCATCAAAATGCGGACCCGGCGAAGCTCCTTCAACAATTCGACCAGTTGGCGAGGGCACTGATAGCGGCTAATGGTGAACTGAATAGGAAGATGGGTAACATCTCGGAGTCGCTGGGTGCTCTCCAGGAAATGATTTTAAAGCCTGGAAATGTATATGGGAATGTACATGCAAATTGTGATGCACAGAATCGCATGAGAGGTGAAATTTCTATGCTCTAAGTGAACTGTGCCTATCAGGCCTTGATTCGGCGTCCTTGAGAATAATTCCTCCAGGAGAAAAGATAAGGCTGAAGGGAGTTTTGGCTTGGCTTCTCTTTAACCCAAACAATTGCTGATGTGCAACAATCTGAACTCTCCAAGGACAGCCATGTGACTAACATGGATTTTTACCATCTGGCATGAACTGAAGAGAGATGAACTCTGGGGACATGTTATCTCATACCTGCCAACTACTCCGGTTTTGCTGTAATGGTTCCGGTTTTTAAGACCCCGTTCCGGGTTCCGGTTTTATTATTCAAAATTACGGTTTTTCACTAAAAAATTCAGTCAAAAATTTTAAATCGTAAAAAAAACACGGAAAACATGAAAGCAATTCCAAACACGCTGTCGCTCGGAATCGTATCTAAATTTAGAACAAAGGCAATCGGCACTGCTTCATGTAGGTGTATTGTGCATGTGCGAGAGGTCTGAGCCAATTTTCCATGTGCAATCGCGAGGCAATTAGGTAAGAATTATATGTTTTCATCATGGAGTCTGCCGGAGAAAAATCACTAACGAGCGTGAAACACAAACGAAAATTACAGTCTTTTCGTGAGGAATACAGCAAAGCATTTCCGGGAGTTATTATTCGCTCAAGAAGGGGTGAAAATTACGCAAATTGCACTTTGTGTAGACAAGACTTTTTGATTGGACATGGCGGAATCAGCGATGTGAAAGACCACGTAAGAACGAAAAAACACAAGGCCAGTGCCAGTGACGCTAGCGGCAAACTTGAAGAACATGTGCTGTGTAATTGCAAGCCTTGTCATGCTTGGTGTATCATGTAAACACATAAAATATAAGAGCGATTTTGCCATCTTTTACGCACATGTCTGTTAAACAGTGCTAGTATATCCTGCTGATATTTCTAGTCTTCTAGTTACCTCCGCCAAGGAGGTTATGTGATCATCAGTGTTGGTTTGTCTGTTTCTTTGTTAGCAAGATAACTCAAAAAGTTAGGGACGGATTTTCATGAAATTTTCACAGATTGTCAGAAATGGGGTATCCTACAGATGATTAGATTTTGGTGGTGATCCGGATCACCGCCTGGATCCAGGAATTTTTTAAAGGATTCTTTTTTTTTTTTTTTAATTTAACATTGCGAGATAGGGCCATTTTCAA
This sequence comes from Pholidichthys leucotaenia, assembly GCA_020510985.1. Taxonomy (NCBI): domain Eukaryota; kingdom Metazoa; phylum Chordata; class Actinopteri; order Cichliformes; family Pholidichthyidae; genus Pholidichthys; species Pholidichthys leucotaenia. The sequence goes on from CM035841.1 coordinate 395,243,075, forward strand.
TATTTTATTTATGATGTTAAACACTGTATGGGGGGAACTGTGGCGCTTGGCGGGGGTTTGCACTCTCCGAGTGCTTTTTTAGTATTCATAATACATCACATCTGGCCTATTCGAAGTTCTATGCAGTGCTAAGATAGTCTTTTGAATGCAAATTTAATGAATGAATGAATCTTTATTTCGGATAGATTAAAAGTAAAGACTAAAAAGAAACAGAATAATATAACAAAGGCGAAAAAATCCAACAAGGTCAAATTAAACAAGAACTCCTCTGATTATACAGTTCAACATAAGTTATCTGAAATGGGTGATGGTTGAAGCCGCAGCTTATATTGCCCACCCATATTCCATCCAAGAATTCAAAAGAAAAACAAAACAAGAGCGATTACAATTCAGAACAAAGCTAAGACAAAACGTGACAAAAAAACTAAGTAACAACACAACACAGACTGGCTATGACAATCTTTATGTGATTTTACATGTCATCTTGTATATATGTTTGGAGCATTTCTTCCTTTAGTTTTTGTTTAAATTGTCCAAGTGTTGTACATGATTTTAATTCAGGTCCAAAATCGTTCCATAATCTGACTCCTTGCACTGAAACACAGTGTTGCTTGGTGGTAGTTCTCACTGAAGGTTTTTGAAACATACATGTTCCTCTGAAATGATATTGTTTCTCCCTTATTTGGAACAACTTTTGGATATTTGCGGGCAGTGACAGATTCTTAGCTTTAAACATTATTACTGCAGTTTTAAAGTCAACCAGATCTTTCAACTTGAGAGCTTTTAATTTAATAAAAAGTGGGTTTGTTGGTTCCCTGTAAGCAGCTTTGTTTATTATTCTAATAGCTCTCTTCTGAAGTATAAAGACTGGATATATGTTTGTTTTATATGTATTTCCCCATACTTCAGTACAATATGTCATGTAAGGGAGTATTAATGAATGATACAAAGTATATAATGTGGGTTGATTCAGCAAATATTTCGCTCTGTGTAGTATTGCAATTGATTTAGATATTTTACCTTTAATATAATTAATATGTGACTTCTATGTCAAATGCTAATATTTGTTTGACACTGCGGCCCCTGGACCCCGGCTAGCTACTAGGCTTTTCAGGTTTGAAAGTTGAAGAAATATGAGGTTGTTAGCTACATTCTAACTTGATTTAATGCTAATATTTGTATGGCAAATATTAGCATTATTATTATTAGCATTAGCATTATTAGCATTAGCATTGGCCCCTGGACCCCGGCTAGCTACTAGGCTTTTCAGGTTTGAAAAGTTGGCAGGTATGTTATCTATGTTTTAGGACACTAAGGACATAACATCTAGCCGTTGCCTAAGAGACGATTTTTGTTGTCCACCAGTAACTGATACTTCACTGCACTCACACTGATATCATATGACTGACATACACACACTGGTCTCTCTCTTGCTTTGTTAATGTGTGGATCTGTATTGTCTGCTAAGTGTGCTTAGAGGTTTTTTTTTCTATGTGATCACAATCTTGCTCACTCGAGCCATATTTTGATAACTATGTTTTTTCTCTCTGCCCAATGTGTCACCCCCTTCCCCCCTCCCCCTCTTTACCCCCCACTGCATGAGGCACCTGTATGGCTGCCACATCATTAGGGAGCGCTTAATAATGAGCGCACCTTAGTGATAAGTAAAATTCCTTGTTTGTGTAAGCATACTTGGCAATAAAGTTGATTCTGATTCTGATCTGATTCTGATGTCTTCCATTTTCTAATAATTACTCCCACAGTTGATTTCTTCACACCAAGCTGCTTACCTATTGCAGATTCAGTCTTCCCAGCCTGATGCAGGTCTACAATTTTGTTTCTGGTGTCCTTTTTTTTTTGTTATTTATTTGTACCCGTAGGTAGACTTGGTTTGCAGTCTGGTGACAAGCCACCGGCTGCTGGTCGCTGCGTGCGCGAGTGCCCTAAACCTACATGTTTTTGGTGTGCGGGAGGAAACCGGAGAAATCCCGGAGTAAACCCACACAACACGGGGAGAACATGCAAACTCCACACAGCTCACTGTTGGTCGGGGGCTGGGATCGAACCCACGATCTCATGATCCCCACAATCCCCCGGCCGAGTGTAAAACTGTGCTGCCACAGTGCTAAACCACTGCGCCACCGTGCAGCCCCTTTGACAGCTCTTTGGTCTTGGCCATAGTGGAGTTTGGAGTCTGACTGTTTGAGGTTGTGGACAGGTGTCTTTTATACTGATAAAGAGTTCAAACAGGTGCCATTAATGCAGGTAACAAGTGGAGGACAGAGGAGCCTCTTAGAGAAGAAGTTATAGGTCTGTGAGAGCCAGAAATCTTGCTTGTTTGTAGGTGACCAAATACTTATTTTACCGAGGAATTTACCAATTAATTCATTAAAAATCCTTCAATGTGATTTTCTGGATGTTTTTTTTTTCTCATTTTGTCTCTCATAGTTGAGGTATACCTATGATGAAAATTGGAGACCTCGCTCATCTTTTAAGAGGGGAGAACTTGCACAATTGGTGGCTGACTAAATACTTTTTTTTCCCCCACTGTATGTAGATAAGAAATTGACAAAGGATCCAGGTAGGTGGCATTTTCAGCATAAATGGCTTCAGGATGAGGAATTTGTTAAGTACACAGAAAAACAAATAGATGAGTTCTTTGATATTAATACCGTACTACACAAACAACGACATGTATAAAGTGGGAGGCTTTCAAAGCTTTTATTAGGGGGCATATTATTAGTTATACAGGTTCAAAATCTAAGAAGACTCGAGAGGAGAGAGTCCAATTGGAATGTAAAATAAAAATTCTTCAAGAAAAGGTGTATGCAGGAAGTAACCCACAGTTAGAGAATGAATTACTGATTCTGAGAGCTGAATATGATAAAAAAAAATCAGCGAATAGAGCTGCCTCGAGTCTTCTAAGATTGAAGCAAACTTTTTATGAACAAGGTGAAAAATCAGGAAAATTATTGGCATGGCAGATTAAACAATTAGAATCTAAAACACCAATTACCAGTATTATAAGTAATGGACAGGTAGTTATAGATCCTTTGGAAATTAATAGTGCCTTTAGAGATTACTATGAAAAACTATATGATACAAAAAAATGAAATTGACTTAACAAAACTAAATGGGTTTTTGGGTGGATTATCTATACCGTGTATTCCAAATGAAAACAGGGAGATACTGGAGTCTAAAATTAGTCAAGAAGAAGTTGGGCAAGCCATTGATAATATGAAATCAGGAAAAAGTGCAGGACCAGATGGTCTTCCAGTTGACCTCTATAAAAAATTTAAGAATAAATTAATAAAACCACTTTTGGAAATGGTTTTAGAAGCATTTCAAAATGGTAATTTACCACCATACATGAATAATGCCTTAATTATACTGTTGCCAAAACCAGGTAAACCCCCTAATAAATGTGAAAACATGAGCCCAATAAGCCTATTAAATGCTGATCTTAAGATAATCTGTAAAATTTTAGCAAAACGACTACAAGAAATATTACCAAATATTATTAACCGAGATCAGAATGGCTTTATAATGGGAAGACAAGGCTTCCATAATGTAAGAAGACTATTTAATATTATTTATTCCAATAAAGAAGCACCGGATACAGCTATCCTATCAATGGACGCTGAAAAGGCCTTTGATAGGGTCGAATGGCCCTATCTTTTTGAAGTCCTACAAATGTTTGGACTTGGAAATAATTTCATAAAATGTGTCCAGATAATATACAATAATGCTACAGCAGAAATCCTAACAAACAGCAATATCTCAAAATCAATAAAAATCAACAGAGGATGTCGACAAGGCTGTCCACTTTCACCCTTATTGTTTACTATGGCAATTGAACCTTTAGCGATGGCAGTACGTTTACATCCACAAATATATGGAATTAAAGTAGGACCAACAGAACATAAACTCTCCCTGTATGCCGATGACATAATTTTGTTTATGTCGAATTTTAAAAAATCAATTCCAACCTTGTTAAATTTAATAAAGAACTTTGGGGAAATATCAGGATATAAAATAAATTAAACAAAATCTTCAATATTAATGCTAAATGAGACCCAGAGAAATCACCCAGCTCCTGAGGTAAATCAATTCAATGTTGTAAATCAGTTTAAATATTTAGGAATTCAAATTTTGCCTAAGCTAGAATCAGTCGCCAGTGCCAACTATGAAGCCTTAATGACAGATATTAATGAGTTATTTCAGAAATGGATGTCACTACCAATGTCGATGATCGGGAGAATTAATATACTTAAAAGTAATATCTTACCAAAAATACTTTATTTATTTCAAAACATTCCTTTACCACCACCTTCAGATCTATTCTCAAGAATTAAAAAAAAAGTTAGCGGAATTTATATGGAACAATAGGAAGACTAGATTACGTTTGTCCTTACTATATTTACCATTTGATCGTGGAGGTCTGAAATGTCCAAACTTTATGTTGTATTACTGGTCAGCACAACTGAGGTCTATGACATATTATTTTTCATCAAATGATCCTCCTCACTGGACTGAAATGGAATCATACAATTTACCTTTACCTCTTCCCTTATTCATATACTCAGACTCAGCTAAAAAAATTACAGAAACAAGTTAAAAATCCAATTGTAAAGCACATGATCAAAATATGGTGTGAAACCAAAAAATATTTAAAAGAACCACACTTACTGTCACAATTTAGCCCAATATGGGGTAACCAATATTTTACACCAGGGAGAGCGGATGCTGTATTTAAAGTATGGAATTTAAAAGGGATTCAAAAGATTCAAGACTTATATTTGTCACGTTCAGATAACATAATGTCTTTTGAAGAACTGAGGATTAAATTCAATCTTAATAGAACACATTTTTTTAAATATCTTCAGCTTAGAAATTTTATTCAATCAAATCAAAATAATGCTCTCACCTGACCTACTTATTCATCCTTGGAAAAAAATTTTGACAAAAGATAGTAAGAGAAAGGGTATTATTTCAGAGTTTTATAACTCATTGACACTATTCTCAAGTGAAAACTCACAGAAAAGACTGAATTATTGGAAAGAAGACCTGCAAATTGAAATTTCAGAGGAACAATGGGAAATGGCTTGTGCAGAAGCTCAAACCAAATCAATAAATGTACGTCTTAAACTGATACATTTTAAATGGTTAATGCAGATGTATGTTACACCAGTGGAGTTAAATAGATATAACAAAAACATACCAGATATATGCACAAAATGTATTGAAAGAAAAGGAACCCTATTTCACTGTTTATGGGAATGTAGAAAAATCAGAATGTTTTGGGAAGAGGTGAGGGTAACAATTGAAAAAATAATTTCAAAACAATTCACATTGAACCCTAAACTGTTTTTGTTGGGTCTGTATACAGAAAAACATAACTTTAATAAGAGTGAAAGAGCATTCATAGACCTCGGTTTGCTTAATGCCAAAAAATGTATTGCACTACTGTGGAAAAAGACTCCTAGACCAGATGTGACTCAGTGGTTAAGACAGATGTTAACAAACCTTCCACTAGAAAGAATAACATACATACTGAAATCAAAGGAAAATGTGTTTGAGAATATATGGAGACCTTTCATTGATTATGTAAAGAAATTAAACATAACTTCTGAAGAAGAAGGTGAATGATATGTGTGGACCTTGCAAATTCCAAACTGGTGAATGTATATTATGTATACTTATGTAATAGATTACCTAGACTAAACAGAGGAGCATTGTTGTGGATTTGCTTTTGTTAATGGTTGTTGTTGTTTTTAGTACATTTTTTGTTGTTGATAGTGTTGCTTTTTTTGTTTTTTTTTAATTTTTAAATTACTTTAGTGTTCGTGTTTGACTGTCTGTGCCATGTGTGTAAAAAAAGGTTCAATAAAAAATATTGTGGAAAAAAAAACATTCTAGGCAGGTGGGAAACTGTATCCAAAGAGTTGCACATGCAGCACTGACTTCAAAGTGCAAACATTTAAAAAAGTACAATTAAATGAGAGCTTGCTGATCCTCATCATCTTATTATTATTATTATTCTGGCTGCTCTCTTTAGGGGTTGCCACAGCGGATTATCTGTTTCCATCTCATCCTGTCTCTTGCATCTTCCTCTGTACCACCAACCCTTTCTATGACCTCCTTCACTACACCTGTGATGATCAGGTGAGCGTGCCCCCCTCCCCTCCTGTGTTTTTTCATTCTGCCTTTTTCCCCCGGCTCCGGAGTTGATTACGCTCACCTGCGTGATCGTGCACACCTGTTGCTACATCATCTACCAGCTTTAAAAGAGCCAGTCTGCTAGTGCTTCTTCGCTGGACCATTAAGTATTGCTGCCAAGCAACTGATACTAATGTTGTATGGTGTTTATGCCTTCCAGTTTTCTTATCCTGCTGTCTTCTCCTCTTCAAGTTTGCTGGAATCTTAGTGGTGTGAACTACGGGGCTGCACACGCTCACCTGAACCTCTCATCTCCAAAGACAACTCCTACTCCATCCAGGTGTACCAACTCCTCTACTCCATCCTGCCCACTTCCTTCACCCATCATCCCGCTGGTCTTTCCCCCACCATCTCCTACCACCACACGCTGGAGTCCACAGCCTGGCCCTCTGCTTAGATAGTAAGCCTCTCCTCCTCTTTTTTCATCTTCTCCCTTCTCTCCCAAGTCACATTATTAATCATTTCCCCTCTCTCTCCTCTACAGGCTGTGTGCTGCTCCAGTGTGCCCACTTGTGTTGTCTTTTGTGTTTATTAGGTTTTTGTTGTTATGCGTTTTGTGTTTTTGTGTCAAATTAAACTGTGCTAAACATTACCATCTGAGTTTGACTGTTCTGGTGTTGTTTGCTCTGCGCTTGAGTCTCTGGCCATTAAATCATGACAGAACGGTCCAGCCAGGATTGAGGCTCAGCGGGCGCTTCACCAGGGGAACAGTGAGCTCTCTCCCGTTTAGATGCCACGGAGTGCCAAGTCATGTTCTTGTCTGAACAACTGCAAACTATTACTCAGCAATTAGCTACAGTTACCGACCATCTGTGTCAACTTCCTGGTTAGGCGTCTCCCCCTACACCTGCTGATCTGAAAGCTCCTCCCATCTGCGAAACCATTTCTATCCCCTCTCCTGCCCTGTACGCAGGGGAGGTGGAAGGATATAAAGGGTTTCTGCTCCACTGTCAGCTTTATTTCCAGCAGGTGGCGGGGGAGTATCGGGACAATTCATCCAAGATTCAGTTCATGACCCTGCTGCTCAGAGACTGCTTGCTTAAATGGGCTCAGTCCACTTTAAGTAGTCCGGAGGGGCCCCATTACACATACTATCAGTTTGTTCAGGAATTCATCCAGGCATTCGACCATACAGAGAGTGAGGATAATATCGGGAGCCAATTGATTGGACTCCGGCAGGGAAGTCGGTCGGTCACCGATTTCTTGGTCGAGTTCTGGGTGGTCGTGGCGGAGTCCAGATGGAAAGACATTGCTCTACACAGTGCCTTCCTCCAGAGTCTCAATTCCAACCTCTGCGGCGACCTGGCTATCCACGCTAAGCTTTCCTCTCTGGATGAACTAATTGAGTAGGCTATTGGCTTTGATAATCAGTACCACGAGTGCGTGAGGGAACAGGGGGTCTCTGCCTCCTTGTCTGCGTCATGACTGTCCCCCCCCCATCCTCTCACTCCACCAGGTCGGCTTCTCCACTGGAGCCAATGGTCCTTGGTTGGACTCATCTGACTCCAGAGGAACGCCGGCATCAGGAGAAGGCAGGGGCCTGTATATATTGTGGTTCCACAGAACACGCATTGCCGAAATGCTCCATTTGGCCAAAAGTTCTTTTTTGTGGGGATAAAAGATGGGTCACTGCGGCCGTGCATTATCATCACAAGTTGAATGATATTATCATAAAAAATAAGAACCCGTTACCACTTAACTTAGCTTTCAAGCTGCTTCAACATGCATGTGTGTTCATTAAACTCGATCTCCGCAACACATACCATCTAGTTTGCATACGCGAGAGCTTTGTTTTTCCTCTGGTTTAATCTCTTCATTGCATGCCGTCCTGGAACTCGCAATCCAGGATGCAATCCTGGATCAATCGCAATCCTGGATCTCGCAATATCAAACTCAATGCTCTCTCTTGCCAGTTTTCCTCTGACTCTTCTCCTTCCTCTCTCTCTCTTCAGCCACCTCTTTTCCTCCTGAATCAATCTTGACTTCCTCCTGTGTTTTAGGGGCCCTCTCTTGGGAAATCGAGCAGAGGGTCTGGCAGGCCAAGGCCTCTGAACCCATCCCCGATGGAGGCCCGGCTAACCTACTCTATGTCGCCTCTGCCCTCCACAGCAAAGTTATTGAGTGGGGGCACACCAATTTCTTTGCCTGTCACCCTTGCATTTCCTGGACTGTAGAACTGTTGCAACAAGTTTTTTGGTGGCCGACCCTCAGAGCGGATGTTCAGGACTATGTTAAAGCCTGCCAGGTTTGCGCCACCAACAAATCAGATTCCTCAGCACCAGCTGGCCTCCTTTACCCCCTACCTGTCCCTAGTTGTCCCTGGTCACACATTGCCATAGACTTTGTCACGGGTCTCCCTCCATCACAAGGCAACACCATCATATTCACCATCACTGACCGTTTTACCAAAGCCATCCATTTAGTTCCCCTGTCCAAATTGCCCTCTGCTGCTGAGACCGCCAACCTCCTCACTCTCCACATCATCTGCCTGCATGGGATTCCAATTGACATCGTTTTGGACCGAGGGGCACAGTTTACCTCGCAGGTGTGGAAAGCCTTCTGTTGTTCCCTGGGTACCACTGTCAGCCTCACTTCCAGTTATCACCCTCAGAGCAACGGTCAGGTCAAGTGTGCCAATCAGTCTCTGGAGGCCACCCTGAGGTGTGTAGTATCCTCTAACCCTACCACCTGGAGCTCCCACCTGACCTGGGTCGAGTGTGCGCATAACGTTGCCGTCTCCTCCGCCACTGGCCCGACACCCTTCGAGGCCTCAATGGGGTACACTCCACCATTATTACCTATGGCAGAGAGGGTGGTTGCTGTGCCATCCATGGAGGCCCACACTCGCCGCTGTCACAGTCTGGAGATCTACTCGGGCTGCCCTTCTCTGCTCATCCGAGCGGAACCGTCTCTAAGCCAACTGCAGACATGCACCAGTGCCCAAGTACACCATGGGACAGAAGGTGTGGTTGTCTGCCATACAGATTCCGCTGAAGACGGAGTCATGGAAGCTGTCACCATGCTTTCTGGGTCCGTTCCCCATTTCACGGATCATCAGTGAGGTCACCGTTCGGCTCAAGCTGCCTCCAACTCTTCAAATCCACAGACCTTCCACGTCTCACAGATTAAAGTCCTCTCCGCCAGCCCCCTCTGTACTCCCCCCAAAGCTTCCTCTTACAGTCCTCGACAGCCTTACCACCTACACCATCCAGTGGATCTTGGACGTCCTTCGTCAGGGCCAGGACCTGCAGTACCTGGTCCACTGGAAGGGTTATGGTTCTGAGGAGAGGTTGTGGAGGTTGAGGCAAGGTGGAGATGAGAGACATTGATGTGTGGACAGAAGATTCAGAGCACAGCCTCCAGGAATGCTTTGACTGTACAGACTGGAAGATGTTCATAATGGCCTGCGGGGATGATTTGGACTCTCTGGCTGAGCTCACATGCTCATACATGGCTTACTGTCAAAATAAGTTTGTTCCACGTAAACGTGTCAAAATATACCCCAACAACAAACCATGGGTAACTAAATCAGTTAAATCCTGCTTACAGAGGAAAGCTCTTGCCTTTAAACAGGGGTCTGTTTCTGCGCTACAGGTTGCCACCAAGGAGCTGAAGGCCGAAATTTTAAGAGCAAAACAGAATTATAAATCAGAGTTGGAAAGCAAGATGGCAGCAAATAAACTTGGTTCGGCCTGGGCCAGTAGGAAAACTATTGCAGGCCTTCAGAGCACAGAGCGCAGTAATCGTGTGTTTTTAGATGGTTTTAGTTCAGACACAGAGCTGGCTAATGCTCTTAACTGTTTTTATGGTCGTTTTGACTCCTTTGATTTTAGCACAGAAATCCAAGATTTGAAACAGAAACTCAAAGACAATCAGCACTTTAATATTGAGATGCAGGATGTTAAAAGGGAGTTCCGCGCTGTAAAAGTGAACAAATGTCAGGGCCCTGATAATATATGTGGACGCCTGGTAAAGTCCTGTGCACATGAACTGAGTCCTATATTTCATTACATTTTCAATAAGTCCTTACAGACACAACATGTGCCTAAGATCTGGAAAGATGCCGTGGTTGTTCCCGTTCCAAAATCCAGCTGTCCTAAAACGGTAAATGACTTTAGACCAGTTGCTTTGACTTCAATTTTAATGAAAATTTTTGAAAAACTGGTCAGATTTGAGGTCCTAAGGCAGACTGAACATGCATTGGATCCTCTGCAGTTTGCCTATAGGCCTCACAGAGGAGTGGAGGATGCCACTGTCACTCTGTTTGACATGCTTTTTAAACATCTGGATTTTAATGGGACACACGCCAGGCTTTTATTTGTGGACTTTTCTTCTGCCTTTAATACAATCCAACCTCATATTTTAGTTGAAAGGCTCCTGCAACAATTTGATTTAAGCAATAATCTGGTGGGTTGGATTCTGGATTTCTTAACCAACAGGACGCAGAGAGTAAGGGTCAATGGCACATTGTCTGACCTAAAGTGCTCTTCTACTGGCTCTCCTCAGGGGTGTGTGTTGTCACCACTACTCTTCATCCTGTACACAAACATGTGTCGGAGCAGACATGACAACAGACACATTATAAAGTATGCTGATGACTCAGTCATTGTCAGTCTCCGCCAGGATGGTGAGAGTGGCCACGGCCCAGTAGTTGATGACTTTGTTCACTGGTGTGAGGATTCCTACCTGCAGCTGAATACAACAAAAACGAAAGATATGATTATTGACTTTTGGAGGAAAACTCCCAGGCACAAAGTCGCCATACTAAAAGGCCAGACCACCGAATGTGTACAATCGTACAAATATCTTGGGACGATTATTGATAGTGGATTGAACTTTGAGGTGAACTGTGAAAGGGTGTGCAAAAAGGGTCAGCAAAATTTGCATTGTTTGAGGAAACTTGCACGCTTCCAAATTGACCGAACCATAATGACTATGTTCTATCGGGCTTTTATTGAATCTGTTTTATCCTTTTCTTTAATGTCATGGTTTGGTCAGATAAAACTGAAACAGAGGAAATCCTTGGATCAGGTAGTCAGACGGTCCAGTCGTTTGCTTGGTGAGTCACAGCTGAGCCTGACATCCCTGTACACCAGACAAGTACAGAGGATGGCCGACTCGATTTTAAATGATGACTCCCACCCTTTGCACTGCAACTTTCAGCTTCTTCCCTCCAGACGGAGGTTTGCTGTCCCAAAAAGTAGAACCCAGCGCTACAAAAACAGCTTTGTCCCTGCTGCTGTCAAAGAGTTGAACAAGCTATAAAAATTATATTGTACATATTTTATATTTACCTATTTTGTAAGATGTGTGCCTGTGTTTGTGTCTATGTTGAATGTAATTAGTGGCTTGTAAATATGGATGTCACCAACTGCAAAACAAATCTACCTACGGGTACAAATAAAGTAACCTGAACCTGAACCTGATCCCTATTTCCATGACAAGAGAATGGTTCGGGCTTTCCACAGGGTGCATCCAAACAAGCCCGGAGGGACGCCAGGAGGCGCCCCTTGAAGGGTGGACACTGTGATGATCAGGTGAGCGTGCTCCCCCTCCCCTCCTGTGTTTTTCCCCTCTGCCTGTTTCCCGGCTCCAGAGTTGATTACACTCACCTGCATGATTGTGCACACCTGCTGCTACCTCATCTACCAGCTTTAAAAGAGCCAGTCTGAAAGTGCTTCTTCGCTGGACCATTGGGTATTGCTGCCAAGCAACTGATGTTAATGTTGTATGGTGTTTATTCTTTCCAGCTGTCTTATCCTGTTGTCTTCTCCTCCTCAGGTTTGCTGCCATCTCAGCAGTGTGAACTCCGGGGTTTCACACACTCACCTGACCCCATCTCCAAAGACAACTTCTATTCCGCCCAGGTGTACCAACTCCTCTACTCCATCCTGCCCATTTCCTTCACCCATCATCCCGCTGGTCTTTCCCCCACCAGCTTCTACCACCACATGCTGGAGTACACAGCTGGGCCATCTGCTTAGATAGTAAGCCTCTCCTCCTCTTTTTTCATCTTCTCCCTTCTCTCCCAAGTCACATTATTAATCATTTCCCCTCTCTCTTCTACAGGTTGTGTGCTGCTTCAGTGTGCTTGCTTGTGTTGTCTTTTGTGTTTATTAGGACTTTGTGTTAAATTAAACTGTGCTAAACATTACCATCTAAGTTTGACTGTTCTTCTGGTGTTGTTTGTGCTACGCTTGAATCTCTGGCTATTAAATCATGACAACATCCATGAATATTCTGTGGCCTTCCTCTTTTCCTCCTGCCTGGCAGCTCCATCTTCAACATCCTTTGTCCAATATATCCATTATCCCTCCTCTGCACATGTCCAGAACACCTCAGCCTTGCCTCTCTTACTTTGTATCTAAACCGCTTAACCTGAGCTGTCCCTCTGATATACTTATTTCTAATCTTGTCCCTTCTAGTCACTCCCAATGAAAGTCTTACCATCTTCACCTCTGCAACTTTAAGCTCCATCTCCTGTCTTTTTGTCAGTGCCACCATCTCCAAAACCATACATCATAGCAGGTCTCACTACTGTCTAGTAAATCTTCCCTTTGACTCTTGCTGCTACCCTTTTGTCACAAATCACGCAACACTTGTCTCCACCCACTCCACCCTGCCTACACTCGCCTCTTCACTTCTCTAGTGCATTTGCCATTGCTTTGGATGGTTGACCCCAGGTATTTAAACTCATCTACTTTCACTATCTCTAATCCTTCCATCTTCACCGTTACACCTGCCTCCCTCTCATTCACATTCATGTATTCTGTCTTGCTTCGACTGACTTTCATTCCTCTTCTCTTCAGAGCATACCTCCACCTCTCCAGGTTCTCTTCCACCTGCTCCCTATTCTCACTGCAGATAACAATGTCATCTGCAAACATCATGGTCTATTGAATCTCCTGCCTGAGCTGATCTGTCAGTCTGTCCATCACCATGGCAAACAAGAATGGGCTCAGGGCTGATCCCTGATGTAACCCCACCTTGAATCAATCTGTCACTCCTACAGCACACATCACATCCGTCTTGCTGTCCTCATACATGTCCTGCACCACAATCACATACTTCTCTGCCACTCCTGACTTTCTCATACTGTACCACACTTCCTCTCTTGGCATCCTATCATATGCTTTCTCTCGATCCACAAAGACACAGTGCAACTCCTTCTGACCTTCTCTATACTTCTTCGCCAACACTCTTATGGCCCTTTTCCACTAGTACCCATTCATCCCAACTCTACTCTACTCAGTTCGCTTCTGTTTCCATTGCAGCCGAGTACGCCTGGGGTGGGTGGGATTTTTTTACAGCAAGGCGACGCCACACTCCCGTGATGTAAAACACGCGACCAAAGCAAAACATAACATTGCAGCGGTACAAGGCGACTCCTCAGTCTCTGGCTTTTTGTCACCGTGAAGGCTAAAAAGGACCACCAGAGAAGGGGACAGGCAATGAGATGAAACACTCTGGAAAAGTACTGGAGCGTCTAGGAAACCATTGAGCGGAAGACATGAGGATACAAACTAGATCACATATGATTGTAAGCTAATGATTGCTAATGCTAGTTTGCTTCAAGTACGTCGTACTATGTTGTAATGTCTGCAAGTTATTTCTATTAGGTACTAAAATATGTATGCTGTGTGTGTGTGTTTCAGATGGCTCTGTTGTGGGAATATTACTGCTTCAAACAGTCGGTCTGGGCGTTGAACACAGCCTCTCAGTGATGTCACCCCAGCTTCACAAATGATCAGTGGTTATAGAACTTAAGAATGTCTGCAGAAATGTTTAGCTTCCTGTGCAACAAATTGCTCTGATCTGCGTTAAAATCATGGACAGACTGTTGAGACATTATATCATGTACCTGCTCCAGCAGCATTGAGTTTGTGGTGGCAAAAACTGTTCAGCTGACAAAACTTGATCGCCAGGTTGTAGTTATGGGGTTATATTAGCCATAAAATATATACTCAAAAGGTAAGCAGTACTGAGTTAGGTATAATAAGATATATTTGACAATTATGATACATTTTAGGCCAAAAGAAACTTGATCTAGGATTAAAATTAAAATAATACAGTCACAAGGTTACATGGAAAATACTTGATTTACTAGATACATGTAGATACTGTAGAAATATACTGTATATTCTCTGCATCAACAATGTACTCTACATGTATTCATGTAGTATTGCACTGGGAATTTTGACAAACCTTTGGAATTTTGGCAGATGTGTCTGCACTTTTGTTTTAAATGTGAAGGCTACCACAAGTGACATGAATGAAATACTAAAAGATTGGAAAAGCTGTCTAAGAACAATCCAGCAGTCTGAGAAATCACTTTTGGTTTGGTGTAAGTCTGCCAACAGAATTATGAACCATAAAGTAGTTTGTGTTAAAATGTTAAATCCCATTAAACCCTAACCCAGGGGTGTCCAATCATGTGTCATGGAGGGCCAAGACCCTGCAGGTTCTCTCTTCTACCCACTCTCTTCAGCAGGTGTTTTCACTGATCAGCAGTCAGTGGAAGAAATTCAGTGGAATCTGCTGTTGAAGACACTGGTTGGAGGTAAAGCCTGCAGGATCTTGGCCCTCCATGGCAAATGATTGGACACCCCTGCCCTAACCCATTATGATAAAGTACAGATGCTAATATGGACCAGAATTTCTCCATATACTGGTACTATCACTAAAGTGTGCAGTGTCTTCTGCACTGGCACATCCAACAATAAAGTCTTCAGTAAATAAAATAATTGTTTTGGTTACTTTTTCTTAAAACTCAGCTATTATTTTCAAAGTCTCTGATAAATGGTTTGTACTGCTGACTCTTTTCCCACTGGTGTCTTTAACAGACAAAATAGAAAATCATGATGCAAACATAAGTCACTAAATTGTTACAATCTGCAGCAACTTCCAGATTATTCAGAATGTGCCAAATTCAAACTGTAAAAAAAAAAAAAAAAAACAACTTTGAATGGGTCACACACGCCAGCCTCGCTGCCTCACTGAGAAGCAACTGGATGTGCCACTCACACTGGTCCCGGTTCACCAGATCTTCAGCCTGCATCTCTGTAAATAGTGACGCATGGTCCGGTTTGGGTGGATCGTTTTCCTCTTGCCTAGATGAAAGACAGAAATGGGTGGTGGTTAATTAAAGCAAGTTTAAAACATATCTGGGAAATACACTTGTTGCTAAAAGCCAAAGGTGGAATTTGACAAAAAAGTGCTTTGTTGTTATATTTAACCACAATTTTCATGTAGCTGCGCTTCAGTAAAATAGATTTTTCAAGGGCTGGGTTATGTCTAAAATCATTTGTTTTTACTGTGGTTTCAGCAATCAGGACAAATTAATACATTCACTTGAATGGAATATAGTACTTTAACTGAGGGTGTGCATCACCGAGTGTGGAGTCGCTTGGTCAAAATATGTCATTTTTATCAATAAAAGTTTAGCCACCGCTCTGTCACCGCTCTGTCTCTTCTTGCCTTGGCTTCAAGTGTGGGCGGTGTTTTGTACTTGTATTGCTAAAATATAAAAGGATACTTTACAATGGGTCTCAAATATTTGTAATTTGTCCTGCTATTATAATACTGCATGAATTTATTGATGATAGACTATAAACTACATTATATGGTGACTGAACAACTCCCATTCCCCAAAGTGCAACATGCAGTTATGAATATAAGTCAAAGGATCACACAAGTGATCTGACCAAAAAAAAAATAATTAACAAGTGTTTTATTTTACAGTTGATGTGCCATTCATTTTCAGTTATTCTGTAATTAATATTCACACAATCAAATAAATCTCAGTTCAGTCTCTTTTATATTAAGTGGAAATTGTGCCACTTTAGTTTTGGCACTTTATCTATAAAAGCAAAGGATTTCAATACTCTCCACAGTGGCAAAGTCTGTTGTGGGGTGGCTGCTTTTCCTTTCCTCTTGCTTAGACCAAAGACAGAAATGGATGGTGGTTAGTTAAAGAAAGTTCATAACATATACACTGTATAGGTACATCTCAAAAAATTAGAATATTGTGGAGCGTGTAAATAAAGAGGCGGATTTGGCTTCAGACGATTTATTACACAACTCACACAAGAAGCATAGACAGAATGACATCTCAGCAGAGACTCTTCTCTTAAATAGCATGGCATTCCTCTAGAAGCTTCTAACACACAAAAGGTCACATTGCATTCACTTCCTTAATCCTTTACCATTCCTCTAGAAGTTTCTAACACACAAAAGGTCACACTGCATTCACTTCATTCATCCTTCACACCTCCCCGTTATTTCACCAGGGAACCTCTGCTCTTTGTTCTTGTCTAAGATGTTGCACAATTATGCTCTCCCCATGTGCCGCCATACCACCCCCCCCCCCCCGAGCATCTTGGAATAACAGTCCGTATGCTGTGATAGAACCATTAAACATCAATCCACATGCTGCTTGGGCTTCAGTCTTCTCCCGTATCTGCTGTAACCAGGATTCACCGCCTCCGCGGCGCTGTCATGCTGGGGGGTTGATGTTTGGGGGGTAAAACTTTTTGTCTGTCTGTGTGGGTGCTCTAGGGAATCTTTTCTCTGGGGAGCTCCCCGTGGGGGTCTTCCACACCAAGGGACCCTCGCCAACAGCACTTGCTCGTCCGCCACCACAAAAGCGGGTTTGAGTCTGTCTATGCCAATCTTTTCCCTCCTACCCCCCAAATCTAGCAAAAAATGTTTGTCCCCTGTTTCCAGCACTCTGAACAGTCCATCATAGGGTGGTCGCAGTGGAGGGCGATGGGCGTCGTGCCTGACAAACACGAACTCCGCGTTTTTCAAAGTTTTAGGCACAAAAACGTG
Source organism: Pholidichthys leucotaenia (assembly GCA_020510985.1). NCBI lineage: Eukaryota > Metazoa > Chordata > Actinopteri > Cichliformes > Pholidichthyidae > Pholidichthys > Pholidichthys leucotaenia. The sequence goes on from CM035841.1 coordinate 395,260,124, forward strand.
CGGAAAACTGTGGTGGGCAGGGCCCAGCAGCGTGCTTGTGTCTATGCTACGCTGCAACAGCTGAGACGGAGAGCTGCCCGGTGCGGGATTATCTGGCAGAAACTCCCCGGGCAGCCGAAGTGGTTGCGCAAAAACGAGTTCTGCCGGGGAAGCTTCCAGATCCTCTTTAGGCGCAGAACGTAACCCCAATAAAACCCACGGTAGCCTGTCTACCCAATTTGCATCCGTCAGTGAAGCCCTGAGAGCCGCTTTCAATGATCTATGAAAACGTTTGCATAACCCATTAGCCTGTGGATTGTACGCGGTTGTGCGGTGAATTGTGACACCCAGGCTGCGGGCCATTGTTGATCAGAGTTCGGAAATAAATTGAGGGCCTCTGTCGGACATAATGTCCGACGGGACTCCAAAACGCGCCACCCATGCTGTTAAAAACGCGCGCGCCACCTCCTCGGCTGTGGTTGCCGCTAGCGGAACCGCTTCTGGCCAGCGCGTGGTGCGGCCCACCATTGTCAGGAGGTGCGTGTACCCCTGTGATGGTGGGAGGGGGCCCACGAGGTCCACGTGGACATGACCGAACCTCTTAGCCGGAATGCGAAACGGCTCCAAGGGAGACTTCGTGTGTCTGTGTACTTTGGCTTGTTGGCACGCCACGCAGGCTGCCGCCCACTCTTTCACTTGTTTGCGAAGGCTCGGCCACACAAATTTCTCTCCTACCATTTTGACCGACGCGCACACTCCTGGGTGTGCCAAAGAGTGAACCGACTCAAACACGCGATGGCGCCACGCGGCCGGGACCACGGGACGTGGGCGACCCATGGAGACATCGCAGATTAGGGGGGGCATGCCATCCTGCAGCACCCTGCTCTCCAGCCTTAACCCTGTTGGTCCAGACTGGAGCGCGTGCACGTCCGCATCACTAACCTGCTCCGCAGCCATGGCTGCATAATCTATCCCCACGCAGACTGGGGCCACCACGGCGCGCGAGAGGCAGTCTGCCACTACATTCAGTTTGCCCGACACATGCTGAATATCAGTAGTAAACTCTGAGATCACAGCCAGCTGTCTCTGCTGCCGGCCCGACCACGGCTCTGAAACCTTGGCCATCGCGAACGTTAGCGGCTTGTGATCAACGAACGCGGTGAAACTGCGCCCTTCCAGCCAGAACTGGAAGTGGCAGATGGCCAGGTGGAGAGCCAGCAACTCTCTGTCGAACGCGCTGTATTTACATTCACTGTCGCGCAAAGTCCTGCTGAAAAAGGCAAGCGGCTGCCAAGCCCCGGCAACGCACTGCTCCACGACAGCCCCTATGGCCACATCTGAAGCGTCAGTGGTGAGCACTATATGGGCCGTTGGGTCTGGATGTGCCAGCAATGCGGCGTTTGCCAGGGCTGCTTTGACTTCCGAGAACGCCCGCTCTCGCTCCGGGGTCCATTCGACCCTATCCGCGGGTTTCTGTTTTTTGAGCGCAGCGTACAGTGGTTGCATGAGCTGTGCTGCGCGGGGAAGGAAACGGTTATAAAAGTTCACCATTCCCAAAAATTCTTGTAGCGCCCTGACCGTTTGCGGCCGGGGAAAATCTGCTACTGCGCGCACTTTGTCAGGCAGCGAGACCGCTCCTTCGGGAGAGACGCGGTGTCCCAAAAAATCAATCCCCGTCACCCCGAACTGACATTTCGCTGGGTTGATTATTAACCCGTGCTCTTCCAACCTCCGGAAAACCGTCGTGAGGTGAGTTTCGTGTTCGTCTTCGGACGTGCTGGCTACTAAGATATCGTCCAGGTAGACGAACACGAAAGGGAGATCGCGCAGCACTGCATCCATCATGCGTTGAAACGTCTGTGCAGCCCCTTTAAGCCCAAATGGCATGTGCAAAAACTCGAATAAACCGAATGGAGTTATTACTGCTGTTTTGGGTATGTCCTCAGCGCGCACTGGGACTTGGTGGTAACCGCAGACCAGGTCTATTTTAGAAAAAATGCGCGCTCCTGCAAGGTGAACGGAAAAATCCTGAATGTGAAGAATTGGGTAGTGGTCGTGCGCTGTGGCGTTGTTCAACCTGCGGAAATCTCCGCAAGGTCACCATGAACCTTCAGCTTTAGGGACCATGTGTAGCGGGGAAGCCCATGAGCTGTTTGAGCGCCTGATGATGCCCACCCTCTCTAGGTTGGCAAACTCCTCGCGTGCTATGGCCAGTTTAGCTGCATCCAAGCGCTAAGGTCTTGCAAAAACGGGCGGCCCGGTGGTGGTGATAAAGTGCTCCACCCCGTGTTTAGCGATGGCTGCCGAAAACGTCGGGACAGTGAGTGCTGGGAACTGAGTGAGCAGTGTGTGGAACTTACCGCATGTAGCTGTGACGTTGTCTTGTGCTGTTGGCCGGGTCACTTGAGCTATACAGGGGAGAGAGTCAAAAGACAGTGCATTAACTAGGCGTCTGTTAGCGACATCTACCAACAAACCATGTGCACACAGAAAATCAGCCCCCAGTATGTGGTGATTAATTCGGCCATTGCAGAATATTCCACTTCTTTGCTTTAAAAAACTCCTGGGTTGCATTTGCAGTATGTTTTGGATCATTGTCCATCTGTACTGTGAAGCGCCGTCCAATCAACTTTGCTGCATTTGGCTGAATCTGAGCAGAAAGTATATCCCTATACACTTCAGAATTCATCCGGCTGCTTCTGTCTTTTGTCACATCATCAATAAACACAAGTGACCCAGTGCCATTGGAAGCCATGCATGCCCATGCCATCACACTGCCTCCACCATGTTTTACAGAAGATGTGGTGTGCTTTGGATCATGAACTGTTCCAATTCTTCTCCAAACTTTCTTCTTCCCATCATTCTGGTACAGGTTGATCTTAGTCTCATCTGTCCAAAGAATGCTGTTCCAGAACTGGGCTGGCTTCTTCAGGTGTTTTTTGGCAAAATCAATTATGGCCGTTCTATTTTTGAGGCTGATTAATGGTTTGCACCTTGTGGTGAATCCTTTGTATTTACTCTCATGAAGTCTTCTCTTTATGCTAGACTTAGATACTGATACACCTATTTCCTGGACAGTGTTCTTCACTTGAGTGGATGTTGTGAAGGGGTTGTTCTTCACCATGGAAAGGATTCTGTGATCATCCACCACTGTTGTCTTCCATGGACGTCCAGGCCTTTTTGAGTTCCCAAGCTCACCAGTGCACTCTTTTTTTCTCAGAATGTACCAAACTATTGATTTGGCCACTGCTAACATTTCTGCTATCTCTCTGATGGATTTCTTCTTTTTTTTCAGCTTCAGGATGGTCTGTTTCACCTCCATTGAGAGCTCCTTTGACCGCATGTTGTGTGTTAACAGCAACAGCTTCCAAATGCAAACGCCACACCTGGAATCAACTCCAGACCTTTTAACTGCTTAATTGATGACAGGTTAACGAGGGAAGAGCCCATGCAGCCTTGTTATTTTTTTTTTTTTTGCAGCCTTCTGAGTCAATTGTTCAATTACTTTTGGTCCCTTGAAAAAGAGGCGGCTACATATTAAAGAGCTGTAACTCCTAAACCCTTGCTCCAATTTGGATGTGAATACTCTCAAATTACAGCTGAGAGTCTGCCCTTTAAGCCCATATTGATTATATAATTGTATCCTGAATATGTTTTCGTGAACAGCTAAAATAACAAAACTTGTGTCACTGTCCAAATATTTTGGGGCCTAACTGTATATCAGTATGTAAATGTGCCATGCATTCTCTCTTGTCTGTATAAAGGTGCCGACTTGACATGCCTTAGGGAGCTCGTTCACAGTGCACTGACAACAGCGCACACACCAGCACATGGTGCTGCAGTGTGTCTCATGATGGAGGAATAAAAGCTCTTAAACTTTCAGCTCGCCGTGTCCGCCTGCACTTATTTTATGCCTCCACAACAACATGCTGATTTTTACAAGGGTATTGTTGGTTTAATGTTTATTTTTTCAATTTCAATAAATGTGTTATAAATAAATAAATTTTCAGAAATATCAATGATCATAAGACAGAAAAATAATAAAACTGAGGCGACTACAGTTAATGTGCTTGAGCTACTTATCCATTTTTTTAAGAAATAACTTTTCAACAGTCATGCTGTCTTTCTCAGTACATTCATCTCTGTCCTTATTGTCATGCAGGGCACAACAGTGCCTCAGCATAATGTTGTGTTATTGTTGTAACAAGCTCTTTGAAACACAACAGACACTTCACTGTGCAAATAAAAATAAATTATTAGAATAACCCAGCTGGGACTTGAACCCTAGCTTCCTAGTTGGACATTTTACCTCTAAGCTATTACTTAGTCACAAGTAAGATGAGGCCTCATGTGGAACTTCATTTGCTCTACTAGGCCATGTAGTCGACAAAGTATACAGCATGCAAATTTTTACAATGTGTATTTTTCAATTTAAACAAATGTGCTGTCTTTTAAGAAAAATCAGAATCAGAATCAGATTTATTGCCATTGTTCATGTAGTACACAAAGTAGGAATTTGTCTCGGTGCAATGCTGCAACATTAACATGAAAAAATAAGAGATAGAGATAAAAACTATACATGCAATAAAATGTAGAATATGAATGAGTAATACTAGTCAAGCAATTTTAAATATATTAGCGAGTAGCAGATATTGTGGAGTACCACATTGTGCAGTCGGTAATGCAAAAAGAAAACAGTGATGATTGACATGAGTCTGGTTGAGCTGCTGTACATAGTGCACGAGAGTCTAATAAGTCACTTAGTGTTCAGCAGTCTGATGGCAGAGGGGAAGAAGCTATTCATGTGATGGGAGGTTTTAGTCTGAATGGACCGAAGTCTTCTACCTGAGGGGAGGGGGGCAAACAGTACGTGACCAGGGTGTGAAGGATTGGCTATGATCCGGCCTGCACGCCTCCGGGTCCTGGAGATGTACAGGTCCTGGAGGGATGGGAGCTTGCAGCCGATCACCTTCTCAGCAGCGCACATCATGCGCTGCAGCCTTAGTCTGTCCCTGGCAGTAGCTCCTGCGTACCACACGGTTATGGAGGTGGTGAGGATGGACTCGATGATGGCCGTGTAGAACTGCACCAACATCTTGGTGGGTAGCTTGAGCTTCCTCAGCTGCCGCAGGAAGAACATCCTCTGCTGGGCCTTTTTGATGAGGGAGCTGATGGTCGGCTCCCACTTGAGGTCCCGGGTGATGGTGGTGCCCAGGAAGCGGAAGGAATCTGCAGTGGTGGTGGGAGAGCCTGTGAGGGTGAGGGGGGGCAGAGGGGTTGTGACTTTCCTGAAGTCTACGATCATCTCCACTGTCTTCAGAGCACTCAGCTGCAGGTTGTTGTGGCTGCACCAGGACGCCAGCTGGGCCACCTCTCTCCTGTAGACGGACTCGTCGCCGTTGGAGATGAGCCCGATGAGGGTGGTGTCGTCCGCAAACTTGATCAGCTTGACAGACTGGTGGCTGGAGGTGCAGGAGTTGGTATACAGGGAGAAGAGTAGGGGGGAAAGTACACAGCCCTGGGGTGATCCGGTGCTGATGCTGACGGAGTCTGAGACAGTCTTTCCCAGCCGCACATGCTGCCTCCGGTCCGTCAGGAAGTCGGTGATCCACCTGCAGAGAGAGTCAGGCACGTTGAGCAGGGACAGCTTGTCCTGGAGCAGAGCGGGACGGATGGTGTTGAATGCAGAGCTGAAGTCCACAAACAGGATCCTGGCATAGGTTCCCGGGGAGTCCAGGTGCTGCAGGATGGAGTGGAGGGCCAGGTTGACTGCGTCGTCCACAGACCTGTTGGCTCGGTAGGCAAACTGCAGCGGGTCCAGGAAGGGAGTGGTGATGGTCTTGAGGTGGGGCAGGACCAGGCTCTCAAAGGACTTCATGACTACAGAGGTGAGCGCTACAGGTTGTAGTCGTTAAGTCCAGTGATCCGTGGCTTCTTGGGGACAGGGATGATGGTGGAGGTTTTGAGGCAGGTCGGCACGTGGCATGACTTCAGGGAGGTGTTAAAAATGTCTGTGAAGACAGGAGTCAGCTCTTCCGCACAGTGTCTCAGGGTGGAGGGAGACACGCCGTCCGGACCGGGGGCCTTGCGTGGGTTAATCAATGATCAGTGATCATTGATCAATCAATGATCATAAGGGGGGAAAAAAGAATAAAACTGGGGTGACTCCAGTGAATGTGTCTGTGTTACTTTGTGTGCTTTTACTACTTATCCATTTTTATTAAGAAATAATAAATTTTCAACAGTCTTATACTGTCCCAGATTATTCAGCTCTGGCCTCATTCTCATGCAGGGCACAAAGCAATAGTGCCTCAGCATAATGATGCGTAATAATGATCCAAGCTCTTCTGAAATACAAGAGACAGTTCACCTTGCAAAAAAAAAAAAAATGAAATTAAAAGAATGACACAGCTGGGATTTGAATCCAGGTCTGCCACTTGCAAAATGGATTATATTACCACTAAGCCATCACCTCAGTTGCAGTGAATGGCCACTATTTGTCAAAAATATATCAATGGGAGAAAAGAGCTCAACTTGTTCCCAGACGGGAGGAGTCCGTGTTTTTGGTGCTGGCTCCATCTGAAAATTGGCTGTGACAAATCCCTTACACAGTCAAACAAAACATGAGGGACAGGGAACGGCTTTCTGACCCAGTCACGTGGTCTGATGCCAACACATGCATCACGAGTCATGCCTCGCTACTTATTTCCTGGATAAGATCGGATCACCGTTTGGGGCACCGGTGCCTGCGTTCCTATCACTATGCTTCAGCACTGGCTCATTGGGTATACTGCCTAGCAAGTGCCTTTTGAACTAAAACTTGAGGAAGCTGTATTTAATTCCTCTCTCTTTTTTCTCCTCTCAGGTTGCTGCCATCCATGTGGTGCATCTCCGGGGATCGTTGTGCACTCACCTGCTCCATCATCCTCACCTCCACTTCAGCTGCCTGTCTCCACCCGGTCAGACACCGTCTACAGCTCCTCTCCTTCTCTACTCACTGTCAGCCTCATCCTGCTGGTTCATCTATTCCTGCTGGGTCTCTCTGTTGGGTTCTTTGCTCAGCTCCCGTAAGTGGCAATTTGTCTTCCAATCTCCCTCCTCCTATTAATCAGCTCTCGTCTCCTCCACACAGGCTGAGTCTTCTTCTGGCGAGTGACATTTTTCCCTAACTGTGCTGACTTTTTGGACTAATAAATTGTTTAAACTTAGCTTCTCTGTGTCGTGTGTGTTTTCTCTGGTGTGGCACCCTGCACGTGAGCTGATCATTGTTTCACTATGACAGTACTGTTGCTTGTCCAGCTGCCGGCTATGCTTTGGTGCCTCGCTGCTGCCTTGGTTAAGGCCCCGTCACACCTAGATGATTTAGGCAGTGTTTGCAAAATGTATGAAAAATTTGGAGAATACGCTGGGGTAGGTGAATCAACTATGGCTCAGTATTGTCTAAGTTAAGAGCATGCTGAAGCACACTGGTATTTGGCATTGTTCACCAAGCTCGTCTGAAAAAATTAATTTTCAGCATGTTGAAAACTTTCCGATGTATCCACCGTATGGCTGATAATGTCCCACATTCATGGAGCAAATGGTATATTTGCAGTGCTGGCTCACATTAAAAACCTGTACAGAGCACTCTGCCTGCAGCGCATACGCACACACGCACACTCACAGGACCTGTTGGGGGGTTTTACATTTAACTGAAGCATATACAATCATCTGTCCTGTGTTGTGTGATAGATATGCCAAAATGTCAGAACACCTGGAGGAGGAGGAACCGATCGGCTGAAGCACAAAGCTCATCTGTTTGCTGTTGGCTGCACCTCCCAGCAAAAGTACACTTCATGTATTATTTTAGTTTTATTTTTTTTTACTTTATTGAAAATAAACTTTTTTATCGCCATCAGTTCACGTGCCTTTGAGCCAGGTTGTGACAACTGTTATCTGATGTTCCTGACGTGTACAGCTGTTTTAGATGTAACTGACCTGACAGATTTGACAGCTCTGCCAGTTCGGTCACGCCCCCCGCCGTGGTGTTTGGAGGGGAGAATCATCTCAGTTGAACAGAGATGACTCTCTCCCAAAACTAGGATTCATGGATCAGGAGGCAACGGCAGTTTGGGATGACTGCACTATGCAGAAGTTAGACTATTGCGCACAAGTTGTGAATGTCAGCAACACGCTAAGCATTAGTTGGTTTAAGTTACTATTACTTAATTATATGTTCAAGTCCTTATGGATACGCAATGCCTATGGCCAAAAGTGAAAATTTCAGCATATCCAGCGTTTTAGACCAATTTCTATACTTTTGGCAACGCTGTCTAAATAGTCATGGTGTGAAGGACAGCTCAAGTTTGCAAACCCTGTCTAGCTCCAAGTAGTTACTCGATCAGTTGCAAACAGGCATTCCCAGCAAGATAATTTGCAGCACTCCTCAGAGGCTGTAATCCAAGGATACCACTCATTGTTAATATGGAAGTGACGGACAAATCCTTTCCCTGGCTGAGACGGGCCTGCTAGCTTCGAGGTTGGCTGACCTCTCTTCATAATGACCATATTTTCTTGAAAAGTTTTTTTTTTTTTTTTAATACTAGCAACCAAATCATTTCCCTCTCCCCTGCCAGCCATTGTGGGTGGAAAAACAGCTATATTTAAACAGATACAGTATATTGTAGCTGCTTAAGCAAGTCCTTGCACTGGCATTTTGCTAGCTAGGATCCTCTGCACTGTGGGTGGAGGAGTCCAACCATCCAATCAAAAGGTGTGAAAATTAGTGATGTTCGATACCACTGAGTTCCTTTCCGATCCGATACTGAGTAAAATTCAGGCTGGTATCGGCGATACCGATACCGATATTTTTTGCGACTACACCTAATATGTCTTTTAAATCTAAAAAAACGCATGACGCACTTACCCAGGCGGAAGAAAAAGTAGTCCCACTAACCGCGTGTCACTTAGACAACATCTCAATAGTTTAGTTACTTTTCACCATGTTTCTGTTAAGGATATACGTATATATGTATACTCGCTGCTCTTGTTTTTCTCTTGCCTTCTGATTATTGCTCTGAGTGTTGCTATCCCTGTGCTGTTGCAATCCTGGAATTTCCCCATTGTGGGACTAATAAAGACTTATCTTATCTTATCATACCTTACCTCAAATGACTTAAGTATCAAGAGTATCGATATTTTGATTTGAGTATCGATTTAAGAGCATAAAGATCCGGTATCGGAGGTATCGATATTTCAGGATCGATCCGCACATCACTAGTGAAAATTCCGACGTTCTCGGATGCCTTCTATGCGTACCCCTGGATGTACAGAAGACATCTGTTTGGTTAAAGCGAAAGGATAAGTTTACAGTCCTCGGACGGTGACATTTTTTTATTGAACCAATAAACTGATTGTATGAAAATATTCCATTCTGGCCATTCCCGTGATTTAATATGTGTCACCAGCCTCCATAAATGACTATTTGGTAATAGCCCATCTTTCACTTAGTGATGCTGCAGTACCGCCATCTGTCGATAGGGGCAGGCAACAGTGACGTCAGCTCAGGAAGAAGTTCAGGTTCAGGTTACTTTATTTGTACCCGTAGGTAGATTTGTTTTGCAGTTGGTGACATCCATATTTACAAGCCACTAATTACATTCAACATAGACACAAACACAGGCACACATCTTACAAAATAGGTAAATATAAAATATGTACAATATAATTTTGATAGCTGGTGAGGGTGAAAGTGAGGGTGATATTGCCTGCCTGTGCTGTGAGCCTCATCAGAGAAACATTCCCATCAGATCACTACAAGGGATTTTGCCTACCAAGATTAGATTTGTGAAAAATGATATTTAAATAAAGTTTTGTAAAATCATATATTGAGTTTATTAATGTTCATGTCAATTTTATAATTCTAATATTTCAGCATTCATCAAAGTTGCATGTCATATACATTTGAATAATTTTTCTACCATTTTATGGTATAAAATTCGGGTTCAATTCGGCACTCAATGTGGTGGGAACTCTGGCTTGTACATAGTGCCACTGCTCCCATAAGTGGGTTGGATCAACCAAGGTTTTGTTGAACAGAGTATTCATCAGATCATCCACATATTCTGAAAAAAAATATATTCAATAAAAATTAGCCATCCATTTGACTACAGTATGAAATACAAATTTGACCCAAATTAACATAATTTGATAAAAGCTATGAAATGTGAAAGTTGAATGAAGACCAACCCTCCACCCACTGTAAATATCATATACAAGCCTAGAAAATGATACTAATATTTCTTATACTCCCCGAAAGTTGGATTAACTTTCTTTGCTTGCAGTGTATATCCGCCTTTTTTGAATTTTGGGTACCTGATGATGAAGACAATATAAGCAATATAAGCTGCGGCTTCAGCCATCACCCATTTCGGATAACTTACGTGGAATTGTATAGTAGGAGGAGTCTTTGTCTAATTTGACCTTGTTGTTATATTATACAGTTTCTTTTAACCTGTACTGTACTATCCGAAATAAATTCATTCATTCATTCATTAAGACCGGCTCACCATCACCATTCTGTGCCTGCTTGCAGCCTGCATTTTCATTAAAGTGCATTGCAGCTAAACAAAGTCTGTAATTAAAATATTATCACAATGATTTATTTTTGGACATATAAGTGATCTGTCTATCAGCAGAAACTCTATGTAATTGGCACTGTTATTATAATTACATTTCATATTTTTGGTCACATATTGCATCTCCTCACCTTGTCAACATTCCAAGGAATGAGAAGTGTACACTCTTTGGTGCAAAATGAATAATCAGACTGTGGAAAGCCTCCACATTTGAAGTTTGCTGCCCTGGACTCAGCTTTCGCACATCCCTGAGGACCCGTGTTTTGTTGATCATATCAACAACTTTTTCACAGCCCTTTGTCCCTGAAATAAATAAATTGTAGGTGTGAGATATGTGACCAAAAATGATGAAAATCAATGGGATAATAATTTATATATATATATATATAATACATGCACTGTTGTTTCATTGTGTGAAACTGTTTTTTGTGTTAGGTTGCAGTCTCTCAGGAGCTGCGGGATTGTATGTAGTGCTCGCATCTTTGTATTTGTACTACGCAGGTGTGCGCGCAGCTGAAGCCGCTGATGAGCGGCGAGTCGTGACACAAATTGCATCTTATTCTCGAAATCGCTGTCAACGAAATGTCTACTGCACATGTTGGGTGAGTTACCGACATCATTCCAATTTTTTCGCGTTTTCTGAACGAATTTCACCCATGCCGTTCTGATTTTCCCAAGGACGGGAAATTCAAAAACACTCACCGCATGCTCCGCTGGTATAACGTCGCACCCGTAGACAACACAACGCCAAACCATAATTAATTCAATTCCTGAAATCCTAATCTTAATAAATAATCTATTTGTAATCCACAAATACTCCGAGAAATATCCGTAATCGCCGATTTTAAAACGTAAACAACAAACAATGTCCGCCGAGCGTGTGCGTGTCTCTCCCTGTGATGATGTCACACAGTCAGTGGCCATCTTAGCCGCCGATCGCTCGGCTGAGTCAGACAGCTCTCAAGGACAGCATACTTCAAGAGCGCATTGCCACCTTATGCGACATTTGTTGACACCAAAACATGTGCGGTTCAAATTAGCTCGTCTCACATAAAAATTTAAGATATGATTTAGCGATATTGAATTTTCGTCCGGCCGACGCCTTAAGTTTAACAGTTAATTTAACCTACAGAGTCGCACCGTTAATTCCTGAAGGCCCAAGGCAGATTTGCGTGACCCTGGCAACACAGATGGTTGAAATATGATTGGACAAAAACACTCCAACATACATTACACTACTGGAAGGAGTGCAACCAAGAGAAAAGCTACAAAATGAAGAGAATAGACTACTGGGAATAATTTAAGACATCCTCATGGAACAAATACTGTATATTGTAAAGGTTGTAAATGTAACTCTGATAGTGTTTAGGCCAGCAGAGAAAGCTTTGCTGGCCCTGAGGGTCTACCACTGATAAAATGTTTGGGGTCCACATGCGTCTGTGCTTCCCTTTGTCTGAGCTGGTGAGGAGGAGGAGGAAAGAGCTCCACAAGTGGAACCTAAATACCCTCCCTTCACCTGGTCAGAACTCTAAGGTCTGCTTCAGGGTCCAGCCCTGCTACAATAAGAACACAATGATTAAAAAAAAGTGCATGAGTCAGTGAATATTGCATTGCCCATTAGACTGAGGGTGGATGGCTGTTCAGTTACTAGGAGGGTGGGGGGTGCATACATTTAACAGCTTGTAGGTAGAAGCTGTTCTATCATCTACCCTATGGAAGTGTGAAAAATGCATTCAGGTTGCCCACCTGTGAAACTTTCTGAGCGTTCAATGAAGGACTTGTGAGATTGTACAGCACTTGTTGAGAGATCGTTGAAAGATCATTTGGAGATCTGGCCATTTTGCCATCTCTCAGCGATCTCCACCCCGTGTAAAAAGAGGTAAAAGGCTCTGACTGAAAGGACATATAATAAACAGCCAGTGTGAGACCAGGCTGTATTACCTAAAACAGCGTGTGCCAGAATTTATTTGAAACAGATCTGCATCTTTCCAACAACACTCGGCATTTACACTATTACCACAGTGAGGTTTACTGCCTGACCACTGCAGTTAATTTCAATATTTAACGGCTCATCCTGTGGGTGAGCCCCAAGTTGGGCAATCCACAAAAAAAAGCCCGTTCAATGTTGTGCTTCCTGTTTGCTTGTCATGGTTACTTTAACTGTAAGAATTTCATTTTTATGAAAAGATGAAATGGTGTTTTGTTTTTTCTTCTCATGCTTAAAGCCCTGGAGTGCTACATAAAAGCTTGCTTTCAAAAACATCCTCCTTCCTGCCAGGTGACACAATGGAGAAGCATATAGCCCCAGGCCAGACAGTGAGACGTAAACTGCAGAGGGATGGAGCTGAGCCAGCCCCCACCGGGCAGGATGACCATAAAGTGAAAGGATGGTGGTCACAGCGGTGATTTTTTTCTGTCGGCACTCATGGTGTGAGTTTATGACTGCCTGAACAGTTCTGATGTAAACATGTAATTTGCGTTATTGTGCATTTGCGTGTTTCTGCCAATACTTATCTTCAGATATATATTTTTTTTTTTGGTGGGGGGTGAGCCTATACTTAAAACAAAAAACAAAAAAAAACAAACCTTTACAAGACTATATCAAGCCTTCAAGATCCAAAACAGATTACTCATTATTGTACATCCCAGGAATGAGCTGACTCCAGCCTTATGTGGGTGCCCAGAGTCTCTGATCAAGACAAGAATCTGTGTTAATTTAATTGGAGTAAAATCCCATCTGTGATCACTGTTTGAAATTGACTTGAAGACAACCTCAAACTGTGCAGTTTCAAAGCCACTTTAGTCCAGAGCAGACTGGGCATGAGAGAAAATCCCAGATTCTGGCAAGACAGTACCCCACCCAATCATCCTCAGCAGGCAACACCCCCCACAACTCAGTGATGTTTGCACAGTATGAAATGGTTAATGGCCCACAATCCAAGCTCTGATGATCACCCCGACAGTCAGATTGTGGTTGATTGAAATGCCAGCGACGTCTGAACATTTCATCTTTATTGGTGGCGTCGGCGCTGGAGAATACTTTAATGTCAGGATGCAGGCATCTCAATTATGTGCCTGTCCACTGATATAAAAATCACAAATAAAACCCGACCTCCTTGGTTACTGCGGAGTGCACTTGTCATGTTAAAACTGCAATAATCTGTTTTGGTGACGGTGTCAGACTAGTAATGGAAAATGAAACTTTGTATCTATGAAAATGATTGGTTTTCTGTAAAATCCCTAATGTAGTTTTGGGATGAAGCAGAAAATAAATGACATCTTTCAGATGAGTGAATCAGTTTCAACTCTGGAAGTCTTTCAGGGTGAAAACAATCATCTCAAGTTCTCAAAAAGAAAAAAAGAAAAATTCTAATCAGAGATTTCTAACTCCTTGGTTCAACACAGAGACTTGTAGCTTAAAACAGATACTGTAACTCGTCAATTAGAAAGAAAATGGCACTCCACTAAATTAGATGAAATCTATTTAGCTTGGAGAAATCATCTAATTAAAAAAAAATCTCTTAGGAAAGCTAGATCAAGTTATTATTCTGTATTAATAGAAGAGAACAAGAATAATCCCAGGTTTCTTTTCAGCACTGTAGCCAGGCTGACAAAGACTCAGGATTCTGTCAGTCCTAGCATTCCCTTAGAGCTTTCTTGACAGGACTTTATGAACTTTTCAATAATAAAATTTCATCTATCAGAGATAAAATCAGTCAGATTTTTCCCACTGTTAACTTAAATACAATAACTACTACAACTCCTTCAACTGATATCTGATTGGATGAGTTTACTCCAACTGACCTTTTAGAGTTAGATAAAATAATTTCCTCATCTAAGCCTTCAACTTGTCTTTTAGGCCCTATTCCTACCAGGTTATTTAAAGAAGTCTTCCCATTTATTGGTAGCTCTATTCTTCAAATAATCAATTCTTCGTTAACATTAGGCCATGTACCACAGGCTATTAAAACTGCTGCAATTAAACCCTTACTTAAAAAGCCAACACTGGATCCAGGAGTTTTAGCTAACTATAGACCAATCTCTATTCTGCCTCTCATTTCAAAAATCTTAGAACTAGTTGTTACTATGCAATTATTTGACCACTTGCAGGGAAATGGTTTATTTGAAGAGTTTCAATCTGGGTTTAGAATCCATCATGGTACTGAAACAGCTTTAGTGAAGGTCAGTAATGACCTCCTTATCACATCTGATAATGGACTTGTTTCTGTACTTGTCCTTTTAGACCTTAGTGCAGCTTTTGATACTATCGATCATAATATTTTACTTGATAGATTAGAACACCATGTTGGATTAAATGGAACTTCGTTGCAGTGGTTTAGATCTTATTTATCTGATAGGTTCCAGTTTGTTCATGTAAATGATGAGTTTTCTCTCAGCTCAAAGCTTAGTCATGGAGTTCCACAGGGATCTGTGCTTGGCCCTACTCTTTTTAGTTTATATATGCTTCCGTTAGGCAACATTATTAGAAAGCACTGTATACATTTTCACTGTTATGCAGATGACACACAATTATACCTGTCAATGAAGCCAGATGATACTAATCAATTAGCCAAGTTAGAAGCCTGTCTTAAGGAAATCAAAGCTTGGATGACTTGTAATTTCCTGCTATTAAATTCAGATAAGACTGAAGTCATTCTTGTTGGTCCAAAAAACCTTAGAAATTCCTTTCCAAATCAAACTTTCAGTTTGGATGCAGTTACTCTTTCTCTTAATAGCTCTGTGAGGAACCTTGGAGTTATTTTTGATCAGGATTTGTCCTTCAATTCACATATTAAATTTGTTTCTAAGACTGCCTTCTATCATTTGCGTAATATTGCCAAGATTAGGAGCATCTTGTCTCAGAGTGATGCTGAGAAACTAATCCATGCCTTTGTTAACTCTAGATTAGATTATTGTAACTCTTTATTATCAGGTTTTCCTAAAACATCTTTAAAAAGTCTTCAGCTGATCCAAAATGCTGCAGCAAGAGTTTTATCAGGTACTAGAAAGAGAGATCATATCTCTCTGGTTCTGGCCTCCCTTCATTGGCTTCCCGCTGAGTTTAGAATTAAGTTTAAAATCCTTCTTCTCACTTTCAAAGCTCAAAATAATCAGGCCCCTTTTTATTTAAAA
Source organism: Pholidichthys leucotaenia (assembly GCA_020510985.1). Lineage (NCBI taxonomy): Eukaryota > Metazoa > Chordata > Actinopteri > Cichliformes > Pholidichthyidae > Pholidichthys > Pholidichthys leucotaenia. Next base: position 395,275,852 of record CM035841.1, read on the forward strand.
GATCTGATACTACCCTGTGATCCTAACGAGCACAATCGTCCCAAAATGCAGGATTACTTGTAACACCTAGAATCTCCAAAAGTACAAAGGGAGGCAGAGCCTTCAGTTATCAAGCTCCTCTCCTGTGGAACCTGTCATGTTGATAGAAAGATCAGCTCACGTGCAGGGTGCCACACCAGAGAAAACATGCACAACACAGAGAAGCTACATTTAAACATTTTTTTAATCACCAAAATAAGGAGCACAGTTATAGAAAGACGACACTCGCCAGAGGAAGACTCAGCCTGTGGGGAGAGACAAAAGCTGATTAGTGGGAGGAAGAAGGTCGGGAAGCGGTGAAGCCAAATATGCCACTTACGTGTTCTGAGCAGAGAACCCGACAGAGAAACCGAGCAGGAATAGACGAACCAGCAGGATGAGGCTTGCAGGGAGTAGGAAAGAAGAGGAGCTGGGTGGTGTCTGACGGGGTGAAAACAGGCAGCTGAGGTGCAGGTGAGGATGATGGAACAGGGGAGCTCACAATGATCCCCGGAGATGCACCACACAGATGGCAGCAACCTGGGAAGAGGAGAAAAAAGAGGAATTAGACAATTAATCCTCATGGTGGAAATATAACTCGCTTGCTTGTTTAACAGGCAGTATACCCAATGAGCCAGAGCTGAAGCCGTCGCAGGTGGATCCTTATAAGCGCTGGCTATGCAGAGACGGCAGGTGTGTCCACTCATGCAGGTGTAGCGATTACCTGCAGAGCCGGGGGAACTTTCACAGGAAGGGAGGAGGGCACGTGCTCACCTAATCATGACAGTGCCCCCCCCCCCAATGAGTGCCTCCTGGCGGTCCACTGGACTTGTTAAGATGGGTTCTGTGGAAGGCCCGGACCATCCCCTTGTTGAGGAAGAAGGCTCCGGGGATCCAAGACCTTTCCTCAGGGCCGTAGTCCTCCCAGTGGACGAGGTATTGCAGGGCCCGGCCCCAATGGCGAACATCTAGAATTCTCCGGACAGTGTAGGTGGTCTGGCCGTTGAGGATTCGGGGAGGGGGAGGTGGCTTTGGGGGGGACAGAGAGGGCTGGCAGAGAGGGGTTTGATTTTGAAGGCATGGAATGTCGAATGGATACAAAGTGTCCGTGGGAGCTTTAGGCAGAACGTTACATCATTGATTATCTGGGAGATGGTGAATGGACCCAAGAAGCGAGGTGATAGTTTCTTAGATTCCGTCTTCAAGGGCACTTTGTCCGCCGATAGCCACACGCGCTGCCCGACTGTATATTTAGGTGCTAGGACCCACTTACAGTCCACGTACTGGTGGTTCCGTTTCGTAGAGCGGAGGAGGGCGGCTCGAGTGGCTCTCCAGAGTTGATGGCAGTGGCGGGCGTGGGCTCCCACGGATGGCACAGTGACCTCCCTCTCCACCATGGGCAATAAGAGAGGGGTATACCCCATGGATGCCTAAAAGGGCGTGAGTCCAGTGGCTGAAGAAACTGCTGAATTGTGGGCATATTCCACCCAGGTGAGATGGGTGCTCCATCTAGTGGGGTTGCAGGAAGCTATGCATCTGACGGCGGCCTCCGGGGACTGGTTGGCGCGCTCAGCATGCCCGTTGCTTTGTGGATGGTATTCTGAGGTGAGGCTGACTGTGGAGCCCAATGAGCGTCAGAAGGATCTCCAGATATGGGAAGTGAACTGTGGGCCCCGGTCAGACACAGTGTCCATGGGGATTCCATGAAGACAGATGACGTGATTGGTCAGTAATTCAGCGGTCTCAGAAGTGGAGGGTAATTTGTGGAGGGGCACCAGGTGGATAGCCTTGGAGAAGTAGTCAATTATGGTGAGGATTACGGTGTTACCTCGAGAAGGTGAAAGTCCAGTGACGATGTCCAAGGCTATGTGCGACCATGGTCGGCTGGGGACAGGTAACGGATGGAGCAGGCCTGCAGAAGGTGATAAGTCAGCTTTATTATGGGCGCACACCTGGCAGGCTTTCACATAGTCCCAGATGTCTGTCCACAGAGTGGGCCACCAGAACACTCGCCGGCTTAGATCCATCTCCTGTGTCGCTGGTGCTCCTCTAGAGCCAGACGGGCCCAGCCGAGCACCATTGGTTTGGAAGAGGAGTTGCCTCCACCTGTGTCAGTAACCTGGACAGGTACAAGCGCGACAGGCGAGTGAGAGGAGGATTTACGCTCCTTCACGCGCTCACGGAACCGGTTGTCCAAACCAACAGCCTGATCGATTAGACCGTCTAGAGAGGAGGGAACAGCATGAACCGCCAGGTTGGCCCACCTGGCCCAGATAATGCCGGACATGGCAAAGAAAGCCCTTACATTTTCCCACCTCTCCTGTGTACAGAGCAGGTGAAGGAACGGAAGTTGTTAGGTGGACGGTGGAAGAAACAGGGGCACCCAGTGGAGAGGAAGGGCCTGAATGAGACATATGGGTCAAATGCTCGGTGACCACACTCAGCTGCTGCGTAATTGTTTGCAACTGTTGCGTGAGCATGGCCATCTGCCTCTCTGTGATGTTGAGGTGGTGAAGAGCAGAGTGTTCTGCTGATGCAGCCCCCACTGAGCAAACGTTCTGGCTGGCTTGTTTTGTCATATTGATAGAAAGATCAGCTCACATGCAGGGTGCCACACCAGAGAAAACATGCACAACACAGAGAAGCTACGTTTAAACAGTTTAATAATCCCAAAAATAAGGAGCACAGTTATAGAAAGATGACACTCGCCAGAGGAAGACTTAGCCTGTGGGGAGAGACAAGAGCTGATTAGTAGGAGGAAGGAGGTTGGGAAGCGGTGAAACCAAATATGCCACTTACGTGTTCTGAGCAGAGAACCCAACAGAGAAACTGAGCAGGAATAGATGAACCAGCAGGATGAGGCTGGCAGGGAGTAGAGAAGGAGAGGAGCTAGGTGTCTGACCGGGTGAAAACAGGCAGCTGAGGTGCAGATGAGGATGATGGAGCAGGGGAGCGCACAATGATCCCCGGAGACGCACTGCACAGATGGCAGCAATCGGGGAAGAGGAGAAAAAAAGAGGAATTAGACAATTTATCCTCACGGTGGAAATATAACTCGCTTGCTTGTTTAACAGGCAGTATACCCAACGAGCCAGCGCTGAAGCCGTCACAGGTGGATCCTTATAAGCGCTGGCTAGACGGAGACGACAGGTGTGTCCACTCACGCAGGTGTAGTGATTACCTACGGAGCTGGGGAAACTTTCACAGGAAGGGAGGATGGTGTGCGCTCACCTGATCATGACAGAACCAGCTGCCAATCTGGATTTGTGAGTCAGACTCGATCTCTGTTTTTAAGAATAGGGTTAAAACCTTCCTTTTTGATATAGCCTATAATTAGGATGGGATCATGTGTCCCTGAACCCTCTCTTAGTCATGCTGCTAATAGGTTTAGACAGCCGGGGGACCTCCAATAATGCATTGGGCTTCACTCTTTTCTTCATATTTTTGGTGGTCAGTAACATCTGTTTGTTCTCTCCCATCGATTGAGTCCCCGTTGCGCTGTTTGCTCTCTATATGTCTGTTCTTTTCTTCTTCTTCTCTATCCTCTCACCCCCAACCAGTCGCAGAGGATGACTGTCCCTCCCTGAGCCTGGTTCTGCTGGTGGTTTCTTCCTGCTAAAAGGGAGTTTTTCCTCTCCACCTTTGCCAAGTGTTTGCTCACAGGGGATCACCTGATTGCTGGGGCCTTTCTGTAATTGTGGGGTTTTCCCCTACAGTTGAAAGTGCCATGGGAAGTTTGTTGTTGTGAAATGGCACTATATAAATATAGTTGAATTGAATTGAAGTCTTACTGAATGGTGCCTCTGAAAAGCTTATTTGCTTGTTTACACTTGTTATTTTAATGTGATCATGTGTAAGGTAATTCAAATTGATCTTGTTGCTTAAGCCAGCTCTATAAGCAAAAGATAATTGGGCCAAATTCTGAACCTTATTCTCACATTCTGACAACCACAGGGGATGTTCTGATCATTTTGGTTGACCTACTTGTCCTATCTAACCGATCCGGTATGATTTTCCTGTGGTGAATGCAGTTACAAGTGATCAAATCTGCTTTGACAAACGTCTGGGCCACTTATACTGTATGCTCTGGGGATTATTACATGAACCAAATGGTAATCAATTGGAAACTGATCTGAGGGATGATGGAAGCTGCATCTCTCTTTTATTTAAAATCTAAAGTCTGTTTAACCATGAGAGATTCTGTGATATACTTCAATGATCATATTTGCCACTCCCATTTATTTTCTACCACTTTGACTTGTTTTTGAGAAAGTGACTTGTAAAAATAATTAGTCACGCTTTGCATTTTGATTTATTTAACAATATGAGGTGCTAAAATGGACAAAGATGACCCGGATTACTTCAAACCTGACAGTCATCATCAACCCTAATGGACTGCCGACATATTATTCATTATCTTGCTTTTATTAACAGAGGTTTTGGTTTAAGTGCTTTTGTTTTGATTCTAGACATTGTTTAAATGGATATGTGGCTGTTTGTAACAGTTACTGTTTTACCAGACAGTGATAAAGCATGAGAAGCAAGTTTTGTTTGTCGCTAGTGTCATTTGCATCAGACTCAAGGCTTATATGCTGTTGGACATACAGTAGTTGAGTAGTTTAATGTAAGGTAATACACTTCCTTGTCATATAAGGAATTGTCAAACAGCTTTAAAGGGCTCACTGACTGAAAAAATGGTGTGTTTTTAGGTTTTAACCTTCTGAAATGCATCTATTGGTCATGTCGTTATCGAAAAAATATCAAAACACTCTTCTTAAAACCAGATCAACAATTCGCCAAAGCTCAGTGCTTAGACGCGACCAAGCTCGCCATAGCTCGGGACGAGTTTACCACCCTTGAAAAACTAGGCATTATCAGGCGCTCAAAAAGCCCCTGGGCGTCACCGCTTCACATGGTCCCGAAATCCGACGGTTCTTGGAGACCGTGCGGCGATTACTGCAGATTAAACAATGCGACAGCGCATGACCGCTACCCTATTCCTCACATCCAAGATTTTTCACTACATCTGGCGGGTGCGCGCATTTTTTCAAAAATAGACCTGGTCCGCGGCTATCATCAAGTCCCCGTTAGAGCAGAAGACATTCCTAAAACAGCTGTAATAACCCCCTTCGGTCTTTTTGAATTTTTGCGGATGCCTTTTGGCCTCAAAGGCACTGCTCAAACCTTTCAGCGGATGATGGACGCAGTATTACGCGATCTCCCTTTCGTGTTCGTCTACCTCGACGATATGCTGGTAGCCAGCTCGTCTGAGGAAGAACACGAACAACATCTCACTATGGTTTTTCAGAGACTAGAAGAGCACGGGTTAATAATCAATCCAGCCAAATGCAAATTCGGCGTGTCACAAATCGATTTTTTGGGACACAGAGTTTCACCGAAGGGGGCAGTCCCACTGCCAGACAAAGTTCACGCAGTAAAAAGTTTCCCACGGCCACAAACGGTCAAATCGCTGCAAGAATTTTTGGGAATGGTTAATTTTTACAACCGTTTCCTCCCCCGCGCAGCTCCGCTCATGCAGCCCCTATATGACGCGCTCAGAAAACAAAAACCTTCCAACGCGGTTGAATGGACCCCGGAGCGCGAACGCGCCTTCGCGGAAGTAAAAAGTGCCCTAGCTAATGCCACATTGTTGGTTCACCCTGATCCCTCGGCCCGCATTGCGCTAACCACAGACGCTTCAGACCTGGCCATAGGGGCGGTTGTAGAACAACACGTTGGCGGAACCTGGCAACCTTTGGCATTTTTCAGCAAATCGCTAAACCAAACTGAGCGTAAATACAGCACCTTTGACAGGGAGCTGCTAGCGCTTCATTTATCCATCCGCCACTTCCAGTTCTGATTGGAAGGGCGGCGTTTCACGGCTTTTGTAGACCACAAACTGCTGACCTTTGCTATGGCTAAAATTTCTGAACCGTGGTCAGGCAGGCAACAAAGACAGCTAGCTGCGATTTCAGAGTTCACCACAGACATTCGACATGTGGCAGGCAAACTTAACGTGGTAGCAGACTGCCTCTCTCGTGCTGTGACATCACCAGAGCGCGAGGAGACAGATTATACTACCTCAGCCGCAGAACTCTTCGCCAACGCGGACGCATACGCAGCCCCAATCCACGTGGGGATAGATTATACAGCCATGGCGGAGGAGCAAAGTAGTGACGCGGACGTGCGCGCACTCCTGTCTGGACCAACAGGGTTAAGGCTAGAGGAAAGGGGTTTACGCGACGGTGTACCCCCCCTAATATGCGACATCTCAACCGGACGACCTCGCCCGGTAGTCCCAGCTGCATGGCGCCGCCGTATTTTCGACTCAATTCACTCCCTCGTGCACCTAGGTGTGCGCGCTTCGGTTAAAATGGTCGCCGAAAAGTTTGTGTGGCCTGGCCTGCGCAAAAACGTAAAAGAATGGGCAAAGACTTGCATTTCTTGTCAGCGCGTCAAAATACACAAACACACAAAAGCCCCTCTAGAGCCTTTTCGAATCCCTGCTAGAAGGTTCGACCACGTTCATGTCGACCTCGTGGGACCACTACCTTCCTCCCAAGGTTTCACACATCTGTTAACGATGATAGACCGCACTACGCGCTGGCCTGAGGTGGTCCCTCTGGCGTCAACCACAGCGGAGGAAGTCGCTAGCATTTTTTTGACAAACTGGGTGGCACGTTTCGGCGTCCCATCGGACATCACGTCCGATAGGGGGCCTCAATTTGTCTCGGAGCTTTGGTCAGCCATGGCCAGCAGCTTAGGAGCGACAATTCACCGCACCACCGCTTATCACCCTCAGGCTAATGGGTCATGCGAACGTTTTCACAGGTCTTTAAAGGCCGCCCTCAGAGCCTCACTAACGGATACAAATTGGGTAAATAAACTTCCTTAGGTTTTATTGGGGTTGCGTGCTGCACCTAAAGAGGATCTAGACGCCTCCCCAGCAGAATTAGTTTTTGCACAACCTCTCAGGCTCCCAGGTGAATTTTTTACCAGAGAACCCAGAGCCAGGGCATCTTCCAGCCCCGAGGTTTTTAGGCAGCAACGGACCGGACTCTCTCCCCGGGCCGGCACATCACTCTTTTCCACGGGTTTTTGTCCCCCAAGCTTTAAAAAACGCTGAATTCGTTTTTGTTAGGCATGAAGCTTTAAAATCAACTTTCCGCCCACCATACGATGGACCATTCAGAGTGCTGGAACCTGGTGATAAGCATTTTGTGCTTGATTTTGGGGACAGAAAAGAAACAGTCAGCATTGACAGACTTAAACCTGCTTTCTTGTTGAGAGACGAGCCTGCACGGTTGGCGAGAGCACCTCGGCGGGGTAGACCCCCCAAGAGAAAAGACTCAGCCCCCCTGCAGGGAACAAATAATCACTCTCCTTCCCAAGCTGCAGATTCCTTACAGGAAGGTCCCACCAGGACGCCCGAACGGACCCACAGCAGATTCGGAAGAAGATTTAAGCCCAGACGGCACAGGGACTGATGCAAACTACTCAAAAGTTGTTCACTAATTGTGCTGTAACAGTTTAGGACTGATTTGTGATATTACTATGCTGTTATGATTACCACTGAACTCTCTACAGGAGCATAGCTGCTGGAAAGTTTCTTCTTTGTCAAGAGGTGTAGCAGTTAGTATGTCATAATAATTATCTTAAACTGTGAATTTTTCTATTGTCCTTTTCTTAGTCGTTTGGGGGGGGGGGCTGTGGTCTATATTAATCATATATCCCATAACCTACATATGTATAAGCATGTGAGAATGTTTGGTGACTACATATGTAAAGCGACTTCACACCTCAGAACAGGACAAAGGGTCTCAACCACCAGTGAAGATCAAAGAGCATCCGAGGCACTGCGGTGGAGACCAGATAGGTCGCCCTGACCTCGCAGGGCCAGGTGGAGGGGTACGGAGACAAAGGAGGTGATTAAGTAATGGGGGATGTCAGCTTTGAGATGCATGTCTTTTGTTGTGTGTGAGTATAAGTACACAGAGCCGAATGTGTTCGCTCTCTTACTTCTTCTGCTGCTGCGCTAGAAGAGACTTGTTAGAGGAGCGAAGCTGATAATAAACTTTGGTTTATAAGTCACATCGCCTCGTTATTCCAGGCTCTTCTACAGAGTAGTTCATTCCAGCCTGACGAAATCGCACCGCTAGTGCTCTGATCTCCAGACCATTGACCTTAAGTACAGCCCAGATGCATTCCCATCTAGGATGTGCTTAAAGTCAAGGTCAGTGGCCTAGGAGGTGTATCATTTTTTGTGAAATCATAAATGCCCAGATCTTTTGACTATTGATCTTGATCTTAACCTTAAGCTCATCTTGGATGCAAACACACATGAGGATCATTGTGAATGAGATCAGTGAGCATCACAGCAAACGCCTAGGAGGAGTAGCAATTCTGGGCTGCACGGTGGCGCAGTGGTTAGCACTGTGGCAGTACAGTTTTACCCTCGGCCGGGGGATCGCGGGGATCGTGGGTTCAATCCCTACCCCCGGCCAACAGTGATCTGTGTGGAGTTTGCATGTTCTCCCCGTGTTTGCGTGGGTTTACTCCGGGATTTCTCCGGTTTCCTCTCACATGCCAAAAACATGCAGGTTAGGGAGTTAAGGGGCGCTTGCGCACACAGCGACCGGCAGCTGGTGGCTTGTCACCAGTCTGCAACAAAAATCTACCTACGGGTACAAAATAAGTAATTAAAAAAAAAAAAAATTCTGGACGGACAGACAGACCGACGACAGACGCCACATCATTGCATTAATTCAGTTCAGTTCAATTCAACATTATTTATATAGCACCATTTCACAACAACAGTCATCTCATAGCATTTTCAAACTATAGTGGAAAACCCCACAATTGCAAAAAGACCCCAGCAATCAGCTGATCCCCTGTGAGGAGCACTTGGCCAAGGTGAAGAGGAAAAACTCCCTTTTAGCAGGAAGAAACCTCCAGCAGAACCAGGCTCAAGGAGGGGCAGTCATCTGCTGCGACTGGCTGGGGTTGAGGGGATAGAGAAGAAGAAGAAAAGAACAGACCTGTAGAGAGCAAACAGCACGATGCGGACTCAATCTAAGGGAGAGAAACAAACAGATGTTAATGACCAGCAAAAATATTTTGTTGAGAGTGAAGAAAGGAGTGAAGCCCAGTGCATAATTGAAGGTCACCTGGCTGTCTAAATCTATTAGCAGCATAACTAAGGGAGGGTTTAGGGTCACCTGATCCCACCCTAGCTATAGGCTATGTCAAAAAGGAAGGTTGTAACCCTATTCTTAAAGACAGAGATCGAGTCTGACTCACGAATCCAGATTGGCAGCTGGTTCCAAAGGAGAGAAGCCTGATAGTCCTCCTCTCTTCTACCGAATGAATCAACTTTTCCAAAAGTTTTTCAGCAAAATTCCCTCACTGAACTCTGCTACGACTGCGCAGTGGAAACCCTGGACTCCCACTGGCTCCTTTCAGCTTTGCTGGAATGACCTAAAAAAAACACATGGCTTTTATATGTTTTTTTTCTCTCCAAGAAGCCATTTTGACTCTTCCGAGTTCGCCTCAAGACATCATAAAATCGGAAAGCCAACCCAGCACCATCCTTGATTAGCATTAGCTTTCAAGCTTACAGTGTTACTAGGAAACTCGAGCCAAGCGTGGTTTATATTACTATTTTCTTTAGATTTCAGTCACCCTAATAGACATTACTGTTTCCACCTGGTTCATTAATCCACAGTCAGTAATATTGTGGTTTAATTTGTTATATTTTCACCGCAATTTTATATTGAACTTTTACCAGTAGTGTGGTTAGCCCGTTTTGAACCTAGCCACGGGGGGAGGGGGGGGGGCACAAGCCAGTGTACTCTTAGTGCCGGTCCCAAGCCCGGGAAAATGGGGAGGGTTGTGCCAGGAAGGGCATTCCACATAAAACCTTTGCCAAATCCCTCATGCAATCATGATGAATGAGACTTTGATACCGGATTGGTCAAGGCCCGGGTCAACAACGACTGCCATCGGTGCTGTTAACCGAGAGGGTGCCGGTGGAAATTGGGCTACCATTGGTCAAAGATAGAGGAGGAGGATAGAGGGAAGGCATGTTAGGAGAGAGAGAGAGAGAAGGAAAGGTAGAAGTGTGGAGGTGAGAGTAGGGATGTTAAATGTAGGGACTATGACTGGTAAAGGCAGGGAGTTGGCTGATATGATGGGGAGAAGAAAGGTAGACAAAGTGTGTTCAAGAAACGAGATGGAAGGGAAGCAAGGCTAAGAGCATTGGAGGTGGATTTAAACTTTTCTACCATGGTGTAGATAGAAAGAGAAATAGAGTACGAGTAATCTTGAAGGAAGAGTATGTGAAGAGTGTTCAGGAGGTAAAGAGGGAGTCAGACAGAATCATGAGTTTGAAGCTAGAAGTCAAAGTTGTGATGTTGAATGTTGTCAGTGCATATGCCCCACAAGTTGGATGTCAGGTAGCAGAGAAAGAGGAATTCTGGAGTAAGTTGGATGAAGTGGTGGAGAGTGTTTTCAGGGGAGAGGGAGTGGTGATTGGAGTGGACTTTAATGGACATGTAGGTGAAGGGAACAATGGTGATGAGGAGGTCCGGGGGTAGGTATGGTCTTAAGAAGAGAAATGTGGAAGGACAGATGGTTGTGGATTTTGCAAACAGGATGGAAATGGCTGTGGCAAGCGCATACTTCAAGGAGAGAGAGGAACATAGGGTGACTTACAAGAGTGAAGGAAAGTGCACACAGGTGGACTACATCTTATGCAAAAGGAGAAATCTGAAAGAGATAGGAGACTGCAAGGTGGTAGCAGGGGAGAATGTAGCTAGACAGCATTGGACGGTAGTCTGTGGGATGACTTTGCAAAGCAAGAAGAGGAAAACAGTGAAGACAGAGCCAAAAATTAAGTGGGGGAAGTTACAGAAGGAAGAAGGTCACACAGAGTTCAGGAAGGAGTGGATACAGGCTCTGGGTGGTAGGGAAGAATTACCAGATTAGTGGGAAAGTACAGCAAACGTACTGAGGGAAACGGGTAGAAAGGTATGTGGTGTATCCAGTGGACAGAGGAAGGAAGACAAGGAGACTTGGTGGTGGAATGAGGAGGTACAGGAAAGTATTCAAAGGAAGAGGTTAGCAAAGAAAAAGTGGGATAGTTAGGGCAATGAAGAAAGTAGAAAGGAGTATTGCGAATCTAGGTGCATGGCAAAGAGAGAGGTGGCAGAGGCAAAGGAAAAGGCATATACTGAGCTGTATGAGAGACTAAACACTAAGGAAGGAGAAAAGTACTTTTATCAATTGGCTAGACAGAGAGATCGAGTTGGAAAAGATGTACAGCAGGTTAGGTTGATTATGGACAGAGATGGTAATGTACTGTACTAACAAATGACGAGAGTGTGTTGAGAAGGTGGAAGGAGTACTTTGAAGAGCTGATGAATAAAAAAAATGAGAGAGAGAGGAGGATGGATGAAGGAAAGATCGTGAACAAGGAAGTCCCGAGGATTAGCAAGGCGGAAGTGAGGGCAGCTTTGAAGAGGATGAAGAATAGAAAGGCGGTTGGTCCAGGTGACATACCTGTGGAGGTATGGAGATGTTTAGGAGAGATGGCAGTGGACTTTTTAACCAGATTGTTTAAAATAATCTTGGAGAGTGAGAGGATGCCTGAGGAGTGGAGAAGTGTTTTGGTACCAATTTTCATGAACAAAGGTGATGCTCAGAGCTGTAGTGACTACAGCTGCATAAAGTTGACCAGCCACACTATAAAGATATGGGAAAGAGTTGTTGAAGCCAGGTTAAGAGGAGAGGTGACGATCAGTGAGCAGCAGTATGGTTTCATGCCAAGAAAGAGTACTACGGATGCAATTATTCACCTTTTGTTTTTGTTATTATAGACAAGAATAGATAGGAGATGTTTTCACCTTTACATGTTTCGACTGTCCAGTGCAGTCTTCATCAGAATTGCCAGCTGATTGCTGCATAATGTCATTTGCTGGCTTTCCTAGGTGGGGCCGGGGGTGGGAAAGCAAAAATGCCTCCTCACCTCAATTCATGCTGTCTTTTCTTATCCTTGTGTTTCCTTCTCACATTCCTTCTGGTGTTCTTTTTTCCATGTGGTGAATGCTCTTCGTGTTTCTCTGATGTAGGTTTTGTTACGTGATCTGCATGATGTTTCATATATTATGTTACATTTTTTGATTTGTTGTATTTTGTCCTTGGGGTGTACCAACAACTGTCTTCATTTTTTGTGTGGTGTTACCATTGTGTTTATTTTGTTTTTTTCATGATCCTTTGGATTGGTTCTGTTATCCCTCGTATGTATGGTATGGTTATGATGTCCTTGTTTTTTGATTTCGGCTTTTGGTCTGTGTCTTGTTTTCTGTTTGTTTTCTTTGTTTTTGACTTGCCGTTTCTCTTTATTTATGGTCCATATCGGATATTGGCAGCGTGAGAGTGCATGTCTTATGTGGTTTTCCTCCTCCTTTCTGTCTTCTTGGTCTGTGATGATGATGGCCCGTTTGTATAGTGTCCTGACAACTGATAGTTTGTGTGCTCTGGGGTGTTCTGATGTCCATAGTAGGTACTGATCCGTGTGGGCTGGTTTCCTGTAGACTGAGATTTTTACACTGTCATCATTATTGTGGTGGATTTTCATGTCCAGAAAGGTTATGGTGTGGTGGACACACTCATGGAGATTATGTGACTCACATTTTAGGTCAGAACAAAGGCAGGAAGCTGCAGGAATATTAGCTTTGGTATGCAAGGCCTGAGACTGTGGGGGTGCAATTAAAGGATTAAGGAAAGGAAGCATGGGAGACAGTGGAAGTGATATCATGGAGAGAAATGCATTGTGACTGTCTTTATAATGCAAAGTGGTCTGTGTGACATGCGATCTACGAGGTGTGAAGTCCCTGATATTTAGGGACGAGAGTTTACTGTTTCATTCTCTTTTTTCTCTCTGCTTTGAGATGATGGTGTTGTGAATAAAGTTGACTTTGAGAGAGAACTCTGTCTCGTCGTTTTCACATCACCACACTGGTGACCCGAGACTTATCATGGAAGAAGAAAATTCCCCCGGGCCAGCCGCATCAGGAGCCCCCAGCCAAAGGAATGCCGCTACAGTCCAGCTACCGGACTTCTGGCAGAACAATCCGCACTCCTGGCTCAACGCGGTTGAGGCGCAGTTCAACCTCCGGGGGATATCGGTAGATGCCACGAAATTCTACCACGTAGTCGCAAAGCTGGACAACAACACGGCCCAGCATGTGGAGAGCCTGATCGACCAGCCGCCGGAGAGCGACAAATACGGCGCGTTGAAGGCTGCACTCATCCAGCAATTCACCCCCTCGGCGGAGGAGCGAGCAGAGAGGCTCCTGGCACTGACGGAGGGGGAAAACGACATGCCCGCGAGCCTGATGGAGAAGTTGTTGAGGTTGAAAGACTCTGATGATGATCACTTCATTTTCACCCACCTCTTCCTCAGGACTCTACCGTCAGCAACGAGAGCGACCCTGGCCAGTTTGCCACTGTTGGCCCTACGGGACTACCGCGCGCTGGGCCGGGAGGCGCAGCGGATTGTCAACGCCACCAAGCAGCGCGCAGCCACGGCCCCTGCAGCGGAACGCGGCGCGACGACCGGAGATGACAGGGGGCCAGAGGCAGCGGTGCCAGACTCACCGACGACGGCGGCGGCAAGGGCCAGAGAACGTGGACCGGACGTCCTTTGTTTCTACCATCGCCGCTTCGCAGAGAGGGCACGCATGTGTGTACCGCCGTGCCAGTTCGGGCGTTCGGGAAACGCCAAGACCGGGGGTCGGTAGCAGCCGCGGCCCTCGGGGAAGAGAACAAGCTGCTCTACTTGTCGGACGCACGCTCAGGGAGGCAGTTCCTCGTCGACACAGGCTCCCAGTTGAGCTTCATCACACCTTCCTACGCGGACAGACTAGCTGGTTCCGGAGGTCCCCGGGTGACGGCAGCAAACGGCTCGGAGATTAAGACCTTTGGTGAGAAGATAAGATAAGATAAGATAAGCCTTTATTAGTCCCACAACGGGGAAATTCCAGGATTGCAACAGCACAGGGATAGCAACACTCAGAGCAACAATCAGAAGGCAAGAAAAAAAACAAGCAAGCAAGAGCAGCTAATATACATATGTACATATTACTATAAAATATATATACACACACACACACACACACAGACACACAGTGCAGAGCATTGTAGCTGGATGGAATAAATATGAATATATGAACACACAGTGCAGAGCATTGTAGCTAGATGGAATAAATATGTAAATATATAAACACCCACAGTACGGAGCATTGCAGCTAGGTGGAATAAATATGCAAGTATATAAACACACACAGTGCGGAGCAATGTAGCTAGATGGAATAATATGTAGATATATAAAAACACAGTGCGGAGCATTGTAGCTAGATGGAATAAATATATAGATATATAAATATAAACACACCCAGTGCTGAGCATTATAGCTAGATGGAATAAATATGTAAATATATAAACACACACAGTGCAGAGCATTGTTGCTAGGTGGGATGAAACAGCATAACTGTCTATTTAGTTATCCTACATGGTATGATTATGTGCCCATACATATTCTCACCCTCCATAGCGACCGGTATGTTCCTAGTTGTATGCCGGAGAGGACCATTGTGTAAGTCTATTGCATCTTTTGCATTCAAAAAAACTATTAGTTTGTTACGTCTTTTTGCTATCTCTGCGAGCAGCCCTGCTTAGGTTGTACAGTCTGACAGCCGTTGGTAGGAAGGACCTATGAAACCTCTCGGTTGTGCACCTGGGATGATGTAGTCTGCTGCTAAATGAGCTCCTCAGTGCATCCAGTATGTCCTGCATAGGGTGGAACTCGGACTCCAGCAGAGATGACAGTTTAGCCACCGTCCTTCTCTCTCCTATCTCCTCCATCGGATCAAGGCGCTGCCCCAGGACAGAGCTAGCTTTCTTAATCAGTTTGTTCAGTCTCTTCCTATCGGCTGCAGTAATGCCACTGCCCCAGCAGACCACTCCAAAAGTGATGGCTGATGCCACCACCGTGTCATAGAATGACTTCAGCAGCGCCCCTTGTACACCAAAAGACCTGAGTCTCCTCAGCAGGAACAGCCTGCACTGTCCCTTCTTGTAGAGTGCGTCAGTATTGTGTGACCAGTCTAGTTTATTGTTCAGATGAAAACCCAGGTACTTATAGGATGTCACCATCTCGATGTCTGTTCCCTGTATATTTACTGGTGCTGTGAGGGGCTGCCCATGCCTGCGGCAGTCCACCACCAGCTCCTTAGTTTTCCTCGCGTTGATCTGGAGGCAGTTCCGATGGCACCAGTCCACAAAGTCCTGGATAAGCCCTCTGTACTCAGCTTCATCTCCATTGGAGATGAGACCAACGATCGCAGAGTCATCAGAGAACTTCTGTAGATGGCAATGTGTTGTGTTGTGTGAGAAGTCCGTAGTATAAAGAGTGAACAGAAAGGGAGCCAGCACTGTTCCCTGGGGGGCCCCCGTGCTACTGATGATCGTGTCGGAAACACAGTCCCGGGTTCTCACAAACTGAGGCCGGTTCGTGAGGTAGTCCAGGATCCATGATGACAGGTGCTGGTCCACCCCTGCGCGCAGCAGCTTGTCCTTCAGGATCATCGGTTGGATGGTGTTGAAAGCACTGGAGAAGTCAAAGAACATGATCCTCACCATATTCCCGGGCTTCTCCAGGTGGGACAGAGAACGGTGAAGGAGGAAGATCACCGCATCCTCCACCCCAATGCCATGCTGGTAGGCGAACTGGAGTGGATCCATCGCTGGTTCCACCAGGGGGCGGAGATGAGCAAGGAGCAGTCTCTCCAGGGTCTTCATCAAGTGGGACGTCAAGGCCACCGGTCTGTAGCTGTTCAGGTCTTTGGGGTGGGAAGTTTTTGGTACAGGTACCACACAAGATGTTTTCCACAGCTGTGGTACCCTCCCCAGTTTCAGGCTCATGTTGAAGATATACGTCACAATCCCACACAGCTGGTCTGCACAGGACTTGAGGAGCTTTGCGCTGATGCCGTCCGGTCCCGACGCCTTCCTCGCCTTGATCTTCCTCAGCTCCGTCCTCACCTGGGTCTTGGTCAGGGTCAGGATGGGGGGCTGTGTGTTGGGAGTGGGGGGGGGTGTCGGTGGAGTGGGGAGTGGGCAGCAGGACTTGATTTCTTAGAGGCAGCAGTGGTTGTTGTGCAGACAGGGGGGAGGGCGGTTGGTCAAATCTATTGAAAAACAGATTCAGGTTGTTCGCCCACTCCCTGCCCCCCGTGGCCTGAGGGGAGGTATTCTGGAGCCCCGAGATGGTTTTGAGGTTTCTCCAGACCCCGCTGATGTCGCTCGAGAAGACTCTGCTTCTGTCTCTACACGGCCGTACATTTGAGTGGACTTTTGTTGTAGCAGCAGTAAATTTCAATATGTTGGAGGCTGATTTTTTGTGCTCACATGGTTTGCTGGTTGATCTCGCTAACAGACGCCTGGTTAATGCACTCTCTTTTGATTCTATCCCCTGTTCAGCGCGAGTGGCCCCGCCAACAGCTCAAGCCAACATCACAGCAGCAAGTGGTAAGTTCCACACACTGCTTACTCAGTTCCCAGCACTCGCGGTCCCCACATTTTCGGCAACAGTCGCTAAACACGGGGTGGAGCATTTTATTACCACTACCGGACCGCCCATTTTTGCAAAAGCTCGGCGCTTGGACACAGTTAAACTAGCCATAGCGCGCGAGGAGTTCACCAACCTGGAGAGGTTGGGCATTATCTGACGTTCAAACAGTCCGTGGGCTTCCCCCCTGCATATGGTCCCGAAAGCTGACGGATCATGGCGGCCTTGCGGGGATTTCCGCAGGTTAAACAACGCTACAGCGCACGACCACTACCCAGTCCCACATATCCAAGATTTTTCCGTTCATTTGGCAGGGGCGCGCATTTTTTCTAAAATAGACTTGGTCCGCGGTTACCACCAAGTCCCAGTGCACACTGAGGACATACCCAAAACAGCGGTAATAACTCAGTTTGGCCTATTTGAGTTTTTACGCATGCCATTCGGACTTAAAGGGGCTGCTCAGACGTTCCAGCGCATGATGGACGAGGTGCTTCGCGATCTCCCTTTTGTGTTCGTCTACCTGGATGATATTTTAGTAGCCAGCGCGTCCGAAGACGAACATAAAAAACACCTGGCCACAGTTTTCCGAAGGTTGGGAGATCACGGGTTAATAATCAACCCAGCGAAGTGTCAGTTCGGGGTGGCGCAGATCGATTTTTTAGGACACCGCGTCTCCCCCGAAGGAGCAGTTCCGCTGCCTGACAAAGTGCGCACTGTGGCAGATTTTCCCCGGCCACAGACGGTCAGGGCGTTGCAGGAGTTTTTGGGAATGGTGAATTTTTATAACCGTTTTCTCCCCCGCGCGGCGCAACTCATGCAGCCGTTGTATGCCGCGCTCAAAAAAAAGAAACCCGCGGATAAGATCGAGTGCTCCCCGGAGCGGGACCAAGCGTTCTCAGAGGTGAAAGCAGCCTTGGCAAAGGCTGCGTTGTTGGCACATCCAGACCCAACGGCCCGCATAGCGCTCACCACTGACGCGTCAGAGGTTGCCATAAGGGCGGTCGTGGAGCAACATGTAGCCGGGGTTTGGCAGCCCCTCACCTTTTTCAGCAGGACCTTGCGCGATAGCGAACGTAAATACAGCGCGTTCGACAGGGAGCTGCTCGCTCTCCATTTGGCCATCCGCCACTTCCAGTTCTGGCTGGAAGGACGCGCTTTCACCGCGTTCGTTGACCACAAACCACTAACATTCGCGATGGCCAAGGTCTCTGAACCGTGGTCAGGCCGGCAGCAGAGACAGCTGGCCGCCATATCAGAGTTTACCACTGATATTCGGCATGTGGCGGGCAAACTCAATGTAGTGGCAGATTGCCTCTCGCGCGCCGTGGAGGCCCCAGTCAGCGTAGGGGTAGATTATGCAGCCATGGCCGCGGAGCAGGTTAATGACGGGGGCGTGCGCGCGCTCCAGTCTGGACCAACAGGGTTAAGGCTGGAGAACAGGGTGCTGCAAGACGGTATGCCCCCCCTAATCTGCGATGTCTTCACTGGACGGCCGCATCCAGTAGTACCGGCTGCTTGGCGCCGCCGCGTTTTTGACTCGGTTCATTCGTTAGTGCACCCTGGAGTGCGCGCGTCGGTCAAAATGGTGGGAGAGAAATTTGTGTGGCCAAGCATCCGCAAACAGGTCAAAGAGTGGGCAGCAGCCTGCACAGCGTGTCAACGAGCCATAGTACACAGGCATACGAGGGCTCCTTTGGAACCGTTTCACATTCCGGCCAAGAGGTTCGATCACGTTCATGTGGACCTCGTCAGACCCCTCCCGCTGTCACAGGGGTGCACACACCTTCTGACAATGGTGGACCGCACCACGCGCTGGCCTGAAGTGGTCCCGCTGGCATCAACCACGACCGAGGAGGTTTAACAGCTTGAGTGGCGCGCTTCGGTGTTCCGTCGGACATTACGTCCGACAGAGGCCCTCAATTTGTGTCCGAGCTGTGGTCGACAATGGCCCGCAGCCTGGGTGTCACAATTCACCGCACAACCGCGTACAATCCGCAGGCTAATGGGTTATGCGGACGTTTTCATAGGTCATTGAAAGCGGCTCTCAGAGCGGCACTGACGGATTCAAATTGGGTTGACAAGTTACCATGGGTGTTACTGGGGTTGCGTTCTGCGCCGAAAGAGGATCTAGAAGCCTCCCCAGCTGAGCTAGTGTTTGCGCAGCCACTCCGGCCACCTGGGGAGTTTCTCCCAGGTAACCCTGTGCCAGACGCCTCCCCGTCTCAGCTGTTGCGGAGTAACATAGAATCAAGCACGCTGCCCGGCCCCGCGCACCACAGTTTTCCGCGCGTTTTTGTGCCTAAAACTTTGAAGAACGCAGAGTTTGTTTTTGTTAGACACGATGCGCATCGAACCCCGTTGCGACAGCCTTATGACGGACCATTCAGAGTGCTAGAAACGGGGGACAAGCAGTTTTTGCTAGATTTGGGGGGTAGGAAAGTGAAAATTGGCATAAACAGACTTAAACCCGCTTTTGTGGTGGCAGATGAGCAAGTGCTGTTGGCAAGGGCCCCGCGGAGAGGTAGACCACCTCGTGGGGCTTCACACAGTAATGTTTCCCACAGGAATGTTTCCCCAGAACACCCGCAGACACTGACAAAGGGTTTTCGCCCCCAGACGGCAAACCCCCAGCGTGACAGCGCCGCTGAGATGTTGAACCCCAACTTCAGCAGATACGGCAGGAGGCTGAAGCCTATACAGCATGTGGACTGATTTGTATTCTCTTGTTGTTCTGTTGTCTAAAATGCTGGGCGGGGGGCTTGGTGTGGTGGACACACTCATGGAGATTCTGTGACTCACATTTTAGGTCAGAACAAAGGCAGGAAGCTGCAGGAATATTAGCTTTGGTATGCAAGGCCTGAGACTGTGGGGGTGCAATTAAAGGATTAAGGAAAGGATGCATGGGAGACAGTGGGAGTGATATCATGGAGAGAAATGCACTGTGACTGTCTTTATAATGCAAAGTGGTCTGTGTGACATGTGATCTAAGAGGTGTGAAGTCCCTGATATTTAAGGACGAGAGTTTACTGTTTCATTCTCTTTTTTCTCTCTGCTTTGAGATGATGGTGTTGTGAATAAAGTTGACTTTGAGAGAGAACTCTGTCTCGTCATTTTCACATCACCACAATGGTACAATTTTCTTCCTTTTTGTGTGTGAATTTTATGTTTCCAGTGCTGTCCGTGTTATTCAGATAGTCTCTGTGTGTCCTTTTTTATTTTCTCCGATATGTCGTACATGTATCTCTTCCAGAGGGTGGGTTTCCATTGTATGGGTGCCATGTTGTTGGCTTTATTTTCCAGATCCTCCATGAAAAAGCTGCTCATGATGGCCGATAGTGGGTCTTCCATTGCAAAGCCTTCTTTTTGTCTGTAAATTATTTCTCTGCATTGAAAATAGGTGGATTTTGCAACAAATTATAATAGTTCAGATATGTTGTCAACTGTGAGATTTGTGCGTCTTTCAAGGATTCTGTCATTCTTGAGGCGTTCTTGCACGATGTGTAGTTTGACATCAACAGGGGTCTTTGTGAATTGTGAAATGACATCATGTGAAAAGAGGCTCTTGTTTGATTCTATTTTCATATTTTTGAGTTCTTGTGCCAGTTCTTTTGAGTTTTTGCAGTTGTATTCTGATAGTCCATGGGGTTTGATGATTTCAACCAGGGCTTTTGATAAACTGTATGTGACTGATCCAATGTTGTCTATTATTGCTCACAGTGGGATGTCCTGCTTATGTATTTTTGGGACTCCATAGATCCAGGGGGTGATGCTCCCTGTGGGTATCAGGTGTTCATATGCATCCTTCGTTATTTTTTTGCTTTCTAATAGGGGTTTGAGAAGGGCTTTAAGCATTTTTTTTCCTTTTCTTCTGTGGAGTTTGTTTTTATGATTTCATATGTGCCACTGCCTGCCAACATGGTTTCCATCTGTTTTTCATATATTTCTGTGCCCATTACTATTGTGGTTCTGCCTTTATTTGAAGGAAGGATTGTGATTGTTTTATCTTTCTTAAGTGAGTTTTTTGCTTTTTCTTCTTCTTTTGTGATGTTGCTTTGTGGTAATTTAGCCGTTTTGAGGATTCCTGCTACTGCATTCCGTAGTGTTGCTTTTGCCCCTTGATCCTGGATTTTTTTCCACATACGAGTTCTGTTGCGAGGATGTATTCTTCATGGGGTATTTTGGTTGGTCTAATTGCAAAATTTAGTCCTCTGCTCAGCATATTTTTCTCAGTGTCCGTGAGTGTGAATTGTGATACGTTTTTGACCCACTTAGCGTTCATTTCCATGTGTACTGTGGTATATATCACTCAGATATTCCATACCTACATTGGTTAGGGCATGTGGAAATGTTTGGGACAACATATACAAAGGAACTTCACACCTCTGAAAGAACAAAGGAATCTCACCGCCGTGTGAAGACCCATGACATCACAGGACGCCATGGCAACAGACTCGACACCTTCACCCCTGAGGGAGGAGAAGGTTAACAGGACTAAGAGGGGATTTAGATAACAGGGAGATGTTACCTTTTTCAATGAGTGGACTCTGACGTCAGCTGTTTCAATGAGTGGTGCCATGTGTGCTTGTATTTAACCAGCGAGCAAAGCAGAGATCTCTCTCTTGCCTTCTGCTAAGCTCTGCACCTGATGAGATTTGATAGAGGAGCTATTCATTAAAAACCCTGTTTTTAATTCAAAGCCGCCTCGTTATTTCAGCTCCACTACACTGGTGACCCTAACGCGAGAATATGGACCGGAGGCGCTCTTCAAGCTGCTCATCCATGGTGGCTCTGGCACACGCCAGTGACGATGCAGACGAGGGAACAAGCAGACAGCTGTTCCCCGCGGCAGAGGGCACTGAGAGAGCTCAACCGAGCTCCAGCACCACCGTGAGAGCCGTAGAAACGCACTCTCACCCGGCGAACACGACAATGATGGTGTGCACGAACGCCGTCGCTGTCAAGCTGCCAGACTTCTGGAGAGAAGACCCTGCATCTTGGTTCCAGCAAGCCGAAGCCCAGTTTATACTGGCGGGTATCACAGCAGATGATACCAAATTTTATCACATCATCTCCAAGCTCGACTCCGCAACTTCGAAGTGTGTGCAGAGCTTGGTCCAGCAACCACCAACCCGGGACAAATATGAGACACTCAAGGCGACCATCGTGGCGAATTATGTCCCGTCAGCGGAGGAAAGAGCCGAGAGGATCCTGGCGGTCTACGGCCACAGAGGGAGCAATCCGAGGACCCTCATGGAGGATTTGCTACAACTCAAGGAGGAGGATAATGATAATTTCCTTCTCCAATTCATTTTCCTCAGCACGCTACCACCGCATTTGAGAGGGACACTCGCCAGGATGAAGTGCAATAACCATCAGGATTTCCGCACACTGGCCAACGAGGCTTACCGGCTCGTCAACGCCTGCAGAGAACGGACACCCACAGCGGCATCCGCAGATCTGAGAACTGACACCCCGAGCCTTGGAGAGACTCAACCCACGGTGACAGCGGCGCGGCCCAAGCGCAACGAGCAGAACGACGTCTGCTATTATCACCACCGCTTCGCAGAGAAAGCCCGCAGATGCGTTCCCCCCTGCAAGTTTACGATGTCGGGGAAACGCCAAAGCCGAGGGCCATTAACAGCAGCAGTTCTCAGCGAGAAGAATAAGCTGTTATACGTGACGGATGGATACACAGGCAAGCAGTTCCTCATCGACACGGGAGCTCAGCTGAGTTTCGTCATGCCCTCCCACGCAGAGCGAACCATGGGCACCCGGGGCAACGGAGCAGTGGCAGCCAACGGCTCTGACATCGACACGTTCGGGGAAAAGAGCCTGCACCTCCTCATCCATGGCCGCAGCTACAGATGGACATTTGTTGTAGCAGCGGTGAGCTTTAACTTGTTAGGCGCAGATTTTTTGTGTGCACATGGGTTATTAGTGGATCTTGCAAATAGGCGCCTGGTTAATGCACTCTCTTTTGCTTCTATTCCATGCTCAGCTCGAGTTTCTCCACCACCTGTGCAGGCCAACGTCACTACGGCAGGAGGTAAGTTTGAGCAACTCCTCATCCAATTTCCAGCACTCACAACCCCCAAATTCTCAGCCACTTTAGCCAAACACGGGGTTAAACACTTCATTCCCACAAACGGACCTCCCGTTTTTGCCAAAGCTCGCCGCTTAGACGTGGCCAAGCTCAACATAGCAAGGGACGAATTTGCAGCTCTTGAAAAATTAGGCATTTGCCGACGTTCAAAGAGCCCTTGGGCCTCACCACTTCATATGGTCCCGAAATCCGACGGTTCTTGGAGACCGTGCGGAGATTACCGCAGGCTAAACAACGCTACAGCGCATGACCGCTACCCCATTCCTCACATTCAGGATTTTTCATTGCATTTAGCAGGTGCGCGCATTTTTTCAAAAATAGACTTAGTCCGCGGTTATCACCAGGTCCCAGTCCGAGCTGAAGATATTCCTAAAACAGCGGTTATAACCCCTTTCGGCCTTTTTGAATTTCTAAGAATGCCATTCGGCCTCAAAGGCGCGGCTCAGACTTTTCAACGGATGATGGACGCAGTCCTACGCGACCTACCCTTTGTTTTTGTCTACCTCGATGACATGCTGGTAGCCAGTTCATCCGAGGAAGAACACAAACAGCACCTCACTACCGTTTTTCAGAGGCTGGAAGAGCACGGACTTATAATCAATCCAGCCAAATGCAAATTCGGCGTATCACAAATTGATTTTTTGGGACATAGGGTCTCCCCGGCAGGGGCAATTCCGCTTCCAGACAAAGTTCGTGCGATAGAAAGTTTTCCACGGCCTCAAACGGTTAAGTCGCTACAGGAATTTTTGGGGATGGTTAATTTTTACAACCGTTTCCTCCCCCACGCAGCTCAGCTCATGCAACCCCTATATGACGCGCTCAGAAAAAAGAAAGCTTCCAACGCGGTCGAATGGACCCCGGAGCGCGAATGCGCTTTCGCGGAAGTAAAAAGCGCACTAGCTAACGCCACAATGTTAGTTCACCCAGATCCCTCAGCCCGCATTGCTCTAACCACAGATGCTTCAGACCTGGCTATAGGGGCAGTTGTAGAACAACTTGTCAGTGGGGTATGGCAACCTTTAGCATTCTTTAGCAAATCGCTAAACCCAACTGAATGCAAATACAGCACTTTTGACAGAGAGCTGCTGGCGCTTCATTTGTCCATCCGCCACTTCCAGTTTTGGTCAGAAGGGCGGAGTTTCACGGCTTTTTGGACCATAAGCCGCTCACTTTTGCTATGGCTAAAATTTCAGAACCATGGTCAGGCAGACAACAAAGACAGCTAGCTGCGATTTCAGAGTTCACCACAGACATTCGACACGTAGCAGGCAAACTTAACGTAGTAGCTGACTGTCTCTCTCGTGCTGTGGCACCGCCAGAGCACGAGGAGACAGATTACGCTGCTTCAGCAGCTGAGCTTTTCTCTAATGCAAACACATATGCAGCGCCTATCCATGAAGGGATAGATTATGCAGCCATGGCGGAAGAGCAAGGTAGTGATGCGGACGTGCGCGCGCTCCTGTCTGGACCAACAGGGTTAAGGCTGGAGGAAAAAGGGTTGCGCGACGGCGTGCACCCCCTAATATGCGATGTTTCAACCGGCCGACCTTGCCCGTTAGTACCAGCTGCTTGGCGCCGCCGCATTTTCGATGCAATTCACTCCCTCGCGCACCCAGGTGTGCGCGCCTCGGTCAAAATGGTTGCCGAAAAGTTTGTGTGGCCAGGCCTACGCAAAAATGTAAAAGAATGGGCAAAAACTTGCATTCCTTGTCAGCGCGCCAAAGTACACAAACACACAAAAGCTCCTCTGGAGCCTTTTCCAATCCCTGCTAGAAGGTTCGACCACATTCATGTCGACCTCGTGGGGCCGCTGCCTTCCTCCCAAGGTTTCACACACCTGCTAACAATGATAGACCGCACCACGCGCTGGCCAGAGGCAGTCCCTCTAGCGGCAACTACAGCGGAGGAAGTCGCTTGTGTTTTTCTAACAAATTGGGTGGCACGTTTCGGCGTCCCATCAGACATCACGTCAGATAGGGGACCTTAATTTGTCTCAGAGCTCTGGTCAGCCATGTCCAACAGTTTAGGGGCAACAATTCACCGCACCACCGCTTATCACCCTCAGGCTAATGGGTTATGCGAGCGTTTTCACAGGTCCTTAAAGGCCGCCCTCAGGGCCTCATTAACGGACACAAATTGGGTAAATAAACTTCCCTGGGTTTTATTGGGGTTGCGTGCGGCACCTAAAGAGGATTTAGACGCTTCCCCTGCAGAATTAGTCTTTGCTCAGCCTATCAGACTACCAGGTGAATTTTTACCAGAAAACCCGGAACCAGGGCACCTCCCAGTCCCAAGGTTTTTAGGCAGTAACAGTCCGGACTTTCTCCACGGTCCAGCTCATCACTCCTTTCCACGAGTTTTTGTTCCTCAAACTTTAAAAAACGCTGAGTTTGTTTTTGTTAAGCATGAAGCTCTAAAACCAACGTTACGCCCAGTATACGATGGCCCATATAGAGTGCTGGAAAATGGTGACAAGCACTTTGTGCTTGATTATGGGGATAGAAATGAAACGGTCAGCATTGACAGACTCAAACCTGCCTTCTTGTTGAGAGACGGACCTGCACAGCTGGCCCGAGCACCTCGGCGAGGTAGACCCCCCAAGGAGAAAGTCTCAGCCCCCAGGCAGGGAACAGATAATCTCTCTCCTTCCCACACTGCAGATTCCTCACAACAAGGTTCCAGCAGGACGCCTAAACCAACCTACAGCAGCTTTGGGAGAAGATTGAAACCCAGACTACTCAGGGACTGATTACACCACTATGCAAATTTCCGCTAATTGTGCCGCAACAGTTTAGGACTGATTTATGATTATACTATGCTGTTATGTTTTCACTGAACTCTCTTAGGAGCATGGCTGCTTGAAAGTTTCTTCTGTGGCAACAGCTGTAACACGTAGTATGTCTTAGTAATTACCCTAGACTGTGAATCTTTCTGTGTCCTTTCATAGTTGTTTGGGGGGCCTGTGGTATATATCACTCAGATATTCTATACCTACATTGGTTAGGGCATGTGGAAATGTTTGGGACAACATATACAAAGGAACTTCACACCTCTGAAAGAACAAAGGAATCTCACCGCCGTGTGAAGACCCATGACGTCACAGGACGCCATGGCAACAGACTCGACACCTTCACCCCTGAGGGAGGAGAAGGTTAACAGGACTAAGAGGGGATTTAGATAACAGGGAGATGTTACCTTTTTCAATGAGTGGACTCTGACGTCAGCTGTTTCAATGAGTGGTGCCATGTGTGCTTGTATTTAACCAGCGAGCAAAGCAGAGATCTCTCTCTTGCCTTCTGCTAAGCTCTGCACCTGATGAGATTTGATAGAGGAGCTATTCATTAAAAACCCTGTTTTTAATTCAAAGCCGCCTCGTTATTTCAGCTCCACTACATGTACCACTGTTAGCTTGAAAGAAGGCGGAGCCAGCCCAGTGCATCTGACAATTCTGCTGGGCTGGCCCTGACTAGGAAAGCCAGCTGATAAATGACACTTCACAGTAATCAGCTGGCACATCTGATGAAGACTGCAGTGGACAGTTGAAACATGTAAAGGTAAAAACATCTCCTTTCTATCCTTGTCTCTAATAAGAAAAAAAGGCTAATAATTAAAAAGAAGACACATTGAACCTACTCGAGCTACTAGAGATGCAATGTTTGCATTAAGAGTGTTGACGGAGAAGTATAGAGAAGGTCAGAAGGAGTTGCAGTATGCCTTTGTGGATCTAGAGAATGCATATGATTGGTTGCCAAGAGAGGAAGTGTGGTACTGTATGAGGAAGTTAGGAGTGGCAGAGAAGTATGTGAGGGTGGTGCAGGACATGTATAAGGACAGTGAGACGGTGGTGTGGTGTGCTGTAGGCGTGATGGATAGATTCGATGTGGGGGTGGATTACATCAGGGATTGCATCTGAGCCCATTCTTGTTTTCCATGGTGATGGACAGACAGACAAGGTCAGGCAGGAGTCTCCATGGATCATGATGTTTGCAGATGACATTGTTGATCTGTAGTGAGAGTAGGGAACAAGTGGAAGAGAACTTGAAGAGGTGGCAGTATGCTCTGGAGAGAAGAGGAATTAAAGTCAGTAGAAGCAAGAGAGAATACATGAGTGTGAATGAGAGGGAGGCAGGTGCAACGGTGAAGATGGAAGGAGTAGCAGTAGTGAAAGTAGATGAGTTTAAATACCTGGGGCCAACTATCCAAAGGAATGGAAAATGCACAAGAGAGGTGAAGAAGAGAGTACAGGCAGGGTGGAGTGGGTGAAGACGAGTGCCAGGGGTGATTTGTGACAGAAACTTAGCAGCAAGAGTGAAAGGGTAGATCTACAAGACAGCAGTGAGACCTGCTATGATGTATGGTTTGGAGACGGTGGCGCTGGCAAAAAGACAGAAGGTGGAGCTGGAGGTGGGAGAGTTGAAGATGCTAAGATCTTCATTGAGAGCTCATAGGAGGGACAACATTAGAAATGAGAATATCAGAGGGACGGCTTGGGTTGAGCGGTTTGGAGACAAAGTAAGATAGGCAAGGCTGAGATATTTTGGACATGTGCAGAGGAGGGATAGTAAATATATTGGACAAAGGATGTTGAAGATGGAGCTGCCAGGCAGGAGGAAAAGAGGAAGACCACAGAGAAGGTTCATGGATGTAGTGAAAGAGGACATTGAGAGGGTTGGTGTTACAGAGGAAGATGCAAGGGATAGGGTGAAATAGAGGCAGAAGATCCGCTGTGGCGACTCCTAAAGGAGGCACCCAAAAGAAGAAGAAGAAGAAGTGGTTAGCCTGTTCTGATAACTATTTTCTATAAAGTCTATTCCCCCAATGGAATCCTTGTTCATCTAACAAACCTTGACCATACACATCTTTAAACCATATTATAGCTTAGTTATTTTATTTTCTCAGACCGTGACCTAAGACGGCTAGCTGAAGCTAGCAGTTTAGCCACTGTACTCCAAGGACAAGTCATATCCCATCGACCACTGAAACCACACACCCCTGTACACCAGTGATGATTTATTGTTAGCAAGGCTGCTACGGGCAGCTAATGCGAGCAATAGTGATGCAAGAGGGAGGGTGGACTTCAATGCAATTGCAGAGATTTAAAGTCACAAGCACTGAAACAAGCCATTCTCAGAAAGGCTGGGAAAAAAAAAATTTTAATTAAAGAAAATTTGAAAAAAAATATGTCATTTTGTGGCTAGTGTTATATCATTTCACTAAGAGCTGTGTGTGCTGTTAAAATGTGGGAAAAGGTGACCCCTTTAAACTCAAAATGACAAGAACACATGAGGTCTGATCTTATTACGCTGTCAGGCAAAGATGAATTTACCAGTTGATTTCTGGAGGACCCAGACCTTTTAATCCTCCCAACAAAAAAGTGGACCCAGTCAAAAATGTCTGATGAATCTGTTCACTTGGTCAACCCCAGATCAATGCTAGCCATAGCATACCTGATCTTCAAGACCATGGTGCCATCATGCAGAACTATTCAGCAACTGTGCAGTGGTGCAAAATGAAACTTTTTTTTTTAACCCTTGTCCTTTCAAGGAGCGAGGTAAGAAGAACAGAAATCTGCTTCCCTTATTGTGCCAAACAGATTTACTTTGCCAAAAGGAGCTTTATACAGTAGCCTACAATATACAGTATGTACTGTATATTATTTATAGACTCCTCTTGTAATAGCTTTTAATACTTTATTTAAATTGTTTTACCCATGATAAACCTGATGGGGGGAAATGGGGAAGGGAGGGGTGGAGAGGTTGAAAGAAAAGTTCGAGGAACAAACTGAAAACAAAACAAACAAACTGACACAACTGAAACAAACAGAAGACAAACTGTTTCTTCGTCTGAAAAGGGCTTATCAAGAGTTGGGTATCTGCACCTGTAAAAGAACATACAGTAAGTGTGTGTGCATTTGTGTGCATGCACATGTATGAGAGCATGCTCAAAGTGAGTGTGTGCATGTGAGTGGTTTGCCAGGAAATATACAAAGAGGGTGGCAGGTCACAGGAACACCCCATCCCCCGGAAACGCCGAACAAGCAAGACAGTGCCATCAACCTCCACAGATCACAAATGCCCTGAAGCCAGCAAGCCCCAGGACAGCCATGCAACCATGCCAGGAGGGATGGCTGAGGGAGGCCGACGCCAATATGGCTACCACCCTATGTTTGGAATTAAGGCAGGCTGAATACATGTGGGGAAATTCAGGGAAGTGAATGTGTCTACAGACGACTTAGAAACATGTGTTTCCTGTAATAAGACAAAGTCTGCCTGCAGATCATTCAGTCGATCAAAAACTTTTAACCTCTTCTCCCTGGCACTGATTCCACATATGCTCCATGTGATAACATGTTTTAGCAAACTGGTTTTGTGCTAAATGTAGCTGTCTGTTTTGTATGTCCATAGTGTGTGTGTGTGTGTGCGCGCGCGCGTGTGTGGATATTTATGTTGTATGGTTGTGTATGCATGTGTGTGTAGGCATATGTGTGTTGTGCGTATAGTATATACCTATGTGTGTGTGCTTTGGTGCTCATGCATGATGTCCCTGTTGTACTTGCTTGCATTTGCAAGAGTGAGTGTGGTGCATGTACTTAAAATTAGTTCCAATATACCAAATGTGCAAGACAGAACAAACATGAAGGTTAGTAAGTGATGACACGAAACAACATACAGCAACAACCTAACAACATCAGCAAGATTAGCAACAACAAATGAACAAACAACCTCAACAAAAACGAACCATTAGACAAATGTTAACAGGTTAAACAAGGATCACTAAGAGACCGGCACAAAATCGCACTTTTCTCACAGGTAGCTAGGGAACGAACTAGAATCTTTAAAATAGCCAGGGGGGTATGGCTTCATCCACAAACAGCTTGCCATCTATGTGCAGAATGAAACTTAATCTACAAAAGAACAGGAAGCCTTCCAAAATAGAGCAAAAAATATTACGTCTATATGGTAATATACTGGAGCAAGCTAGATCTCCAAATTTAATTTAATTCATTTTTGTGTATTTACTAAGAAATAAACAGGCTGATCACAACAATTCCTTGGCAGCGGTAAAGGAAAACAGAACCGCACAAACTGCTCATATGTGTGTTTTCACTTTAATTTCTCATGAACAAACATTTTAGTTTGTCACTCTAAGGATTGAGATTACTGTAAAATGACCATGTAAACACAGCAAAGCATTATTTTCCTTTTGTATAATTCAGAGAAGAGCATTTTTTTTTAATCTAATTTTTGTGTTGGTTTTGCTGCATGTTTTTTTTCAGTGCAACAAATTCAGCTGTCAGCATCTTTGAAGTAGCGATTCAAGGCAGGAGTTTAGGTGTGTGTGTGTGGTGGTGGTTGTGGGGGGTGACAGGAGACCTGTGTAAATGCTGTGTGCCTTTAATGTGCTAACAGGGACATATATGGAATGCTCACAAAGCATTAATATTGACCCCCTTAGCTCTTTAATCCGCTTATGATGAATGAGTCGGTGGGGCGGTTGTACCCTGTGTGCTGCTTGCCTCTGGAAGACCTATCTGCATGTAATTAGCATGTCGATGGCATCGCGGCACGCGTGCATAGACAGAATGACGGAGTGAGTGAGTGAGAGAGAGAGGGGGGGAGCGGGCTCAGTTCTGCATTATTCAACAGGATGATTGTGGATGCTGGCAGGGGAGCTGGTGTGAGCCTTGCGCTGTCTGGCTGATGGGATGCTGTGGCAGCGTTTGACATCATTTCAGCTCCAGTGCAGCATGAGACGTATGAGCATGTAAAAGTAAGTGAGGCGGCATCCGAGCGGTTGCTTGACGCCGGTGGCGCTTTTAGTCCGACGCCATTAACTGTGGTGATTCATTTAAATGAGGTAACATCTGCCAACCTGACTTGGATAATGAGGATGTACTTTAAATGCACGGGCGTCAGTTACAGACCTGAGCACATTGACATAAACAGGCGCACTCACGGGTTACACATCAGTGCGTTACGCTAAGAAGAGGCAACCTCATTTACCTGTAGGTAAAATTTTATCTTTCAAATGTTTCTGTAAAGTGTCAGTTGATGTACATCTTGGCATATCTGAGATATTGGCTACAACCTACAATGAGTTGTAGCCAAAGGTGCAGCCAGCACCATACCCAAGAAAAGGAGGATTTAAGGATTTAGAATGATTGTGGATAGTATCAACAGTAAGAAGCTGTATTGTTTATTAGCACTTAACACACAGAGACCACATTTGCAGCGTTGATGCACATGTCTATCTTGATTTCATGACTTTGGAAGACTGAGGGGGTGCATCATTTGACAACTTCCAGTGACTGAAAAATCATATCTGGGAAAACTCCTGCAATACATTTAGCTTGCTGTGTGACTAATTTTAACTTTAACTTGAGTGCCCTCAGACAGTGCTTTCCATCCATTCATTCCTCCGTACCTCCACAATCATCCAATAGTTTTTGTGTAATGCTAGTGTAACAGATGGAAAAATTTATACAGAATGTGCCCTATATTTTGGTTTGTTTGTTCATTTCTGGTGTGTTTTAAATATTCATACATCTTCTTCTACCGCTTTTCCGGAGGTCCGGGTCACGCAGGCGGCAGTTCAAACAGAGAAGGACAGACTTCCCTCTCCTCAGCCACCTGTTCCAGCTCTTCAGAGAGGATACCAAGGCATTCCCAGACCAGCTGGGAGACATTGTCTCTCCAGCGAGTCCTGGGTCCCCAAGAGGGACATGCTGGAAACACCTCAAGTGGGAGGCATCCAGGAGGCATCCTGATCAGATGCCCATACCACCTCAACTGGCTTCTTTCAATGTGGCGGAGCAGTGGTTCTACACTGAGCCTCTCCTGGATGACTGAGCTCCTCACCCTATCTCTGAGTGTGAATCCAGCAATCTTACGGTGAAAGCTCATTTCAGCTGCTTGTATCTGCAATCTCGTTCTTTCGGTCATTACCCAAAGCTCATGACCATAGGTGAGGGTAGGAACATAGATTGACTGGTAAATCAACAGCTTTGCTTTAGAGTTCAGCTCCCTCTTCACCACAACAGAATGGTAGAACGTCCGCATCACTGCAGATGCTGCTCCGATCTGTCTGTCAATCTCTCGCTCCATTCTGCCCTCACTCGTGAATAAGACCGCAAGATACTTAAACTCCTCCACTTGGAGAAGGAGCTTGTCCCCAACCCGGAGAGGACAATCCATCTTTTTCCGGCTGAGGACCAGGGATTCGGACTTGGAGGTACTGATTCTCATCCCAGCCGCTTCACACTCAGCGGCAAACCATCCCAGTAAGACCTGTAGGTCATTGTTGGATGAAGCCAGCAGGACAGCATAATCTGCAAACAACAGATGAGATCTTGTGGTCACCAAGCATGACACCCTCCGTTCCCTGGCTGTGCCTAGAAATCCTGTCCATAAAAATTATGAACAGGATCGGTGACAAAGAGCAGCCCTGGCGGAGTCCAACTCTCACTGGAAATTAATCTGACCCAGCGTTGGCAATACGAACCAAACTCTCACAACGGTCGTACAGAGACCAAATAGCTTGTAACAACAAGCCCGAAACCCCATACTCCCGAAGCACCCCCCACAAAAAAACCATGACAGATGCGGTCGAATGCCTTCTCCAAGTCCACAAAACACATGTAAACTGGTTGGGCAAACTCCCACAAACCCTTGAGGATTCTTGAGGGGTAAAGAGCTTGTCCAGTGTGCCACAGCCAGGACGAAAATCACATTGCTCCTCCTGAATCCGAGGTTCAACCAACGGCCGCACTCTCCTCTCCAGTACCTTGGCATAGACCTTCCCAGGGAGGCTGAAGAGTGTGATCCCTCTAAAGTTGGAGCACATCCTCCAGTCTCCGAAAAGAGGAACCACCACCTCGGTTTACCATGCCAAAGGCACTGCCCCAACCGCCATGCAATGTTGCAGAGGTGTGTCAACCATGACAGCCCTACAACATTCAGGGCCTTGAGGTACTCAGGGCAAATCTTGTCCGCCCCTGGGGCTCGGCCACCAAAAATATTTTAACCACCTTGGCGACCTTAGCCCCTGTGATAGGCTAGTCGTCCCCCTCGTCCACAAGCCCTGCTTCCTCTGAGGAAGGCGTGTCAGTGAGATTGAGGAGATCCTCGAATTATTCCTTCCACAGCCGATAATATCCCCAGTCGAAGTCAACAGTGCCCCATCCGCACCATACACAGTGTGGACAGGGAGCTGCTTCCCCCTCCTTAGCCGCCGGACAGTTTGCCAGAATCTCTTCGAGGCCGACCAGAAGTCTTGCTCCATGGCTTCACTGAACTCCTCCCGTATCCGAGTTTTTGCTTCAGCAACCACCCAAGCTGCACTCCGCTTGGCCTGCCGGTACACCTCAGCTGCTTCGGGAGTCCCACAAGCCAACCAAGCCTGATAGGACTCCTTCTTCAGCTTAATGGCCCCCCTCACCACTGATGTCCACCACTTGGTTCGGGGGTTGCCACCACAAGATGCCCCGATGACCATGCAACCGCAGCTCTGGGCAGCCGCTTCAACAATGGAGGTGGAGAACATGGACCATTCAGACTCTGTGTTTCCAGACTCCCTCGGAATGTGGTTGAAGTTCTTCTGGAGGTGGGAGTTGAAGACCTCCCGGACAGGGGCCTCAGCCAGACGTTCCCAGCACACCCTCACTATACGTTTGGGTCTACCAGGTCTGAATGGCATCCTCCCATCATTGGATCCAACTCACCACCAGGTGGTGATCAGTTGACAGCTCTGCACCTCTCTTTACCCAAATGTCCAAGACATACGGTCGCAGGTCTGATGACACAATGACAAAATTGATCATCGACCTGCCATCTAGGGTGTCTTGGTTCCAGGTGCACATATGGACATCCTTATGCTTGAGCGTGGTGTTTGTTATCGATGACACTAATCTGCTATGCAGTGGAAACAATTTGGAACAACTTATGGATACACTCGGGAAGGAATTAGAAAAGCTTAAACTGTGGTTTGATTCAAACAAATTAACGCTCAATTTAAGTAAGACAAAATTTATAGTCTTTAACAACCATCACAACAATCCAGTACCCAAACTCAGTGTAAATGGTGTAGAGATTGAAAGGGTATCTGAAACTAAATTCCTTGGAGTAATAATTGATAACAAACTGTGTTGGAAGTCACATATTAATTATATTAAAGGTAAAGTTTCCAAATCAATTGCAATATTACACAGAGTGAAATATTTGCTGAATCAACCCACACTATACACCTTGTATCATTCATTAATACTCCCATACATGACATATTGTAACGAAGTATGGGGAAATACATACAAAACAAACACATATCCACTCTTTATGCTTCAAAAGAGAGCTATTAGAATAATAAACAAAGCAGCTTACAGGGAACCAACAAACCCACTTTTTCTTAAACAAAAAACTCTCAAGTTGAAAGATCTGGTTGACTTTAAAACCGCAATAATAATGTTCAAAGTGAAGAATTTATCACTGCCCGCAAATATCCAAAAGTTGTTCCAAACAAGGGAGAAACGATAACACTTCAGAGGAACATGTATATTTCAAAAGCCTACAGTGAGAACAACCACCAAGCAACACTGTATTTCAGTGCAAGGAGTCAGATTATGGAACGATTATGGACCTGAATTAAAATCATGTACAACGCTTGGACAATTTAAACAAAAACTGAAGGAAGAAATACTCCAAACATATTTACAAGACGACATGTAAACTCACATAAGGATTGACATATCCAGCCTGTGTTGTGTTGTAGCTTAGTTTTTTTGTTTTGTTTTTTTTCTCTCTGTGACATTCTGTCTTAGATTTGTCTTGAATAGTAACCGCTCAACTTAGCTTAGTTTTCCTTTTTTTTCCTCTCAGTCACACTTTGTCTAAGCTTTGTTCTAAATTGTAATCACTCTTGTCTTGTTTACTCTTTTTCTTTTGAATTCTTGGATGGAATATGGGTGGGCAATATAAGCTGCGGCTTCAGCCATCACCCATTTCGGATAACTCACGTGGAATTGTTTAGTAGAAGGAGTCTTTGTCTAATTTGACCTTGTGGTTATATTATACAGTTTCTTTTAACCTGTACTGTATTATCCGAAATAAATTCATTCATTCATTCATTCATTCAAACTGTGGTTAACACAGAAGTCCAATAACTGAACACCACTTGGGTTTAGATTGGGCTGGCCATTCCTCCCAATCACCCCCCTCCAGGTTTCACTGTCATTGCCCTCGTGCACATTGAAGTCCCCCAGTAGGACAATGGAGTGAGTCTCCAAGAGGATCACTCTCCAGCACCCCAGTCAGAGACTCCAAAAAGGGTGGGTACTCTGAAACATCATTTGGTGCATAGGCACAAATGATGGTCAGGATCCATTTCCCAACCTGAAGGCACAGGGAAACAACCCTTTTGTCCACTGGGGAGAAACTCCAATATAGAGGCAGCAAGGTGGGGGGATACAAGAATACCCACCCCTGGCCTGAGTAGGCCAAGCTCCAGCCCATCTCCAGGAGACTGGTTCCGGAACCGGAGCTGTGTGTTGAGGTGAGGCCGACTATATCTAGCCGTATCTTTCAACCTCATGCACCAGCTCAGGCTCGTTCCCCACCAGAGAACTGACATTCTATGTCCCAAAAGCCAGTTTAGGAAGCTTGGGATCAGACCACCAAGGTCTCCGCCTTTGACCACCACCTGATCCACATAGCACCGAACCCCCATGGTCCCTCCTGCGGGGGGTGAGCCCACTGGAGAGTGTTTTAAATAATGTGAATTAATTTCACCCAAACCCCTGTTTTGGTTTTCTTTAAGTTCTGGTATTTTGGAGTAACGGGCTGATATGATGCCCTCTACTGGTTCATAGTTGCGACAGCTGCATTGCATCATTTCTCGCCTTCTCATCTGTCTGCGCTGAGTCAGGCTGCAAGAGGTACATACTTAATTAAGGCAGCTTGTTCGTAAAATGAAAATTCACCATTGCAGTTTAGTTAAAATGTACACTACTGCTGAGTTATGCTTGATATGAGTTGGGCACATAAGCCAAGCTAGTTTTTGTCATATATTTTACTTGTGAAGTGACTTTGGAGAGAGTTTGAGAGCTAGCTAAAATATGGCTCTGGTGCTGCATGTGTTGTCTCCCACCATGTTATCTCGATAACGTTGACAATAAAAATTTGTTGACAAATAATTTTATTGTCGACAAATCGTTTAATTATAAAGTTTATATGCATGCCGCGGTAATGTTGTAATGGCAACGCACGACTGGAACTGCAATGCACGACCAGAACTGCTGAGGGCAGTAGAGCCTCTGTTGTCCGCCATGCGCTAAAAATTTCCAGCGAAGAAGAAGAGGAGCACAGTATGGCAAAAAGAAAGGGTGAACCAGGCAAAGAGGAAAAAAAAAAAAAAAGCCAGACCCAAACTTTCTCTTGTTTGGGGACATTTTACAGAAGATAAAAAAAAAAAAAGCAAGTAAAATTCAGACTTTGCAAGGCAGACGTCTCTTACCATGGCAGCACTATAGTGGTGCATGAACATCTGAAATGACGGCATCCGGGAGCCACGACATTACTGTCTGCCGGGTAAGTAGCGAGTAAAGAAAGTTAGTGCCACTTATTTCCTATGGCCAACTGTTTCAATCTTTAGAAAAATGGCGTACGTGCTGTTTCTTAGCTTACCTGTTTGACAATAATCTCTCTGGATGCTGAGGGCTGAGCTGTTTATGTCATGGCTAACGTGTTGTTGAATGCAGTAAATGACTGAGTTGCTCTCTCTTTTTTCATCTTCATTAACATTAGCCCTCATTCTGAATAGTAGTGTATCTGGGTTAATTAGAATATCCCAATTTGTAATTTAATCAATAAAAACCTACAACCATAATCGTCGAAATTAAATCAAACAGCTTGAAATATCACTCTTAAGTGCAGTGAATACTAAATATGAAGGTTTATCTTTGTGAATTATGTTGTTAAAAAATGCACTTATAGAAAACTTTCACCTAATGTTAGTTTATGGGTTGAAGCAGATTCATAATTCAGTTGTTGTAAGATATTTAATCAATTGTTTAATTGATGGGCGGCGCGGTGGAGGTGTGGTCAGCACTGCGGCAGCACAGCAACTCACCCTTGGCCGGGGGATCCTGGGTTCGATCCCAGCCCCCGACCAACAGTGATCTGTGTGGAGTTTGCATGTTCTCCCCGTGTCTGCGTGGGTTTACTCCGGGATTTCTCCGGTTTACTCCCACATGCCAAAAACATGCAAGTTAGGTTAATTGGCATCAAACTGGGGATTCTAAACTGTCCTTAGGTATGACTGTGAGAGTGAATGGTTGTCTGTCTCTCTGTGTTGGCCCTGCGATGAACTGGTGATCTGTCCAGGGTGTACCCTGCCTCTCACCCAAAGATGCTGGGATAGGCTCCAGCCCCGCCGCAACCCGAAAATGATTAAGCAGAAGAATATGAATGAATGAATGACTGTTTAATTGGCATTAGGCATTATGCTGTCTGTGATAACCTGACATACAACCTTTCACTTGTGATAATTAATACAGCTTTGTTTTTTGTCTTTTAGTCATAATCAGATGTGTGGATGAGTTTGTCTTGAAGAGAGGCACATGTATTCCTCAAATTGCAGAAGTTTTGACAGAAAGCATCCTCAACATGATTGTCACTGACATGAGACCACAATCAATGATTGAAGATGAGTGTTTTAAGAAGGTGATCAGCACATTCCATCCAGGTTACACCTTACCTTCCAGAACCCACCTCACAAAGCTCATAGAAGGAAAATATGAAACTATTCTCAGTAAGGTTAAACACACTCTTAAATCAACTAAAAATAGGCTTGCCCTGACAGCTGATGCCTGGACCAGTGTTGCTACGGAAGCATATATTTGCATCACTTGTCACTTTCAGTGATGAGCAGTGTTGGGCAAGTTACTAAAAATGGTAACTAGTTACAGTTACTAGTTACTTCTTTTCAAAAGTAACTGAGTTACTTTTGAGTTACTGCATGATTAAAGTAACTAGTTACTTGGAAAAGTAACTTTCACGTTACTTTTAAATGCATACTTAAATCTTCTTGCACACAGCAAGATCAAGGGCCCCTTGTTCTCTTCAGAAAAAAGAAGAAAAAGAAAACTGACGATGAAAAAGTCTTATCTTACAGAGAAAAAATGTCTCAGAATTACACAAACTATTGTAATCAGTAGAAAGTCAGAAATTTACTAAAAATAAAGCTGTCAATTCACAGAGAAAATTTTGGACCCCCTGGTGGGCCATTTTTGGCCCATGAGCCATATGTTTGACACCCCTGGACCAGCCCATTAAAAATGCATATTTAGAGGATTTACTTCCATGAAATAGTTGCATATCACAACAGCGTGTAAATGAATGAGATGAAATAAAATAGAAAGCACAGATAAATGAAAGGTCACCGCTTACACGACGCTGTTCTTTACTGCAACAAATCAGTCACTTTTTCTCTGTGCGTAAGAAAACTTTAAATCCATTTAATGTGAGCTCCTTGCTCAAAAATTACTCATGTTTAACCACAGAGGTAGGAGCTGTTAGGGGCTACTTACTGCTTAAACAACAGGTGATCAGGGCTCGATATGAGAAGGCATTTCTTCCCACAGGGTTGTGATGTGAACTGGGGCAGGACAGGAAACTGACCCACGGCGGAAACTGTGTGACGGCTCCGTCAGTTACGGTAGGGTCAGTTTATATTTATTTGCTTATTTATTTGCTTGCCTTTGGCATGACAACCTCCACTGGCTTGAGGCCGGTGATGGCGCTGGGGATTGCAGTCCCGCTCATTGCCACCGAAACTATGTATTCACCCCCAGTTGGCAGCTGATGAGAAGGGTGTCTAGCAACTGCGAGTTGTATGATCGTCTGTTTGCGCTAAAAATACTGTATCCATATTAATAAAACGAGTAACACAAGTAAGGCATCTGATCAAATTTCAATAACTAACGCATTACTGAATTTTGAAACAGTAATTTTGTTACACAGCACGTTACTCCAAAAGTAGTGGCATTACAGTAACGCGTTACTTTGTAACATGTTACTCCCAACACTGGTGATGACTGGGAGCTTGCTAGCTTCTGACTCACAACCATGCCACTTGAAGAAAGGCACACTGGACCCAACATTGCTTTGTAGATTGAGCAGGCTGTGGAAAGGTTTGAGATCCCCCAAAAAAGATTGTGGCAATTGTGGCAAAAAAAAAAAAAAAAAAAGTTTCATGGGTCATGATTAAGCATTTTTTTATGTTAAGACAGAGACTGGGTGTGCACTGTGCATCTATCATGTACGTGCGCTTTTATACATGCACAAATGGAAAGAAACAAGCCCACTTGCAGGTAAAGGGTGTGCTTTAATAACAAAGAGGAAATAATACACAAACGTGTCCAACAAAAGTAATCAAAATGATCAGCTACACAGCAGGTGAGCACAATTCAGCAGTCTGGTTTGGCTAAGAGAAAAACAGTTCACATCACGCCCCAGGGCAACACTGGCCGTTGGGGGAAATAAGAAATATAAACCGGGAAAGGAGGACTTACATGACAGTGTCAGAGCGCAGCTGGGCTCTGGGAAAAAACAACACCAACCACGGTCCAAGGGGAAAAATAGTCCAAACACAGAGGGTAGGCTGAACAGAGGGGCTAACTGCATGCAGGATGCTGACTAAAGCTGTGACAAAGAGTGAATGAACTGACAGGAAATAAATACACAGTCAACTAATGGTGCACAGTGAATACAGGTGAGTGACAGCAACAGGTGTTCTGATTACAGGCTGCACACTGCAGCGGCAGGCTGAGTGGCCAATGGGGAGCGCTTGGAGGCAGAGGCAGAGGCAGAATAAACCACAGAATAATTCTAGACAATAAATGGACAAAATAAGGAGACAAAATACAACAATAACCTGTGTCTGAGGTCTAGGATGACATAGAACCTCAGACACATGACAGCAGCAATGGTTTCTATGTTTTGCTTTTGCACTTTAACTTTTTTAAGACCGCTCTTTTAATTTGTTTCAATCATTTGGCTTAAAATAAATTTGAGTAAGCTGTTGAACTTCAGTTTCAAATGTTTGTTTCATGGGTAATTTTATTTAGCTCTGGAAACTGCTTATAAAATGTTATTTAAGCAGGGACTGACAACAAAGGTGGTTTTCATGGGTGTCTGTGTAGGCTTAACCCCTGAGCATTCCAGCCAATTTCCCTTCGAGGTGCCTGAAAAAAACATACCCAAACTAAATTCAAAGCTGTTCTTCAGCCCCTTGCAGTATCTCCATGGGGTTGGTTTTATTCAAAAGAAAACACTCTAAATTTTGGGGCAAAACAATCAGAATCCCACTTATGTGCTTCAGCCACTGAGTAACAGTGATCTAAGCATAATAATAAATTTGAAAAAAATAAAATTTGCCTTGGTGACCCGCCCCTACTCTTGGGTTTCCGGTTCTGGTTCAACTTCCTGGAAGTGTGTTGTTGGCACAAAGAGCTTGCACTCGCCGGCCAATTTTCAAACAAATGCACCTGTTATATGGGCAGTTTTCCCCGTTGCCATCAAGATGGACAATAAATCTTACTCAGATGGACCCTTTGCAACACAAATGGATCATATTTGTTCAACTATCAATGATTCAAGGATGCTAAGAAAGCCCTTTCGGTGAGTCAGTGCTGTTACTAATGCTACGGTAGCGTGTTTAAAGTCATATTTAAATCCAGTGTTATGATTTTGTCTAAATCTGTTTCAATAACCATATAGACAAAATTCTAAGCTTTCAAATGATGTCAGGTGTCATAAACCCCCTCGTGCACTTTTACGCAGCGCACGGAGGAGGAGGAGGAGAAGGAAGAATGGATTTAAGCGCAGGAATTCACCACAACACATTTATTAACACAAAGCTGACAGTTCCAAACATAAAGACTAACAAAAATGGTAACGTGTACACAAAATGGCTGATGCAGCAAGCGAACAGCAGGCAGACCACTGTGTACCATGGCCACAGAAAAATAATACAAATAACATAAATGCTCAGGAGAACTTGGAGTCCTTTCAGAGGCTCAGCTTGGTGAGGAGGAGAAACTGGGCTACAGCCTAAGCGCAGCAGTTGTGCCACACAAAGAAACACTACCAGCCAAGCATAGCAGCACTAC
Organism: Pholidichthys leucotaenia; assembly: GCA_020510985.1. Classification (NCBI taxonomy): domain Eukaryota; kingdom Metazoa; phylum Chordata; class Actinopteri; order Cichliformes; family Pholidichthyidae; genus Pholidichthys; species Pholidichthys leucotaenia. Next base: position 395,316,763 of record CM035841.1, read on the forward strand.
TGCACACAGAAACACTCACAGTTCTACTCACGAACACAGGAGCAGTCCAAGTAGTCCAAGCCTACCCCGAGCACGCACACAACCCTTCAAAGACGTGACTGTCACACGGCGATTAACGACCGTGTGATCGCGTACAATGGTCCAGCAGTGTTTGACTGGCAAGAGCCACCTAAGTACAAACACTACTGGCATCACAAATTGGACACACCTGGGCGAGGCGCAGGAATGATAATTACCGGGGCGAAACAGCTTACTGTCAAAGAGAGAGGGGGCGTGGTCGGACAGGCGAATGTTAGACAGCGCCCACCAGAAAGTGGGTCAAAACTGCTGCCCAACAACCACCGGCCAGAGTGGCGGCTACAGGCATGGAAAAGTAAAAGAACACAGACATAAAAACAACAAGAACTCATAAGATAACAATACATAATAAACCCGATGCCTGAGCCACAGAGAACGGTCAGATCCAAGCCTACAGGATAACACGGACTCGGTTGGTAACAGTAAGGCATGACTGCCCACTATGGCATTTAAATTCCTCCCGCCCACGGGAGATGGAACGTTAAGAGGTATTAAACAGTGGGTGAGGTAACATATGCACTAGACAAGCAGAGATGGTGGACATGAGAAAAACAAATGCGATTAGTCAACTAGTTGAAAAAAAACAGTCGTTAGATTAGTTGACTACTAAAATAATCTTTAGTTGCAGCCCTAGAGGACACACATTTGAAATGGTCTTTTTCTCATGTTAGGTGTGTTATTATGAAGATAAAGTCCATGGTGACAGCATTTTGCTCTCTCTGCATTAACACAGGTATGTTTACACCTATCTTTTTTTTTTTTTTACTCCTGTTACTACGTTCTGTAAATTTGTCATCTAGTTCCAATTTGGTGTATTGTGCTGATGTGACTCATGGTGTGTTGGGATGGCCATGCTCTCGTGTGGACTGATTTCTTCATAAAATATGTATTTTCTTTTGTGTTGGATGATGTTAAAATGTATTGTTGTGATTATAATAATAAATGCCTAACTTACAGCACAGTATATATGTATTTGGTGTGAATGGATAAAATGCAATTTGAAGCAAAAGCATCTTTTGTCATTTATTTATTGTACTTTCTTTTTGTGTTTTCTTCACACATTTTAAGTTATTTTAAGTCAGTCTGTGCTGAGTCTGGCTGTGAGAACGTGTGTTATCCTGAAGATAAAACCCATGTTGACAGCATTTTGCTCTCTCTGCATTAGCATAGGAAAAAACCTCAGATCAGCAAGCCATGTCGGTGTCCAGCTTCTAATTGTGCAACAGAACACAACGCAGTGTAGTCGGGATATGCAGACCGTTCCAGCTACACTGGCTGATGGACAGACAAAAGACAATCACATTATATTGTGAGATAGTGCCTTGGCGGAGGTATGTACTCATGGATCACCTCCAAAATCTAATATATTTATCTGTAGCCCAAGATCCACCTCTGGTGAAAAGTTGATCAAAATCCATCCAGTAGTTTTTGCGTAATCCTAACACATTGCGAGTAGATTGGGCCTTGGTGAAAGTATGCACTCTCGGATCATCTCCAAAATCTAATGTGTTCATCCGTAGCCCAAGGGCCACCTCTGGTGAAACTTTAATCAAACTCCATTAGGTAGTTTTTGTGTTATCATGCTAACAAACAGACAGACAAAAAAAAAAAAAAAAACGCCCAATCACATTACTCCATTGGTGGAGGTAATGATAGATAAACACAACGAATCCTTAGTGTTTTTATCTCATTCATTTGATGTTATGTAACAGGCTCCACCACCAACTGTCTTACTTTTTCTGCATACTTCCAACATTTGCAATTTGAGATGAAAGGGGGGCATGAAAGGCAAGAGTGCGTCCTGGGAATACTTTTGGAACCATATGAAGACAGATGGAGACCTTGCATCAGATTCAACAGAGAGGATCTTCACCGTAACGGTGACATGATGCTATTCCAGTCACTACCTTCTACGGACTTCTGTTTTTGAAATATTAATCTGTCTGTGTATGTACTTTAACTGCTCCTTATTACAGCCTGAGTCTATGGCTGAGAGATGTGGGAGAAATGAGGACACTCCAGGGACTGCCAGGGTGCCTTTTCCCCACGTTTGCTTCCTGTATTAGAGTTGATTTTTGTTTTGTCTGTTTCAATGGAAAAAAAACAAAAAACACTGACTTGACTGACTTGTAATGGCTCTTGAATTCTTAATATTTTATCAACTCTACAGCTCAATCCCATTGTGCAGTGCTACATTCTAAGTCACTAAGAAATAAAAATATTTTAAGCTAGCCCAGTTAACATGTCTGTTAGGATGTTCAGACAATTTTGGTTTATACTGGATGTTTTCCACATTAAAACTGGAAATCCTCCCCTTTTTGTCAAATAATTATTGTTGTAGTTATTGTTGTCCGTCTATCAATTATAGTTGAGACATCTTGTTGTCTTCTGCACGGTGAAGACAGAAACAAAGACAAATGTGTACCAGAACTGTCTTTTTGTGAGTTTATTATTTCTGCTGAGAGGAGCGATTCCACACAACAGCAGCAGCAGTGAGAAAAAGCTCCAAATCCGAACAATGTGAGGCATTTCTATAAACAGATTTCCCAATGACCTTCTTATTTAGATAACAGCCTAGAGAGACAGTCACAGACCAGTTGGAGTCAGCCTTAGAGAAGGTCATCATGCCTTCCCACTTTTCTGCCCTGTAGAGATAATGAATCTACTTTGAGCATAAGGGATAAACATTAAATAAGCATCAAATATGAAACATTTCCATCACAAGATTTATTGATCAAAGATACATTTGGCCACAACTTTACCAGCTGCAGCTGTTGTCAGTAATAGCAATATAATCATGGTAAAGCCAAAAATTAATCCACTTCTGTCATTTAAACAGTGACTGTGAATAGATGAGTTTGAACAATTCCAGGCAGCTACTATTTCTGTTCATTAACTCATACAGAAAAAAAAATATTAACTTGTTTGGAAATAAAATAATTGTGTCAGATACAAAATCAAAGGTATTCATGTCCTACTTAGGTCTAGTTTTTTGGACAAACAGAGACAGTGTAGGCTGTAATCCTTCAAAGCATGTAGATGTTTGTGTCGGTCAGACCACATAGGTCGCATCAACCTTTTGAATTATTCAACAGAGACTTTGAAGCAAACTGTACAGGATGCATTGGTTCACTTAGCCATCGCCAAGTTGGCAACAGCATGGAAAAAACAGAGACAGTGCAGGGAAGAGCAAGAGATATTATGGAAATAGAGTATAGAAATGGACTAAGAGAGCAGCAAAGAGTGCACAGTCAAGGCTGTTATTGAATTCAATTATCTTCCAGTCAGGCTGGCTGTGGAGATGCATTGTTGCAGACTTTCCATTGAACACCCCAGCTGGTTCCTACATAGCATGGAGAAAATGTAAAGGTTTGAGGATTTATTGACAAAGGCAACAGTGTGCTACCACTGCAAATTTGCATTTATCCCCCATTCCATGTGTCATGGTTGGGGACCACTGCCTTGCTCCATGTTAGGGCTGGACTGTTACTAAATGCTGAGTAGCCACAGTTTTTGGCCATGTTCACATTACAAGCCGTATTGCTCAATTTCAGTTTTTTGATTAGATTTGATTTTCTATCATGACAGTTCAATTTCATGACAAGTGACTTTTGCCTGACTCAAATATGAACATGTCTGCCCTCTTAAACAGCATGTATGCACCTATCACTGAAACCAAGAAAAGGCATCATATCTGTGCAACCATCCATTCCCTTTAAACTGAGAAAACATGTTTTTAATGAAGATGTGCTTGGGATTTTGCTCTGGAGGACCTCTAGCAGTTAGTTGGCTGTATATGCAGAGGTGGAGAAGAAAGTAAAAAAGCCAGATGGTGCCACAACTGCTAGCTGCAGCTGCTAGCATTGATGCTAACAATAGAGCTGAATGCTGACATCAGTGCCGTACGTATGCTCAAAGGTAAAAAGTTGCATGATTTATGAACTGACCATTGTCAAAAAAGTTGCATGACTCACATTTCATAAATTTTAGATCAGTTTTGTGCAGTCAGGACACTTTAAAAAAAATAGATCTGTGCAGTATTAGGGTAAAAACTGAATTCAAGTTACTTCAGGGTGACCATCTGGACCTAGCATTTGTTTCCTGCACTCCTGTTTAATCTGAAAGTTTTGAAACTTAAATATTTGTTTACTGCTATATTATTAAAATTACTTTATTCCTGGGACTTCCGGTTATGGCTGCCACGTAAGACGGACGTGTCTCACTCTGCTCTGCTCCTGGAGAAAAAAATCGGCAAATAACTCTCTCATTTGGGACAGAACGTATCCCAGCGTTTGGGCGAGGATATGTCGGCGAAGCCTAAGGCTGGAAAATCAGGTAAAGGAAAAAGCGAGCCGCCGAAACAGTCCAAATTAACGGACTTTCAGGTCTGTGACGCAGCAAACAAAACTCCATATATGGCGGAGGAGGCTGGCAATGGTGCGATATCTGCGGGGAACGGCGCAGATGCGCTGATGGCTGCCATGAGTTCAATGAGAGCGGACTTTTCCTCTAGATTTGATGGGATTATGACAGCGTTGGAAGGAATAAGAAAGGAATTGGGTGACTGTGTAGAACGAACGGCGCAGATGGAGCTCCGTCTCGCTAGTGCTGAAGATGACGTCACCCGTCTTCAATTAAAGGTGCGCACTTTGGAAAAAAAAAATAAATGTCTAGAAGAAAATATTTTGGATTTGGAATCTCAGTCGAGACAGAATAACTTGAGGCTTGTGGGTCTTCCAGAGGAATCAGAAGGTCGGGACGTATATTCCTTTCTGGAAAAGTGGATTCCGGAGGTGCTGGGCAGCGAGGAGTTGCAGTCAGCAGTGGTTCTGGAAAAAGCACATCGTATTGGCCCACGGACAGATAAGGGACCGCCGAGGACCTTAATTATGAAGTTTCTTAGCAACAGAGACAGGATGAAGATCTTCAACGCTGCACGAGCTAAAGGAGAGATTAAACACCAGGATCAGCAGGTGCGGTTCTACCCAGATTTGGCCACAGGAATCCAACAATTGAGGAAGCAGTTTGATCCCATACGTAAGGAGCTGCGCAACCTTGGGATTCGTCATGGTGTAATCTATCCTGCGAGACTGCTGACCACGTATGAGGGCAGAACCCATATCTTCAAGACCCCAGAGGAGGCGCAGGAGTTCATCAAGAAGATCAAAGAAGAAGAAGAGACTGGTGGGAGCTAAGCATGAACAAAATATAAGGTAGAATAATTAAGCATTTGCACAGGCATCTGACTGACTTGAAGTAAATAGCAAGTTTACAAAATATAGATTGTATTATATATTAAAAAAAAAAAAAAAACAAACAAAAAAAAACTATGATGTACAAAGTTGTTAAAAATTTTGGAGTTAAGTTGGAAAACTACAGAGGAGAGTTAATGTTACGTCATTAAAAGCAGTAGAGTTAGGGTGATTGGGAGGATGAAGAAGGAGTGGCTTAGGCTGATCCTCGTGGGTGTGGAACGGTCGATGGCTATATCGGGAGACGGAATTTTTCTTTTGATTTTGGGGGGTTCGCCACAAGTGTGGGAAGGGGGAATTTGTTTGTGTGTAGTTTGTAGGATGAATGTTCAACCACTCATGTTTTTGCTTCTCTGTATGAGCATGTTTACACTGCAAGGTAATCCCAAACTCTCTATTGATCATAAACCAAAGTGTTAATCTTAATTTAACTTCATGGAATTGCAGAGGTCTACAAAATTTAAAAAAACTTAAACAAGTTATGAATAAAATAAAAGACATGGGTTCAAAAATTGTGTTTTTACAAGAAACTCATTTAATAGAGGAGGATATAAAAAGAATTAGGAGTAGATGGCAAGGAAGTGTATTCACCTCATCATTCTCATCCCGGGCCAGGGGAGTTATGACTCTCATACATAAATCAGTCCCTTTTCAAGTGAAAAATGTAATTGGAGACAAACTTGGAAGATATGTAATCATTCAAGGTTCTTTGCTATTAGAAAATATAAATCTTGTGAACTTATATGGTCCCAATATAGATGATCAAAAGTTCTTTCCTAATGTATTTCTTATTTTATCATCATTTACAGGGCAACATATAATAGCAGGGGATTTTAATTGTACATTGAATCCAGGTATAGATAGATCAACAGGACTGGATTGTACGCACAATGGATGTAGGATGACTATTAATCATTTTATGAAAGAATTGAGATTGTTCGATATATGGAGAGAAATGAAACCACAAGTTAAAGCCTATTCTTGTTATTCCAGTACCTACAAGACATTCTCACGTATTGATTATTTTTTGATTTCCACAGAATTAAGATCCAAGATTCAAAACTGCTTTTATGATAACATCGTGATCTCTGATCATGCACCCTGTTGTCTAATATATGTAGATAAAAAAATTGACAAAGGAATCAGGTAGATGGCAATTTCAGCATAAATGGCTTCAGGATGAGGAATTTGTCAAGTATATAGAAAAACAGATAGACGAGTACTTTGACATCAATACTACACAAACATCAGCATGTGTAAAGTGGGAGGCTTTCAAAGCTTTTATTAGGGGACATATTATTAGTTATACAGGATCAAAATCTAAGAAGACTCGAGAGGAGAGAGCTAAATTGGAACATAAAATGAAAAGTCTTCAGGAAAAAGTGTATGCAGGAAGTGATCCAAGGTTGGAGAATGAATTACTGATTTTGAGAGCTGAATACGACAAAAAATCAGTGAATAGAGCTGCTTCGAGTCTTCTAAGATTGAAACAATCTTTTTATGAACAAGGTGAAAAATCAGGAAAATTATTGGCATGGCAGATTAAACAATTAGAAATTAAAACACCAATTACTAGTATTATAAGTAACGGACAGGTAGTTATAGATCCTTTAGAAATTAACAGAGCCTTTAGAGATTACTATGAAAAATTATATGATACTAAAAATGAATTTGATTTAACAAAACTAAATGGGTTTTTGAACGAACTATCTATACCGTGTATTCCAAATGAAAACAGGGAGATATTGGAGTCTAAAATTAGTCAAGAAGAAGTTGGGCTAGCCATTGATAATATGAAATCAGGAAAAAGTGCAGGACCAGGTGGTCTTCCAGTTGACCTTTATAAAAAATTTAAGAATAAATTAATAAAACCTTTTTTGGAAATGGTTTTAGAAGCATTTCAAAATAATAATTTACCATCATACATAAATAATGCCTTAATTATACTGCTGCCAAAACCAGGTAAGCCCTCTAATAAATGTGAAAATATGAGACCAATAAGCCTATTAAACGCCGACCTTAAGATAATCTGTAAAATTTTAGCAAGACGAATACAAGAAATTTTACCAAATATTATTAATCGAGATCAGAATGGCTTTATAAAGGGAAGACAAGGCTTCCATAATGTAAGAAGACTATTTAATATTATTTATTTTAATAAAGAAGCACCGGATACAGCTCTCCTATCACTGGACGCCGAAAAGGCCTTTGATAGAGTTGAATGGCCCTTTCTTTTTGAAGTCCTACAAAGGTTTGGACTTGGAAATAATTTCATAAAATGGGTTCAAATAATATACGATAATGCTACAGCAGAAATCCTAACAAATAACAATATTTCAAAACCAATAAAAATCAATAGAGGATGTCGACAAGGCTGTCCACTTTCACCTTTACTGTTTACTATGGCAATTGAACCTTTAGCGATAGCGATACGTTTACATTCACAAATATATGGAATTAAAGTTGGACCAACAGAACATAAAATCTCCCTGTACGCCGATGACATAATTTTGTTTATGTCGAATCTAAAAAAATCAATTCCAACCTTGTTGAATTTAATAAAGAATTTTGGGGAAATATCAGGATATAAAATAAATAAAACTAAATCTTCAATATTAATGCTAAATGAGACCCAGAGAAATTACCCAGCCCCTGAGGTAAATCAATTCAATGTTGTAAATCAGTTTAAATATTTAGGAATCCAAATTGTGCCTAAGCTAGAATCAGTCGCCAGTGTCAACTATGAAGCCTTAATGACAGATATTAATGAGTTAACTCAGAGATGGATGTCACCACCAATGCCGATGATCGGGAGAATCAATATACTTAAAAGTAATATTTTACCTAAAATACTTTATTTATTTCAATACATTCCCTTATCACCACCTTTAGATTTATTCTCAAGAATAAAAAAAAAAGTTAGTGGAATTTATATGGAACAACAGGAGGGCTAGATTACGTCTGTCTTTATAATATTTACCATTTGATCGTGGAGGTCTGAAATGTCCAAATTTTATGTTGTATTATTGGTCGGCACAACTGAGGTCTATGACATATTATTTTTCATCAAATGATCTCCCTCACTGGACTGAAATGGAATCATACAATTTACCTTTACCTCTTCCCATATTCATATACTCAGATTTGGCAAAAAAATTACAAAAACAAGTTAAAAATCCATTTTTAAAGCATATGATCAAAATATGGTGTGAAGCTAAAAACTATTTAAAAGAACCACAGTTATTGTCACAATTTAGTCCAATATGGGGTAATCAATATTTTAAACCAGGGAGAGTGGACGCTGTATTTAAAGTATGGAATTTAAAAGGGATACAAAAGATTCAGGATTTATATTTGCCATGTGCAGATAACATAATGTCTTTTGAAGAGCTGAGGATCAAATTTAATCTCAATAGAACACATTTTTTTAAATATCTTCAACTTAGAAACTTTATTCGATCAAATCAAAATAAAGCTCTCACTCGACCTATTTATTCATCCTTGGAAAAAATGATGATGAAAGATAGTAAAAGAAAGGGTATTATTTCAGAGTTTTATAACTCATTGACACTATCTTCAAGTGAAAATTCACTGAAAAGATTAAACTACTGGAAAGAAGATCTGCAAACTGAAATTTCAGAGGAACAATGGGAATTGGCTTGTACAGAAGCTCAAACCAAATCAATAAATGTACGCCTTAAATTGATACATTTCAAATGGTTAATGCGGATGTATGTTACACCGGAGGAGTTAAATAAATATAACAAAAATATACCAGATACATGCACACAATGCATGGAAAGTAAAGGAACTCTATTTCATTGTGTATGGGAATGTAGATTAATAAGAATGTTTTGGGAAGAGGTGAGGGTAACAATTGAAAAAATAATCTCAAAACAAATCATATTGAATCCTCAATTGTTTTTGTTGGGTCTGTACCCAGAAAAGCATAATTTTAATAAAAGTGAAAGAACATTCATAGACCTCAGTTTGCTTAATGCCAAAAAATGTATTGCACTATTATGGAAAAAGACTCATAGACCAGATGTGACTCAGTGGTTAAGACAGATGTTAACAAACCTTCCATTAGAAAGAATAACATATATACTGAAATCAAAGGAAATTGTGTTTGAGAATATATGGAGACCTTTTATTGATTATGTAAAAAATTTAAACATAACTCTTGAAGAAGAAGGTGAATGATGTGTGTGGACCTTGTAAATTCCAAACTGGTGAACATAATATGTATACTTATGTATTGGATTGTCTAGACTAAACAGAGGAGCATTGTTGAAGATTTGATTTTGCTGGTGGTTGTTGGTGTTTTTAGTGCATCTTTTTTTTTTTTTTGTAGTACTTTAGTGTTAGTGTTTGATTGTTTGTATCATGTTTGTTAAAAAAAAAAGGTTCAATAAAGATATTGTGGAAAAAAAAATACTTTATTCCTGCATGTCACATCATGTTTAAATTACCTATTTGAAATCTATAACTTTAAACCTGTTTTACAAATCAGAAGACAAGACCTGTTGGAAGTTGAGCATGGGGGAAACAGGCTCTTGTCCATCAGTTCTATCAGTGAAAGGATGACATTAATACCTTAAAGTTGATGCTCTTGAAGTTTGTTTGTGTTGTAATTAGTGATGGGACGGCAGGCTCCGGAGCTTCGAGGTTGTCCAGGAAATATTTGGCAAAATGGGTTTCAAGGGGTGTATTGCTGACGTCATACCACGTGACTGGATCAGGAAGCCATTCATGATTTTGCACACAACATGAAATAAAGTGAGCATCGATACACAATGGAAATCCCCGTCCCTCACGTTTTGTGTTGTCGATGTTTGACTGTATAAGGGATTTGTCACAGCCAATTTTCAGATAGAGCCATTACCAAAAACATGGACTTCTCCTATTTGGGAACAGGTTGAGCTCACTTCTCCCATTGATACATTTTTTGCAAATGGTAGACCTGTACTGTAACTGAAGTGATGGCCTAGTGGTAAAGCATCTGCCCCGCAGCTAGGAGGTTGGGGTTCAAGTCCCAACTAGGGTGTTCTTGTAATGTTGTTTTTATTTGCAAGGTGAAGTTTCTGTTGTGTTTCAAAGAACTTGGATCATTATGCTGAGGCACTGTTGTGCCCTGCATGACAGTAAGGACAGAGGTAAATTTACTGGGAGAGACAGAAACATGTCTACACTGTTCAAACTTGCAGTAGTCTTCCTTTGCACACTTGCATCCTCTGTGCTCTGAGAGAGTATTTTCCAAAGCTGGAGAAAGAATCTAAAAAAAAAAAAAATCACCTTAGTCTAAAGACTGTTGAAAAGTTATTATTTCTTAATAAAAATGGATTACTACCACAAGCACATTCACTGTAGTCACCCGAGTTATATTATTTCTTTTTTCCTGATGATCATTGATATTTCTTAAAAGACGGTGCATATGTTGAAATGGAAAAAAACAAAACAAAAACACATTAAACCAATAATGCCCGTGCAAAAATCTGCATGTTGTATACTTTTTGTCGACTACATGGCCTAGTAGAGCAAATGAAGTTTCACGAGGCTTCATCTGGATGAACAATTTTGATGAAAAGCCTCACACCTTCAAGAAAGCCTCATCTAGCCATTACTAAGTAGCATTTTAGAGGTAAAACATCTGTCCTGCAACTGAGAGGCTGGGGTTCAAGCCCCAGTTGGGCAATTCTTATAATTTATTTTTATTTGCACAGTGAAGCGTGTGTTGTGTTTCAAAGAGCTTGGATCATTATGCTGAGGCACTACTGTACCCTGCATGACAATAAGGACAGAGGTGAATGTACTGGGAGAGAAAGAAACGTGTCTACCCTACACTGTACAAACTTGCAGTAACCTTCCTTTGCACACCTGCATCCTCTGTGCTCTGAGAGAGTATTCTCCAAAGCTGGAGAAATAATCTCACAAAAGATATCGCCTTAGTCCAAAGACTGTTGAAAAGTTATTATTTCTTAATTAAAATGGATAAGCACCACAAGCACATTCACTATAGTCACCTGAGTTTTATTATTTCTTTTTTCCTTTATGATCATTGATATTTCTGAAAAGACATTTATTGCATGGAATGGAAAAAAATGGAAAAAAATACACATTAAAAAATACACATTAAACCAACAATGCCCTTGTAAAAATTTGCATGCTGTATATGTTTTGTCCCCTAGATGGCCTAGTAGAGAAAATGAAGTTTCACATGAGGCCTCATCTATATGAACCATTTTGATGAAAGGCCTCAGGTCCTCTAGAAAGCCTTATCTGGCCATCACTAGTTATAATATTACATCCATGGTATCTTTAAGGATTTCATCCAGCCTTTGAGCCACCTGGTTGTATAACCTCTGCTGGTGTGGTATTCCAAGTCTGAGCGTACGCCCACACTGTCTCTCTTACTGATTACCTGATCCTGCGTAGCTGCACTAATCATTTCACCTGTGCCTCATCAGCCCCACCTATAAGGAGGAGCTCATTTGCCACTGCAGGACTGTTAGACCTACTCAAAGCTGTCTGCAGAGACTCTTTCCTGAGTGTGCTCACCTGCAGCATTGCATTCCCTTCCCTTGTCTTCTCCATCTGTGGGAACTTCATCACATAAGGCTACGAGCCAATTCTGACACACAATATCCTCACCTGTTCATTTTTCACAGAGGATTTTTTTTTTTTTTCTGGACCTTCTCTGAGATTGAATCAAAACCCCTGATGGCAGACATCCACTTTCTCTGCCAGGTCACCATCCATACCTGGATCCTCTTCACCACAGTGTAAGACTCAAGGAAAATAATTCAATTATCTGCCATGGATTATATAAACAAATTTCCCTTGTTGATCTGGTTAATAAATAAAAATGCAGAGTCAAAGATGCCTTTTCTGGGTGTTTATTCTTGATCAAGAGGAAGATTTCATGCAGCATTTTAGCAGAATGGCAACAGCACAGTAGGAAAACTGGCTGTCGGTTAATTAGTCTGCAAACTTGTACTATTAAGCATGTGGGTGACATGATTGAGACTCTAGAGGATGTGAGTGACATTGATAAAGAGGCTTCTGAGCCCAATGATAATTTGCTTTTTTCCCTTTAATCTTTATCCATACCCTTAGAACAATAAAAACAGCAATGAACCCCTCTCTTTGTCTGTGCTGTGACTGTAATGAAAGGATGACAAAAGAGAACCAGCTTTTGTACACGGGTTTAATCAATGGACACCCAGTTTTTAATGAATTTAATGTAGAGACGAGAACACTTGCAGAACCAGTTCAGGCACATCACACGGCTTTGATAACCCTCCTCTCCATGCACTAAATTAAAGCTATTTTTTAGGTATGATCTAGAATAGGAATGCGCTTCATACACATGATCATCTCGCCATACAGTACTTTTAATCCTACATAGGTTGCAATATATGAGACGAAACACCATGCAATTCTGTCCGGCGGCTAGGATATATCTACAGTTTGTAGTCTCTATGCAGCTGTGGCCAATCTTATGTGTGGCGAGTAGCATTGTTCAAAGCATTACACAATGAAGAGACACAAATTATACTGGCATTTACAAATTCATGCATATTAGCATAATTATGTAGCTCTTTGATCAAATTAGGGGCTATGTAAACACCTTGACTAACATGGCATCCCAACACAGTGCTATCCAAACCCCAGCTCTATGCGTGCAGTTACATGTTTACATTTCAAAGGACTTTTATGCGTGTTAACTGGGCCTTTTGTGTCCGCCCCAAAAAAGCTCATGAGTGGCAGAGCTGAATTATCTTCAAAGACTCATCTAAATTTGTTTCAGCACATAACACATTCTGTAGACTTCCATATTCTTGAAAGGCAGCATCCATACACCTCTATAAAAATTAATTTTTGTTATGCAGCAAATTCTGCTTTTATCATAAGTGGGACTGTATTTTATAGGGAAAGGCAAGGGTAATGGTAATGGCCATCTTTTCAAAAAGACTAGATGTAATTGGAGCACTCATACAATCTGTCTTAAATGATGTACATACATGATGCCTTTAGATGGTTCTAGTGCCTTTCAGCCACAGTGTTTGACAAAACCCTGAAAAGGATCATGAACTATCATTATTATGTCAAGTGGTTCTTTAGAGGTCAAGAATGATCTGTTCCATTGTAATGCCACGGTTATTTTTTTTTTTTTTTTTTTTTTTTTTTTTTTTGTTACTTATTTGTACCCGTAGGTAGACTTGGTTTGCAGTCTGGTGACAAGCCACCGGCTGCTGGTCGCTGCGTGCGCGAGCGCCCTAAACCTACATGTTTTTGGTGTGCGGGAGGAAACCGGAGAAATCCCGGAGTAAACCCACGCAACACGGGGAGAACATGCAAACTCCACACAGCTCACTGTTGGTCGGGGGCTGGGATCGAACCCACGACCTCATGATCCCCGCGATCCCCCGGCCGAGGGTAAAACTGTGCTGCCACAGTGCTAAACCACTGCGCCACCGTGCAGCCAGGTGGCTAAATAAACAGGTTATTGCATTGTAAGGGGAAATTTCACGGTTCAAGTGGACCATTATGATAATTTACATATTCTTGTTCCTCAACTCAAAAGAAGATTTGCATATATGAGCATCAACAAGAGCAATCCGATAAAAGTTCTCCCACCAAGGCTGAAAAAACTCTTCACATCATCAATGACAGTGTTCCTGCATGCAGGTGGATATGTGGATTCAGCTCAGAATGTGATTTGCTTAAGATCAGGACATCTTCAATATTCTATTCATTCAATTTGATATGTCTTAATTAAGGCTAAATGTAAAGGTAGGGTGTCATGGATCTGGATGAGCGCAGCAGCATTGGTTACTCTTCTGTTACTCTTCTGGTTACTCTTTGTTGTTACATAACCCTCTTTCATCAGGAGCTTGGAGGCTAATTGGTGGCAGTTGGGTGATTACTCTCACTTTCTGGTCACCATTTAAGTTGAAGTTGGTTGTCGTGGTACCATTATGTTGGTACACTTTCTCCTCATGACATTAAATGCTGTGATATTTTGCCTCAGTGCTTTGACTCTTGCCAGCCAGGCTTCTCCTCCTTGTTTACCCCCAGGTCTACCTACTCACTTTTAATACCAGTTGGCTTCTTGTGCTAACCCAGCAAACTGCCCTGTCCTAGATGGAAACTTTCACAGAATGGAACCCTCTCCTGGACTTTCTCCCAAGTAGAAAACTCAATCCCAAACATAAATTAACCTCCTCACCTCAAGATTCCTGGATACACACACTTCCCTCAGTGAAGGACTCTCTCCTGACTCCAAGCCTCACATGGCTCTTTTCTACCAAACCGGTTCCAGTGCTTAACTGGAGCTATTGCGTCATTAGCACCAGTTCTTTGGGTTTCCACCGACTTAAGCACCAGTCCCCGGCTCCCAAAAGTGGGGCTATCGCGGCCCCAACTCCTAGCTGGGCCAGCGGCAGCACCAGTTTACGTCGGTTAGGTCCACAGCCGTGGGCGTGGTTAACTGACCAGCTTCAAAACATTACTGACCGCCATGTTGCTTTCCAAACAGCGGAGCACGCAACGGATTCCAAAACCAAACAGATTTAGAGCGAAGAGGAGACACATTTCTTGGCTCTATGGACATAAGCAGAAGTACAAAATCAGCTGGAGGGGGCCACTCATCTGAGCTGTTTTGGAGGACAGGCCAGCCAGCTGGACCATTGTCACTGCCGTGGATTAGTCTGGACAACAAACTGCTTAAAACACGCTGGTAAGTGTATTGTCTTTAAAATGCCAGACGTTAAACAATATATGTATACATATATATCCGCTTGTATTGATATGTAAAGGCCAAGTGCGGATATTTTTTTAGTCACTTGTGGCTATAGTATTTTCGGTTAGCTATGCTAACAAGCTAAAAGTACTTTTACTATGACCAAACGTTTCTCCTCGCCATAAAGAAATGAACAGGTCGTCTCTGCTGACAGATGTATACCGCTTGTATTGATATATAACGGCCAAAGTGCGGATTTTTTTTTTTTTAACTCATTTTTGTGGCTATTTTTGGTTAGCGATGCTAACAAGCTAACAGTACTTTTACTACGACCAAACATTTCTCCTCGCCATAAAGAAATGAACAGGTCGTCTCTGCTGACAGATGTATATCGCTTGTATTGATATGTAACGGCCAAAGTGCGGATTTTTTTTTTAAATTTTATTTAACTCATTTTTGTGGCTATAGTATTTTCGGTTAGCGATGCTAACAAGTTAACTGTTTTTAGCACGAACGTTTCTCCTCACCAGAAATGCGCGTTTGAGAAACTAGAACAGAAATCTTAGCATCTTACAGAATACTTTTTTTATAAAGACATCCAGCGCAAAATATGTTTTTTGTGGTATGAATACTGTGTATGAATGGGTGCCTTGCGTTGTGGTATGGGAGATTTTTCTACCAGACACTAGTAACGTCGTCTTTTTTACTATTTTGGTAATATTTCCATAATCTTAAGCCATTTTTTTTAAAATTTCACTCGTGTTTAGTTGTATGTTGTGTAGCCGTATTTTATCTAATTCTTCTCTTACTTTATTGCGCACTAGCCTGGTGGATCACCTACAGTTTCATTGTACAATGAAGCTTCATCTATTCCTATTCTTCTATTCCATAATCAGACATGTAAGCTTTGCTAACACTGATATTGAATAAAATTGTCTTCTATGTCTGCACATTTAATGGAAGGCTTAAGTTGTTCACTGCACAAACTAAAACCCTTTTTTTTTTACAGATTTATCACAGCTGGATGATGAGGGAGAAGCAGCCAGACCTGTGGTGTCCAGCTCACCTTCACCAGCTCCAAGCTTGTCCTCCTCCTGCTCTTCTAATCAGACCAGATTAGGTAATTTATGTTCAGATCATTTTGATTTTGTGTACTTTATTGATCCCCATAGGGGAAATTGAGGGCATCCACCTGGATGGTACATGGCCCATTCACACAAAGGAGGGAGTGAATTAAACCAATGATACACTTGAACTGAATGTTGTGATGCCACTAACAGTAAATGGATGTTGAATAGACACATTCAATCTTGGATTGACGATTCCTGCATTTTTCAGTGTGTGGTTATTTTATATTGCTTATTTTTGTACTTTAAAACAGGGAAACAGAAGTGTGACACAAACATGGACCTCCTTCTTGACTACGGTCAGATGAGACAGCAGGAGCAGAGCAGGAGGGAGGAGCAGCTGAACTTCGCTTTGCTGCAAAGCAGACCAACACCCTTGTTGGACTGATGGGACGTGTTGTCTGTGCTTGAGGGACTGTAAAAAAAAGTAACTATCACAGCATTGATATTTTTGTCTGTGTGTACATAATATTTCATATGTAGCAGTCTGAAGTTTTTGCACATTTTGGAAATAAAAGCTTTCTTTCCTTAAGTGTTTTTCTTCTTCTACATTGTTATCCTCACACCAAACATATTCAGGTTCAGGTTCCTTTATTTGTACCCGTAGGTAGATTTGTTTTGCAGTCAGGTGACGTCCATATTTACAAACTACAGTTACATTCAACATGAACACAAACACAGGCACACATGAAGCTGACTATAGACATGATAAAAGTGCTCAAGGCTCCACCAATCAGGACATAAGACAAAGAGATAAGAGAAAAAACATGAGAGAAGGGTCATATTAAAAAGTTAAAGACTTTACATTTCATATATAAAGTTATTTAGGACAATGCAAATCACTATAACATTGTAGTGGTGGGAAGTGAAAGTACAAGTACTGAATTACTGCACTTAAGTTCATTTTTCCAGGTATTGGACAATATATCAGGTATTTGTGGACTTACACATATTTTTGACAATTTCTTTCACATTTTTTAAAGAACAAGCAGGAACAAACTTTAAATCTATGTACTTTTTCTGTGGAAAATGTTCCAAGTTGCCAGCTTTAAAAATGGTAAGTTTATATTCTGTTGACAACGTCCCACATGACATTCTGCCAGCTCTGGACAAGATCATTTCTGGGGAAAGAACTTTGAACTTGAACACTTTACAGTCTGTCTCTTGTTATCCCTACATGAATAAAAACTTGAATCAGTACTTTAACCAGAATAGATGACACAAGTACAGAAGGGTATACCCTTCACAACTCTGTAGTTTGGAGGTGCATAGAATATGCATTTATACAGTTCAGGTTCAGGTTCAGGTTCAGGTTACTTTATTTGTACCCGTAGGTAGATTTGTTTTGCAGTTGGTGACATCCATATTTACAAGCCACTAATTACATTCAACATAGACACAAACACAGGCACACGTCTTACAAAATAGGTAAATATAAAATATGTACAATATAATTTTTATAGCTTGTTCAACTGTTTGACAGCAGCAGGGACAAAGCTGTTTTTGTAGCGCTGGGTTCTACT
Organism: Pholidichthys leucotaenia; assembly: GCA_020510985.1. Classification (NCBI taxonomy): domain Eukaryota; kingdom Metazoa; phylum Chordata; class Actinopteri; order Cichliformes; family Pholidichthyidae; genus Pholidichthys; species Pholidichthys leucotaenia. Next base: position 395,334,488 of record CM035841.1, read on the forward strand.
TTTTGGGACAGCAAACCTCCGTCTGGAGGGAAGAAGCTGAAAGTTGCAGTGCAAAGGGTGGGAGTCATCATTTAAAATCGAGTCGGCCATCCTCTGTACTTGTCTGGTGTACAGGGATGTCAGGCTCAGCTGTGACTCACCAAGCAAACGACCGGACCATCTGACTACCTGATCCAAGGATTTCCTCTGTTTCAGTTTTATCTGACCAAACCATGACATTAAAGAAAAGGATAAAACAGATTCAATAAAAGCCCGATAGAACATAGTCATTATGGTTCGGTCAATTTGGAAGCGTGCAAGTTTCCTCAAACAATGCAAATTTTGCTGACCCTTTTTGCACACCCTTTCACAGTTCACCTCAAAGTTCAATCCACTATCAATAATTGTCCCAAGATATTTGTACGATTGTACACATTCGGTGGTCTGGCCTTTTAGTATGGTGACTTTGTGCCTGGGAGTTTTCCTCCTAAAGTCAGTAATCATATCTTTCGTTTTTGTTGTATTCAGCTGCAGGTAGGAATCCTCACACCAGTGAACAAAGTCATCAACTACTGGGCCGTGGCCACTCTCACCATCCTGGAGGAGACTGACAATGACTGAGTCATCAGCATACTTTATAATGTGTCTGTTGTCATGTCTGCTCCGACACATGTTTGTGTACAGGATGAAGAGTAGTGGTGACAACACACACCCCTGAGGAGAGCCAGTAGAAGAGCACTTTAGGTCAGACAATGTGCCATTGACCCTTACTCTCTGCGTCCTGTTGGTTAAGAAATCCAGAATCCAACCCACCAGATTATTGCTTAAATCAAATTGTTGCAGGAGCCTTTCAACTAAAATATGAGGTTGGATTGTATTAAAGGCAGAAGAAAAGTCCACAAATAAAAGCCTGGCGTGTGTCCCATTAAAATCCAGATGTTTAAAAAGCATGTCAAACAGAGTGACAGTGGCATCCTCCACTCCTCTGTGAGGCCTATAGGCAAACTGCAGAGGATCCAATGCATGTTCAGTCTGCCTTAGGACCTCACGTCTGACCAGTTTTTCAAAAATTTTCATTAAAATTGAAGTCAAAGCAACTGGTCTAAAGTCGTTTACTGTTTTAGGACAGCTGGATTTTGGAACGGGAACAACCACGGCATCTTTCCAGATCTTAGGCACATGTGTCTGTAAGGACTTATTGAAAATATAATGAAATATAGGACTCAGTTCATGTGCACAGGACTTTACCAGGCGTCCACATATATTATCAGGGCCCTGACTTTTGTTCACTTTTACAGCGCGGAACTCCCTTTTAACATCCTGCATCTCAATATTAAAGTGCTGATTGTCTTTGAGTTTCTGTTTCAAATCTTGGATTTCTGTGCTAAAATCAAAGGAGTCAAAATGACCATAAAAACAATTAAGAGCATTAGCCAGCTCTGTGTCTGAACTAAAACCATCTAAAAACACACGATTACTGCGCTCTGTGCTCTGAAGGCCTGCAATAGTTTTCATACTGGCCCAGGCCGAACCAAGTTTATTTGCTGCCATCTTGCTTTCCAACTCTGATTTATAATTCTGTTTTGCTCTTAAAATTTCGGCCTTCAGCTCCTTGGTGGCAACCTGTAGCGCAGAAACAGACCCTTGTTTAAAGGCAAGAGCTTTCCTCTGTAAGCAGGATTTAACTGATTTAGTAACCCATGGTTTGTTGTTGGGGTATATTTTGACACGTTTACGTGGAACAAACTTATTTTGACAGTAAGCCATGTATGAGCATGTGAGCTCAGCCAGAGAGTCCAAATCATCCCCGCAGGCCATTATGAACATCTTCCAGTCTGTACAGTCAAAGCATTCCTGGAGGCTGTGCTCTGAATCCTCTGTCCACACATCAATGTCTCTGGTCTCCACCTTGCCTCTTCTGAGAGCAGTTTTATATGTGGGCAGCAAATGAACACAGCTGTGATCTGATGATCCTAAAGGAGGAAGGGGGAGTGATTTATAGGCCCTCTCTATGGATCCATAGCACAGGTCCAATGTCTTTTTTCGCCTGGTTGGGCAGGAGACATACTGATGAAAGTTTTTAAGTGTCTTCTTTAAAGAAACATGGTTAAAATCCCCAAAGTATCTTCATGTATATATGCAGTACCGTAAATCTATACATTTTTCCATGTAACCTTGTGACTGCATTATTTTAATTGCTTTTTTTTTTGTTTGTTTTTTTTGTTACTTATTTGTACCCGTAGGTAGATTTGGTTTGCAGTCTGGTGACAAGCCACCGGCTGCTGGTCGCTGCGTGCGCGAGCGCCCTAAACCTACATGTTTTTGGTATGCGAGAGGAAACCGGAGAAATCCCACGCAACACGGGGAGAACATGCAAACTCCACACAGCTCACTGTTGGTCGGGGGCTGGAATCGAACCCACGATCCCCGCGATCCCCCGGCCAAGGGTAAAACTGTGCTGCCACAGTGCTAAACCACTGCGCCACCGTGCAACCCCACTGTGCTTTTAATTCCAGATCAAGTTTGTTTAGGGTTCAAAATGCATCGTAAGTGTTAAATATATCTTGTTATACCTAACTAAGTACTGTTTATCTGTTGAAATATATATATTTACCGGCTAATATAAACCCATAACAATATGGCCCCTGGCGATCATTTTTTGGGACAGCTGATCACTTTTTGGCATGACAGAACAGGCGACCTCCGTCTCGTAATGCGCCGTAACACCACCTATTACAGAAATGACATAAATATTATGTTTAAAAGTGTCGTCAATGCTCGCGCTACAGACTTTATCTAACAACGGCTGATAACTGAAATATTGATGATTACCGGTGTCCTTAAACGTAGCCGCCGTTCTCTGCCATTAAGAATAAAACTGTTTTTGGATGGTAATACAGGTTTGGAATAATAAAAGCAGCGCTCCCAAAGACAACTCCTACATGTTGACAAGCTAACGCTGCTACTTCTTCTTCTTCTCTCGGTTACTGGCAGATAGCAAACAAGTGAGAGGTGCATACCGCCACCTTCTGTCTTCTCTGGTGTTCTGCGGGGGTTGGGCGCTTCACAGTACGTAATGACGTAGCTCTGACATAATTCCCAACTAGCTCCATATCGGTGGAAAGACAACTGGTTCTTATGAGCACTCTGGCTAAGCACTGGTTAAGCACTAGCACCAGCACCAGAACCAAACTAGCACTGGAACCGGTTTGGTGGAAAAGAGCCCACAGAGACTTAAGTAAGGACTATATTAGAGGAGATTTTCCCCTAAACTTAAGCTGGATTTATGCCCCAGCGTCGACTCAACCCAGTGGTGACAGCACTGACACAAACCCAGTGCAGCAGCAATGCAATACCCCCCTTCGCCAGTGATGCAGACAGCAAGAACTGTGATTAGTCAGCGCTGTCTCCTCCTTCACATTTTCTGGTTCTTGTCTCTACTCTGCTTATTTACTGTGGTGCCACTTACAAAGCAAGTTAGATAAACAGTGATCCAAATTCAAAAGAATATTGAGAAGTTAGCAGATACAGAACTCTTTTAAGACTTGTCCTAACCCCATTAAATTACATAGATCAAATGACGGTACTGGCGGTGGTCAGCTGTATCATAATCTATAAAGTCTTTTTTTTTCTCTCTCTGCTGCAGTGAAAGTTGCTTTTCTAACGTTTATTAGCTCTGCTCTTATCCATCGCTACTTATTAAACAAAAACAAGCAACAAACACAAATCACTGTACATCATCAGAAACCTGTTTTGGCAACACATTCAAGCCAACATACAAGAAAAAAATTGCTGACTGCTGGATGACTGTAATTACGCTGCGCTTCACGCTGAGTATAAACAAATTACAAGACTAAATTGTCGTTATATATACCGTAATCGGCTACAATCTGTCATTTTATAGCATTTTATGTTTTTGGTGTGTCATGGGATTTTTTTCAAAGTGTAAAGGGTGCTTTGGCTCAAACATGTTGAAAAACACTGGCATAGGGAACCTTTTAAAAGCATACTGCACTTAACTTTGAATCAGCAATGCCCTAAAATTTGGATCAAATTTCAGCTCTTACTTTTTGATAATCCCACTAAAATAGTAAATGGCATTCACTTATATAGTGCATTTTACTCATCTCTGGATGACCAAAGCACTTTACAGATCCTGCTATCACACACACATCCACACACTGGTGGCGGCAGAGCTGCCATACACAGGTGCTGGCCTGACCCACCAGGAGAAACTGGGAGTTCAGTGTCTTGCTCAAGGACACTTTGACATGCAGACTGCAGACAGAGTGGGAATTGAACCCCTTACCCTCCAAACAGTAGTCGGCCACACTACACCTGAGCCAGAGCCGCCCTTGTATCAGGGCTATGTAATTCCAATTCATTTTACAATAGACCATGTTCCAGGCTCTCTGCTAATCGTGTACTTGAAGCCATTACAGCTCATCTCAGTTTAAACAATGAATGGATCTGTGCTCACTTAAAGCTCAAAGTGTAAAATGATTGGGAATAACCAAATGGCAAGAGTAGAAAACACTAAAAATATTTAGAGAAGTCTGAATCTTATGGGTTTTTTTTGTTTGTTTTTGTTTTGTTTTTTTCTGTATTTTGGCGCAGAGAAATTACTTGTTTATACACAGACCTGATGATTTAAAACTTACTGTATGATGGAAAATAAGGGCAGCTACTATATTGATTAAAAAATGTAATTACAAACACGGTGGTGGAGTGGTTAGCACTGCTCCAGCACAGCAACTCACCCTTGGCCAGGGGATCCTGGGTTCGATCCCAGCCCCTGACCAACAGTGATCTGTGTGGAGTTTGCATGTTCTCCCCGTGTCTGCGTGGGTTTACTCCGGGATTTCTCCGGTTTCCTCCCACATGCCAAAAACATGCACGTTAGGTTAATTGGCATCAAACTGGGGATTCTAAATTGTCCTTAGGTATGACTGTGAGAGTGAATGGTTGTCTGTCTCTCTGTGTTGGCCCTGCGATGGACTGGCGATCTGTCCAGGGTGTACCCTGCCTCTCGCCCAAAGATGCTGGGATAGGCTCCAGGCCCCCGTGACCCAAAAAGGATTAAGCGGAAGAAGATGGATGGATGGATGGATGGATGGAATTACAAACACTGGAATTTTTTGAAAATTCGATTTGAAAAACAATAAAGTTACTTAAAGCTGTGCTTAGACTGCTGTTTAGGATAGAGGTTGAATGGATCCCAGATAATTCCCCAGTGTGTTACATCCTGGCTCAATGTGTGCAACATAAAGAAGTCAACCCCGGAGGTACAGCTTAAAGGAGATTTATTTATCAAACAAGGTTGGTGGAGAGTAATGCTGCTATCATGGAGAGGAATTGTGTGTGTGGGGGGGGGTCGCTTTTATCATCTGCCAGAGGTCATGTGATCTTATAGCTATCCTCTGGTTGCCTGCAAAACTCCTAAGATTAGTATATAACACTCTAGCTAATACTCCAGCTCTCATTCAATCTTTACACAGATAGCATCTTACATCAGTATGGAAGCCTTCCTTGTGAATGTGTTCAGATATGTGCCATTATTCTGTTATTTATATGGTTGCATCTCATTCTTTTCTGCAACGGATAGCTTTTCAACCCGCTTCTTTGGACCATTTGGAACACCTTTATAATACCTGTATAAAGGAGCAGTTTTTCCCAAGAATCACCTACCTTACTTAATTTATCTCCTGCCTTACGTTTAAAGTGTTTGTCTGATAAGGGCAGAATAGATTCTAGGCAAACTTCAGGACTTATGATTACTTATTTAATGATGGTACTCCACCATAGATGCTAAAATGTGTGTAACCCTATGCCGTCTTACAAAGTATATTATGACGTAAAGTGACACGCCACAAAAAAAATCATGTTTTTTTTTCTTGTTAACATGTCTAACATGTTTTATGACTTACAAGACATATCAAGAGCAAAATCAGTCAAATGTCTCAGCGTTTTGTTTTGTTTTTTTGCTTTAAAATTTCACTTAAGCCCCACCCCTTGCAAAAAGGCAAGTTGAGACGGAACATTTTTAGTGACATAACTATGCATGACGCAGACACATGAGCAGTGTTGACGCAATCAGGACTCTCTGGCCTAACTGACGTTGGCCTCTGGCCAGTTAGAATTTTTGGGCTAGCTGCTTTTAAAATTTGGCCCAGATTGAGATAGATTTTAGTTTCAGTCATTATCCTGTGCCACTATGCTTACAACTGGGCATGTCCTTCAACCAGTAAGTGTTTTTATTAAAGGATTTATGCTATTTAATGTAACACTAGCCACTATTAGCCTTGTTGTATATAATAATAATAATAATAATAATTAGACCACCAAGGTCTCTGCCTTCGACTGCCACCTGATCCACATTGCACCGGACCCCCATGGTCGCTCCTGCAGGTGGTCCACTGGAGGGCTGACCGATATAGCTCCTTCAGTTTGAGCCCAGTTGGGTCCCATGTGCAGAAACCCAGCCACCAGCTGCTTGCCATCAAGCCCCTGCCCCAGACCGAGCTCCGGGGCAGGGCCCCGGTAACCCCATATCGGGCGGGGTACACCAAATCCTTGATATTTCATTCATCATGGGAGTCTATTGGATCGCTCTTAGTCTGCCCCTTCACCCAGGACAAGTTTGTCTTGGGAGACCCTACCAGAGGCAGATTGTCCCAGACAACACAACTCCTGGGATCACTAGGGCAAGCAAACCCCCACCATGACAAGGTGGCGATCCATGGGGGTGCTGGAGAGGAGAGTCCGACCGTTGGTTGAACTTTGGATTCAGGAGGATCAATGTGGTTTTAGTCCCAGCCGTGGCACATCCGACCAACTCTTTACCCCCTCAAGAATCCTCAAGGGTTCGTGGGAGTTTGCCCAACCAGCCCACCTGTGTTTTGTGGACTTGGGAAAGCATTCAACCTCGTCCCTCCTGTGGGGGCTGCTGTGGGAGTATGGCGTATTGGGCTTGTTGCTACAAGCTATCCGGTCCCTATACGACCGTTGCAAGAGTTTTGTTTGTATTGCCAACACCCAGTCAAACTCATTTCCAGTGAGAGTTGGACCTGCCAGCACTGCCCTTTGTCACCGATCCTGTTCATAATTTTTGTGGACAAGATATCTAGATGCAGCCAAGGAATGGAGGCTGTCATGTTCGATGACCACAGGATCTCATCCCTGCTGTTTGCGGATGATGTTGTCCTGTTGGCTTCATCCAGCAATGACCAACAGGTCTTACTGGGATGGTTTACTACTGAGTGTGAAGCAGCTGGGGTGAGAATCAGCACCTACAAGTCCGAATCCATGGTCCTCAGTTGGAAAAGGATGGATTGTCCTCTCTGGGTTGGGGACAAGCTTCTGCCCCAAGTGGAGGAGTTTAAGTATCTTGGGGTCTCATTCACAAGTGAGGGGAGAATGGAGTGAAAAATTGACAGATGGATCAAAGCAGCCTCTGCAGTGATGCGGACATTGTACCGGTCTGTTGTGAATCAGAATCAGAATCAGAAAAGATTTATTGCCAAGTACATTAACAGATCACTGATAACATATGAGAGAATTTGACTTGACACAGAAAATGAACCTGCATTTCCAGTGACGCGGCAGCATCAGAGACGCGCCTGCCAACAGGATAGTGAGTACAAGCATGAGAATAAGAATAATACGAGGAACAATAGGAAGGAGCAAAAAAATCATTGATTCAAAATACTGGTTATATAATTAATCAATATTAAGATTTCAAGGAAAAAAAAAGCTCTCGATGCACATTCGCTACACAGGGTTAACAAGACACAAGAGAGCAGTGTGTGTATCTTTATTCAGTTCATGGATCAATGTGTGTGCGGTGTTGAGCAGTGTTGATGATAATAAGAGAGACAACAAGGACTCTTGGCAGGAGATGTTTTGTCTGGCTGGCGCCGAGTCCTTATCTTGGCAGAGTCCAGATGGCTGTCCAAGGCCTTATGCTCGATGATTTTGAAAACACAGACTGCAGACAGCCAGGAGGAATTTTCATGGGGAAATTGAGCCAAATCGGATTGATCACAGAGAAGGCTTTTTATTTCTTCTGTAGATTCAGTACTTAATCCTTCATTGCGGGGCTTTAAATCCATCGTGGAAAGACCTAAGCGAGACCATGATGTAATCCACCTTCCGAGACAGTTCTCCATTTGTCGCTATCAGGGTCTTCTCCAATTTTTCAATTTGACAGATGCACCTCGCCTGGCCAGCATTTTGATAGGTTGAATCCATCTTCAGCAATTTGCAGTAAACCAGGACAATTCCAGTCCCAATCAGAAAGATCCCGATCACCATTATTACGAAGATAAACAAATCTTCAATATCTTCGATAGAGAGATTAGTGAGACACAGGATTCTCCAATTACCTGTGCCACGTAAATAGCCCGCTGGAGCCGTTCCTGCGGGGCAGACAGCTTCCCCCGGAACACTTTTCCTTGTTGAAAAAATAGTGTCAATTGTGTTCCAAGCCCAGCTTATTAACTCCATAATTTCTTTTCGACGGTCGCAGTTAGACGCAGACAGACAACAGCAAGCTGGGATCCAGTAGTTGGGAGGGGAGGAAAAAAGTCAGAGCAGGAGAGAAAGAAAAAGCGTCTACTCTCTTGGGAGGGCGGAAGTGAGCCCTCCCAAGAGAGTAGAGGTGGTGAAGAGGGAGCTGAGCTCTAAAGCAAAGCTGTTGATTTACCAGTCAATCTACGTTCCTCCCATCACCTATGGTCATGAGCTTTGGGTAATGACTGGAAGAATGAGATCGCAGATACAAGCAGCTGAAATGAGCTTTCTCCGTAGGGTTGCTGGACTCACCACTAGAGATAGGGTGAGGAGCTCAGTCATCAGGGAGAGGTCCACAGTAGAACCGCTGCTCCTCCATATTGAAAGGAGCCAGTTGAGGTGGTATGGGCATCTGATCAGGATGCCTCCTAGATGCCTCCCACTTGAGGTGTTTTGGGCACGTCCCACTGGGAGGAGACCCTGGGGCAGACCCAGGACACGCTGGAGAGACCTTGTTTCTCAGCTGTCCTGGGAATGTCTTGGTGTCCTCTCTGAAGAGCTGGAGCAGGTGGTTGAGAAGAGGGAAATCTGGGCTTCTCTTCTTGAGCTGCTTCCTCCGCGACCCGGACCCCTGGAAAAGTGGTAAAATATGGATGGATGGATAATTAACTTTATTTATATAGCACTTTTCAAAATAGGGTTACAAAGTGCTTCACAACAGAGAATAAAAAAAACAACCAAACAAGATGCAAATAGATTTACATAAAATACAGTTAGAATAAAAACAAGCAATAACATTGATGAAAATATACATACACAGCAACAATTAAGTAAAAGCAAATTTGCCAAAATGAGTTTTTAAAAGTGATTTAAAAGCTAACAAAGATTTGGCTTGCCTGATCTCCTCAGGAAGGTCATTCCAGAGATCCGGGGCCCAAACAGCAAAGGCCCAGTTGCCCTTGGATTTGAAGTTGGTTCTGGATATTACTAAGAGGGATCTACAGACATGGACAAAATTGTTGGTACCCCTCTGTTAATGAAAGAGACCCCCACAATGGTCACAGAAATAACTTGAATCTGACAAAAGTGGTAATAAATAAAAATCCTATGAAAATTAACCAATGAAAATCAGACAATGCTTTTGAATTGTGGTTCAACAGAATTATTTTAAAAAACAAACTCATGAAACAGGCCTGGACAAAAATGATGGTACCCCTAGAAAAGATTGAAAATAATGTGACCATAGGGACATGTTCAACCAAGATGTGTCCTCTAATTAACATCACAGGTGTCTACAAACTTGTAATCAGTCAGTCGGCCTTTTTAAAGGGTGACAAGTAGTCACTGTGCTGTTTGGTGACATGGTGTGTGCAACACTAAACATCAACCAGAGGAAACAAAGGAGAGAGTTGTCTCAGGAGATTAGAAAGAAAATTATAGACAAGCATGTTAAAGATAAAGGCTATAAGACCATCTCCAAGCAGCTTGATGTTCCTGTAACTATAGTTGCACATATTATTCAGAAATTTAAGATCCACAGGACTGTAGCCAACCTCCCTGGACATGGCCGCAGGAGGAAACTTGATGAAAAATGGAAGAGACGGATAATACGAATGGTAACAAAAGAGCCCAGAACAACCTCTAAACACATTCATGGTGAACTCCAAGGTCAAGGTACATCAGTGTCAGATCGCACCATCCAGCATTATTTGAGCCAAAGTGGACTTCATGGGAGACGACCAAGGAGGACACCACTGTTGAAAACAAATCATAAAAAAGCCAGACTGGAATTTGCCAAACTGCATGTTGACAAGCCACAGAGCTTCTGGGAGAATGTCCTATGGACAGACGAGACAAAACTGGAACCTTTGGGCAAGGCACATTAGCTCTATGTTCACAGACGCAAAAATGAAGCATACCAAGAAAAGAACACTGTCCCTACTGTGAAATATGGAGGAGGTTCTGTTATGTTCTGGGGCTGCTTTGCTGTATCTGGCACAGGGTGTCTTGGATCTGTGCAGCGTACAATGAAATCTCAAGAGTATCAAGGTATTCTAGAGAGAAATGTGCTGCCCAGTGTCAGACAGCTTGGTCTCAGTCGCAGGTCATGGGTCTTGCAACAAGATAATGACCCAAAACACACAGCTAAAAACACCCAAGAATGGCTAAGAGCCAAACATTGGACTATTCTAAAGTGGCCTTCTATGAGTCCTGATCTAAATCCTATTGAACGTCTGTGGAAGGAGCTGAAACATGCCATCTGGAGAAGTCACCCTTCAAACCTGAGACAACTGGAGCGGTTTGCTCATGAGGAGCGGGCAAAAATACCTGCTGAGAGGTGCAGAAGTCTCACTGACAGTTACAGAAATCATTTGATTGCAGTGATTGCCTCAAAAGGTTGTGCAACAAAATATTAAGTAAAGGGTACCATCATTTTTGTCCAGGCCTGTTTGATGACTTTGTTTTTTAAAATAATTCTGTTGAACCACAATTCAAAAGCATTGTCTGATTTTCATTGGTTAATTTTCATAGAATTTCTATTCATTACCACTTTTGTCAGATTCAAGTTATTTCTGTGACCATTGTGGGTTTTTCTTTTATTGACAGAGGGGCACCAACAATTTTATCCACGTCTGTATTGGAGGCTCTCAAGTTACATTTTGGGACAGAAGGAGTTAACATATTGCTGATGTACTAAGGGGGCAGTCCATTCTTAGCTTTTAAAGTAGGGTTAGGGGTTAAACAAGTATATGGGTCGTGGTATGTCACTCATTCTGGTGTGATTTTTTTTGGGGGGGGGATTTTGACACAAAACTGTAAAACAATGAAAGGTTTTGTTCGTAGAAAACAGGGCATAATATACCATTTTAGACAATGTAAATTTGTTTTTATAGGGTATTTATAGTCACTGGAGCGCATCTTTAAAATGAAGCTATGAAGGAAGCATTGCACCTCACATCATGGCTATGCTCTATGTATTAACTGATTGTTACTTCTGTGTTAAACAGTCTTTTTTTTATTATTTCCAGGCCTTAATGACAAGACATCCTGTGATTTACTGAACTAAAATCACAGAGAGAAATGGAAACTGGCAATGGTGTCATTGAGTACCATAATATGAAATGTTTGGTCTTCCCTTCTGCATTTACTGGCATAGCAATGAGATTAACCAAATCTTTACAAATTCTTTCAAATATTCAGATTGAGGAATACTGGCAATTTAATCTTAAAACCTGATGTGTCTTGGCTCAGTTCATGTAAAGGATAAAGAAGCAAGCTCATGTTGCAAACGTCTGTACCTGGATTGGACCCATGCTTTTCATTCTCTTTGAGGCAGCAGCACCGCAGTGACAGCTTACTAACTAATCATGCCAGGGGGAAATCTAGCTGTTCCAGTATGCAAATGGTCTCAATGCGACACCTGGAAATCTGCTCGGCATAGCAATTGCACTGATCTTCTGATGACAGCTTCCCAGTGTGAAGAGGTTTTATGAAAGAAAAACACAAATTAAATGAACCCAAACAATTAAACGGGCCACTGAATGAATATTGGTTTTCTTTATAATGTAATTCATGCATACTGGAATGGAAAAAGCATAAACATTTAAAAGGGGTGATGCAAATAAAATTGAAAGGTGTAAGAATTTAATATGGAACACTCTGGACAGAGAGGATAAAAGTTGATATTTTCTAAATTTCATCAAAAAAACATTTCTATCCATTGTCTATTGGTTTAAGACTGGCAGCAGCATAAACAAAGATGTCAAATTTTCCTCTTCCCAGCCACCAAATCGAGTGCCTATGAGAGAAAATGGAGACATTCCTCAGGACATCCAAAGCCCTCAAACTCTCCAGCATGTCTGGCTCCATCTACACCCAGACATGCTGAAAACACCTCAACAATGATACATCCAAAAGGAAACCTAGTCATGCTGTATGCCCAAACCTCTGAAGCTGGCTCCTTTAAAGTGGGCAGCAGCCGAAACTATGATGGTCCAGTCCTTAGCTGCCAAATGAGGCTGTAGCCACATGCAATATTTCAGCACAAACATCAGGGAAAGAATATAATTTAGATGCCTTTAGTTGTCTAACACAAAACTTGGTGAAAACATTAAGCTCATTTACAGTATGCTAATTTCCATTTGCTGTCATGGTTTCAGAGGCAAGGTAGGCAAAGGAAGAAGGACGCTCAAATGTATGGGGGAGTATTCAGGGCAATGAGGATTGATGATTAATGAAATTCAAGGGACAAAGACTGAAATAAACTGCAACTCAAAACACTGGAATACTGGAAACCAAAACCGGGGTACATGGGCCAGCAAAACAAAATGGCCAACTAAACACTGAGGAATTCAACAAAAGAAAATCAAGGCAGTAGGGCCAGAACAACTGACAACTAAAGATTGTACACAGAAGAAATACTAACAAAAAAAGGCATGTAAAGCAGGAAACTAACCAGGGTGCTGGCCGAGGAAACTGGCATGAGAAAAATATGGAGAGAAATACAAGAGAAGACACTGGCTATATTTACATGGACACAAGTAACCGGATTAAAAGCCTGATCGGAATAAAAATGCTTCATGTAAACTCGCCAATCTGAATATTCTAACCCGATCATGCTCATTCGGATCAAAATTTCATTCCGATTGAGAGGAATGGGTTATGCCGATTGTTAATCCAAATGGTGCGCATGAAAACACTTATTCCGAATGTAGGGCAGAAAATATGTTTACTGCGCATGTCTGTACACCAGCCGCACGTCGAAATGACGTATTTCCGCCTTAGCAGTAGCTAGCGGAAAACATAGCGGGAGTAAAACAAAACTGGTCTGTATCATCCTGCTGTCTTCCTCTGTTCATCATATGCAGACGTATGCTCTTGTAGCTTCATTATGGAGACCAGCAGAAGCAAAAGTACAGTCTGAATAACACAATACAGGTCAATTTTGACACGAAGCGGGGCTTACTAACACCGGAAATTGCTTCTTCTTCTACTATTTTAGGAATGTCGAAATGTCGATGTGTGCATGTCAAAATGATTTATTCCATTCAAACGTGTGACACATGGAAATGCACGTCCTAACTGGATCAGCTTTTTCAGGATCCATGTAAACAGTAAAATTCTGATCTGAATTGTAATCAGATTGATGAAATTTTGCCCATGTAACCGTGGCTACTGACATCTGACGGCATGACACAGGAGAGAAAAACTGGACAAAATATAAAGGGAAGGAAAACAATGGGGGGGGGGTAACAGCTGAGCACAATTGGGCAGGTGAGCGCAAAGACATTAGCAAGGGTGAAACGAACAGTCAAAAACACTAAAACCAGAAAGGAACACACGCACAGAGAAAAGGCTGACACAAGGGAACAGGACCTAATCAAAATCATAAAATAAACTAAGGAGACAAAGAGAAACAAGACTAGACCTAAAAAAAAAAAAATAAAAAAAAAAATCAGTCCTTAAGGAAAATAAGAAACTTGGACCAACGGGAAATGTTTTGGTTTTTTTTTCAAAATAAAACAAGAGTAAAAAAGGAAGTAGTCCCAGAATAAACCAAATTAAGCTAGAGTTAAGCAAGAACTACACAAAATATTAAGAAATAAAAGTCCAAAATGACAGAATTAGTTATTTAGTTATTGCTCTTGCTCGAGGAGTCCGAGGTCATGCTGGTTATTGCGGGGCTGATGTACAGCCCTGCCCATGATTGGTGACTGTAGTTTCCTAATTTATTGTTAATTGGTTTCAGCTGGCAGGTGATTAGTGCCTGAGCCGGGCTCCCTGCCAGCCTACAGTCACACCTCTCTCTCTTTCTCCTTGCCAGACATTCACCAGCTGCTTGTCATCACCACACACAATTACATACATGCACGCACACACACACACACACACACACACACACACACACACACACACACACACAAACACACACACACACACACACACACACACACACACATATACATTCTCACTCACATATCCTGACATACACTCAAGCACAGACTCCCGCCACACACCTGCATCCACTTGTCACTCATTAGTGTGCCTGGTATTTATTGGGTGACAGTGGGGGCATTCGGTGTTGCGCTGTAAGTCAGCACTACTCAGCATCTGCCAATAGTCTACCAGTCTTCGGCTTCACTAGTTCATGTTGATGTCCTAGAGCTGTTGGTTTCCCGCTTCCTTTTGGACTTCTCCGGTGTTGTTTCCCAGAGCCCGCTGAGCTCCGACGCCCTATGTAAGTCTCCCTCAATGTTATTATTTGCCCTTCTCAGTTCAGCCCTGGGGGCACGTGGGGTTCCACCTCTAACCAACTAGCTTGGACCTCCATCGCTTTGTGTACCAGACTGAGTTTTCTCTGAACATTTCTTGTACTTTGTGTTTCCCCATTTTGTTAATAAACATGTTCTCTTCGCCTGCACTTTGGGCTCGTATTAATTCATTTGTTTGCTGCAAAAGTTACGCATCGGACATTACAATACGCTTCAACCAATAGAGCCCAGCGGTGAAGAGACGTGATATTTTTTCAACTTTTGTGTTTTTTCCTACCTGTCGGAGCACGATGTCCTCGAAGCGCCGCTCTCACGCTGGCAGAAGTGGACGAGTGGTGGGACATCCCAGCGTAGAGGAGGAGTGGGCAGCCATATCCATCCGGGAGTTCCTGTTAGACGCCGATGACGCCTACAGCCCCGGAGAAAGATTGGACTGCCTGAACGGGACATTGAGGATTCTGGGGGCTCACTGTGGCCTCTGGAATTACCCTCAATATGCCGAGCTGCTGTCCTCCGTCTGTGCGCTTAAGTGGGTTTTCCCTGACCTGAACAGGGAAAACGCACCAAGCCAAAGCAGAGACGCTCTTCTCAGCCAGCGGCCATCTTTTCCTCCACTCTGCCCTCAGCTCCAACATGGCTGCCACTAGGTCAGCGGCGTCAACGTCATCTGGCCTCGGATACCCGGAGAAATTATCCAGCCCCGCCAACTGCGTCCTTCCCTACACCGAGCCTGGTTATCCCCACAGTGGAGCTTTATTCATGTATTCCTTTTCAGGCAGTCCCACCTGCAAGATTCTCCTCCACATCCACTGCAAGGACCTTTCCCTCGGTGTGTCCGCAGATGGTCGAGGTGTGCTTGTTTTCCTCACTGGTGGCTCTTGTTCCTGTGGCGAGAGGGGCGGCTCCTAAACTGTCAACTGAGGGGCCAAACACCACCTTTCCCGACGGGAAGGATGACAACGCCCAAACAACAGCAGCAGCCAACATCATGATCAGGGGAGACAGGCAAGTTAATTTTCATTTTATTCCTATAAATAATGAAATGTCTTGCCTGAATCCCTGGAGGGAGACTCAGGGAAAGCAGTCCCCTGAGTTCTCCCCACCTGTTGCTGAATTGAACTGTTCACCAGCCCTCCCCATGCTCTCTCCTATCCTCTCTGAAGTCACGCCAGCATTTGAACCAAACCAGTGGGACCAGGAGGAGGCAGAGGTCCAGGAGGATTGTTCCTCCGTAGCAATGTTGAGCCAGAACCCAGCCACCACGCTGGATGAGTCACAAGCGTGGGTTGTGACAGCTGGGGAAGCTAAGACTGCACAGACCATCATGCCTGCTGTGGAGG
The DNA here is from genome assembly GCA_020510985.1 of Pholidichthys leucotaenia. Lineage (NCBI taxonomy): Eukaryota > Metazoa > Chordata > Actinopteri > Cichliformes > Pholidichthyidae > Pholidichthys > Pholidichthys leucotaenia. Next base: position 395,350,590 of record CM035841.1, read on the forward strand.
CTGCTGCAGCAGTGTCAGCACCTGAGCTGCACCTCCAGGAGGCCGAGCCAGTGGGAACATTGCCCGGATCATCAGAGTCCTGGACGGCGGTGGAGCTCGAGCTAAGGCAAATGCTCTCCTTTGTTTATCTCCTTTCAGTTTTTGAGCATTTGTGCCTAGCTCGTGATGAGGAGAGTCGGGCGCAGCCGACCGCTGCGTTTGAGCTCGTCTTGCTGGGCTCCCCCGCTGCCGGCGATCCTGACCCCCCCTTGTTCTCTGTCCAAGTCCTCTTCCAGGGTCGTCGGAGAGAGTCCAACGCCGCCGAACAAATCCAAGGGTCCAGGCTCGACGCTGGAGGTAACCGTGGCTGTTGCTGTTCCTGGTGAAGATGATTGGAATCTTGCTCACCTCCGGCCTGAGGCTGTTGTCTGGGCACCATGCCTCAGCCCGAGGTCCACCGAGGGTACAGTGGTGACCCAGCAGGGTCTCACTGCGGGTGCAGCAGGGATCCTGCCGGACTCCACCTTGGATGCAACCATGGATCGGTCAGGGTCCACCGTGGGTGCAACGCAGGCCCAGTCGGGGCTCACCATTGGAGCAATGAGGTCTTGGGAAGGGGCCACCACTGGTGCAACGTTGTCCCAGGCCGGGACCACCGTGGGTGCAGCCATAGCCCAGCCCGGGTCCACCGTGGGTGCAGCAAAGTTCCACTTCCACGTCGGGACCACCGAGGGTGCTGCCAGCCAGCCCGAGGACACCAGGGTGTCCTTCTCCCTTCCAGAGGCCTGGTGGGTGATCCTTCTTTTCCTGCTGGGCACCGTCGTGGTTCATCAGGTCCTGCCACCAGTAACTGCAGGGGTCTCCCTTCCCTTTTCCGGCTGCCCACCTCAAGCCTTCCGGTGGGTAGGCCGCCTCCTCGCTCACCACTCTGGCCCTGGTGGCTCAACGATGAGGGCCAACTGCCCGAAGGACTGGGTCCTGGTGGTGGTGGTGGTGGGGGGGGTGTTGGGGGCGCCTTCCGGCCCGTTTCACCTAGCCTGGTGGCTGAAGAGCCCCGAACGGCCACCCGATAAACTGTACCGTTGGGTTAGGTGGCCAAGTTTTCCAGGCAGGCCACCCAACTCACTTTGCCTGGCGGTCCAACTGGCGTTGGACCTTGATCGGCCATCTGGCCTGGTTCACATGGCCATTCGTGGGCCCTGGAACTTAGGCCGGCCCCCTGAACATATGGCCATTCATGGACCCTGGGACTTTGGCCGGCCCCCTGAACTTATGGCCATTCACGGGCCCTTGGACTTTGGCTGGCCCCCAGAATTTGGGGACTCTTGGGTTTTGGGGAGGGTTTTACTGTGGTTTTGGGGGTTTGGAATTTCTGTTTTTCTTCATGTGATAGTTTATGTCCTTCCTTAATTTAGTCCCTCTTGACCTGTTCCCCCACCTTCCGCCCTGGTTAGTTGTGTTGGCCTTCTGGGCGGGGTGGGGGGAGGTTTTCTCTTGTATTTTGTTTCTTTTCTGTGATGGTATGGTGGATGTCTGGTATCCATCCCTTGGGGGTGGGCTCTGTCATGTGTGGGGCTGATGTTCAGCCCTGCCCATGATTGGTGGCTGTAGTTTCCTGACTTATTGTTAATTGGTTTCAGCTGGCAGGTGATTAGAGCCTGAGCCGGGCTCCCTGCCAACCTACAGTCACACCTCTCTCTTTCTCTCCTTGCCAGACACTCACCAGCTGCTTGTCATCACCGCACACAATTACACACATGCATGCACACACACACATATTCACTCTCACTCACATATCCTGACACGCACTCATACACAGACTCCCGCCGCACACCTGCGTCCACTTGTCACTCATTAGTCTGCCTGGTATTTATTGGGTGACAGTGGGGGCATTTGGTGTTGAGGCGTAAGTCAGCACTACTCAGCATCTGCCAGTAGTCTACCAGTCTTCGGCTTCACTAGTTCATGTTGATGTCCTAGAGCTGTTGGTTTTCCTCTTCCTTTTGGACTTCTCCGGTGTTGTTTCCCAGAGCCCGCTGAGCTCCGACGCCCTATGTAAGTCTCCCTCAATGTTATTATTTACCGTTCTCAGTTCCGCCCTGGGGGCGCGTGGGCTTCCACTTCTAACCAACTAGCTCAGACCTCCATTGCTTTGTGTACCAGACTGAGTTTTCTCTGAACATTTCTTGTACTTTGTGCTTCCTCATTTTGTTAATAAACACGTTCTCTTCACCTGCACTTTGGGCTCGTATTAATTCATTTGTTCGCTGCCAAAGTTATGCAGCAGACATGACACATTGAAGTTATAGCCTTGGAAAGTTCTGACATCTGATCGGAATATTTTCTTGAAAAAAATCTTTACCACTGTTGACCACTAGGGGTTATGTCGCAGTTTGGCGACATACACAATTAAGAAGTTAGTAGACACAGCAGCTGCAGCTTGTGGGTTTTTGACTTTTTTTGTTTTCACTCAACTGTTTTTTTTCGGGAGCATCACCATGTCCCCAGCTCGCCAGTCTTCAGCCAGCAAAGTAGGATCGGCCGCAGGGTCTCCAAGCCTGGAGGAAGAGTGGCTGCTGACTTCAGCCACAGTTTTGTGGATGAAGCTCTCACAGCCCGCAGACCAAAGAAGATCTGGGAGAGCATCAGTGGAGTGGTGGTGATTTTAGAGGCACACCCTGACTTGTGGAATTATCCCCAATTTGTGGAATTGCTGTCCACGGTCTCCTTGCTTCGGCGGTCTTTTCCTGGGATGACGATGGGGCCACCTCCAGCTGAACCGAAGCCATCGTGGTGGCGATCCCCATGGCAGATGTCCTTCTCACCTCCCAATTTGCCAGCTCCAGCTCAAGTATCCGCATCGCCAGCTCCACGATGCCGTCATCCAGGTCTCCGAAAGAATGCTTCCACCTCCTTCTCAGCAGCTCCTTCTTCGCCGAGGCAGAAAACTCCCGCAGCAGTCTCTTCATCTGAATTTTCTTCTCTGGCTGTTCCATCAGCCAACCTTGCCGCTGTTGCTTTTTCTCATTCCTCCTTGGCAATTCGTCCAGCTGCTGATGGACTGGTCGCCTCCTTCTCGGCTCCGCCCATCACCACATCTGCAGGGGCAGTTCCTCTACATTCCTCTGAGGGGCCCACAACAGCTGCAGCCACGGAGAGGGTGGATTCCATGCCAGCTGCAGCAGAAAACATTACACCCCGGGAACACAGGCAAATGTTTTTTTTTCATTCCCTATCAGTTATACATGAATTACCTTGTCTGATTCCCGGTGGTGAGGCTCAGACTGTGCAGTCCTTTGAGTCCTCACTGCCTGCTGCAGCTACACACCTCTTATCTGCTCTCTCCGTTTCCCCTCCTTTACCCCCTGTGTGTCTGCCGGCCCTAGGTTTGGGCCGCCGGACGTTGGAGGAGACTGCGGCCCTGGAGGACCTAGTTCCAGCCCCACAGCCATGCTTTGGATGGAGGGAGAGTGCTGAAACCAAGCTGATGCCTGCACCAACCAAGAAGAGTCCCCGGGTTTCTGCTGAGCGGGAAGCAGCAGCAGCAGGGAGCCGACCTGCTGTAGCCATGCAGGGTAAGCCACCTGCGTGGGCCACCTTGCTGTAGGCTCCCAGGACTACACCTACCACCATGCCTGCTGCAGGTGCCACCGCAGCAGAGTTGGAGCTTGATCTCCAGAGGGCCGGGCCCGAGGCACCATTGCTTGGATCGACGGAGTCCTGGACAGCAGTGGAGCTCGAGCTCAGGCAAGTGCTCTCCTTCATTTTTCTTGTGTCTATTTTGGAGCGATCTTGTCTGGCTCTTTGTGGGGAGAGCCGGATCCAGCCGTCAGCTGCACCTGAGCTCACCTCGCTGGGCTCCACTGCTGCCAATGACCCTGACCCTGTTTCCCTGCCTGTCTTGTCTGAGCTCTCCCCCAAGGTCACCAAGGATGTCACAGCATTGCTAGATGTCTCCATGGGTCCAGACTCGCCACCCGAGATCATCATGGTTCCAGCTGCTCCTGCTGATGTCGTCGAGGGTGCTCCATCCCAGCCTGGGACCTCCATGGGTGCTGGTCTCCTCCAGCTGAGGTCCTTGTGAATGCTGCTCCCCCTTTGGTTGAGGTCTTTGCGGAAGCATCTTCCCAGTCCAGGTCCTCTGTGGGTGCAGCTTCGGCCCAGTCCAGGTCCTTCGTGAGTGCAGCTCCTCCTTTGTCTAGGTCTTTATGGGTGCTGTGTCTCAGTCGGGGACCGTTGTGGGTGCTGCACCCCAGCCTGAAGCCAACTTGGGTGCTGTGCTCCACTGTGGGTCCGCCATGAGCGTTACACTCCAGTTAAGGGTCCACCAAGGGTGCAACTTTGTCTCAGTCTGGGTCCACTGAGGGTGCAGCTATGTCCCAGTCTGGGACCTCTGTGGGTGGAGCTCTGCTCAAGCCTGGAGCCACCGTGGGTGCAGCGCCGTTCCAGCCCGGAGCCACTGCGGGTGCAGCTCCACTTCAGCCCAGAGCCACCGTGGGTGCTGTAGTGTCCCAGTCCAGGACCACCGAGGGTGCTACAGGCCAGTCCGAGGGTGTCTGATGCCGTTGTGGTTTCCCCGACTCCTCCATCCTGCCTGCCATCGATTCTTCCTGCTGGGCAGCCGCCCCCTGGACCACCCTTGCTGTTCAGGTGGCTGAAAAACTCTGGTCATCCGCCTGACGGACTGAGCCATTGGGTTGGGTGGCCCATATTCTCTGGCAGGCCACCAAACTCATACTACCTCATTGTCCTCCAGGCCTGGGACTTTGGTCCTGAACTTTCTAGGTCTTTGGTCCGGGAGGTCTAAATCATTGATTTTAACTGGTGTGGGTCCTGAGCGGGGTTGTTTCGTTCCCTCCTAACTGGTTCCCCCCACCACCCACCCTGGGGTGGTTATTGTTGTGCTCCTGTTGGTGGAAGAGGGGGATTCTTTTTTCTTTTTTTTTATGTTACCCTGGGGTGTCTGGACCTACCCCTTGGGGGGGGGGGGTCTGTGATGAAATCAGCACTGGAGGTTCCGCCATGCTCAGTCTCGTGGCTTTTTTCTCTGTATTTATATATATTTGTTGTATTTTTGTGCCTTTTGGGTTTTGTTATCCCTGCTTGTTTTCCTGTTTATGAATTTGTTTACTATGTTCTGATCCTGTATTTATTGGTATCTATTTCTCAGTTTGTACATGTTTATATTTTATTCTAATTCCCTATTATTGCAGTTGACAGCTGTCAGGGCATTTCCTGGTTGGTGCTCTGTGTGGGCGTAGCCCTGTCAGTTGTCACCCAGTGTGCTCTCCTCTCATTATGTCCAGCTGATCCCAATTGTTTACCATTATTACCTTTTTGCCCGCTCATGTGATCCCACACCTGTCTTCACTTGTGTTATTGGTTCTGACTCTATTTAAGGACTGCTTTTTCATTCCATTTTTGTGGCAGTCTTAAGATTCTCTTCCTCCTCGCCACCAGAGCCCTAACCCTGCTCTGGCGAGTTTTGTCTCGATTTCACCCCAGTCTGTAAGTTTTCCTTGTTATCTGTTTGGATTTTTGCTTTGTTGCACTTTGGTACTTTGTGTTTGTTTTCAATAAATGCCACAAACTGCAGTTGGTTCGTGGGTCTGTCTCTCTCTCTGCCCTGAGGGGCAAATCATGACATCCACTCAGTGCTTTATTCTACATTCTAAACAAGACCATATTATGCCAGGTCTCCATGGCGCTACATATCCTAATTCATGCATAAATTAGCAGGACATGTGCGACATGACCAACACCTACCAGTTACCAAAGAGTTCTCCTACTGGGTCGCTTAGCTCTATGCTATTACACTTCCAACCTCAAAGGGGAGTAGCACCACCCTGTGGCTTCCTCTGGTATTGCAGTACAACAGTATAAAGTGAATGTTTCAAGCTGTCAACAGAAGCTGCCAAAGTCTATATGTACACCACAGTACTGTCTCACATCACATATTGCTTAAGTACTTGGTCTTTAGCAAACATCACTACACTCTTTATATAAATGAACAATAAAAATACTTGATCAGAAACCAATTCTTTATTACCACTGTGCAATATTACAAAAGTAAAACCTCTTAAGCTGGGACAATAACTAAATATGCAAATTTATGTTTACTGTTTAAAATTATCACTGGCTTGCCTTCTCCACTCAGTTTGTGAACATAAGAACTCCCTTGTATTGTTTCCAAAGGTGACTGCATTGTTCCACTCAGAAAAAGCACATTTGGTCTGTCATCATTTGTAGTAACAGCTGCACATGAGTAGACCAGTATCCCAGTAAGCATCAGAGAAGTTGCTTCTTACAGTGCATTTAAATCTTCTTTAAAGAACTGGCTCACTGACAGTTTCCAACATTAGCACTTGTCCTGTCTCCCCGCCTCTGTCTCTGTGATGACGTCTCACTGTATGTAACATGTACTATGTCTCTTATTAATCTGTGTTTTATGTGTAACGTGTGATCAATTGTGTTTTATCATTCTTTTGCGATTTTTAATTCTAAATCCTTTGTAATTCCAGGATTGCAACAGCACAGGGATAGAAGCACTCAGAGCAATAATTTAGAAGATAAGAAAATAAGAGCAGTGGATATACATATGTACACATACATATATAAATATATATATACACACAGTACAGAGCATTGTAGCTTGATGGAATAAACAGCATAGCAGTCTATTTAGTTACCCTACATAGTATGAATATGTACCCATACATATTTTCACCCTCTGTAGCGACCGATATTGTCCCAGTTGTATACTGGAGGGGGACCATTTTGTGTAGGTTTGTTGCATCTTTTGCATTCAATACTATTAGGCTGTAACATTTTTTTTTTTACTATCTTTGCGAGCAGCCCTGCTTAGATTATAAAGCCTGACAGCCATAGGTAGGAAGGACCTGCAAAACCTCTCGGTCGCGCACCTAGGATGATGTAGCCTACTGCTAAATGAGCTCCTCAGTGCGTTCAGTATGTCCTGCATAGGGTGGGACTCGGACTCCAGCAGAGATCACAACTTAGCCACCATCCTTCTCTCTCCTATCTCCTCCACTGAGTCAAGGACAGAGCCCAGGACAGAGCTAGCTTTCTTGATCAGTTTGTTCAGTCTCTTCCTATAGGCTGCTGTGATGCTGCTGCCCCAGCAGACCACTCCAAAAGTGATGGCTGATGCCACCACCGAGTCATAGAAGGTCTTCAGGAGCACCCCTTGTACACCAAAAGACCTGAGCCTCCTCAGTAGGAATGGCCTGCACTGTCCCTTCTTGTAGAGTGTGTCGGTATTGTGTGACCAGTCTAGTTTATTGTTCAAATGAACACCCAGGTACTTGTAGGATGTCACCATCTCAATGTCTGTTCCCTGGATGTTTACTGGTGCTGTGAGGGGTTGTCCTTACCTGCGGAAGTCCACCACCAGTTCCTTAGTTTTTCTCGCGTTGATCTGGAGGCAGCTCCGATGGCACCAGTCCACAAAGTCCTGGATAAGTCATCTGTACTCAGCTTCATCTCCTTTGGAGATGAGGCCGACGATCGCAGAGTCGTCAGAGAACTTCTGTAGATGGCAGTGTGTTGTGTTGTGTGAGAAGTCCGCAGTATAAAGGGTGAACAGGAGGGGAGCCAAAACCGTTCCCTGGGGGGGGGGGGGGGGGGGTAATGCAGATGATCATGTCGGACACACAATCCTGGGTTCTCACAAACTGTGGCCAGTTTGTGAGGTAGTCCAGGATCCACGATGACAGGTGCTGGTCCACCCCTGTGCACAGCAGCTTGTCCCTCATGATCATCGGTTGGATGGTGTTGAAAGCACTGGAGAAGTCAAAGAACATGATCCTCACCATGTTCCCAGGCTTCTCCAGGTGGAACAGGGAATGGTGAAGGAGGAAGATCACTGCATCCTCCACCCCGATGACATGCTGGTAGGTGAACTGGAGTGGATCCATCACTGGTCCCACCAGGGGGCGGAGGTGAGCGAGGAGCAGTCTCTCCAGGGTCTTCATCGGGTGAGACGTCAGGGCCACTGGTCTGTAGCTGTTCAGGTCTTTGGGGTGGGAAGTCTTTGGTACAGGTACCACACAAGATGTTTTCCACAACTGTGGTACCCTCCCCAGCATCAGGCTCAGGTTGAAGATGTGCTCCACAATCCCACACAGCTGGTCTGCGCAGGACTTGAGGAGCTTTGCGCTGATGCAGTTTGGACCCGAGGCCTTCCTCGCCTTGATCTTCCTCAGCTCCGCCCTCACCTGGGTCTTAGTGAGGGTCAGGTTGGGGCTGGGGGGCTGTGTGCTGGGAGTGGGGGGGGGTGTTGGTGGAGGGGAGGGGGTGGACAGCGGGTCTCAATGTCGGTAGAGGCAGCAGTGGTTGGTGTGCAGGCGGAGGGGAGGGCGGTTGGTCAAACCTATTAAAAAACAGGTTCAGATTGTTCGCCCACTCCCTGCCCCCTGTGGCCTGAGAGGAGGTATTCTGGAGCCCAGAGATGGTTTCGAGGTTTCTCCAGACCCCGCCAATGTCTCTCTGTTGCGGCTTGTCCTCCATCTTCTTCCTGAAGCTGTCCTTGCCTTCTCTGATCTTCCTCCTTAGCTCCCTCTGTACGGACTTCAGCATCTCCCTGTTCCCCGAGCTGAAGGTCCTCTTCTTCTCTCTCAGTAGTGATTTTATCTCAGGGTTGATCCAGGGTTTGTTGTTCGAGCAACACCGTATGGTCTTGGTGGGTACGGTGTTGTCCACACAGAAGTTGATGTAGTCCGTGATTGTGTGAGCGAGGCCATCGATGTCCTCACCATGTGGATCGCAGAGCTGCTCCCAGGCAGTGATTTCAAAACAGTCCTTTAGAGCATCCATTGCCTCCTCAGACCATATCTTCACCGTGCGCGTAGCCAGAGGTTGTCTGTGTATTAGGGTTTTGTACACCGGCAGGAGATGAACCAAGTTGTGATCTTATCTCCCGAGTGGGGGGAGTGGCGATGAGGTATACGTCTCCTTAGTATTCACATAGAATAAATCCAGTGCTTTATTGTCTCTGGTGTGGCATGTGACATACTGGGTGAACGTGGGCAGAATGGGGGACAGTGAAATATGGTTAAAATCACCGGAGATGAGGAGGAGAGCATCTGGGTGTTCTGTCAGAAGCCTGCCAGTGACTGAGTGGAAGGCGTCATGAGCTGCCCCAGCGTTCGTCGTCGGATTTGCATAAATAACAATGCAGATCACGTGTGAGTATTCCCTCGGGAGATACACAGGCCGCATGCCAACAGCTAGCAAACTTCATGTCTTTGCTATGTTTAAATAATAATGTAACCTTGCCTTATTTTTTTAGGATGACAATTTAACATCTGTCCATGGACTGCGGATGAAAAATAGCCATTTTTTTTGTAATTCTGGTGCATTTTACAGTAATGTGAATTAATGTACAATGTATTCCGGAGTGGTGGACTAGAGGTAGAGCATCCGCCCCATAACCAGAAGGCAGAGGTTAAAATCCCAGCCCGGTCATGCCAAAGACCATGTAAAAGTGGAACTTCCTGCCGTCCAGCTTGGTGCTCAGCAATAATGGAACGGAGGAGGGAAATGTTGGTTACCCAGCCACAGTGAGTGCACAAGTAAAGTGTACTCCCTGCGCTGGTCCCATGCCTGGATAAAATGGGCAGGGTTGCATCAGGAAGGGCATTCAGTGTAAAAACTCAGCTTCAACTGTAAGAGGACCCACCCCAACTGAGGGACTAATTGTGCCCTGTCAAAAGAAATACAAATGATGATGATGATGATGATGATGATGATGATGAGATGATGATGATGATGATGATGATGATGATGATGATGATGATGATGATGATGATGATGAATGTCCCTGTCAAATAAATTAGTAAATAAAAAAATATTCAATTGTTTGACAAAAGAAATTTAAAAAAAATGTGTATTACATTTATTTTGATTTTACTTTCTTACATTCATGTTTGAAAACCCTTAATCTAAATATATTGCCATTTCAACAAATTAAAACAAGTATTGTTACATATCATGTCTTAATAACGGGGGCATATCACTCTGCATGTGATTTGCTAATGGAATTCTGTGCATAATCCCATGAAAGTATTCAGTATGTAATGCAATGATGAAACACAAGTTTTCCTTATATGCATAAAGTGATTAAAGTTTCTAAGCAGCATGTGTGCAATTAAAGTAAATGGAATATCTTAACTACCATGGAAACATTTTCTCATTAAAAAAGGGGGGTGCAGGATGCATTGGGAGCAAACTGCACCTAGTGAGCAGTTGAAACAAGGAAATTGATAGGAAGTATGTATAGGATGGAAGAGTATCTGGTGAGTAGCTTGATCATCTGAGAGACAGTCGAGTGCAGGGGAGCGAGAGGGGATCAAAGAAAGACCACTGGGGGGGATCAAGGGTGAGATAGATTGTCAGGCAAACTCCCTTTTACTTACACAGATAACCTTGAGAGCCAATCTTGTGAGCCACTGTACCATAGCTCAGGTATCAATGCTTAGCGGAAATGTGTCTGGCTTCAAGATTGTATGGCAACATGGATATTTCTGACAGATTTTATACGGCTTCGGAAGATTACAAGACAAGTGCTGCAGCAATGGTTAGTACTCACACACACAAAGGAGGAAAAATGAAGTATACATCACAAACACTTTTGCCATGTTCTCTCAGTTAGCCTTTATACTGCGGTTTCAATGGATGTTAATGATCTAGAATACAATGTGTGGATAGCTCAAGAATACCACAGGGGCAGATGTTTCTTTTTATAGTGAACATTTAAAAGTTTAGCTTAAAAGTATACTCAAAATACTGATTTCTGTTAAAAGGGTCTAATATGGTACATTTTCCAGTGATTGCTTTTAAGTTTTGACAGGAGTGGAAGAAGGTGCACACAGGTGGACTAGAAAAGGAGAAGGAAAAATCTGAAAGTGATAGGAGACTGCACGGTGGTGGAAGGGGAGAATGTAGCTAGAAGGAGCAAATGGTAGTCTGTAGGATGACTGGAAAGCAAGAAGAGGAAGAAGGAAAAAGCAGAACCAAAGATTAAGGGGGAGAAGTTACAGAAGGAAGAAGGTCACGCAGAGTTCAGGAAGGAGTTGATACGGGCTCTGGGTGGTAGGGAAGAATTACCAGATGACTGGGAAAGTACAGCAAAAGTATTGAGGGAAATGGGTAGAAAGGTACAGTGGTGTGAAAAAGTGTTTGCCCCCTTCCTGATTTCTCATTTTGTTGTATGTTTGTCACACTTAAATGTTCCAGATCATCAAACAAATTTAAATATTAGACAAAGACAACACAAGTAAACACAAAATGCAGTTTTTAAATGAAGGTGTTTATTATTAATGGGAAAAAAATCCAAACTTTCATGGCCCTGTGTGAAAAAGTGATTGCTCTCTAACCCTAATAAGTGGTTGGGCCACCCTTATCAGTAACAACTGCACTCAAGCATTTGCGATAACTGGAAATGTGTGGCTCACATATTTTTGTCTACATATGTATAAGCACAAAGGAGATGCTTAGGACTGCATGTGTTGATTGACCTCACGTCTGGGATGGAACAATACGGCTGGACCGCCTGTGGATAATGGCAGGAGGACGGAGGTGCCTTGATAAGACTCTGAAAGGACTTCCTGACCTCCTGGAGTCAGACGGACTACGGAGAGAACTCGGGGGGGGGGGGGGAATTATTGTCAATGGGGGATTTGACGACATTGTGTGATTCTGCCTCTGATGTGATATGTATAAATGTGGGGGTTTTTATGCAGCTCACTCTCTTCTTGTCTAGAGAGAAAGCTGGGGATGTGAAATCTGCATTAAACCTGAATTGAGAAATAATTCGGTCTCTTTATTTCACGCTCCCCACATTGGTGACCAAAGACGTGAAATGCATAGACGCGATTCCCCCGATCCAGACTTGTCGGAGACCGCCCGAACGAGCGCCGTCTCGATCAAGCTACCAGAGTTCTGGCAGGACAACCCGGACTCGTGGTTCCTTCAGGCCGAAGCACAGTTCGCACTCGGGGGAATAACGGCGGATGACACAAAGTTCTACCATGTCATCGCCAAGCTCGACAACCGCACAGCTCGATGCGTGCGGAGCCTGGTACAGCAGCCGCCCGCTGACGACAAATATGGCGAGCTGAAGGCTGCCCTCATCCAGTGCTTCACGCCCTCAGCCGAGGAGAGGGCTAGGAGACTCCTGGCTATGCACGACCGGGGAGGACGCAGGCCAGTCAACCTGATGGAGGATATGCTGCAGCTGAGGGACACAGACAACGACGATTTCCTATTTAAGCATATCTTCCTGAGAAACCTCCCGATGCAGATGAGGGGGACCCTGTCCAGCATGCATTGTGTGACCCAGCGGGACTTCCGTGCGCTGGCCCGAGAGGCGCAGCGGCTCCTCGACTCCTGTGGTGAGCAGACGGCCACCGCGGCAGCAGCAGACCTCGGTGCGGCGACGGGGAGCAGCGAAGGGCCGGAGACAGCGGAACCAATCCCACCAACGATGGCAGTGGTGCGGTCCCGACGCAGCGGAGGAGATGGCCTCTGCTTTTATCATAGGCGTTTCGCAGAGAAGGTGCACAGATGCGTGCCGCCGTGCCACTTCAAGAGCTCCGGAAACTCCAGGACCGGGAGTCATTAGCAGCCTCGGCTCTCGGCGAACGAAACAAGCTGCTCTACATCACGGATGCGAGCTCCGGGCGACACTTCCTCGTGGACACCGGTGCCCAAGTGAGTTTCATCACCCCGACCTATGCTGACCGGCTGGCAGGCCCCCGGGGTAACGGGGCAACAGCGGCGAACGGCTCGAGCATCGACACCTTCGGAGAAAGGACTCTGCTTCTGTCCTTACACGGCCGCACTTATGAATGGACTCTTATTATAGCGGCGGTGAGTTTCAACATGTTAGGTGCTGATTTTCTGTGCTCACATGGTTTGTTAGTTGATCTTGCCAATAGGCGGCTGGTTAATGCACTCTCTTTTTATTCTATCCCTTGTGCAGCTCGAGTGTCCCCGCCACCGGTTCAGACCAACGTCACCACAACAGGTGGTAAGTTTCACACACTCCTCACCCAGTTTCCAGCTCTCACAGTTCCCACATTTTCGGCAACAGTTGCGAAACACGGGGTGGAGCACTTTATCACCGCAGCTGGCCCTCCCGTCTTCGCGAAAGCTCGGCGCTTGGATGCAGCTAAACTCTCCATAGCGCGCGAGGAGTTCGCCAGCCTGGAAAGGCTGGGCATCATTCGCCGTTCGAACAGCCCATGGGCCTCACCGCTGCTTATGGTCCCTAAAGCTGACGGCTCGTGGAGACCTTGTGGTGATTACCGCAGGTTAAACAACGCCACAGCGCATGACCACTACCCAATCCCACACATCCAGGATTTTTCGGTGCATCTGGCGGGAGCGCGCATTTTTTCTAAAATAGACCTGGTCCGCGGCTATCATCAGGTCCCAGTCCGAGCCGAGGACATTCCCAAATCAGCGGTAATAACCCCGTTCGGACTTCGAGTTTTTACGCATGCCGTTTGGCCTTAAAGGCGCTGTGCAAACCTTCCAACGCATGATGGATGCGGTGTTACGCGATCTCCCTTTTGTGTTCGTCTACCTCGACGACATTTTAGTCACCAGCACTTCCGAGGAGGAACACGAAAAACACCTCACGGCAGTTTTTCAGAGGTTGGGAGAGCACAGGTTAATAATTAATCCAGCCAAGTGCCAGTTCGGCGTGGCGCAGATCGATTTTTTGGGGCACCGCGTTTCCCCAGAGGGGGCAGTTCCGCTACCGGACAAGGTGCGCGCAGTGGCAGAGTTTCCCCGGCCACAAACGGTCGAAGCATTACAAGAGTTTTTAGGAATGGTAAATTTTTATAACCGTTTCCTACCCTACGCAGCGCAGCTCATGCAACCATTATATGCCGCACTTAAAAAGTAAAAACCCTCCAATACGATTGATTGGTCCCCGGAGCGGGAGCACGCATTCGTGGAGGTAAAAAAAGCCCTAGCAGACGCTGCGCTGCTGGCTCACCCAGACCCAACGGCCCGCATAGCGCTCACCACTGACGCATCAGATTTGGCCATAGGGGCGGTTGTGGAACAGCATGTTGCCGCAATCTGGCAGCCACTGGCCTTTTTCAGCAGATCCTTGCACGAAGCCGAGCGGAAATACAGCGCGTTTGACAGGGAGCTGTTAGCGCTCCACTTAGCCATTCGCCATTTCCAGTTCTGGCTGGAAGGTCGGCGTTTCACTGCGTTTGTCGACCACAAGCCGCTCACTTTTGCGATGGCCAAAATTTCGGAACCTTGGTTGGGCCGGCAGCAGAGGCAGCTGGCCGCAATTTCGGAATTTACGACTGATATTCAGCACGTAGCGGGTAAACTCAATGTAGTGCAAGGTCGACATGCACATGGTCAAATCTCTTGGGCGGGATGTGGAACGGTTCTAAGGGGGCTTTTGTGTGCTTGTGAATTTTGGCCCGCTGGCAAGCCATGCAGGTTCTTGCCCACTCTTTCACGTGCTTGCACAGGCTCGGCCAAACAAACTTCTCCGCTACCATTTTCACAGAAGACTGCCTCTCTCGCGCGGTAACAGCACCAGTCCACGCGGAGGTAGATTATACTACCGCAGCCGCAGGGCAAAATAGCAGCGAGGAAGCGCACGCAGCCCCAGTTCACGTGGGGATAGATTATGCAGCCTTGGCAGCGGAGCAGGGTAGAGATGCGGAAGTGTGCGCGCTCCAGTCTGGACCAACAGGGTTAAGGCTGGAGAGCAGGAGTTTGCAAACCGGTATACCCCCTCTAATGTGTGATGTATCTACCGGGCGGCTGCGCCCGGTGGTTCCGGCCGCGTGGCGCCGCCACGTTTTTGACTCGGTTCACTCCCTGGCGCACCCGGGGGTGCGCGCTTCTGTGAAAATGGTAGCGGAGAAGTTTGTTTGGCCGAGCCTGTGCAAGCACGTGAAAGAGTGGGCAAGAACCTGCATGGCTTGCCAGCGGGCCAAAATTCACAAGCACACAAAAGCCCCCTTAGAACCGTTCCACATCCCGCCCAAGAGATTTGACCATGTGCATGTCGACCTTGTGGGCTCCCTACCGTCGTCGCAGGGGTT
Organism: Pholidichthys leucotaenia; assembly: GCA_020510985.1. NCBI lineage: Eukaryota > Metazoa > Chordata > Actinopteri > Cichliformes > Pholidichthyidae > Pholidichthys > Pholidichthys leucotaenia. Next base: position 395,365,679 of record CM035841.1, read on the forward strand.
CACACATCTTTTGACAATGGTGGACCGAACCACACGCTGGCCGGAAGTGGTCCCACTGGCATCAACCACGGCTGCAGAGGTGGCCCGCGCATTTTTGACAGCCTGGGTAGCGCGTTTTGGGGTTCTGTCGGATATTACGTCCAACAGAGGACCTCAATTTGTGTCTGAGCTTTGGTCAGCGATGGCCAGCAGCTTAGGGGCGGCAATTCACCGCACTACCGCTTACCACCCCCAGGCTAATGGTTTATGCGAGCGTTTTCATAGGTCTTTGAAGGCAGCCCTCAGAGCGTCGCTCACGGATGCAGATTGGGTAAACAAACTACCATGGGTTTTATTGGGGTTGCGTTCTGCGCCCAAGGAGGACTTAAATGCCTCCCCAGCGGAGCTGGTTTTTGCGCAGCCTCTCAGGATGCCCGGTGAGTTCCTATCGGAGCATCCGGCGCCTGGGCGCCCCCCGGCTCTGGGACCACTGATCGGCATGGAAGCAGACATGCTCCCGGGCCCCGTTCATCACACTTTTCCGCGTGTTTTTGTTCCCAAAGCTTTAAAAACTGCCGAGTTTGTTTTTGTCAGGCACGAGGCTATGTGGCCAAGCCTGCCCCCGCCATACGATGGTCCATTTAGGGTGCTGGAAACAGGTGATAAACATTTTGTGCTGGATTTGGGGGACAGAAAGGAAACAGTTAGTATTGACAGACTAAAGCCTGCTTTTGTGATGAACGACGAGTCTGTACTGATGGCGAGGGCCCCTCGACGTGGCAGACCCCCCAGGGAACATGTCCTGGAGCCCCCGCAGGGATCAAATAATCATTCTCTTCCTCAGTTAGCAGATTCACTGCAGGACGGCGCCTCAGGGGCTGCGAAGCCTGCTTACAGAAAGTTTGGAAGACGGTTGAAGCCCAGACGGCTTACGGACTGATGTGTGATTTTATCATGTTGTGTAAACTATGCTGTTGATTTTATCATGTTGTGTGAACTATGCTGTATTGTCCATTTTTCGACGTTTGGGGGGGTTATGTGGCTCACATATTTTTGTCTACATATGTATAAGCACAAAGGAGATGCTTAGGACTGCATGTGTTGATTGACCTCACGTCTGAGATGGAACAATACGGCTGGACCGCCTGTGGATAATGGCAGGAGGATGGAGGTGCCTTGATAAGACTCTGAAAGGACTTCCTGACCTCCTGGAGTCAGACGGATGACGGAGAGAACTCGGGGGGAGAATTATTGTCAATGGGGGATTTGACGACATTGTGTGATTCTGCCTCTGATGTGATATGTATAAATGTGGGGTTTTTTATGCAGCTCACTCTCTTCTTGTCTAGAGAGAAAGCTGGGGATGTGAAATCTGCATTAAACCTGAAGTGAGAAATAATTCAGTCTCTTTATTTCACGTTCCCCACAAATGAGTCTTTTACAGCGCTGTGGAGGAATTCTGGCCCACTCATCTTTGCAGAATTGTTGTAATTCAGCCACACTGGAGGGTTTTCAAGCATGAACCGCCTTTTTAAGGTCATGCCACAGCATCTTAATCGGATTCAGGTCAGGACATTGACAAGGCCACTCAAAAGTCTTCACTTTGCTTTTCTTAAGCCATTCAGAGGTGGACTTGCTGGTGTGTTTTGGATCATTGTCCTACTGCAGAACCCAAGTGAGCTTCAGCTTGAGGTCATGAACAGCTGGTCAGACATTCTCCTTCAGGATTTTTTGGTAGACAGCAGAATTCATGGCTCCATTTACCACAACAAGTCTTCCAGGTCCTGAAGCAGCAAAAACAGCCCCAGACCATCACACTACCACCACCATATTTTACTGCTGGTATGATGTTCCTTTTCTGAAATGCTGTGCTATTTTTATGCCAGACGTAATGGAACACACACCTTCCAAAAACTTCAACTTTTGTCTTGTCAGTCCACAAAGTATTTTCCCCAAAGTCTTGGGGATCATCAAGATATTTTCTGGGAAAACTGAGACGAGCCTTTATGTTCTTTTTGCTCAGCAGTGTTTTCTTGTCTTGGAACTCTACCATGCAGGCCATTTTTGCCCAGGCTCTCTCTTATGGTGGAGTCATAAACACTGACCTTAACTGAGGCAAGTGAGCCCCGCAGTTCTTTGGATGTTGTTGTGGGGTCTTTTGTGTCCTCTTGAATGAGTTGTCGCTGTGCTCTTGGGGTAATTTTGGCCTGCCTGTCACTCCTGGGAAGGTTCACCACTGTTCCATGTTTTCTCCCTTTGTGAATAATGGCTCTCACTGTGGCTCGTTGGACTGCCAAAGCTTTAGAAATGGATTTATAACCATTTCCAGACTGATAGATCTCAATTACTTTGTTTCTCATTTGTTCCTGAATTTCTTTGGATTGCAGCATGATGTCTAGCTTTTGAGGATCTTTTGGTCGCCTTCACTTTGTCAGGCAGGTCCTATTTAAGTGATTTCTTGATTGAGAACAGGTGTGGCAGTAATCAGGCCTGGGTGTGGCTAGAGAAATTGAACTCAGCTTTCCAAAGATGTGATAAACCACAGTTAATTTATGTTTTAATGGGGGGGGGGGGCACTTTTTCACACAGGGCCATGTAGGTTTGAATTTTTTTACCCTTAAAAATAAACACCTTCACTTAAAAACTGCATTTTGTGTTTACTTGTGTTATCTTTGTCTAATATTTAAATTTGTTTGATGATCTGAAACCTTTAAGCGTGACAATCATACAAAAAAATGAGAACTCGGGAAGGGGGCAAAAACTTTTTCACGCCACTGTATGTGGTGTATCTAGTGGACAGATGAAGGAAGACAAGGAGACTGTGGTGGAATGAGGAGGAAAAGGAAATAATTCAAAGGAAGAGGATGACAAAGAAAAAGTGGGATAGTCAGGGAGATGAAGAAAGTAGACGGGTATTTGGAAGCTAGGTGCATGGCAAAGAGAGAGGTGGCAAAGGCAAAGGATTAGGCATATAGTGAGTTGTATTAATTAGAGGCTTAACACTAAGGAAGGAGAACGGGACTTGTATTGATTAGCTAGATAGAGAGATGGAGGTGGAAAAGATGTGCAGCAAGTTTGATTGATGAACAGAATTGGTAATGTCCTAACAAGTGACAAGTATGTTGAGAAGGTGGAAAGAATACTTTGAGGAGCTGATGAATGAAGAAAATGAGGGAGAGAGAGCAGGATGGACAAAGGAAAGATGGTATACAAGGAAGTCCTGAGGATTAGCAAGGCGGAAGTGAGGGCAGCTATGAAGAGGAAGAAGAATGGAAAGGAGGTTGGTCCAGATGACATACCTGTGGAGGTATGGAGATGTTTAGGAGAGATGGCAGTGGACTTTTAAACCAAATTGTTTAACACAATCTTGGAGAGCAAGAGGACTCCTCAGGAGTGGAGAAGTGTTTTAGTACCAGCTTTCAAGAACAAAGGTGATGCTCAGAGCTGTAGTAACTACAGAGGCATAAAGTTGATCAGCCACACTGTGAAGATATGGGAAAGAGTTGTAGAAGCCAGGGGAAGCCACCGTGCAAGGGGCTGCACGGTGGCGCAGTGGTTTAGCACTGTGGCAGCACAGTTTTACCCTCGGCCGGGGGATCGCGGGGATCATGAGATCGTGGGTTCGATCCCAGCCCCCGACCAACAGTGAGCTGTGTGGAGTTTGCATGTTCTCCCCGTGTTGCGCGGGTTTACTCCGGGATTTCTCCGGTTTCCTCCTGCATACCAAAAACATGTAGGTTTAGGGCGCTCGCGCACGCAGCGACCAGCAGCCGGTGGCTTGTCACCAGACTGCAAACCAAGTCTACCTACGGGTACAAATAAGTAACAAAAAAAAACAAAAAACAAAAAAACCCTACAGAGGCATAAAATTGATCAGCCACACTGTGAAGATATGGGAAAGAGTTGTAGAAGCCAGTTTAAGAAGAGAGGTGACAATCAGTGAGAAACGGTACGGTTTCATGCCAAGAAAGAGTACTACAGACAGTAGTTTCACAGCCAAAACACAGCATGGATCTTGGACCTTATATTCTTGGCTGTGACATTGAATTTGGTAATTCTTTTATGTGGCATTAATGTTATTTTAAGATATTTTTTTTAAAATTCAGAACATATACATCTTGTTTGCATAGTCATTAACCATCTGTTTTGAATTTCTACTCTGAGCTGCCATTTTCTGTGGCATTACCCACTATATTGCCACTGTTGCATGTTTTACTTTGACCAGCACTTCCACCTTTTCATCAGTCCAAAAAAAGAATTGCTTTGTTTCATTTTTGCCTTCACTCATCTGTAGTACAGTCACCTTAGTTTCTGTTTTTACCATGTGCCTAAAGAATGGTCTATGTGATATGCATGTTCAGGAATTGATTTGTGAAAGTGTGCAAAACTAATGTAGTCATATAGAAAAATGGGAATTATTCCTGCTGTCTTGTTAAATGTCCAAATTAATGAAGCTGCAGCTCCTTTTTGGAAGTCACGTCATATTTACATCTTCCTTCATCCCTGTCATCGTTAAGCAAGCGGTTTAATGGAACATAACACAACAGTGCAGCTCTTTGTCATTTACTCTACATTTAAAAGCCCTTCAACCAATTTCCTCACACAGATGGCACAGCAAATGCGATCAGGGATATCAGCACAATAGTCTCCATTGCTCTGCAGCCATTTGTAACCCCTATCAGCAATTTTCTCGGCAAACAGAAAACACTCAACTAAACCAGAGGATTATTGCATCCTCTTAAATTTCAATAGCTGGTATGAAATTGAATATTCTTGGGAGTCAGATGAACACTTCAGTGTGGAGTTGATAAGCACATTTAGTCGCTTTTGTATGTGTTGACTTGAATTACAACTTGCAGAGTGAAAAAATCTGTCATTAGTGCATTAGTGAGCGCAGAAATCAAATATTTATGTCACTGGGTTGTGTAGGTAAATGTGGTGCACATGTATAATACAGCAATTAGAAATGAACATCTAATTATCCATCTGATGCCTTTTGTTTTGTATTGCTTGGAAATTCTCATTGTCTCTGAGCTTTTCTTGATTGCTTCTAGATGACTATGTTTTTATAATCATACAAGGGGCTTAAAATAACCACTGCCTAATTTAAATGTGAATCAGAATAGGGCTTGGCGATATAGCTAAAAAAAAAATTACAGTTGTTGTGTATTCCCATAACAATACACAGCACGGCCACAGTGGTGCAGGCACGGATGACGTCATCACCCCATGCCTATAATATGGGACTGTTAGCGGCAGCTTGTTCTCTTTGGCTCGCCGCCTCTAACACACCAGTCTGTATCATGTTATAGTTAGCTTGCTAGCTCTTCGTGTGTAACACATGCTACTAGCTGTCCTTTAATAAACCTACCGTTCAGCACAGCCACCGCCTCCGCAGTCCCTCATTCTCAGACATGACAGTGGTATAATTTCTCCATATCATGATACACGATGCATATTGTGATATCTATTTTGTGCAATGAATGTGCTTTACAATTTTTTTTTGTAAGAAAAGAGAATCAAAATTCATACAATCATATTCAGTATGTCATGATCAGGCAAGTGTGCCTCCCCCCTCCCTTCCTGCCTCTGTTTTCCCAACTCCAGAGCTCATCAGCGCACCTGCGTGATTACACACCTGCTGCCTCCTGATTCACCAGCTTACTTAAGGGCCAGAGTGTGAAGAGCTCTCCGCTGGATCGTTGGGTTTGTGCCACCTCATGATAGTTCTTGTTGTGTGGTAATTGAATTATTTGCTCCAGGTTGTCTTACCTTCTCCTTTTCTCCACTCAGGTTTGCTGCCGCCTCCAGCGGCGCGTCTCCAGAGCTGTTTGTACACTCGCCTGAATCATCTCTCCTCCTAGACGACTTCTCCACCCAGGTCCTTCAGCCCTTCCTCCTCCTTCCCTGCAGTCTCCAGACTCCTTCACATTTCGTACGCTGGAGTTCACTGCCAGGCTCTCTGCCAGTATTGTAAGACCTATCACCTCAGTTGTCATTTCCCTGTATGCCATTCTCATCACTAATCATTCTTCTCCTTTCTTTCCTCCTAGGCTGCATGTGGCTCCAGCGTGCAACTGTTTCCCTGTGTATCGTGTGGCGTCTTGGTTGTGGATTTCATTAATTGTGCTGTGTGTATATGTATTAAAGTAGTGTTGTGTATATGGTTTTGGGTTTTTTATTAAAGTGGTGAAACTTTTCATCTGTGTCTGAGTGTTCTTCTGAAGTGGTTGCCCTACACTTAGGCCTCCTTAAACACCAAATTATGACACAGTACACACATACACCTACACACACTAGAGAGATAAAATAAAATACTATGTCAAAGGAAGTTCTTCACCACAATATGGAATTGAAAGTACATGTCATTTTATCCCTTAATAAAACTCACATCACCAGTAATCAAATTCATGCATCCATGTTGAACTATTTCAGTTTACCACACATGGTTAATACTTGGTCTAATAACAAGCAACATAAGTAATTTATTTTTGTTGCTAGTGGAAGGATTTAATGGTGTATTTTTGTGCAGGATGGCCTTCCATGCAACGGGAGTGCGACTTCTGTTCAGTAGTTCGGGTGATTGAGGGCAGATACAGGAGGACAGTCCGACCGCTGCTGTACAAGTTGGTGTCATGAAGCCCTTCTAATTTAAAAAAAAAAACAACTTGACAGCGTGAATGTGCAAAAGTACTTTTCTAAAGAAAGACATTCACTGAGCTGCAGTTTTTAACACAAGCTGAGCTTTTTTTCTGGCTGGAATGGCTGGGAGACAGCGCCACAGCAGGAGAACTAAGCTGAAGCACATTACTGGGTTATATTAACATAATTTGTGTATTTGATAGGCGTGGTATAGGCATTTTATGTATCGCACATGGACAAATGTGCCGATACATCAAGTATATTTGGTGTATCTCCCAGCCCTACTGTCACCTAAGCAAAAGCCCAACCAAAAAAAGGGGGGGGGGGTCTTGGAAATATACACAAAAAGATGGGAGGACATTGCTGAATGATGAAGTGCTGTCAGGCATTTTCTTGACATTTTTGTGGCCACTCTGGTCCAAGTCCAAGTAATTTGCCATTTCGCTTCCCCTGTAATGCATTTCAAAATTAAAGAAAACATTGGCAACTTTTTATGGTGGTTGTCCCTGCTGTTTTTTTTTTTTTTTTTTTTTTTTACCATTTATGAGGTAAGTAGACAGGACTGATTCAGTTATGTTCATCTGAGAGCTCAAAATACAACTCGATATGCACCATGAGTGAGGTCATGTTTTTAAGAATGGCTTTCCTGATCATTTTCCTCCCTCTTTCACTAAAAGCGCGAGCATGTGTGTGTGTGGGGGGGAGGGGGGATGAGCAGCAGGTGGTGCTCCATGATTGATCCATTTAAAAGGATTGCTGACTCCAGGCTGGACAAGGTCATGGCACCGGCCCATTTAAACTCGACTTACAGCAACCTGCCCTCCTCCACCTCTGCCACTTCCTCAAGTTGAAGTCAGCATTTAGTCATATGTTTCTCTGAGAAGGCTAAGAGGCCTTGCAGAAGAAGGTTTAAGTAACCTGGACTATAGGTTATGGACATTAAAAATAAACAGTATGCCACCCATCTTCAGTGATCCCTTGTTTGCATCCTCAACAGCATGATTCTCCCAATGTCTGTCTCTGTTTACTGCTTTTAAAAGGCCAAAATAACTCTTAAAAAAGAAAGAAATGTGGGCATTAATTGTAACCTTGTTCTCCAAAAGAATATTGCCTATAAGCATGTTTTGCCATTAAGTGACCTCTAGTGGTTGTGGAATTAATGATATTGAAAAACAGGGCAGAGGATAACAGTGGGAAGCCAATCTAAACTAGTCCCTCACATTTTCCTAAAATTCAATCTATTACCCTTTTTTCACTGCCTAACATTATCAATTAAACTAACCTTATATACCAAAAGAAAGCAATTTGATGCATAAAGTAAGCAAATTGTCAGCCAGTGAGTCCCAATCAAGTCAGTGAAATAAACACAAAAAACAGTAGCTGAAGGTGGACCTGGAAAAGAAAATTGTCATCTTTGTAAAGCTTTTAAGCAGATGGAAGCATGAAGTGCTTGAAGGGAGGGGGGGAAATGTGGGTGGCAGAGGCTTAGGAGGTAGAGCAGGTTGTCTAATAACCAGAGGGGTGGGGGTTCGAATCCTGCTCTCCCCAGACATCCTGCTGTTGTGTCCCTGGGCGAGACACTTTGTCTCCAGTGTCCATGACACTGGGTATGAATGTGTATAAATGTTCAGTAGTGGTTGGAGAGGCTGTTGGTGTGGATTGGCAGCCATGTTTCTGTCAGTCTGCCCCAGGGCAGCTGTGTCTACTGTAGTAGCTTACCATTGTCTGTGGAGTGAATGAATAATGTATCCATTGTAAAGTGTCTACAAAAAAGCACTATATACATAAATCTGATGCATTACTATTAAGTGCTCTAAAAATTTACTGACAGACAGCATTGTTGGCTTTGGACTTGATAAAGCACAGTGGACCAACGCCAGCAGATGACATGGCACCCCAAATCATCACAGACTGAGAGGATACGTCACACTGGACTTTAAACACCTTGATTTCTGGGCTTCACCAATCTTCCTCCAAACTCTAGGACCATGATTTCTAAATGAAAAGACAAATTTTACTTCATCAGATCTTTTCCCCTTTACTCCACATAAGATGCTCATCAGATTTAATCTAGCTCAGGAATGTCTTATTACCTGGAACATGATAGTTGTAGCCCCTTTCCTGAAGGTATCTGTGCATGGTGGAGCTTGATGAACTGACACCAGAGTCCAGTCCAGTCCTTGTTAATCTCTCCCAACTTCTTGAATGAACTTTTCTTGATAATCCTGTCAAAGCTACACTCACCCCTGCTGCTCATGCACCTTTTACTACCACACTTTCCCCCCCTAGTCAGCCTTCCATTAACATGCTTTAATGCAGCACTGTGTAAATAGCAAGCCTTTTTCAGAAGAGCCAGAAAGTCAGTACAATGTAAACAAACAAAGACATTTGTCACTTACCGCTGGCCAGGTGGCTCCCTTCGTCCTTTTGCGGCATCCTGGTTGTTATTTTGTCTTCTCATGGTCATTTTCGCTTTGTCTCCCACATCCAGAAACTGTTATGATTATTCTACCTCAATTTTGCTTTTATTCCGCCGCAATTTATCTTATATGATGACACGGAACCGGCACAATTGTTCTGCCCAGTCACATGGCACTGGGGTCAATGGCAGGTGAACATCAACCAGCTTCACCCACCCTCTGTTATAACAAAATGTAAATATTTACCTTCATAAGCAAAATAATCTCTTTTTAGAATCATAGTTGGCAAATTTGTGAGCAAATGTCTCCTCCATCTTGTGATCGAGCACATCAACATTTGTATACAAACTCTTCTTCTCTGGTGTCCAGAAGTGGGGTGTTTGGATGGTTTTATGTGGGCCATTAGTCCTCCAAGGCAAGAGCAGTAAGTTATACGTGTCTGCCACCTTGTGAGGTGGAATACTGGATTTATTATGGTTTATGACCACGTCACATGACAGTCGCAGAACTGTGACACAGACACTCCACGGCGCCACATCTGGTCATGAAACCAACAACCACAAAGGGTCGAGTTAGCAGTCTTTCCTATAATGGTGGTTGTGTGTACTGATTTTGTTAGGAAGATATGTGGTTTTAATACTGTTGGATAGTAATATATCTAATCATTTCAGATGCACCCATAGTTTATTAAGACTGAGCATTTACAACAGCTGTCTGACAACAGATTGGCAATGTTTGGTTAGCGGGAAGAACAGCTTCATCTGTAACCTTCCCCACGAGACAGGGGAGATAATATAAAAGACCCAAACCCCACCTGATTTGTGAGTCTTTTAACTAGGAGAGAAAACCTGTTGGTTGAACTCCCTGCTGTTTGCCGAGTTAAACCCCTGGGGTAGACTCTGCACAGCGTTCAATGTTGAATAAAAGGATTATGTTTATAATGACAAAACTTGGACTTAGCATTAATTTAAACAGGACCAACAAAGTTCCAGCCTCATTAGTGTAACTGTACAAAACAGAAAAAAAACAAGCCAAACCCATAAAGTGGAACATTAAACATACTCTGTCCAACAAACTCAAATTATATGTCTAACACTGTTTTATTCCTGTGCCAGTCAAAGTTTTATGATCAGGCTGAACTGTTTTGCTAAACATACAGCAGACTCATTCCATGTGTATTTCTGAGCAGTCTATGTCACCTAAGCATTGATGCAGCTTTTTACCTGTTTCAAGAACTTTGAACAAAATTGTCATGTTCTGCTAGCATGTAATTTTGCCTTTATTTCTACTATATGTTCTACAGTACCACCAATTCAATTATTTTTTTCTTATTTTTGAAGGCTGACTCTTTGCTGTGTTGTTGTGTTTGTAATTCCATAAAGAAGATGTGCAGGCCAGTTCTCCCGTCTCACAAGGGGAAAAGGGACTGCCTCTCCATTTATCTTATTTGCTCTGCACTGTATGAAGGTGTCTCCTGTGAAAGAAAAACACTACAAAATTACTAGACTATAAGGTAGGATACACTGTCATAAGATTAAGGTACCCACTGTAATGCTGTATACACTATCTCTACGGCACTGACATGGTTTCAGACCCAAAGAGCAGACACAACTTGAGGATAAACACAATTAACTCTTTACTGAATATTAAATGTGTGTGGGTGCGTGTGTGCATATTTGTGTAGATGTGTATTGTATGAATATATCCGCTGGGGCGAGCAGAGCACCGTGCAACCTGGCAACCCTATGGACACACAAACAGAGGGAGAGTTAGTGGCTAACCTCACAGGAGATGCACAAGATAGTACAGTGCTTACTGTTTGTGAGGTGGAGGTGGCACACAGGTAAAGCACAGTGGCTACAGCCAGGAGGACAGTGCCCGCAGTCCCAATAGTGGAAGTATGGGTAGGTGAAGCAGTGCAGATAGGTCCGCTGCCAGGAAGGAGAGAAGTCCGCTGCCACGAATCTCCACCTGTGCACAGGAGACTCAGAGTGGTGAAAGGAATAGGCGAAGGCTTACTTGGCTGGAGGAGAAGGTTGGTCCCGGTGTCGACGAGCAGAACTGGAGAAAAGGTGAGGTTTGGAAGCTCAGCTTGGAGATTTGGCGAGTGCAGGTCTCAGGATAAGGAGACAGACGACTCAGTGCTGATCTCAGGGCCTCAGGGTATAAATAAGCCAGGCTGGGATGGATAGCAGGTTTGCACGCAGCTGAGGATGATTGGCAGCCACGACAGGCACACAAGATTAAGCCAAGCATATAGTGCAAAACAGCCTTCAGCCACCAAATGAAAGTTTTAAGTTCAACAGCGATGATCGTTCCTCTCTATTCTTGTGAACAAAGCTGTATGGTTAATGCATCCTGGTTTATATCATGGGCAGAGTGGTTAGCACTGTGGCAGCACAGCAACTCACCCTTGGCCGGGGGATCCTGGGTTTGATCCCAGCCCCGACCAACAGTCATCTGTGTGGAGTTTGCATGTTCTCCCCGTATGTGCATGGGTTTGCTCCGGGATTTCTACGATTTCCTCCCACATGCCAAAAACATGCAAGTTAGGTTAATTGGCATCAAACTGGGGATTCTAAATTGTCTTTAGGTATGACTCTGAGAGTGAATGGTTGTCTGTCTCTTTGTGTTGGCCCTGTGATGGACTGGTGTTCTGTCCAGGCTGTACCCTGCCTCTTGCCCAAACGATGCTGGGATAGGCTCCAGCCCCCCCCCCCCCCCCCCCCCCCCGTGACCCAGTGACAACCAGCATCCTGATAATCTATTACCTTTTAGTTCCTGGTTGTAAATGGTCACTAGGTTGTCTATCGAACCTGTCCTGTAACTCATATGCTTACTTTTGTTGCATGTTCCTGTTCTTCTGATATGACAAAAAAAATGTGTGATGTGTTTCAAAAGCAGTAAAATTCATTGGGGGGGGGGGGGGGGGGGTTAAAATGCTTCCATGCAGCTTAGCAATGTTCAAGTCCAGCTTAAATCTCACTTTTGCTTTACTTCCAAGTTCTCGATTCACTTCATTTACCCATTAACATATTTTTACAAATTCTTAATAATACTGCTATCATTATGGTTGCCATTAAAAACAATAACAAAAGGAAAAAGTTAAGGTTAGAGTAGGGGTAGGGGGAGAGGACATTACAAATCTCATCCACACTGCAGCTCTCTCCTATCATCTTAGTGCATGTCATTATTTTCACAAACACCAGAGGTTTCATTTTTCAAAAACATAAGTATAAGCAGTCATTTCTGTTAATGAAAACGGTATATATGGTGTTCTCCTGGACAAAAGACTCATATGTCAAGCATCCCTTCTTCATCCAGAGTCATCCACTTCTTCAAGTCTCCCATGGTCATCTTCTTATTCTGCCCCAGCATCGAAACTTTCAACCTCTTTCTCCTACCTTAATCCAGGATCCTACTTCATGACATCAAATCCAATTGGAGTCTAATTACCTTTTTAAATAACCTAAATTCTTGAGTTTCACTGTAATTTCTTCAACTGATCTCTCCTTATAGAAATGTTTATATTGTGGTGACCCACCACAATCTACATGGACATTCAATCTTCACACTCAGCTAGCTGGCAGGAATCAGAGGACAATTTGCATACGGACAGAGAGCCCCTAGGAGACAATCAGAACAATGGACTATTGTTATACATCCCCGGATTAAGGAGAGGAAGTCTGGGCGCCAGTTGGTCACGCGATTGATATGTATTGACTGATATGTATATCAATATGCAAATGTGCCATGCATTCTCTCTCTTTGTATAACATGTATAAAAGAGCTTGCCATACATGCCTCAAAAGCACACACAGCACAACACGGCACACAGCGCTACAGTGTGTCTCATGATGTTGGAGGAAAATAAAACTCTGCAACCTCACAGCTCGTCGTACCTCGCCTGAACTTATTTTTCCTCCACAATATTGTTATAAAGGAGTTCAAGCATATTCTATTCTCAGCTAGTTGAGATGGAATGCTTAGTAAGGAACCCTTTTTGTTACGGTACATTTCAATACAAGATGTATCTCCTACTGTGCACTTTTCGAGCCTGAGAAGTTTGGAATAAGACATGGGGTAAATTCCAGTCTGAACCACTTCCAAACATGGCATCAACACTGGTTTGCTATTTTTAAACAGTACCCATGAATTTCAGTGGAACACTGGGTCTAGATCTGTCAATATGTGACTTTAAAGCTCTAATGAGATGGAAATATTTCCTTTTGTGTGGTATTCCAGGTCTGAGCACAGTCACACACTCTCCTGAATTGATTACCCGATCCTACTCAGCTACACTGATTGTCTCACCTGTGCCCCATTAGCCCTGTGCGTAAATAGTTGCTCATTTCACACTCTCATTGCAGAATCCGGGTGGACATCAACTTACACTAGTGGATCACAATCTCTACCTAGATGTTTTTCATCCCTCTCTTTAAGTCTTGAGCAAAATGATTCAATATGCTCACCTTAAGTCCCTGGGCCCAGGGCACTTCCCCACTCACCTACAGTAATCTCCAACTATACTCAGCCTAAGAAAAATCACAGCAATGCAGCCTCACCTGGAATTAACTAGAAACAACTTCACCTGTAACAGTAAGAAAACAACACAAGTTCATTCTGGTTGCAAGCTTTCATAAATGTACCAGTCTCTTTTCTGTCACCACAGGGTACCAACACCAGCCACTCTTGTTTCATTTATTTTTTACAATAAATTACTTGCCTTTTTCACTTGCCTGTTCTGCTTTGTGTCTGCATTTTGGGTACATATTACCAGAAACATGTAACTTTGCACATGTGGCCGACTACTGACCTGAGGGTCAGGGGTTCGATTCCCACTCTGTCTGCAGTCTGCATGTCGAAGTGTCCTTGAGCAAGACACTGAACCCCAGTTGCTCCTGGTGGGTCAGGCCAGTGCCTGTGCATGGCTGCTCCACCACCATCAGTGTGTGAATGTGTGTGAATGGGTGGATAGCAGGATCTGTAAAGCGTTTTGGGATGAGAAAAAAAGCACTATATACATAAGTGAACACCATTTACCTGTATCACAGATTCCATCCCAACACGCCTGCACACACTTTTCACAGGAAGACTAACTGATATCTGGCCATGTCTGACTGAGCCCAACAGACTGAACAGGATCCTTTTTACTTCTTCTTGACTTTGTCTTTACAGCATCATGAGCTAATTTCATGCTTCACATGACTCTTTTTCTCAAGTGGAATTCTGCTTGTGGGTACAATGGTAAGGAGGGAAAGCAAAAACAAAACAAAACAATGTTCCATTGCCTGTTTCTGTTGAAGCGAAGATGTTCCATTGTGCTGCATTGTATTTACATGGTTATGCATGGAAGAGGAGGGAAACCAGCTCCTTAAGTTTCACTTGGATGATTCACCTGTAAGCGCTAATGAAGTTAACCATTGTCAGGAGGGTAAATTACTTGCTCATAGTTTACAGAGGAATGTAAATTATGGGGTTTTCAGATCAGGGCTGTACAAAGACGTTTGGATAACAGCCAAAAAAACAAAATTAACTGTTGTTTTACTGCAAAAATTAATGTAGTGTGTGGGTTTTTCAAAGGTCATGACAGTTAATATTCCTGAACACTTAAAATGGGGGTTTTCACTTGCTACCTTTTTTGCTTCAGTGATAATTAATGTGAGTTAAGCGAATAGTTTGACAACTTTTCAAAAATTATTTTATTACAGTGCTTAATCATTTGCACAGATTCCAGCTGTCATGGAGCTCATGTCTTCATGGGAGGCCGAAGCTAAATGAAGTGATTCAAATTAGCCCACTCCCCACTAAAAGCCGTTTAACACATGGGCTTAAGAAATGAATGAGTTATATTATTACAGCATACGACACAAAAGCTATGCAGACCATTAGTGGTGGTAGTGGTGAGATACGAGGTTTGGCATGGAGCCAAGAAGCGAGGCCTCAAGGCTCATTTAAAAGAAGGAACTAAGCTCAAATTGACTGTGAAGCTGCTGGGAGTCATTAAGAATAGTTTTGTTTTTAACCAAATTTCCAAGTTATTGAGAAAGTTACCATCTTGAAGTCACATTTAATTCTAAATGGAGTGAGCTGGTCAAGGGACATCCAGCTGATCATGTCCTTTTAACTGTTTTTGCATGTTCTTGTAGCTACTGGATTACACACACTATAGATTTAGTGGTTTCTTTCAGTTCCTTACCATACATGGATTACAACTGTATGCAAAGACATAATGCAAATGCCAATTAAAGTAGTTTTGTCTGCATAGCAAAAAATACGAGGGTGTGAAAAATTATTTGTCCCTTCTGAAAATTTTTGTTCACAGTCCAGAAAGTTGTAGAGTGGTTAGCATGTACTGTATTCAGTACAGATGGTTGATATGCGAGAAGACCGGTTCAGAGTAAAAGCAATATGAGATCAGTGTTGAAATTTATCAAAGTTCTATCCAAACCTTGACAAAACATATGAAGTGTCATGAATCTGGGTTTGGAGGCCAAACCCAATTTTGACTTATTGTTCGGCTGGCCCTGCTTCCCATCCTCTTCCTCCAGACTGCTCAGTGTCATTTTGCTTCGCCTTTCTTTATCGTGCTGTTTGCAGTCCTGCAGCGCTAGGCTTATCGCCTTTCCTTTTTGTGCTATACGGTCCTGCAGCACTAGGCTCCTTTGACCGGGCTGTAGAGCATTCAGTAGGTGCCCTGTATGTTTGGCGGCCAAATCCTGTCATTACACCTCTCTGTATTTTGTGTGGTTTAACTGAACTGAAGCTGGTGATTATTAGACTTGTTATTTTGTGAACTTTAATAAACATGGCACTCTCTACTCCTGCGATTGGGTTTTTCATTCTCTCCCTCGTGCGCCATGTTATGGAGGACGGGGGTTTGTGACATAAAGTATACACAGAAAGTGAATAAAATACAAGGGGGGAGGGGGGTTTAAATAAAATCCCGAACTACAATAACCAAACTTCCGAACTTTGAGGCAGCATGGGGTAGAAGAAAGATGTTAAAATACCATCACATAAGTGTACCATTATATTATAATTAAAATGACTGGTGATTAGACTGTACCTGCAACCACTCTGTCAATTAAAATAATAGAAAATCCCAGTGCATGCTGTGTTTTCTCATGTGCGCTGGTCAGTAGGAGCTGCACGATTTCAAAACACACCACTGAAATAGCATTAACAATGTGCTTCTGATGACAGAGCTCCTTTTATCTGATCAGAAGCACATCGCCATAAAAATGCACCAAAATACCAATGCCCATGCGATTGTGTGCTGTCACACCACTTTTAAATGATGTCAGCACACTGTCTACTGGTAATTATGGTGTGACACAAAGCATCAAAAACAGACAATGCACTGACAGGAACTAACAAAATTGCAGCACAAGAGCCCGCCTTGAATGTCCAAGCAGTTTGACAGTGCTATGAAACGTGTCCTCAGGTAAGTTTCTTCACCTTCCCAAAAGACAATCTTTGTTTAAAATAAGGCTGCGGAATTGTTATAGCAACATGATACAAAATTTTCCATTTGAAATAAATGACATCATGCATTTTTTTTCCCCCACTTCTTCAACTACAGTGTTTAAAGTGATGCAGATCACGGCAAGGGTTACAGGTGGGGGAGGGTAGAGCACGGCAGCCATGAGATTCCAGTAAGGATGTGTAGCCCCGAGGAAGCACATCACATGAAAACTTTATACCTCGGGCTGAGTGGTGGATAGATGAAGATGGAGATGGAAAGAAGTTGTCTGGGGATCTGGAGGGTCAGAGGAGGGGGTCAATGGACATAGATGGAGGGAAAGTGATGCCAAGGTTAAAAGCCTTCAAGGCAACAAAGACAAATGAAGAGTTTGTTTGCAAAAACCAATAAACGCCACTTCCATGAAAATTTCAGTCTTTACATCAAACAACTGTTAACATTACCTACTTACAGAAGTTCAAATTGTTTTGTCTCAAAATCCGATATGTCCTATGTTATAGACGCTACAAATTCATGGGTTTTTTTTTCAAAAGCCGATAAACGCCAGGAGCGTTTATTTTTTTTTACAAAAGCAGATAACTCCACACAACAAATCAGCGCTTGGTATTTGGGTCATGTGACTCATCTTGGCTGCCTTCCCAGTCTGCTCGCTCTGACTGATTTCTCTGGCTGTGTTCGGAATGTTCACTCACTCACTCACTCCCTACTCACTATATAGTGAATTTAGATATAGTGGACTACACAATAAACTCAATATAACAATAAAATTAACTGCTTTCAGACACTACTGGGCTTGTTTTCACGGCATGGTTAATGACGTTATCACATGAGACAGTAAAATGTAACAGACTAACGGTGGTTAAAAAAAAAATGAATTCCTGCATGTAATTTGTAGTAAATATGTATTAAATCAAATCCTTTTTGCTGAATTATTAAATATACTGTAAATACCTTCAGGTAGTTTATGTTGTGATGTGAAGCTCCTCTCTCACTGCTCCGCTGGCTGCACATTCATTATATAGTACACTACATGGGGAAGGAGTTCTTTTTTTCCCCAGCCTTATTCCTTTTCTTTTTATACTGTGCACACCAATGAAGAGAGAAACGCCATTTCAATTCTCCCGTATGTCCTGTACGTATAGTAGTATTGACAATAAAATCTTCAATTATAGCTTTATTATAGCTATATTATACAATTTTGCTGAGTGGATATGCCTAAATCAGTGTGTCAATCATACTACATTGATGCTTATAGACATTCAAGTATGTTCCAGACAAACTAGCATGGTTTTCGGGACTTGTCTGTTTTTGCAAAAGAATGGCTTGTGGACTTATCTGTTTTTGCAAAAAAAAAGTACTAATAAATTGCCAAAAAGTAACAATGAGTTGATGTTTGATTTCTTGCTTTATTATGTCTGAGATAATCATGTTTCAAGTGACCATGTCTTCGAAGCTGATTTGGAAATACTAACCCCTATAAACCTACAGATGAAAAAGTGTTGTTGTTTTTTGTTTTTTTTTTTCATTTTGAACACAGCTGGACTCATCTGTTTTAGCAAAAGAACTCTTCAAATGCTTTTTCTTTGCTTTTGTATGTGAAGCTGGTGAGGTATTTACAAGCAAATACAAAAAATAATATTTTGGACACTATGCTGTTATCTGAGCTTTCTCTGCATATTTAAACATACAAGGCAGTACATCATCAAGCCATTCTTTATAGTACAGTTAATAACTATAATAGTGGGTTAACAGTACACACGCTGTTATTATTTAAGTTTTTTGATTGTTAACTAGTTCTGACAGACTTTGTAGAAACTCCATTCTAGAATAAAATGTTTACCTTTTTAAGATAATTTATGGTTCAGTTTTTGTCTAAAACTTATTTATTTTATAATTAAGCTTTTTGGGGTGTCTTTTTTGCCAAAAATATATTGTTTTTCAGTCAAAAATTTTTAAAAATACTTTCAGTGAGAGAAACAATTCTGATTTTAGTCTTCTCTTAAAGTTCAACTATTCAACTTCAGTTGAACTTTTGTTAACTTTTATGTATTTTTGAAACTTTTCCATTTAAAGTCAGGTTGGTTTTTCTGAAAATTTCACTTTAAAGATGCAATATTTATGGTTTTGAGTTAGAATTTACATGTTTTTCAAAGAAAGGTATGTATTGTAAGTATGCATGTTAATGTTTTTTTTATTCTGATATCTACAGTGGTGTGAAAAAGTGTTTGTACCCTTCCTGATTTCTCATTTTTTTGTATGTCAGACTTAAATATTTCAAATCATCAAACAAATTTAAATATTAGACAAACATTACACAAGTAAACACAAAATGCAGCTTTTAAATGAAGGTGTTTATTATTAAGGGTACAAAAAAATCCAAATCTACATGGCCCTGTATGAAAAAGTGATTGCCCCCCTGTTAAAACATAAATTAACTGTGGTTTATCACATCTTTGGAAAGCTGAGTTAACTTTTTCTAGCCACACTCAGGCCTAATTACTGCCACACCTGTTCTCAATCAAGAAATCTGTTAAATAAGATAAGATAAGCCTTTATTAGTCCCACAACGGGGAAATTCCAGGATTGCAACAGCACAGGGATAGCAACACTCAGAGCAACAATTAGAAGGCAAGAAAAAAAAGCAAGAGCAGCTAATATACATATGTACATATTACTATAAATATATACAGTATATATACACACAGACACACAGTGCAGAGCATTGCAGCTAGGTGGAATAAATATGTAAATATATAAACACACACAGTGCGGATCAATGTAGCTAGATGGAATAATATGTAGATATATAAACACACAGTGCGGAGCATTGTAGCTAGATGGAATAAATATATAGATATATAAATATAAACACACCCAGTGCGGAGCATTGTAGCTAGATGGAATAAATATGTAAATATATAAACACACACAGTGCAGAGCATTGTTGCTAGATGGGATGAAACAGCACAACCGTCTACTTAGTTATCCTACATGGTATGATTATGTGCCCATACATATTCTCACCCTCCATAGCGACCGGTATTTTCCTAGTTGTATGCCGGAGGGGACCATTTTGTAAGTCTATTGCATCTTTTGCATTCAAAAAACTATTAGGTTGTTACGTCTTTTTTGCTATCTCTGCGAACAGCCCTGCTTAGGTTGTACAGTCTGACAGCCGTTGGTAGGAAGGACCTGCGAAACCTCTCGGTTGTGCACCTGGGATGATGTAGTCTGCTGCTAAATGAGCTCCTCAGTGCATTCAGTATGTCCTGCATAGGGTGGAACTCGGACTCCAGCAGAGATGACAGTTTAGCCACCGTCCTTCTCTCTCCTATCTCCTCCACCGGGTCAAGGCGCTGCCCCAGGACAGAGCTAGCTTTCTTGATCAGTTTGTTCAGTCTCTTCCTATCAGCTGCAGTAATGCCACTGCCCCAGCAGACCACTCCAAAAGTGATGGCTGATGCCACCACCGTGTCATTAAATAGGACCTGCCTGGGAAAATGAAGTAGACCAAAAGATCCTCAAAAGCTAAACATCATGCTGCAATCCAAAGAAATTCAGGAACAAATGAGAAACAAAGTAATTGAGATCTATCAGTCTGGAAAAGGTTATAAATCCATTTCTAAAGCTTTGGGACTCCAGCGAACCACAGAGAGAGCCATTATCCACAAATGGCGAAAACATGGAACAGTGGTGAACCTTCCTAGGAGTGGCCGACTGACCAAAATTACCCCAAGAGTGCAGCGACGACTCATCCAAGAGGTCACAAAAGACCCCACAACAGCATTCAAAGAACTGCAGGCCTCACTTGCCTCAGTTAAGGTCAGTGTTCATGAATCCACCATAAGAAAGAGACTGGGCAAAAATGGCCTATATGGCAGAGTTCCTAGATGAAAACCACTGCTGAGCAAAAAGAACTTAAAGGCTTGTCTCAGTTTTGCCAGAAAACATCTTGATGATCCCCAAGACTTTTGGGAAAATACTCTGTGGACTGACGAGACAAAAGTTGAACTTTTTGGAAGGGTGTGTCCCATTACATCTGGCATAAAAGTAAAATGGCATTTCAGAAAATGAACATTATACTAACAGTAAAATATGGTGGCGGTAGTGTGATGGTCTGGGGCTGTTTTGCTGCTTCAGGACCTGGAAGACTTGTTGTGGTAAATGGAACCATGAATTCTGCTGTCTACCAAAAAATCCTGAAAGAGAATGTTCAGCCATCTGTTCGTGACCTCAAGCTAAAGCGCACTTGGGTTCTGCAGGACAATGATCCAAAACACACCAGCAAGTCCACCTCTGAATGGCTTAAGAAAAACAAAATGAAGACTTTTGAGTGGCCTAGTTACTGCAACAGATACTGGAGTCAGTTTGTCTTGGCCTGTCCTTGCCACTGATAATACCTCTATCTGCCAAGAATGTACCGTTAGTCCAGCAAAAGCCAGCGGTACTCAAATACTTTGCAAGCAGTTTCAAGAAATGGTCAGTCAGAAAGCAACTCATACTGGCTCGGACCTCACCCGGGCTAACAAGGCCAGGAGTTCCTGGCAGCGGAGGGCGAAGGACAGAGCTGCGTGGAGGATTCTGATCAGACCTAAATGAAACAGTCTTTGTTGCCCTCGACAGACTGCTATGATGATGATGATGAGTCAACGTTCTGACCTGTATCCAATTAAGATGCTGTGGCATGACCTTAAAAAGGCGGTTCAGGCTTGAAAACCCTCCAATCTGGCTGAATTACAACAATTCTGCAATGATGAGGGGGCCAAAATTCCTCCACAGCACTGTGAAAGACTCATTGCCAGTTATTGCAAATGCTTGATTGCAGTTGTTGCTGCTAAGGGTGGCCCAACCTGTTATTAGGTTTGGGGGCAATCACTTTATCACACAGTGCCATGTAGGATTGGATTTTGTTTCCCTTAATAATAAACACCTTCATTTAAAAACTGCATTTTATATTTACTTGTGTTACCTTTGTCTAATATTTAAATTTGTTTGATGATCTGAAACATTTAAGTGTGACAAACATACAAAAAAAATGAGAAATCAGAAAGGGGGCAAACACTTTATCACACCACTGTATGTTTGCCCAGAGAGCTCACCAAAATGCAAAAACCACAATACAAAGTCACAACACAAATACGAGTAACACTCATGGTTGTCTCTCAGGAGTTGAGGAAGGCGATGCATTGTGCCGTCATCGGTGAATGTGCATGTGGCTTCAGAGTCCAAAGCTTGAAGCACATATGTGGTTGCAGGTAGGGCATGGAATACCAGCGGTCAGGGCAGAGGCGGATGCAGCTCGATGGCACCTATCCTGTGCAGCTGCAAGGCATTGGCAGCGGTCATCTTTGAAGGAGTTGACAGTCTTCCTTGTTAGGGCATGCTAGCTGGTTCTGTTGACTGCTTCAGTCTCGAGCTGTCAAGGCTGGAGGCCTGCCCATTTGATGTTAGCTCTGAGGTTGTCTTTGAACTTCTTCTTTGGGCGACCCTGCTTGCAGCTTCCTCGTGCCGTCTCATCGTAGAAGAGCTGACGTTGGATTCTGAATCTTCCATGCGGATGACATGGCCAGTCCATCGAAGCTGGGCTTGGAGGATCTTGGCTTCGATGCTTGTGGTGTTGGCTGTATCCATGACTTTTTGGTTTATTATGCGGTCCTGCCAGCACATCCATATGATTAACCGCAGGGAGCGTGTGTGGAATTGCTCCAGCTTTTTGACGTGTCTGCGGTATAAAGTACAGGTTTCACACCCGTACAGCAGTGACGTTAGTATGACTGCAATATACACCTTCAGTTTGGTTGAGAGGCAAATGTCTTTGTATTGCAAGACCTTGGTGCGCAGTCTGCCCATTACTAGACTGGCTTTTTGTATCCTCGCTGCAACCTCCTTGTTTAGTGATCCATCATTAGAGATGGTGCTGGCCAGGTACTTGAAGGTATCAACATTCTTCAGGTGTGTGCCATCGATGTTGATGTTTGGCTCTTGGCGGACACTGTTTGGTGCAGGCTGGAAGAGGACCTCTGTCTTTCCAGGGTGATTGTCAGGCCGAACATCTTGGAAGCTACTGAGAACCTGTCAACAGTTGTCTGTAGGTGGTTCTCTTCATGGACCATCAGAGTGCAGTCGTCGGCAAACAGGGCTTCTGCTATGAGCCTCTCCAGCACCGTTGTTTTTGCAGCAAGACATCGTAGATCAAACAGTGAGCCGTCCAGACAATATCTGATGTAGATACCAAGCTTGAGGTCATTGACAGCATGAAGTAGTACTTGGGTGAAGAAGAGATTGAACTGCACTGGGGCAAGGACGCAACCTTGTTTTACATCATTTGACATGTCAACTCTCTCAGAAGGTTAACCGTTGGACACTACTTCACCAGTTGCGTCGTCATGAAACAGCCTGATGAGCGAGATGAACTTTGCTGGGTATTCGAGTTTGCAGAGGATGATCCATAGTGCATTTCTGTTGACTGTGCCTAACGCTTTTGGAAGATCGATGAAGACTGCATAGAGGTTCAAGTTCTGCTCAAGGCATTTCTCTTGAACCTGTCTCACTGCAAAAATCTTGTCAACAGTGCTGCAATCAGGCCGAAAACCACATTGTGATTCAGGGAGGTTCTTCTCTGAGACTGCCAAGATCAGACTGTTCAGGATGAGGTCGACGGATTGGATCGTCACTTCCTTGTGGTAACGTATCGTCCCTTCCTGTTTTGCTGTCTGCCTGTGTGGTTTGCTTTGTGGTTTGCTCTCTAGCCATTAGCTATGGCTACTAGCTCTCCTTCCTCTCCTCCTCTGGTGTGCTCTCTCTGTCAGATGTTTAGCTACACCTCTGCCTCTTTTAGCGATAACGGTAAATGTAATAAATGTTGTCTTTTTGAGGCGCTCGAGGCAAGGTTGTCTGATTTGGAATCCCGGCTCCGCTGCATTGAAACACCGTCTGCGCCAGTTAATCTTGACGGACGCCCATTAGCTGCAGCGGAGCTAGCTAGCTTAGGCCCCCCTGTCAGCGGTCCCTCGGCTCTCCTCAGCAGCGAGGAGACTGGGTGGGTGACGGTGAGAAGGAAGCCTAGTCGCAAAGCCCCGGTACACCACCAACCTGTTCACGTTTCTAATCGTTTTTCCCCGCTCAGCGACACACCCGCTGAGGAAAAAACTCTGATCATTGGCGACTCTGTAGTCAGAAACGTGAACCTAAAGACTCCAGCGGCCATAGTCAAATGCATCCCTGGGGCCAGAGCAGGCGACATCGAGTCAAATTTGAAAATGCTGGCTAAAAGTAACTGTAAATATTCCACAATTGTTATTCACGCCGGCATTAATGACATCCGTCTCCGGCAGTCGGAAGTCACGAAACTTAATATAGAATCGGTGTGTGACTTTGCAAAAACGATGTCTGCCACTGTAGTATTCTCTGGGCCCCTCCCCAATCTGACCAGTGATGACATGTTTAGCCGCTCGTCATCCTTGAACCGCTGGCTGTCTGTGTGGTGTCCTAAAAATGACGTGGGCTACATTGACAATTGGAGCTCTTTTTGGGGAAAACCTGGTCTTATGAGACGAGACAGCATTCATCCCACTTTGGATGGTGCTTCTCATTTATCTAACAATCTGGCATCTTTTTTATCCAAATTTCCAAAACCGTGACTACTCAGAGTTGGGACCAGGAAGCAGAGTGGCAGTCTTACACGCCTCTCTGCAGCTCCTCTTCATCCGCCACCCCTCAGCTTAGCCCCTGTCTTCCCCATCAGAGAATCATTGTCTGCTCCCTCCAAAGTGAATAAAAATATAATGTATAAGCATCCCAAAGTGATAAAGCAAAATATTGGTAAAACTCAAATTAAACATAAAGCCTCTAAATTGAATGATTTGGCCTCTGTTCCTCCTCATAATTTAAAAATTAAATGTGGTTTATTAAATATTAGGTCTCTAACTCCCAAGTCTCTGCTAGTCCATGATCTGTTAATTGATCATCAGATTGATTTAATTTCCCTTACAGAGACTTGGTTAGGACAAGAGGATTATGTTGGTTTAAATGAATCAACTCCCTCTGGTTATTTAAACTGTCAAAATCCCAGAAGTTCTGGTCGTGGAGGAGGAGTAGCAACAATTTACCATTCCAAATTACTAGTTAATGTAAAGCAAAAAACATGTTATAATTCCTTTGAGGGCCTGGTCCTCAGTATTGGGCACTTTAGCAATTTTAGGTTAAACCCAATTTTATTTGCCATAGTTTATCGTCCCCCATCAACCTACTCAGAATTTTTATCCGAATTTGCTGATTTCTTAGTTGATTTAGTGCTGAAATCTGATAGAATAATTATAGTAGGGGACTTTAATATACATGTTGATGTACACTACCATTCAAAAGTTTGGGGTCACTTAGAAATTTCCTTATTTTTGAAAGAAAAGCACTTTTTTTCAATGAAGATAACTTTAAACTAATCAGAAATACACTCTATACATTGCTAATGTGGTAAATGACTATTCTAGTTGCAAATGTCTGGTTTTTGGTGCAATATCTACATAGGTGTATAGAGGCCCATTTCCAGCAACTATCACTCCAGTGTTCTAATGGTACAATGTGTTTGCTCATTGTGTCAGAAGGCTAATGGATGATTAGAAAACCCCTGTGCAATCATGTTAGGTCTGCAATGCTTTAACTGCTGCAAATGGAGGATTCTTTGACGAAAGCAAAGTTTGAAGGAAAAAATTATTATTTCAAATACAAATCATTATTTCTAACCTTGTCAATGTCTTGACTATATTTTCTATTCATTTTACAACTCATGGTGGTAAATAAGTGTGACTTTTCATGGAAAACACAAAATAATTGTCTGGGTGACCCCAAACTTTTGAACGGTAGTGTAGATAGTGACTGCCTTAATGTGGCATTCAATTCAATATTAGATTCGATTGGGTTTTCTCAGAAAGTAGGAAATTCTACTCATTACCTCCACCATACATTGGACCTTGTTTTGACATATGGCATAGAAATAGTAAATCTTGTAGTGTCTCCTCATAACCCTGTACTGTCAGACCATTGTCTGTTAACCTTTGATTTTACTATTTCTGACTATTTGGCTCCTAAAGAAAAATATTATTACAGTAGATGCCTCTCAGATGATGCTGTTTCCAAATTTATGCAGATTGTTTCCTCTATGCCATGTGTCAACACAACGGAAATAAGCTATAGACAGCTTGCTCCTTCTGTAATTGATAACATGGTGGATAGTGTTTCAGATTCTCTGCATCAGACTCTAGACTTGGTGGCCCCCTTAAAAAAGAAAAAGTCTAATCAGAGATTTCTAACTCCTTGGTTCAACACAGAAACTCGTACCTTAAAACAGAAGACTCGTCAATTAGAAAGAAAATGGCGCTCTACTAATTTAGATGAAATCTGTTTAGCTTGGAGAAATCATCTTTTAATTTATAAAAAATCTCTTAGAAAAGCTAGAACGAGTTATTACTCTGCATTAATAGAAGAGAACAAGAATAATCCCAGGTTTCTTTTCAGTACTGTAGCCAGGTTGACAAAGAGTCAGGACTCTGTCAATCCTAGCATTCCCTTAGAGCTTACTAGTCAGGACTTTATGAACTTTTTCAATAATAAAATTTCATCCATCAGAGATAAAATCAATCAGATTCGTCCCACAGTTAACTGTAACTGCTACAACTCCTTCTATTGATGTCTGTCTTGATGAGTTTACTCCAATCGACCTTTGTGAGTTAGACAAAATAGTTTCCTCATCCAAACCTTCAACTTGTCTTTTAGACCCTATTCCTACCAGGTTATTTAAAGAAGTCTTCCCACTTATTGGTAGCTTTATTCTTCATATAATCAATTCTTCATTAACTTTAGGCCATGTACCGCAGGCTTTTAAAACGGCTGTAATTAAACCCTTACTCAAAAAGCCAACGCTAGATCCAGGAGCTTTAGCTAACTATAGACCAATCTCTAATCTCCCTTTCATTTCAAAAATCTTAGAACGAGTTGTTGCTACGCAATTATTTGACCACCTGCAGGGAAATAGTTTACTTGAAGAGTTTCAATCTGGGTTTAGAATCCATCATAGTACTGAAACAGCCTTAGCGAAGGTCACTAACGACCTCCTCATTGCATCTGATAATGGACTAGTTTCTGTACTTGTCCTTTTAGACCTTAGTGCAGCTTTTGATACTATCGATCATAATATTCTACTTGATAGATTAGAACACTATGTTGGACTTAATGGAACTTCGTTGCAATGGTTTAGATCTTATTTATCTGATAGGTTCCAGTTTGTTCATGTAAATAATGAGTTTTCTTTCAACTCAAAGCTTAGTCATGGAGTTCCACAGGGATCTGTGCTAGGCCCTACTCTTTAGTTTATATATGCTTCGGTTAGACAGCATTATTAGAAACCACTGTATACATTTTCATTGTTATGCAGATGACACACAATTATACCTGTCAATGAAGCCAGATGATAGTAATCAATTAGCCAAGTTAGAAGCCTGTCTTAAGGAAATCAAAGCTTGGATGACTTGTAATTTCCTGCTATTAAATTCAGATAAGACTGAAGTCATTCTTGTTGGTCCAAAAAAACCTTAGAAATTCCTTTCCAAATCAAACTTTCAGTTTGGATGCGGTTACTCTTTCTCTTAATAGCTCTGTGAGGAACCTTGGAGTTATTTTTGATCAGGATTTGTCCTTCAATTCACATATTAAATTTGTTTCTAAGACTGCCTTCTATCATTTGCGTAATATTGCCAAGATTAGGAGCATCTTGTCTCAGAGTGATGCTGAGAAACTGATCCACGCTTTTGTTAGCTCGAGATTAGATTATTGTAATTCTTTATTATCAGGCTGTCCTAAAACATCTTTAAAAAGTCTTCAGCTGATCCAAAATGCTGCAGCAAGAGTTTTAACAGGTACTAGAAAGAGAGATCATATCTCTCCGGTTCTGGCCTCCCTTCATTGGCTTCCCATAGAGTTTAGAATTAAGTTTAAAATCCTTCTTCTTACTTACAAAGCTCTAAACAATCAGGCTCCTTTTTATTTAAAAGATCTGATACTACCGTATTATCCTAACAGAGCACTACGCTCCCAAAATGCAGGATTACTTGTAATACCTAGAATCTCCAAAAGTACAATGGGAGGCAGAGCCTTCAGTTATCAAGCTCCTCTCCTGTGGAATCAGCTGCCAATCTGGATTCGGGAGTCAGACTCGATCTCTGTTTTTAAGAATAGGGCTAAAACCTACCTTTTTGATATAGCCTACAATTAGGGAGGGATTATGTGTTTCTGAACCCTCCCTTAGTTATGCTGCTAATAGGTTTAGTCAGCCGGGGGACCTCCAGTAATGCACTGGGCCTCACTCCTTTCCTCACTCTCTATGAAATATTTTTTTTTTTTGCTGGTCATTAACATCTGTTTGTTCTCTCCCATAGATTGAGTCCCCATCATGCTGTTTGCTCTCTACATGTCTGTTCTTTTCTTCTTCTCTATCCCCTCACCCCCCCAGCCAGTCGCAGCAGATGACTGCCCCTCCCTGAGCCTGGTTCTGCTGGAGGTTTCTTCCTGTTAAAAGGGAGTTTTTCCTCTCCACCGTCGCCAAGTGCTTGCTCACAGGGGATCGCCTGATTGCTGGGGTCTTTCTGCAACTGTGGGGGTTCCCCCCTACAGTTGATAGTGCTATGACTGTTGTTGTGAAATGGCGCTATATAAATAAAGTTGAATTGAATTGAATTGAATTGATGACTCTGGCAAGGATTTTCCCAGCAATGGAGAGTAAGGATATACCCCTGTAGTTTGTGCAGTCTGTTCTGGAGCCTTTGTTCTTGTACAGGGTGACTATTGTTGCATCACAAAGTTCAGCTGGCATTTCTTCTTCTTCCCATATACTGGTAAGAACACTGAAATGCCTGAGGAGCCTCATCACTAAGTGCCTTGTACACTTCTGCAGGGATACCATCCTTGCCGGTGCTTTGCCCCAACTTGTCTCTTTGATGGCTTTCCTGACTTCATCCAGGGATGGAGGGGTATCAAGCTCTTTAATGGCTGTCTGTTGTGGAACTTGGTCCAGTGCAGCCTGGTCAACTGTGGATGAGCGGTTCAGAAGTTGGCTGAAGTGTTCCCTCCATCTGTTAATAATTGCAGCTTTGTTCTTGATGAGAGTGGCTCCATCTGCTGACAGCAAGGGTGCAGAGCCAGATTTTGAGGGACCAAACACTGTTTTGATGGAGCTAAAAAACTGCTTTGAGTTGTTGGTATCAGCGAAGCCTTGGATCTCTTCAGCTTTCATAGGTGCATAGGTCTATGCCATCTCAAGTTCACATCAGGCTGCACAGTGCTCATTTGCACACTGTACATAGGTTCATGCCATCTCAGGTTCACATCATCTCTGATATCAATATACCACCATCACTTTAGTCATCCAGTGAATTTTCAATTTCATTCCTCTTGTCTGACTGCTTTAACTGTCCAAACTGCCTAGTGTGTGTTATTAGTACTCATTAGTTTTAGTATTTAGTATCAAGGTGTGCTTAAGGAGTCCTAACTGTCATGAACCTGGGTTTGTTGATTCAAAACCCAGTTCTGACACCGTAGCTATTTTGGCCCAGTTCTTTATTTTCCATCAGGCACTTCAGGGAGCCCTTTCGGTCCTTCGCTCCCCAACAGCTTGGGTACGCCCCCTCCTCCTGTCAGTGTTATCAGCTGTGTCTCATTATTGGTGTTTCTCACACACACACACACACACACACACACACACACACAAACACACACACACCTACCTCACTCACTTCCATTCACACGCTCAGACACTCACTCATGCACACGTTTTAAGTTTGTTCAGCCCACGCGCAGTATTGCGGCATTTGGCACCCCCCCCCTTCCCGGGGGCTGTCGAGCATCCAAGTGGTGTCCCTGTATGTCTGGTGGCCTTAAGCTCCATCATTTCAACTCTCTGTTTATTAGCGTGACTGGATACTGGACAAGGTTTGGAGTTTTTGTTAATAAAGTGCACAAATCCATCTCTGCTCGTGGGTTTTCATTCTGCCCTCTGTGCTCTGCGTAATGGTACACGAGGGATCATAACACTAACTACCTAACTGTGTGTTGGTGTGTGTGTTATTAGCATTCATTAGTATTGGGATTGAGTTACTGTGTTAGTGTGTCATGACCTTATTAGAATTGTTGTTTCTGTACCTATTACTTTGGCATTCATTCGGAGAGCAAAGTAAGAATTTCATTGCTCAGGAAATGTAGCATTTCTTAACTGTGCACATGATAATAAAGCCTATGAATCTTGAATCTTTCTTTTCCCAGCCCTGGTAGTGCATGTTTCTTATCTGTCTTTGAGCCTTGGCCTGGAATAACTTGAATCTCTCTTTCTTGGGAGTGGAGCCTGGATCATTCTGCCATTCCATGAAGGCTTTGTGCTTCTTGGCAAGCAGGTCTGTGATGGCACTGTTGTTCTCCTCGAACCAGTCTTGTTGTTTCCTGCTCTTTTGGCCAAGCACTGACTTTGCTGTCTCAGTCACCACTTCTCTGAACTGGTTCCATTTCTGTGTTGGGTCTCCAGTCAATGGTCCATTGGCAGACAGTTTCAGGTCCAGGTTTGTCTGGAACTCATGGAGGTAGCGGGGTTGTTGGAGTCTGGCTGTGTTGAAGGCAGTCCCAAAAAGTTTTGGCCATCTAGGGTGGTGTGGAGCTATGTGCAGCTTCAGGATAGAGCGAATAAGCCTATGATCTGCCCAGCATTCTGCTCCTCTCATGGTTCTGGTGATGATGACATCCTGAATGTCACATTGACAGACAATGACATAGTCTGTCAGATGCCATTGTTAGGATCTAGGATGCATCCAGGTAGTCTTGTATTTGTCAGCCATTCTGAACACTGTGTTTGTGGTGATGAGGTCATACTCTGCACACTTGCTCAACAGTAGGCAGCTGTTGTTGTTCATCTGAATGTCTACACGGTCTTGGGCCTTCTTATTTATCAGAACTACTTTTAACATATAAGTCCCCACGGCCCCCGAGGTCCTCTGGCACTGGTCTTTTAATTATTCCCACTGTCAAAACACGCACCCACGGTGAGGCTGCTTTTAGTTACTATGGCCTACATCTGTGGAACAGCCTTCCGGAGAACATTAGGGCTGCCGAGTGTTCATGTTTTTAAAAGCAGGCTCAAGACCTAAGATTTTAACTTAGCTTTTGATTAAATTCCTATTTTAATTTTCGTAATTTTAATCTAATCTTAATTTTAAACTTATTTTATGTTGTTCTTGTTATAATTATTCACTTTGTTATTAAATACTATTACATTTTAAACTGAGTTTAAATGGGTATGTGTGTTAATGATTATCTTTTTTTATTAACAAATTATTATCTTATTATTAGTTATTATTGATAGTTTTATTCATCTCATAATGCTGTCCTAATTCCAGTGTTTCCTTATGGGGAGCCCTCCCACAGGGGGTTGCCTGGTTCTGGCTGCAGGGTGCTGGCCTGTGACTGCCCTGGCCCACACAATGACTGGTCTTGGGTGGTGGCAGAGGTGGTGTCCCTGCAGTTGTGGACTTGGCCCTTCCTTTGTCTTGATGGCTCCCTAAGATGGTGCTTCTACACCTGTATCCTCGACGGTCGGCCATGTCTCACATTGATGAGTGTGTGTCTGTCTGTCTATACAGGGTTGAGTGGGTGAAGGGGTGGGAAGGGGGTGTAATTGTGTTGTTTTTTTGTTGTTTTTTTTTTGAAGCACTTTGTGCAACAACTTTTTGTATAAAAAGTCTTATTCTTCTTTCAGCTGCTCCCTTTAGGGGTCGCTACAGTGAATCATCTGTCTCCATCTCACCCTATCCCTTCAAGATTCAAGATTTCTTTATTGTCATTTAGTATGTGCATGCACATAAAAAAACGAGATTATGATCCCCCAGCATAACACAGTTTGACAATATATATAGAGAATAAGTTTAAAAGCAACAGCATAAAAAATAAAATACAACAATAAAATATATGTTAAAACACTATGGACAGACCAACCTAACAAAATACATATACTGTCATGATGCTGATCACGGTGTTTTACTGGACTCAGGCTCTTTCAACTCAGCGCCACCATCTCCAAACCATATATAATAGCAGGTCTCACTACCGTCTTGTAAATCTTCCCTTTCACTCTTGATGCTACTTTTCTGTCAAAAATCACCCCGACACTCATCTCCACCTGCTCCACCCTACCTGCACTTTCACCTCTCTTGTGCATTTTCCATTGCTTTGGATGATTGGCCCCAGGTATTTAAACTCATCTACTTTCAGTTCCACTACATCTTCCATCTTCATCATTGCACCTGCCTTCCTCTCATTCACATTCATGTATTCTGTCTTGCTTCTACTGACTTTCATTCCTCTTCTCTCCAGAGCATACCTCCAACTCCACAGGGTCTCTTCCACCTGCTCCTTACTCTCAATGCACATCACAATGTCGTCTGCAAACATCATGGTCCACGGAGAATCCTGCCTGACCCTGCCTGTCCATCACCATGGCAAACAAGAAGGGACTCAGAGCTGATCCCTGATGTAAACCAACCCCCACGTTGAATCCATCAGTCACTCCTATAGCGCACTTCACCACGGTCTGGCTGTCCTCGTACATGTCCTGCACCACCTTCACATACTTCTCTTCCACTCCTGACTTTCTCATACAGTATCACACTTCCTCTCTGGGTACTCTATCATATGCTTTCTCCGGATCCACAAAGACACAGTGTCACTCCTTCTGACCTTCTCTATACTTCTCCATCAACACTCTTAGAGCAAACATTGCATCTGTAGTACTCTTTCTTTACATGAAGCCATACTGCTGCTCACATCACCTCTCCTCTTAACCTGGCTTCAACAACTCTTTCCCATATATTCATAGTGTGTCTGATCAACTTTATGCCTCTGTAGTTACTACAGCTCTTAGCATCAACTCTGTTTTTGGAATTTGGTAACAAAACACTTCTTCTCCACTCCTCAGGCATTCTCTCACTCTCCAAGATTTTTTTTTAACAATCTGGTTAAAAAGTCCACTCCCATCTCTCATAAACATCTCCATACCTCCACAGGTATGTCTTCTGGACCAACCGACTTTCCATTCTTCATCCTCTTCAAAGTTGCCCTTACTTACGCCTTACTAATCCTTGGGACTTCCTTGTTCACCATTTTTCCTTTATCCATCCTGTCCTCTCTCTCATTTTCTTTATTCATCAGCTCTTCAAAATACTCCTTCCACCTTCTCAACACACTCTCGTCATTTGTTAGTACATTACCATTTCTGTCCTTAATCAGCCTAACCTGCTGTACATCCTTTCCAGCTTGATCTCTCTGTATAACCAGTTGATACAACTCCTTTTCTCCTTCCTAAGTGATCAGCCTGTCACACAACTCACTATAGCCTTTTCCTTTGCCTTTGCCGCAGCTCTCTTTGCTATGCGCCTAGATTCCAAATACTCCTGTTTACTTTCCTCATCTCCCTGACTATCCCACTTTTGCTTTGCTAACTTCTTCCTTAGGATATTTTCCTGTACTTCCTCATTCCACCACCAAGTCTCTTTGTCTTCCTTCCTCTGTCCACTGGATACACCATATACCTTTCTACCCATTTCTCTCAATACTTTTGCTGTACTTCAAATCAAAATCAAATCAAATCAAACTTTATTGTCATATTGCTGTATATACAACTGTAGTGCAATTATTCCCTTATAGCACCTTGGGGGAGTCAGATTATTTAGCATCTCAGACAAGAGACAGTGGATAAGCATGGGAGAACAATGCTCAGGAGGTTCCTGGCGAGATAGCAGGAAGGAGTCAAGGACATAGGGGGTTGAATGCAGTGTAATGCAAATGTCATGTTGTGTGTGGAGAAATGCCATGAAGCTTGTGAGGAGTGATTTGGGTAAAAGAAGAGTGCCTGCTGAAATGTTTCATTCTGTTCTGTGCTTGAGAGATGTGAAGTGTGTAATAAACCGTCTGCCATGAATCAGCCTCTTATTTCATACACACCACACTGGTGACCCAAGATGTATTATGGAACACGAGGCAAGAACCCCGGAGCCGGCCCGGTCAGGAAGCTCCAGCGAGGCGGCAGCCATCCCACAGACAGCCCGGACTGGAACACCCAGCCACGTGTGTGCAGTTTAAGTCAAGCTACCGGATTTCTGGCAGCACAACCCGCGCTCTTGGTTCCACCACACCGAGGCCCAGTTCGCCCTCCGGGGAGTAACGGCAGACGACACCAGATTCTACCATGTGGTAGCAGCGCTGGACGCCCGCACAGCTCAGCAGGTAGCAAGCCTGCTCAATCAGCCTCCAGCCAGCAACAAATACGAGGCGCTCAAGGCTGCGCTCACCCGGCACTACACGCTCTTGGAATGTGAGAGAGCGGAGATGCTCCTGACGCGGGCCGAGTTAGGAGATGGTTCGGCCATAGACCTGATGGAAAAGATGCTGGCGTTAATGGGCACGGATGACGGGCACTTTCTGTTTGCCCACCTCTTCCTTCGGAACCTTCCAACAGTGGCGAGAGTGGTTCTAGCCAATTCGCCGTTGCTGGCCGCGCGTGATTACCGCGCGCTAGCCCAGGAGGCAGACCGGATCATCCTCACCAGCCGGGCGATCACAGTCAACGTGAGCCCAGCGAGACGACCAGAGGAGGCGAGGAGCCACCAACGGTAGCGGCAGCGGGGACCAAGGAGTGCCAGAGAGACACGCTCTGTTTCTACCACCGCCGCTTCGGAGAGAACGCATGCAGATGTGCGCCACCGTGCCAATTCAAGCGCTCGGGAAAACGCCGAGGCTGGCGGTGGGTAGCAGCTGCGACCCTCGGTGAAGAGAACAAGCTTCTCTACCTGACGGACGCGCGCTCGGGGAGGCGTTTCCTCGTGGACACCGGAGCCCAGAAGAGCGTCATCCTGCCGACCTACGCTGACCGGCTGGCAGGACCTAGCGGCCCCGAGATGCTGGCAGCAAATGGCTCGGAAATTAAGACCTTTGGTGAGAGGACACTGATCTTATCTCTACACGACTGTACATATGAGTGGACTTTTGTCGTAGCAGCACTGAATTACCATATCCTGGGGGCTGATTTTATGTGTGCACATGGTTTACTGGTTGATGTTGCTAACAGGCGCCTGGTTAATGCACTGTCCTTTGACTTTCTCCCCTGTATAGCTCGAGTGACCCAGCCAACAGCACAGGCCAACGTCACAGCTACAGGTAGTAGGTTCCACACACTGCTCACTCAGTTCCCAGCACTCACGGTCTCGACGTTTTCGGCGGCCATCACTAAACACGGGGTGGAGCACTTTATCACCACCACCGGGCCGCCCGTTTTTGTAAGACCTCGGCGCTTGGACGCAGCTAAACTGGCCATAGCACGCGAGGAGTTCGCCAACCTGGAAAGGTTGGGCATCATCAGGTGCTCGAAGAGCCCATGGGCATCCCCGCTGCACATGGTCCCTAAGGCTGAGGGATCGTGGCGACCGTGCGGTGATTTCCGCAGGTTAAACACCGCCACAGCACACGACCGCTACCCGATTCCCCACATACAGGATTTTTCCGTTCACCTCGCCGGAGCGCGCATTTTTTCCAAAATAGACCTGGTCCGCGGTTACCACCAAATCCCAGTGCACGCGGAGGACGTACCCAAAACAGTGGTAATAACGCCGTTCGGTCTATTCGAGTTCCTGCGCATACCATTCGGGTTAAAAGGAGCGGCACAGACATTCCAGCGCATGATGGAGGCAATGTTGCGCGAACTCCCGTTCATGTTCGTCTACCTGGACGATATCCTGGTAGCCAGTGCGTCCGAAGACGAACACGAAACCCACCTCACGACGGTTTTCTGGAGGTTGGAGGAGCACGGGTTAATAATCACCCCGGCAAAATGCCAGTTTAGCGTGACGGAGATTGATTTTTTGGGGCACCGCGTCTCTCCGGAAGTTGCGATTCCGCTGCCCGACAAAGTGCGCGCCGTGGTGGATTTCCCCCGGCCTCAGACGGTCAGGGCGCTGCAGGAATTTTTGGGGATGGTGAACTTTTATAACCGTTTCCTTCCCTGCGCGGCGCAGCTCATGCAACCATTGTACGCTGCGCTCAAGAGACAGAAACCCGCGGATAGGGTCGAATGGACCCCGGAGCGAGAACGGGCGTTCTCGGAGGTTAAAGCAGCCCTGGCAAACGCCGCACTGCTGGCGCATCCGGACTCGGCAGCCCGGATAGCGCTCACCACCGACGCTTCAGACGTGGCCATAGGGGCGGTCGTGGAGCAGCGTGTCGCCGGGGCTTGGCAGCCGCTCGCCTTTTTCAGCAGAACTTTGCGCGACAGCGAACGTAAATACAACGCGTTTGACAGGGAGTTACTGGCCCTCCACCTGGCCATACGCCACTTCCAGTTCTGGCTGGAAGGGCGCAGCTTCACCGCGTCCGTGGACCACAAGCCTCTAACATTTGCGATGGCCAAGGTTTCAGAACCGTGGTCGGGCCGGCAGCAGAGACAGCTGGCCGCGATCTCAGAGTTTACTACCGATATTCAGCATGTGTCGGGTATACTGAATGTGGTGGCGGACTGCCTTTCGCGCACCGTGGTGGCCCCGGTCTGCGTGTGGATAGATTATGCAGCCATGGCCGCGGAGCAGATTAGCGATGCAGACGTGCGCGCACTCCAGTCTGAACCAACAGGGTTAAGGCTGGAGAGCAGGGTGCTGCAAGATGGCGGCCCCCCCAGTCTGCGATGTCTCCACGGGACACCCGCGTCCGGTGGTCCCGGTCGCATGGCGCCACCATGTGTTTGAGTCGGTTCACACTCTGGCGCACCCAGGAGTGCGCACGTCGGTCAAAATGGTGGGAGAGAAGTTTGTGTGGCCGAGCCTACGCAAACAAGTAAAAGAGTGGGCTGCAGCCTGCGTGGCGTGCCAACGAGCCAAGGTACACAGACACACGAAGGCTCCCTTGGAGCCGTTTCTGGTACCGGCTAAGAGGTTCGACCATGTTCACGTGGACCTCGTGGGCCCCCTCCTGCCATCACAGGGGTGCACGCACCTCCTGACAGTGGTGGACCGCACCACGTCCGCGGACGTAGCACGCGCTTTTTTAGCAGCATGGGTGGCGCAATTTGGAGTCCCGTCAGACATTACGTCCGACAGGGGCCCTCAATTTGTTTCCGAACTCTGGTCCACGATGGCCCGCAGCCTGGGTGTTACAATTCACCCCACAACCGCATACAGCCCACAGGCCAATGGTTTATGAGAGCGTTTTCATAGATCACTGAAAGCAGCACTCAGGGCTACACTGACGGATGCAAATTGGGTAGACAGGTTGCCGTGGGTTTTATTGGGTTTCGCGCCAAAAGAGGATCTGGAAGCTTCCCTGGCAGAGCTCATTTTTGCGCAGCCCCTACGGCTGCCCGGGGAATTTCTGCCAGATAATCCTGTGCCGGACAGCTGCCCGTCTCAGCTTTTGCAGCGTAGTGCAAACACAGGCATGCTGCCGGGCCCTGCCCACCACTGTTTTCCGCGTGTTTTCGTGCCTAAAACTTTGAAGAGCGCGGAGTTTGTGTTTGTCAGACACGACGCCCACCGCCCTCCATTGCGCCCACCCTATGATGGACCGCTCAGAGTGTTGGAAACAGGGGATAAGCATTTTTTGCTAGACTTGGGGGGTAGGCGGGAGAAAATTGGCATAGACAGACTCAAACCTGCTTTCGTTGTGGCGGACGAGCAAGTGCTGTTGGCTAGGGCCCCTCGGCGTGGAAGACCCCCACGAAGAGCTCCCCAGGGAAACGATTCACCAGAGCAGCCACACGGACAGACTGAAGTGGGCCCCCCCTTGTCACGCCCCACCCACAGTCAGACACACTCCCAGCAGCCCCCCACCGGCACAGCAGCGCCACGGAGGCAGTAAACCCCAGTTACAGCAGATACGGGAGGAGACGGAAGCCCAAATGGGGTGTGGACTGATGTTCTATTGTTCTATCCAAGATGCTGGGGGGGGGGGGTGTAGCACCTTGGGGGAGTCAGATTATTTAGCATCTCAGACAAGAGACAGTGGATAAGCATGGGAGAACAATGCTCAGGAGGTTCCTGGCGAGATAGCAGGAAGGAGTCAAGGACGTAGGGGGTTGAATGCAGTGTAATGCAAATGTCATGTTGTGTGTGGAGAAATGCCATGAAACTTGTGAGGAGTGATTTGGGTAAAAGAAGAGTGCCTGCTGAAATGTTTCATTCTGTTCTGTGCTTGAGAGATGTGAAGTGTGTAATAAACTGCCATGAATCAGCCTCTTATTTCACACACACACCACACCCTACCACTCAGAGCCTGTATCAACTCTTTCCTGAACTCTGTGTGACCTTCTTTCTTCTGTAACTTCCCCCACTTATTCTTTGGCTCTTCCTTCACTGTTTTCCTCTTCTTGCTTTGCACAGTCATCCTACAGACTGCCATCCAATGCTGTCTAGCTATATTCTCCCCTGCCACCACCTTGGAGTCTCCTATCTCTTTAAGATTTCTCCTTCTGCATAAGATGTAGTCCACCTGTATGCACCTTCCTCCAATCTTGTAAGTCACCTTATGTTCCTCTCTCTTCTTAAAGTATGTGTTCACCACAGCCATTTCCATTCTTTTAGCAAAATCCACAACCATCTGTCCTTCTACATTTCTCTCCTTAAGACCATACCTACCCAGGACCTCCTCATCACCTCTGTTCCCTTCACCTACATGCCCAATGAAGTCTGCTCCAATCACCACTCTCTCCCCCTGGGAACACTCTCTTCCACTTCATCCATCTTACTCCAGAATTCCTCTTTCTCTTCTTACTGATATCTAACTTGTGGGTCATACGCACTGACAACATTCAACATCACACCTTTGACTTCTTGCTTCAAACTCATGATTCTGTCTGACTCCCTCTTTACCTCCTGAACACTCTTCACATACTCTTTCTTTAAGATTACTCCTACTCTATTACTCGTCCTATCTACACCATTGTAGAACTGTTTAAATCCCCCTCCAATGTTGCTAGCCTTGCTTCCCTTCCTTCTTGTTTCTTGAACCCACAGTATATCTACCTTTCTTCTCTTCTTTATATCAGCCAGCTCTCTGCCTTTACCAGTCATAGTCCCTACATTTAACATTTCAACTCTCACCTCCAGATTTCTATCTTTCCTTTTCCTTCTCTCCCTCCTAACATGTCTTCCCCCTCTCCCCCTCCTCAATCTTCAACCAGCAGCAGCCCAATTTCCACCGGCACCCTGTCGGTTAACAGTACCGGTGATGGCCATTGTCTACCCGGGCCTCAACCGATCTGGTATGAAAGTCTTCTTAGTTTGTCATGATCCACATGTTTGATTTGGCAAAGGTTTTACTTCGGATGCCCTTCCTGACACAACCCTCTCCATTTATCTGGGCTTGGGACTGGCACTAGAAGTGCACTGGCTGGTGCACCCCCTGTGGCTGAATTTTTTTGTATGAAAAGTGCTGTATAAATAAAGTTTTGATTGATTGATTGATTGATTGATTGATCTTGCCAACACCATGTCTGCCAAGTATCCCTTCTCAGTAAGCATGATCGCTGCCAACTCAGCCATTAAAGTCTCTGAGCAAGATGAGCTTGTCACTGGCAGAAACGGAGTTCAGTAAGCAACTGTGGTCAGCATAGAACTGCTCAATTGTCTTCTATGAGCTTGTTAGGGTTGGCACATACATGCTGACGATGTTTGCATGACACTTGTTGCTGAGTGGTAGGTGTAGCTTCAAAACCCTCTCATTGATTCTGATGGGTAAGTCTGGAAGTTGTTTCATCAGACCTGATTTTGACAGCCAGGCCAACTCCATGGATCCTATCCTCAGTCTGTGCCTTTCCTTTCCAAAAGAATGTGTAGTCACTGGTGGGTTCTATCGTCTCTGTCCATGAGGGTACGGACATTCCATGCTCCAAAGAGAAGCTTTGTTTTTCTGTTCTTCTGTTGTTTTCAACCATGAGTAGGTGATCTTCCAGCCGCGGTAAACTGGGCAGACTATAGGGCTGTAGGGCAGACAATGTCTAGGCCACCTTTTCTTGTTCTCTCCCATACTTGGATAAGCAGTGCTATCCCTAAATAGGGCTGCTCAGTCACTCTGGCTGCAGCCGGACTCCTCTGCTGCCCAGGGTACAGACAAGAATGACCCCTGGTCCGAGGGCAGCCTGCATGGAAGATCATAATTGCAACTGCCAGTGGTCACCTCCATCTGTTGTTTCGCCATTCCCCCATCGCCGCAGGACTTGGAGTAGAGTTGAAGATAAAAGATGAAAGCGCACAACGTAACCTGTGTGTGACAGATATTATAGTGGGAAAGCCATTGCACAGGGACGATCCCACTCTCTCAGCCTTGGAAGTCCGAGTCCAGTGGCACGAAAAAAGTGTTATGTCTGGGGACTTCTTAGGCTGGAGTGGATGGCCATGTCTTCTTTTGTGCTCCGACGTGCCCTTGACACTCCACAGTGTGTTGCTGCAGTGCCTTTTCAGCCATTGAATCCTAGTGGATTTTGTCACCCTAGAGCGCCAAAGCAGTCTTCATATGCAGGATGAGCAAGTCCCTAACTCAACAAGGGTTTCAGACCTGTAGGCCACCCTCACCAGGTTTAGCCAGCCAGTGGAAGCTGTTGCCCAGGATGTGGCCACTGTTGCATGCAAACAGCTTCAAGCAGCCACTTGCTGGATGCAAGGTGGGGACCAAAGTGGGAAGCCTACTCAGAAGAATATCATACGACCTCCCCGTCAGGGGTTACTACCCCTCCTTGACACCCCATACACCCCAGTATTTTATGAGCTATAAACTAACATGAGATTTTATGAGCTATAAGATAACTTAAGAGACTCTTAGTATGCCAATGTTAACATGCTAACATTAGCATGCTAACATCAGCATTGATGCTAATCTTTACACCAACATTATGACTGATGCTAACATTAGCATGCAGTTGTATTTGTGTTGTGGTTTTTGCATTTTGGGAAGCTCTGTGGGCCACCATAAATATTGACATTGCCTTCTTTTAATAAATGTGATGCATGGTATTATAAACAAGGCAGGATCATACCTATTATTTATTTATTGTGCTATATGACATCTAGAGGATGATTTGTGAAACATACCAAGCAATTTCAGTGGCTGCACAAGTTTCATTGATTACTGTCAGAATTAAGTTTGCTTGCATTTTTTTAGTCAGGGATTTATTTGTCAGAGTTTTGAAAACATGCCTTCACTGTCACTGATGCTGCAATCGGGAAAACAAAACAAAAAAAAAAAAAACATCCTGAAGATGAATTCAGCAGAGGTAGAGGAAACAATGAAATATTTAACTCAAGGAGAAGTAAGGTTACTTTTCCCAGCAGCATGCATTGTACTGCTAGCATTATACTTTCATTCTTAGCCAGAGGGGATGGCTTTGAAAACAGTATTAATCTCTTAGAGCATTCAGATGTTTTCCAAGTCAGTTGATATGCGACAGTAACTTTATGACTGCTTAGATGCTATAAAACTCTTTTGAGAAGTCAAATTTGAAAATGTGGAGGTTAACCCCCTAGAAGAAGCTATGCATAGGAATTAACCCTTAAGCCTTAACCCCTAAGCAACCTTACTACTTGCTTTAATGCTGAACTTTTTATGGAAAGAGGCAAGATGCCAGGAAAAGCAGTCAGATTTCCAAATTAATTAACACACTGAGGTTTACAACTGCTGGAAATATAATTTAGTTCTTCTTCTTCTTTTAGATTTGATTGGCAGTTGGCAACCAGCTTACAGGTGCATTAAAGCCACATACTTCACTCTTTATCATCACTCTATCTGGTCAGGAGCTGTAGTCCTTACCGCCACATACTTCACTCAGTAAACATCACTCTATATATCAAAAGTCAGAATTCTTCTCGGTTGGCAACCTCTTCTTTGTCTTCTTCACTCTATATCTTTGTACAAGGAGTTCTTATAAGGAGTTCTGGACAATCTTCTTCTTCCTCTTCCCCAAACAGTGAGATTTCTGTGTGTACATGATGTCTATAACACTCTATCTTGGCAAATCATCATCTTCTTCTTCTTTTTCTTTTAGATTTGATTGGCGGTTGGCAACAAGCTTACAGGTGCATTACAAAGTCAAAGTCAAAGTGCCTTTATTGTCATTCCATTGCCAATAAACAATGCAACAAAACTGAGATACTGCTCCCTAAAAACAAACTATCACACTCACAAACTACCGCCACTGACTTGATTATCATGACTATATCTTTGTATAAGGAGTTCTTATAAGGAGTTCTAAACAACTCCTTAGGTGTGAAAAAATTATCCATCAGGAGGTACGGTACCTCAGAGTCTACTTCTTCTTGTTCTTTTAGATTTGATTGGCAACCAGCCACGTACTACACTCTATATCATCACTCTGTCTGGTCAGGAGCTGCAGTCCTTCTATCATCATTGCTGTGTCCAATCGAACCTCAACTCGATCTTCAGACATCACTCTTCTTCTTTTCATCTCCGCACACTTAAGTATATCCCACATACTTCACTTTATATCATCACTCTTTATAT
This sequence comes from Pholidichthys leucotaenia, assembly GCA_020510985.1. Taxonomy (NCBI): domain Eukaryota; kingdom Metazoa; phylum Chordata; class Actinopteri; order Cichliformes; family Pholidichthyidae; genus Pholidichthys; species Pholidichthys leucotaenia. The sequence goes on from CM035841.1 coordinate 395,407,781, forward strand.
CTCCAAGAAATCTCTGTCTGTGTCATGGGTATGCACTACTCACTCAGCTCATCATCTTCTTCTTCTTCTTCTTCTAGACCTGATTGGCAGCTGGCAATCAGCCCACAGGTGCACCACCGCCACGCACCCCACTCCACATCATCACCCCATCTGGTCAGGAGCTGTAGTCCTTGCCGCCACATACTTCACTCAGTAAACATCACTCTATCACTCTATAAATTCAAGAAATCTATAATTTAGTTATTTAACTTCAACATGCGTTTCCTTCTTTGTCACAATGACTTCCTTTTAAATGAGTTATTCCACTGAGTGAAAGGTCATAGATGTTTTGCACTGGTACTAATTGCTTGGATCTCAAATAGTAGCTGAGACTGGTCAACTTGGCCACATAGCAATCCATGGCCATGGGGAGGAATTAATGGGGCATGAATAAATTGCATTACATCCAAAAATTTGGCGTCCTTCTATGCATGTGTCAGAAAAGACTGCACACCATTACTGAGCTAATTAAGGAACATGAGAAACTGCAGGGCCCTATTTAGATACACTAAATATTTATGTAGCACCTGGGGCAATATAGTATGACCTGAAATAAAAATTAACATCCTTTATATATAATGCAGTAAAACAAACTGGTACTTTTACTGAAGCACATTTGGTCGTACTCTTTCACTTACATTGATACTCTACCAGTATAAATCTCTTACGGTTATTCATGACAATGCTGCACCAAGACAAAAATGCTTAGAAATGTTCCTGTACACTGCAATAACTTCTTATTATTAATTGCTGCACCTTTAGCATTTTTATGCAAATTAAAAAAAATTCTTTCATTAAGAATTATGTTTAGCTGCTGGCCAAGTAACACATTCAGGAGAAAAATCTTGCAAAATGCAAAATGCAAAAAAAAAAAAAAAGTTGCAAACATACAGGAAAGAAAAGTTGCAAATTTACTTAAAAAAATGATGAATTTATCTCACAAAGTTGCAAAATTATGAGAAAATGTTGTTTAAAATGGAGTTTTATGGGAAAAAAATTTGTGACTTTACCTGTTGACACTTCACACTTCCCTATTCTCTAGTAATTAAAATTATAGGGTAATGCTTCTTTTACTTCACTACAACTACTCTACCCACCTCTGACTGTAATGTCTTGCATTCTTTCTTGTGTTGTAGTCGAGACCAGAGTCTCTCAAGACCAAGATCAAGTTGAGACCAAGACCACTGTGTATGCAGGTCTTGGTGTTGATGAGGCCTCACCTTCAACACTTAGCATCTGTTATCTCCCACTAGGCCAAGGACAGAATCAACTGTTTAGCCAGAAACTTTTTGTTGTCTTTTTCAACGCTGTAACATCAAGGTAGACAAACTGACTGTCTTTTTTTCAACCTCAGGCAAGGTAGACTCACAGTTATATGCCCATGCCAGTATTTGAACTCCTTACCCTGTGTTTCAATGCCTCATACTCCAACCACTGAGCCAAAGAAGAATTGAACGTTAGTGTGACAGGAAACTGCACTTTCTGTTCATATTTTTTTATGTAGCCCAGCATTTAATGCACTCAGCGTCCTCTTAGCAGAGAGTGCATTTTTGTTGTTTGTTATGATTCCCCATGCGCTATTACGCTGCGCACGGAGGAAGAAATGAAAAACCCAATAGCAGGAGTAGAATGTGCACTTTATTGACATAAACCCAAAAAATAACAAGTCCAGTAATGACCACACTAATTAACAGAGGGTTGGTATGATGAGCTTGAGGCCACCAGATATAGAGGGACGCTACCTGGATGTTCCGCAGTCTGAGGGAGAGAATGCCTAGTGCCGCTGTAAGCTGACGGCATGAAGAGAAAGGCAAACATGAAGTTAAGGCTGGAACGATCCGGGGCTGTCCGTGCAGTCTGATGGATGAGGTTGAAAACAGGAACAGCTGCTAACACCAAAGAAGGACACGATCTTGTGGCGTAAAGAAGACAACAATGTAAGGCTGAAGATAAACAAAGGCAATGGTAATAAACAAACACAGAGGAATGCACTGCTATGCTTGAAGCTGAATGCTCCAATGATCTCTTCCTACTAACACATCGTTTGTAATAATAATACTAACGATGGAAGAGACCGCCGGTGGGAGAGTGCGTGGGCTGAACATAATAAATCCCAGGTGTACAGTAATGAGTGTGCCTGAGCATGTGAATGGGAATGAATGGAGTGTGTGTGTATGTGTGTGAAAACACCCAATAAGACACAGCTGATGGCACTGACAGGAGGAGGAGGCGTGCTCGAGCTGTCAGGAAGCGTAAGACCCAAATAGCTCCCTGAAGCGCCAGATGGAAAATAGGGCAAAACAACCATTGGTCAGAACTGGGTTTGGAACCACCAAACCCAGGTTCATGACAGCCCCCCCCCCCCCAGGGGTGGGGTCAAGACACCCCAGTACCATCAGCCGAAAACAAAAAACACAACCAAGGACACCCCCCCCATTGACAGATAACCACCCAGGGTGGGAGGTGGGGGGAAAACAGGTTAGGAGGGAAGGAACACATGAAAAAACACAACACAAAATGCAAAAATAATAATGTGAACCTCATAACAGACCTCCCAGGACCCCAAAGTTCAGGAGGCCAACCAGTGTCCCAGGGCCACGGCATGGTGAAGGGTGACTGATTGGGTGGCCTGCCCGAGTCCCAAGCCCAACAGGCGGCCCGCTGAACAGTGTCAGGCGGCCTGCCAGGACCGTTGGGCAACCCAACCCGACCAAGTGTACTGAGTGGCCGACCAGCATGGTTGAGCCACCAGGACCGGGGGGCAGACGAAGAGGTCGCCTACCCACTGGGGACCTTAGAGGTTGGTGGCCAACCCAAGGGATAGGAGCCCCTCCCCCCCGCCCCCTGAGGCTTGGAGCAGGGGGACCGTAGCACCCGCATTGGTCCCAGTCAGAGACATGGCTGCACCGGCAGTGGACTCCGGCTGAAGCTCTGCTGCACTGGCTGTGGACTCCGGCTGGAGCTCTGCTGCACTGTCAGTGGACTCCAGCTACATCTCTGCTGCACTGGTGGTGGGCTCCAGCTGGAGCACCATTGCTCCTGCGGTGGGCTCCCCGGGGGGGGGGGGTAGAGTTCCTCCCTGATCCCGGCACTAAATGGCCTGGAGGGCTACTGCGAGCTGCCCTGGGCCCTCCTCGCCATGACTCAGGCAGTGTGACATTAACATAGACATAATTGAGCACACTTGCCTGAACTCGGGTTCCACCGCCGTCCAGGACTCTGGCGACTTTGGGTGCGTGGACTCCATCCGGTCGTCTGGTGCTGTACCCCTGTCGACCTCCTCTGGGACAACTAGCCCCGCCTCATTGTCCATGGGCAACCCAGGTTGCAGCAGCTCCTCTCCGGCGACCCTAGGAAGGAGCTCGAAGGAGACAGGAGAGGAGGAACGGTTAGGGTCGCCGGCAGTAGCAAAGCCCAATGAGGGGAGCCCAGATGCAGCTGGGGGCTGCACCCAACTCTCCTCCCCAAGAGCCAGACAAGATCTCTCAATAACTGACAAGTGAACTACAGGAGAGATTACTTGCCTGTGCTCAAGCTCTACTGTCGTCCAGGACTCCAACGATGCCGACGATGATGTTCGGGGTCCCGTTGGCTGGTGGTCTGGTCCGGGGGCTGACTCTGCTGAGGCGGCCCCCACAGCAGGCGTGATGGTGGTTGCAGTCTCGGTGCCCCCGTGCACCATCTTCCACGTCCCTGGTTCCTCTGGCGTGGCGGCCAGGGATGGCCTTGCCACAGGTCCTAGCACCAAGCCCTCCAGGACCTCCGGTTCCTCTCCCCTCAAGCGACCAGATTCTGGCGCCGAGGAACTCATAGGAGCACAAAGAGAGGGTTTGGAGAGATCAGTTGAAGGGTTTCTATATGCCGCTGGGGAGGAGCACTCAGGGTACTGCAAACCCCGAGTCTCCCGGCCAGGAGGAAGGCAAAATTGTTCATCAACAGTGAGGGTAAACTGAGAAAAAACTTGCCTGTTCTCCTGGCTCTAGATGTCCCCAGCGGCCTCTGAGGCGTCTCCTCTCCTCACTGGGTGCTCCTCCTTGATCAGACGGTCAATGAGAGCGAGCAACCCCAGTCTCTCCTCCTCCGTCATTACATCCGTAGATTGGTCAGGCGTTGGCCCGGAGGATGGAACAGTCACAGCCCGTGAAGCACGTCCTTGGTCCCCCCTCTCGTGGCGCTCCTTCTTGATCTGACAGTCGATCATGGCAAGCAGGCTCAGTCTTTGTGCCTCTGTCATCACCTCCTCAGCCTGAGCGGCTCCCGGCCCGGAGGACGGAGCTGTCTCGTTCCTCCCTTTCACGGCGCTCCTCCTCAATTTGGCAGTCTATCAAGGCGATCACCCCCCGTGTCTCCTCCTCCGTTATAGCATCAGGAGACGGAACGTGCCCAGGCTCTAGGGGTGACATAGAATCGGGCGAGCCACAGGAGGAAGATTTCTTCCACCGGGAGAGCTTCTACTGACGGGATGCTGGCTCCAATGTCGGAGAGGCCCACTCCGGCTCCACGTCTGGTGGGGGAAGAATGACGGAGAGGATGGTGTCCACCCTCGATATTACCCGGAGATTAGGATGGTGCCACTCGATGTCTTCAGCAACGAGCCGCGCCCACTCAACGTCTTTGGGGAATTGCGGCCTCTGAGTAGAGAAGAGTGTATCTTCCAGCAGGTCCTGGGCTCTCAGCTCCTCATCCGTCCAAGGAACCATGGTGTAGATTAGGAGGGGAAAGGAAGAAAAAAGAAGGTGAAAAGAAAAAAAAAACCCACATCTACTCCGCTGTTTTTTCTTGATGGTTGGAGCATTCTGTTATGATTCTCCGTGCACTATTACGCCGCGCAAGGAGGAAGAAATGAAAAACCCAATTGCAGGAGTAGAGTGTGCACTTTATTGACATAAACCCAAAAAATAAGTCCAGTAATGACAATGCTAATTAACAGAGCGTTGGTATGATGAGCTTGAGGCCACCAGACATACAGGGACGTGAACTGGATGTTCCACAGTCTGAGGGAGAGAATGCCTAGTGCCGCCGTAAGCTGACAGCACAAAGAGAAAGGCAAACGTGAACTTACGGTTGGAACGATCCGGGGCTGTCCGTGTAGTCCGGTGGATGAGGGTGAAAACAGGAACAGCCTCTAACACCCAATAAGACACAGCTGATGGCACTGACAGGAGGAGGGGGCATGCCCGAGCTGTCAGGGAGCATAGGACCCAAATAGCTCCCTGAAGCGCCAGATGGAAAATAAGACAAAACAACCATAGGTCAGAACTGGGTTTGGAACGACCAAACCCAGGTTCATGACAGTTGTTGTTGTTGCTTTGTTTTTGTTTTTTTGGCTACACCCACAAAGTTGAAAAAAGTTCAGCTTTTGGAGCGCTGCATCACTCATCAGCAGCACACCTCTCTGTGTCAATCAGAATCAGGCTAACAGTACACCATGATTAATATTAAAATGACACTCTAACAAAAATCAAGTTTTTTTCTTTGTTAACATGTTTGTAACATGTTTTTTTTTTGACTTACAAGACATATCAAGAGCGAAGTCACTGAAATGTCTCATCTCTGTTTTCTGCTGTAAAGTTTCACTTAAGCTCTGCCCCCTGCAAAAAAAGCGAGTTGAGGACGGAACATTTTTGGTGCCGTAACTATTTGTAGTGCTGGCACATTGGTAATGATGAGCCAATCAGGACACTCTGTGTCATATCTGGGCAGGATCTTATATCATGCCCATACCTTGTGTTCATTTTTTGTTTTCTCTGTCATTCTTGATTATCATTTGCATTAATTGCCCACCGTGTCTTCCTCTGTTTGGCCCTGGGTATGTGTGTATATCTGTTTACCTATTGCTCCAACTCCCCATGTTTTCTGTATCCCTAGCCACTGCCCTCTGTATTTCTCTATATGGTGTCCTGCATGTTCATTGCTATGTCTCCTGTGTATCCCCTGTCTGAGTGTCAGTGTAGCCCCGCCCGTCCTGTTTTCCTCACCTGCTGCTCTTGATTATCCTCCCAGCTGCCCTGTGTTGCCGTGATTAGTTTCCTCCCTATTTATGTCAGTTTTTGCATGTGCTCTGTCTGGTGTCCTCGTTACTGTTCCCTGATGTTCTCCTAGTGTATGGATTATCGTTCCTTGTAAGTTTGCCTTGCTGGTTTTGTGTTCAGCCCTCGTGCTGCATTTCTTTGTCCATAGTATTTTTGTTAAAAAATTATTGTTTTGCACCATAAACCTGCCTGCTCACATGGGTCCTGCTTTTCAACCCTCATCTGCCTGGAGGGCAGCACATGACCGTAGGACGCCAGCAAACGAGAACCCAGCAGGCAAGCTGGCAGCAGGTGGTTCTGACTCGGAAGAGCAGTGTGCAGTTCGTACATTCCAGTCCTTTGTCTCGAATGCCCGCACCTGCCACACATCAGAGGAGGCTGTTACTCGCCTCGAGGTTGTCATGAAGGTTGTGGAGAGGTTCCCCAGCCTGCGGTTCTGCCCTGAGATGAAGGAGCCGCTCGCTTCCGCCTGCAGCCACATCCGCCAGACATTTTTTAAGCTGGCCCCGCACCCTCCAGCCCCAGAACTCTCACCAGCCCTGCAGCCACCTCACGGGCTGGAGGATAATTTACTGTCTATGCCGGTCCCTATGACAGCTGAAACGTCTTCTTCCATGACAGCTGAAATGCCAGCTCCCATGACAGCTGTACCGCCAGTTTCCATGATGACTGTAACACCAGCTCCCATGATGACTGTAACACTGGCTCCCATGACAGGTGTAGCATCGGCTTCCATGACAGTTGTAGTGCCAGTTCCCATGATGGCTGTAACACCAGCTTCCATGACAGTTGTAACGTCAGCTCTCATGGCAGCTGCAACATCGGTTTCTACAGTGCCAGTTCCCATGACAGCTGTAGTGCTGGCTTCACGTCATCCTCCATCTGCAGTGCCAGCTCTCCCACCTGCAGTGGGGGAGCCCACACCCATTGCCCTGTCAGCAGTCACTGCCTCCACTCTGGACTCATCTCCATCAGCGAGAGCAGTGCAGTGGAACAGGCAAGTACAGTCTCATTTTCCTTTACCACATAATGAGATGTCTTGTTTTGGGTGAGGGGTCTCCGCAGCAGCCCCTTTCTGCTTCTGCTGTCACCCCTGTGTTGAAACTGCCACCCACCCTGGTTTCCCTATTTTTCCTTGAGGTGCACACAGCAGCTCCAGCAGTCTTCAAGGTGCACAAGCCTGCTCCAGCTGTCCCTGAGGTGTGCACCCCTGCTTCAGTTTCCCCTGAGGTGCACACAGCAGCTCTGGCAGTCTATGAGGTGCACGAGCCTGCTCCAGCTGTCCCCAAGGAGTACCCCTTAACTCCAGTGCTCTCTGTGGTCAGCATTCCTCAGCATCAGCTTATCTTCGTGATTGATGTTCCCCAACAGTCATCTCCCAGTGTGGTCAGCACTCTCCAGTCGTCTCCCAGTGGGGTCGCCACTTCTCAGTTGCTGTTAGCCCCTGCGCCGAAGTTCTCTCAGCTACTGTCTCGAGAGCAAAATACTCTACTGTTACTACCTCTAGAGCAAGAGACTTCTGTTATATTCTGTGTAAAGAACTCCACTGTTACCATCTGCTGAGCTCTCAGATTCTATGTTGTTGTCTCCTGAGCAAACAATTCCATTGTGGTCCATAAGGCATAGGGCTCCTTTGTGGTCTCCAGGGCAAGGAGCCCCAGTGCCATCTCCTGAGTTTAAAACCCCCCATGTTGTTTTCTTCTGAGCAAGAAACTCCTGTGTTGTTTTCTCCAGAGTTTAGAGCTCCTACATTGCTTTTCCCAGAGCAAAGAGCTCATATTTTGTTTTCTCCAGAAAGAGGGATTCCTACATTATTTTCTGCTGAGCAAGAGGTTCCCATGTTGTTTTCTCCTGAGCCTAAAACACGTGTTGCCATTTTTTTTGTGAGGTTAAATTTTCAGTGTCAGTATCTCCTGAGTTTAAAATTCCTATGTTATCATCTGAGTGCAAAGGTTCAATGTTATCTCCTGAGTGCATCATTTCCTTGTTTTCATCTTCTTAGTGTGAGATTTCCATGTTATCATCACCTCTTGAGTGCAAAAATTTTTTGTTGTCATTTTCAGAATATAAAAGTTCTTTGTTGCTTTCTCCAGAGGTTAACGTTTCTGAGGGAAATGTTTTCCTGACATTATCTCCTGTGTACGATGTTTCTGTGTTGTTGTCCTCAGTTCAAAAGGCCCCTATGATATCTCCCATGTTAGAGGATCTTTTGCATCTGGTATCTGTTCCCTGTGCTCCCGCAGCACCATGTTCACCCATCTGATGGCCTTTGGACTTTGGTAGGCCACCTGACACCTTGTTCATCTGTCCGGTGGTCCTTGGACTTTGGTAGGCCACCCGACCCACCGTGTTCCTCCTTCTGGTGGCCGTGGGAGTCTGGCTGACCACCTGATGGACATTGTTGTCCTTGTTTCTTGTTTTTCCCACCATGCCCCCCCCCCACCCATATGTTTATTTAGGGGTGTCTGGAATCCACCTCTTAAAGGGGGATTATGTCATATCTGGGCAGGATCCTAGGATCATGCCCATGCCTTGTGTTCATTTTTTGCTTTCTCTGTGATTATTCTTGATTATCAAATGCATTAATTGACCTCTGTGTCTTCCTCTGTTTGGCCCTGGGTCTGTATGTATATCTGTTTACCTATTGCTCCAACTCCCCATGTTTTCTGTATCCCTAGCCACTGCTCTCTTTGTATTTTTCTGTATGGTATCCTTCATGTTCATTGTCATGTCTCCTGTGCATCCCCTGTCTGAATGTCAGTGTAGCCCCACTAGTCCTGTTTTCCTCACCTGCTGCTCTTGATTATCTTTCCAGCTATCCCATATTCCCCTGATTAGTTTCCTCCCTATATATGTCAGTTTTTGCATGTGCTCCATCTGGTGTACTTGTCACTGTTCCCTGATGTTCTCACAGTGTATGGATTATTGTTCCTTGTAAGTTTGCGTTGCTGGTTTTGTGTTTAGCCCCCGTGCTGCATTTCTTTGTCCATAGTGTTTTTGTTAATAAATTATTGTTTTGCACCATAAACTTGCCTGCACTCATGGGTCCTGCTTTTACACCCTCATCTGCCCGGAGGGAAGAGCATGACACTCTGGCGTAACTGAAGTTATCCTCCTATTGGACTATTTAGTATTTTTTTTAACAAATTGCTTTGATAACTTGATCCAAATTAAGATGGGTGTTTACATTAAACTGCTTTTAATGACAAAAACAGTTTCAGTGATTATCCTGGGCCACTGTGCATACAACTTGGCATGTCCTTCAACCAGTAAGTCTTTTTTTTAATCACAGGATTAATTCGGATAATGGAGTGCTAGCCACTATTAGCCTTGTGGTATGTGGCTGGGCCTAGTCACTGATTCTGGCTTTTTTTTTTTGTTTGTTTTTTGAGGGAGGGTGGGGGGAGTGAAAAGATTTTGACATGAAACTCTAAGACAATGAAAGGTTTTTTGTAGAAAAAAGGGCATAAGATACCATTTTAGACTTTATAGATTTGTTTTTATAGGAGATTTATAGCCACCGGAGTGTGTCTTTAACATGAAAAGCTTGACGAGATGCATATTTTCTTATCAGTTTGATGGGAATTAGTGTAGTTAATAGAGAGTTTCAGAGCTCAAATGTGTGAAATGTCGATGGTGAACTGTGCGTGACAGGTCAAGCGTTTGCTAGGATACAGGGCTGAGACCTTTTTTTAAGAACGTCTGTAAAGAAAATACCCCCAGCGTCTGGGAGAGTGGGGACGCAAGATGATCCATCACGGACGGATCTTACGGTAACAGACCATGGAACAGAACTGACAATGAATACAACCAGCACCGCAACTGATGAACCATTAACTCTGGCAGGACAAAAGCTGCAGAGCTGCGTATGTGGCTGGTCAAAGGTAACAACAGAGAGGGGCTTTAAAATCCATCAAAGCAAGAAAAAAATGCCTTGGCGAGCTCAGCAAGAGGCCTCGCATTGACCAATATTCCTTAAGAAGTAGTCCAAATCAGTCAGGTGAAGCCCAGAGGCAGGAGAACCCCCACAGTCTTAAGGGTATCAGCACCTCAGATGAGGCTCAGCTTTGCATGGACCCTCCTGCAGTCTCTAGCCCGGAGCCCAACCAGTCACAGCTGTAGACCAGCTGAAGTCCAGGAGACAGCGGGAAATTGACAGATTGGTGAAAGGAAGGAGACAACTGAGAAAGCGTTGGAAGAAAGCCACAGAGACAGAAAGAGTGAGACTTGATGACTTGCAGAATGAAATAAAGCAATGACTGACAAAGCTGTGGAGAGCAGAACACCTCAGACAGCAACGCAAGAGGAAAGAACGGTCAAGAACCCTCTTCTACAGCAATCCCTCCAGCTTTGTCAAAAGCCTGTTTGACCGAGAGAAGAGTGGAAGCCTTAAAGTGCCCATAAAAGATCTGGAAGAGCACCTGAGGAAGACTTGCTCTGACGATCGGAGGCATGAGCCAGTCACCATCCCAAATGACATGTCACCAAGGCCAATGCTTGAGCAGCAAATAGACACAAGGCCCCCCACGTGGAGTGGGGTGGAGAAGACCATGAAGCAGGCAAGATCAGCATCAGCCCCTGGGCCCAATGGTATCCCCTATAGGCTCTAAAAGAACACCCCTGGAGCCCTTCAGTACCTCTGGAAGTTGATAAAGGTAGCATGACAGAAGGGAGTGGTACCAAAGGCATGGCGAAGAGAGGGAGGCATCCTGATCCCCAAAGAGAAGAACGCTTCATCCATCAGCCAGTTTCACCAGATCATCCTGCTGAATGTAGAGGGAAAGATCTTCTTCAGTGTTCTGGCCCAAAGGCTCTCTACATTCCTGCAAAGAAACAACTTCATTGATATGCCAGTGCAAAAGGCAGGGATCAAGGGTTTCTCAGGATGTCGGGAGCATGCCAATATCATCTGGCACCAAATCCAAAATGCCAAGAAGGAACGGAGAGACCAGCATGTAGTCTTTTTAGACCTCGCCAATGCCTTTGGCTCAGTCAAGCACAAGATCTTGTGGACAGCCTTCGAGTACTTCAGAGTACCAAACCACATCATGCTGCTGGTCAAGAGCTACTTTCAGGATCTCCAGTTTTGTGTGACAGCCGGGAACAACACCATAGCCTGGCAGCACCTGGAAAGGGCCATCATGGCAGAATGCACCATTTCCCCCCTAGCATCCGTCATGGCAATGGAAGTGATCATACGGGCATCCCGTTGGGTAGTGGGTGGCGAGAGGACCAAGACTGGCCTGCGTCTTCCGCCAATTAGAGTGTACATGGATGATATGACCATCATCACAGCAACAAAACCAACTAGACATTTGCTGCAGAAACTCCAGGAGAACATCAAGTGGGCAAGAATGGAGTTTAAGCCAAGCAAATCTCACAGCATCTCCATTGTTAAAGGTCAACTAACGGGAGTGTGGTTCCACATCAGTGATGAACCAATCCCCACAGTCTTAGAGAAGCCCATCAAGAGCCTTGGACGCTGGTATAACACAGACCTCAGAGACACCCAACAACTTGAACAACTCCAATAGGACACGGCTAATGGCCTCAGGCAGATTTATACCACCACACTTCCAGGGGAACTGAAGCTCTGGTGCCTCCAGTTTGGACTGCTGCCCAGACTCCTGTGGCCATTGACCATGTATGAAGTCTCCTTAACCCATGCTCAGCGTCTGGAAAGGCTAGTGAGCTCTTATGTGAGGAAGTGGCTTGGCCTCCCAAAATGTCTCAGCAGCATTGGACTCTACAGCAATGGAGCACTGTTGCTGCCATTGTCTAGCCTGGTTGAGGAATTCAAATGTGCCAAGGTGAGGCTGGACATGTTGCTTGCCAACTCCCGGGACCCTGTAGTAAGAGGTGCTTCTCCTACCCTGGCAACAGGGAAGAAGTGGACCCCAAACATGGCTGTACTACAGGCCAAATCTGCACTCCTCCATCGTGACGTGGTGGGCCACGTCCAACAAGGTAGAGGAGGCCTTGGCTTTGGAACAGTGACACCTCTCTGGCAAAAAGCATCTCCCGCCGAACGCCAAAATATGGTGATAGAGGAGGTGCGTCAACAGGAAGAAGCAGCCAGAAGGGCCAGAGCCGTAGCACAATTGCAAGCAGGGTTGATGGACGAGGTGGGAGGGTGTCGAAAAGAGGAAAATAACATGGAGAGAACTCTGGGGCATGGAATCCAACAGGCTGAGATTCATCATCCGAGCTACATATGATGTGCTGCCCTCTCCCACAAATCTGCAGCTGTGGCTTGGAAATGATCCATCTTGCCCCCTGTGTACAGCCCCATCAACACTCAAGCACATCTTGGTTGGTTGCAGGACTAGCCTTGCTCAAGGTAGATACACGTGGAGACACAACCAGGTCCTCAAGTGTCTAGCCGAGAAACTTGAGTGCAAGAGAGTATCCATCAACTTCCAACCCTTCAACAACTAGGATGTGCGCCGACTCCTACCATCATTTGTTCAAGTGGGAGCCAAGCTGAGAACTGGTCCCTTACTCCCTGATCTGAGTCTACTGAACGCAGCCAGGGATTGGCAGATGCGAGCTGACTTGGTTCAAAGGCTCATTTTCCCTCTGGAGATCGCAACGACCACCCTACGACCAGATCTCATCCTCTGGTCTATTGCATCTACGCTTGCCTATATTATTGAGTTGACAGTACCCTGGGAGGACGCTGTCAAGGAAGCTTATGAGCGAAAGAAGCTGCGGTATTCCAACTTAGCAGCTGAGGCAGAGGACAGAGGCTAGAAGTTAAAGGTGAGCCCAGTGGAGGTGGGATGCAGAGGCTTCATAGCCACAACTGTAAAGCTGCTCAGGGAGATTGGGATCAGGGGACAGGGTTACAGACAAGCAATTAAAGAGCTGGCCAACACCGCTGAGAGGACCAGTCACTGGCTGTAGATGAAAAGAAGTGACATCATTTGGGCTTCTAGGGCAAACAGCTAAACCACGGGACACACATCCAGGTTTGATCAACCTGTGGTGAGTCTGCCTCGGCGGAGGGTGTCACATCAAAGGATTCCGGCATCAAAACAACTCATGGAATCATCAACACCAAAGGATTCCAGCATCAGGGCTACAATTTTTTAATCTTCAACATCAAAGGATCCTGGCATTTAATAGTCTGTCTATGACATCATATAGGATTCCTATGACATCATATAGGACCCTGTGGGTCTATGATGTCTATGACATCATATAGGATGTCAAGGACATCATAGGACATCATATAGCCTATGGATCATTTCCTATGATCTTATGATCCATAGGCAATCAAAAGCTGGTCGACGCCGCCGAGGTGGGACACAGTCCAAGAATGGATAAATTTTCCGTGCATGAGGAGATGTTCAGAACTCCTTATAAGAACTGCTTATACAAAGCGGTGGTGCGCCTGTGGGCTGGTTGCCAACCGCCTATCAAATCTAAAAGAAGAAGAAGCTATGGAGTGATGATAATCAAGACAGTGACGGTAATGCACCTGTAAGCTGGTTGTCAACCACCAATCAAATCTAAAAGAAGAAGAAGAAGAAGTAGAAGAGAGGATCAGTTGTCGGCTGGGAATGAAAAGGAGTGATACCATCTGGGCTTCTAAGGCAAACAGCTAAACCGCATAACACATACCCAGGCTTGAACCTGTGGTGGGCCTGCCTCAGTGTGTCTTCTAATAAATGGCCGAAACACCCTGCGATGCTGAGGTACACAAATGAAGATATGTCCCGGTGGTGAAGCCTTATAGTAGCCATCTCTCAAGAACTCCCCATGGTCTCAGAAGTGGTGCAAACATCAGGGATTGTAACAGCTAGTCCTTTCATTGAACATTGTTTTGTTTTTACTCTTTTTACACTGTTTTCCCTAATTTTCCCCATATTTTTAGGGTAGTTACAGTGGCTATAAAAAGTTTACACACCCCTGTTCAAAAGCCAGGTTTTTGTGATGTCATCTTTCAGCACAACAACGGCCCCAAAGTACACATCCAAATCAACAAAAAATGGCTTCACCAGAAGAAGATTAAGGTTTTGGAATGGCCCAGCCAGAGTCCAGACCTGAATGCTATCGAACATCTGTGGGGTGATCTGAAGAGGGCTGTGCACAGGAGATTGAGTGCTAATCTAAATCTGACAGATTTGGACCATTTTTGCAAAAAAGAGTGGGCTAATATTGTCACATCAATATGTGCCACACTGATAGACTCCTACCCAAAAAGACTGAGTGCTGTAATAAAAGTGCTGCAACAAAGTATTAGTTTAAGGGTGTGCATATTTATGCAACCAGGTTATTGCAAGTTTTTTAGTTTTTTATTTTTCCTCTTAAAAGATTTCAGTTTGTTTTTCAATTGGGTTGTACAGGTTAAAGGTTACATTATTGGTTGAAAAAATTTTGAAATGATTTATCTTGGTCTCATTTTTTACATCACAAAAACCTACTATTTGAGCAGAGGTGTGTAGACTTTTTATATCCACTGTATGTCAAATGAAAGTCGAGGAAAGACACAACCCACAACCTAAAATTACTCTGTTCTTACATTGTTTTTTTTTCTTTTTTTTAAGTTTTCTCCTGTTTTTCCAGCTCGTACCCTGTATTTGCAGGCAATATTATGAAGTGCTACCAAGTTTATAGGGCAAGGCAGATCCAGAGATGGAGACACTGTCACTTAAACAGCACAAGAAAAGAAAGTAAAACTTTTTTTTTTTTACATACTCCAAGTGCTGGGTAAGCAGTTTTTATGACTCACATTCTTTCCAGAATTTTTTGGCAAGAGTTCAAGTTAGATATTTTTTCCCCCAACTCTGTCAATTGCCAGGTGACAGTATGAAGACGGATGTGACTAGAGTGCATCTTTATTCCCGCCGAGCCAGGACTTCACTCACTTACTTATTCAAAGTTTAAAATAGACCTAAACAAAGACTTTACATTCACTTTATCACTGCCTGAAATGCACCTTAATGCCTCACAACTTCTGAGACACGACTTTAAGGTCTGCCACTTCAAAAGGTGCTGAACAGCATGAAATTAAGTAATCACAACAAACAAAATTGTGTTTGTACAGGAGTCAGAACAAAGACCTCTTAAACGTAGACAAGGGTGTACATTTTGCTCATAAGTGCAACACTCATTACAACTGATCAAAGTGTACCCAACAAGAGGGAGAAACAGCGGGAGAAAAGACAACAGGGTGACGCAAGTTCTGGCTTTCATTTGCTTAAGGGACAGCGGTGGAGAAGGAGGCACCTTATGTCATCATCATCACTGTGAGAGAGGAAGGCAAAGGAGAAAACCATCTATGAGAGGCAGAGTTTCTATTTGGTTTAAATCAAACACTGGAGGAAAAAAGAATGCTGTCACCAAAATATTTAAACACAATGGTTTAATCGGTCCACATGGCTTGAAAAGGTAACTATTGCAATTTTGTTAAAACTGTAGGTATCAGAGACTATGTCTCCCAGCTGGTCTGGGAATGCCTTGGTATCCTCTCTGAAGAGCTGGAGCAGGTGGCTGGGGAGAGGGAAGTCTGGGCTTCTCTGCTTGAACTGCTGCCTCCGCGACCCGGACCTCCGGAAAAGCGGTAGAAGATGGATGGATGTAGGTATCATAGTGTTAGTAGTAGACACTGGTCATGGTGATACTGAGAATGGATAATGGTGAGGTTTGAATATGTAAAATGAAATGCTTGAAAGGGTTAATGAAAAGCTAGAGTGCCAAAATAACAATTCTGTAGGTAATCTCCCTTTATGCTCTACACATATTCCATACATATTCTGTTTGCATTGCGTGGGCTGCACGGTGGCGCAGTGGTTTAGCACTGTGGCAGCACAGTTTTACCCTCGGCCGGGGGACCGCGGGGATCATGAGATCGTGGGTTCGATCCCAGCCCCCGACCAACAGTGAGCTGTGTGGAGTTTGCATGTTCTCCCCGTGTTGCGCGGGTTTACTCCGGGATTTCTCCGGTTTCCTCCCGCACACCAAAAACATGTAGGTTTAGGGCGCTCGCGCACGCAGCAACCAGCAGCCAGTGGCTTGTCACCAGACTGCAAACCAAGTCTACCTACGGGTACAAATAAGTAACAAAAAAAAAAAAAAAAAAAAAAAAATTCTTATGAGCAAATATGTTGTGTTAAACAGGAATTAGGCAGAGCTATGGAGCTCTCTCTCTCTTTCTCCCTCTTTTTATAGTCAGGTCTATCACATTAGATACACACCTGGATCCAACACTCACACACACACTTTTGATAGTACATTTTTGGAGATAGGTAACGTGAATAAGGGATGGCCTGTTCACGTCAGAGTTAATTTGGCCAATCAGACAGTCACGTACAAGCCCATCCTATTGTACGGGGGTTGGCCCAACCAACCCGAGAAGATGAACGTAAGCCGCACTCGGAAGTTGGGGTCAGTGTGGCGACGTTCCAGAGGGAGCTGCATCACGCTGCACCCAGCGCTGCTTGCTTTACATGTGACCTCCAAATAAATGTTACATCTTTAAATTGAAGAAATCTCCGGCTTGTTCTTGGAACTTTCAAGCAAAGAATCGGGTATTTTTCTAACAACTGGTGCTGTGACGCGGATTGAAATTATTCCGAGGCGAGCCTGAACACATCACACCGGAGGGACCCTTTTGCATAATGCTGTGGCGCCTAAACAAAAAAAGGTAAGTAGAAAACCTTTTTTACACAAATTTCTGCACTTTGGCCATGCTAAATTTACAGTTGTCTGATTAAGGGGTATATCCAATCCCCAAATTTTATAATTTGGTTGGGAGTCACATGTAAAGTCAAAACAAATAGTCAAATAGTTTAAAAAGTTAAAAGGGAAGTGCACATGTTCTATTTTCGGTCTGAGGTAGAACGGTCGCAATCATGGACATACAATTCACGGGTGTATGGTCCATCAAATAAAACATTTTGAAGTCAGTCTGAACCAAAATAACGAGACTTAGGATGCCAGGGTGACTAATAATCACCCAGGTTCGTCTCCCAAATTAAAAGAGCCAGGGTTAGTGTCTTGATGCTGGGGGGAGCCACTTACAGTGTTCGACCCGATGCTGCTGTAAAGCAAAGCCACGATCGTTTAAATCTGCTGTAAACATGGCACCTCTTGTACTGGGGGCCCGACGAGGCCCCAGTGAAAGTGCCCTCTGTTTATCAGCGTTAGTCACGGTACCACTTGTACTTGGGGGACCTGCTGAGGCCTCAGTGAAAGTGCCCGCTGTCTAACAAAAGTTAAACAGATCGGTGAGGTTTTGGGATGCAGTCTATACCCAGAACTTAATAAGACATAAGAGACAACGGCCATCCCTGTCTTCCAAATTAAAATAACCAGGATTAGCCTGTTGCGATTTAAGTGTCCGACCCGATGCCGTTAAGGTACGATGCCATGTGGGTGAAGTATTTCGGAGCAGTCTGTTCCAGAATAATTACGAGACCTAGAGAACAGCGGTGAACAGTGATCACCCATGTCCGTCTCCCAAATTAAGAGAACCAGGATTAGCCTGGTGCCAGTAATTTTGGTTGCAGTCTGTGCCGAAATAAGAGACTTAGGGAACAGTGGAATCACCCATGTTTGTCTCCCGAATTAAGAGAACCAGGATTAGCCTGTTGTCGGGGGGGGGGGGATTTAAGTGTCCGACCCGATGCCATTAAGGAATGATGCCACGTAGGTGAAGTATTTCAGAGCAGTCTGTTCTGGGATAATTACGAGACCTAGAGAACAGCAGTGATCAGTGATCACCCATGTTCATCTCTCAAATTAAGAGAACCAGGATTAGCCTGGTGCCGGTAATTTTGGTTGCAGTCTGTGCCAAAATAAGAGACTTAGGGAACAGCGGAATCAACCATGTTTTACCTCCTCAAATTAAGGGAACCGGGGTTAGCCTGGTGCCGGTACTGAGAAAAAAAATAATTATAAAATAATAATTTACAGAGTAGCATAATTTTCTTTCTTTCTTTTTTTTTTACCAACATGACTGTCTTTTCATAAGTATAAAAGCAATAAGGATAGCTTGTTAAAATCAGTATAAAACTGATCTTTACAATATGATACCTCTTGTATCGATGACCTGACTAGGTCTCGATGAAAGCATCCTCTACATTTAAGTTAAGCTATAAAAAAATGAGTACATGCAAATCTGTGGCATCTTCTCCACATCGTGCAAACTGATCTGTGTTAATTTTGTGTCTTTATGGGATAAAAGTGTGGTTTGAGAAATACCGGGGGTGGAAATATCTATTAAACTTTTCCCATAGTTTGATTTAACTAGTGGCACTCTTCTGTCCATGTAGGTAGAACAAAGGCTGGTGTGTGTTTTTCCACAAAGGAGGGAGGTAATTTGCCCCCACTCCTGGAGGTGAGATTGTAAAACTGGTTACTGAGAGGAGGATTATTTGAGGTAACAGTATTAAAATGAAGCACTAAATTAAAGTTATAAGGTTATTCTGGCATGTTTATAGCTGAAGTTAGGGAGGCAGCGCTCCATTTTCTTAAAAAAAAAAAAAAAGTTGTGGTTTGTGAACAACAGGCTCCGGATCCATCTTGCACACTCACAGTTGTGCATGTGCGAGTAGCTGCGGCACAGTGCCGCCATCATGTGGCCGAATGTAGGAAGTGCACTCTTTCATAAATTTACTGCAAATTAGGGCTTAAAATTGTCCTAATAAATGTGGAACTTTATCTCTCTGGCTGAACGGAAAGCTTTAAGTCTGTGCACGGCAAACAAACATAAAGTCCTCCCTTGCCCACCTATGTGGGTTTAATTGTAGTGAGGCAAAAAAGCATGCCCATTCAGCTGGAGAGAAAAGGCTCAACTTTAAATTAGGCAGAGGGAGGTATAAGAATAATAACTTTTCCTATTTATACAATAAAACTGTAGATAAGGAGATTTATTCCTCAATAAGAGCGTAGAAAAATCCTAGGTGGACAATATATAAAGGTGAGGTAATCTAAATGAATGAATAAGGAAAATTGAAAATTGGAGTAAATAAATGAAAACAAAAATAAATGAATAAAAATAAATAAATAGGAGTTTTTTGTTGTGGAGATGAACCTTGTGGAAGTGACAGTGAGCAGAAAATGAAAAGGGAAATTTGCGTTTTTGAGAAAATTGAAAGCTGATGAATTGTTAAAGTTTTGTGCAGGATACAAGAGAAAATATGGAGAAACGATTGGAGGAAGGAAAGAAAAAATGTGAGTAACAGACTTATGATGCAACAGTGAGAACAAATGCAAAATAATCAATAAACACGATAAAATGGAAAAGGACAAAAACATGTGGTTTAACAGCTTTTCTGTTTCTCTATTAAATCTGAGCTGATGGCCACGGTGGGTGTGGAGCACCCCTCCCCCAGCGACCTTGTGGTGAGGCCCCCTGGAATTGGCTGCGTCCACCCTCCCCCTCCACGCCATCGCCTAGCCCCTTCCTCCCTCTGCAACAGCAGTACAAAGGGACATCAAAAGAATGGTCAAAGAGGAGTAATTGAGCACATGTAAGTACAGTATTGTTGCTTTCCATATCAGAGACGTGCCAAGAGAACATACTGAGCAAACCCAATACATGACCAATCTTCAAAAAAACCATATCCATGCCCCACCTAATTTGCCCTATCAGTATCAGCTGCAGGGCCACAGGAGGTCAGAGTTTTAATAATAGAGTCAGAGGCCCCCATGGGACTAATACTTCCTATGTCAGCAATTTGGCCACTGGGCTCAAACACCCACAAGGGCACCCAGGGGGGTCCCCAAATTAGCAACACAATGGGTATCCTCCCCTACAGGATGTTGAAAAAGAACAGCTTTGATATTAAGCCGTTCTGTTTCAAAGGGGGAGAGTGGGACAGGAACAAATAGTAAAGTGGGATTAGGTCATTTAAGGTTTGCTGTCTTGAAGTCTTAAATTAGGCATTTTGCGAGGTGGCATCCTCTTTAACAAGCAGGGAGTGAATCTAACAGTAAAAATAATTGATCACAATGTTCTCAGCCTTATAGCTGAAAGGTCGGTGTGCTGAGAGGTTGGTGTGCTTTCCATCTAAAATGATACCATGTATGCAAACTATTGAGTAGCTACATAAAGAGCGTATAAATATGAATGAATCTTTATTTTTTGGACAGATTAGATTAAAAGATTAAAAGAAAGGAAAAGAACAATATATCAAGGAAAAAATCCAACAAGATTGAATTAAACAGTAACTCCCCTGATTGTACAATTCAGCATAAGTTATCCAAAAAAGGTGATGGCTGAAGCCGCAGCCTATATTGCCCACCCATGTTCCACCTAAGAAACATTTAATAAAAAGAAGGCTTGCAATTAAGATCAAAATCTGGAAAATTCTTGACGCTTGAAAGGTCATTTTTCCACAGAATATCAGACAGTCTGATCTTTTGCTACAAGAAAACTAGCCACCTGCTGGCCAAGAGAAAGGATGCAGGTTTAGGGCTCCTTTATACTCAAGGGTCAATACATACTGTATTTGGAGATTCCCAGACCCTCCTATCTGTATTTTTTGCACATTTCCCAAAACTTTATGGATATGAACCAAACTTATTAGTGCTTTTTTGGTCTCAAGGACCACCACTGCTGCTAGCCATCTATTCTAAGGGCCTATAGGAGAAAGAGGTCTGGGGACAACTTGGAACAACCAATTAACCAAACATGTGAGGGCAGTGCAGCCAAGAGTTCAAGAAAAGCTAGTAAAAAGTATTGCTTATGCCTTACAAATTTGTTGAAATCTAATCACATTGTTAAAGTAAGAGATTTGCAGTAGCCATTTTTTAACTTGACATAAGGTATGAACATGTAAATGTCATTCAAGTACAAATTTGTAAGATGGTGCAAAATATGATAAAAACGTGTGGGCTGCACAGTGGCGCAGTGGTTTAGCACTGTGGCAGCACAGTTTTACCCTCGGCCGGGGGATCACGGGGATCATGAGGTCGTGGGTTCAATCCCAGCCCCCGACCAACAGTGAGCTGTGTGGAGTTTGCATGTTCTCCCTGTGTTGCGTGGGTTTACTCCGGGATTTCTCCGGTTTCCTCCCGCATACCAAAAACATGTAGGTTTAGGGCGCTCGCGCACGCAGCGACCAGCAGCCGGTGGCTTGTCACCAGACTGCAAACCAAGTCTACCTACGGGTACAAATAAGTAACAAAAAAAAAAAATGCTAATTTACAAACACAACTTAAAACAAAGGTTGAAAATTTATGCGAAAAGGTTGCAAGTTTCAGAGAAAATTGCACATCTGAGGAAATTTGCCAAATATTAGAAAATGTCACAATTTCCTGAAAAAACTTGCAAAATTACAAAGAAAAAATCCAAAATTTGTTAGGAGAAAAATGATTATTTAGAGAAAATGTTGCAAAGTTACAAGGAAAATGTTTAAATTTATGAGGAAGGTGCAAGTTTGCATGAAAGTCACAAATTTGGGAGGAAATCCATCCATCCATCCATCCATCTTCTACCGCTTTTCCGGAGGTCCGGGTCGCGGAGGCAGCAGTTCAAGCAGAGAAGCCCAGACTTCCCTCTCCCCAGCCACCTGCTCCAGCTCTTCAGAGGGGATACCAAGGCGTTCCCAGACTAGCTGGGAGACATAGTCTCTCCACTGAGTCCTGGGTCTGCCCCGGGGTCTCCTCCCAGTGGGACGTGCCTGAAACACCTCAAGTGGGAGGCGTCCAGGAGGCATCCTAATCAGATGCCCATACCACCTCAACTGACTCCTTTCAATGTGGAGGAGCAGCGGTTCTACTCTGAGCCTCTCCCGGATGACTGAGCTCCTCACCCTATCTCTGAGGGTGAGTCCAGCAATCCTACGGAGAAAGCTCATTTCAGCCGCTTGTATCCGCGATCTCGTTCTTTCGGTCATTACCCAAAGCTCGTGACCATAGGTGAGAGTAGGAACGTAGATTGACTGGTAAATCGACAGCTTTGCCTTAGAACTAAGCTCCCTCTTCACCACAACAGACCGGTACAACGTCCGCATCACTGCAGATGCTGCTCCAATCCGTCTGTCGATCTCTCGCTCCATTTTCCCCTCACTCGTGAACAAGACCCCAAGATACTTAAACTCCTCCACTTGGGGCAGGAGCCTGTCCCCAACCCGGAGAGGACAATCCACCTTTTTCCGGCTGGGAGGAAAAAAGTCACAATTACGACAAAAGTTAGCTGAAATAGTTTTTTTAAAAAAATTGCAAGTTTTCCTAAATCTTCAATATTGTACATTCACAACTATACCCTCACTGACATATTCTATCCTTTACACTCATTCTTTACACAGTTCCTCACACTTTGTATGGGGATGAGGGATGGCAGCGTAACAAGGGTGATGGTTTATGATCATCCAGAGATGAGTAAAAAGCGTTATAGAAGAAGATGAAGTAAAACAAACATGACTAGAGTAGACTAGATAAACAAGAAGATAATTTGAGGTAAAAGCAGAAAACACTCGGCCAAGTAGACTCAAAAAAAAAAAAATGAAGCATATACATACATATAGCGGTGTGTGCACCGGCCTTATCCAAAGGGTACAAGAATCATAGACGCACGCACAGAGCAGAGGTGGAGCATAAACAAGGCTTTAATGTCCTGTGCACATAGATCTGCAGCTCTGACACACACAAGACAACCAGTGTAGCTTGATAAACAAACCAGCGGTTCACACACGGGTGGTCCGCGTGTCATGTGGTTGTTTATTCTTGATTTAAATATTTTCAGAATTGTTTTGGGGGGCTAATGAAAGTTTTACATTTTTTGTATCTAAAAATTGTTATAGTTTTTGTAGGCATAGTGTTAGCTCGTCTGGAGGTTATCTGTTCAGAAGAAAAAAAGACAGAAAACTCCACCACACCAAGATACAGATGACTCTGTTATACTTTAGTTTTCAGAGCAATCAGCAGACGTCTTATTTTTATACATTCCTCGAAAGGCAGATGTTCAAACCCAGAGGCATTATTTAATTCCAAAACAAATCAAAAGGTCAGTAATTAGAAAGTATCTGATGCCAGGGTAGAGATCAAGAGATGACGACTTTTGTCACGAGACAGAATTTTGAAATGAGCCACATTGGTTTATTATAAAGCTGACTTTTCAGAACGAAACCAATCACTTTTATGTGCAGGGTCTTGCATGGAGCATTAGCTGTGGACAGTAGAGTTAGTAGTATGAACGACGGGACAGTGAATCATGAAGAAGACAAGCAGGTGGTAACAGAATGTTGATGAAGGCTGAAGAGAACCGAGACCAGATGAATGAAAGGAAGTTTCAATACTGAAAGAGATTATAGATATGAGATGTGCAGCTTCATCAGCTAGTCCAAGGAAAGGTGAAGTCTTGTACACAGATGGATAGTGGATGGTAAAAATTGAGTTTCTGATGGAAAAAGTACGTAGGTGAAGAGAGAACGGTGGATTTAGCAAGTGTAGAAAATATTTTAGGTTTTGAGATGGAAATGGAAAGAGAAATGAAAGCAGAGTATGTGTAACCAAAGAAAAATAAAGATCCGTGTAAGATTTGTAACTGCAGCTTTAAAAAAACAAACAAACAAACAAGCAAAAAACCAACAATAAATTAAATTTTGTTTAATCCTGAAGAGTGTCAGGAAGAAGGCACAAACACAGGCAGCCATCTTAAATGTTTCCAAGTATTTAAAGCAGAAATGAGGCATTAGGTATCTAACTTTCAGTGCATTTCTTTTAATTGTGAATATTAACATTAAGTAATGAGCAAACGCTCACAGCAAAGATTATAGCTCTACTGTATACTCAGTTATTTAAAGTCAATCAAACACCCCAGTAATGTTCCTCCCCAATAGAGGGTATGCATAAGATGTCACTGAACAGAACTCTTGGAAGACAAACACTGAGTGGCAAAAATGAGTAGCAACATGAAGATGTATGCAGTACAACACAAAAATCCACACAGCATTCAATTACAGTAGTACAAATAATATCTGTTGGCATGGCGGAGAGTTAATCTTGTATTAATTAGCAAAAATCAAATAATGAAGCAGTTCCTTTCTTGACTCAAAGTTGGAAATCTAAAGAAGGGAAAATAAAATTTGAAGGAAAAACACACACTTATTTATGGGATGGCTGACACACGGGGATCCCGAGCCTCCCCATGAATCTGTTTCTCTTATAAAAGGAGGTGAAGGTACGAAACAACCTGCTCTGCAAGCTCGCTGGTGCAAAATGGGGGGCGGCAGTCTCCACCCTGCGCACCTCAGCACTGGCCCTTTCATACTCTGTAGCAGAATATTGTGCCCCTGTCTGGTCCAGGTCATCTTACACACACCATGTAGACACCCAGCTCAACTCAACCATGAGAACTATAACTGGAACAATCTGCTCAACACCACTCCCCTGGCTCTCTGTACTGTCAAACATAGCCCCTCCACACATCCGGCGAGCAGCATTAACTCAAAGGATGCTCCAAAAAGTTAAAGATTCTCCTCACTTACCAATCCATGCAGATATCTACACCCCACCCACTGCCCGACTTTCATCCAGACGGCCGATTTGGAAAAACCCTCCCCCAGCTGACTTTACCATCCAGACAGCTTGGCAAGAGGAATGGGAGACCAAGGAGGTCCCAAACAAACAGCTGGTGATAAACCCCAACCAACAGGTCCCGGGCACCAACCTCCCAAGGAGACAGTGGTCTACACTCAATCGCTTCAGGACTGGACATGGCCCCTGCTTGGCCAGCCTTCACAGATGGGGCAGTAGCCCTAGCCCACTGTGCGCGTGTGGAGAGGAGCAAACAATGGAACACATCATAGAGGCTTGCCCGCTCCAAAGACTGGAAGGAGGATTACACACCCTCCATACAGCAAACCAGGAGGCAACTGCTTGGCTTAAGGACTTTGCATTCGCTAAATAAATAAATAAAATAAAAGGAGGCCAAAAGGAGGAGGGGGAGGACAGCAAGGAGGAGGAGGGAGCATGCCCCACAATGGAAACTGAGTGATGCCCAGGCCGCTGCTTGCAAGAGGGAGGCGCCCACACCCACCACGGAAAAACTGGACTGCATGCTTAAGACTAGAACAGATAAGTGGACTCACTTCTACACATATACAGAAAATTAGCAAAAATTAAATTATTGAAAAAAAAGGACAGACATCTTCCATTTACCTGACTCTGAGGTTTAAGGTTCTTTGATTAAATTTGTATGGTGCAGATGCATGTAAAGTAGGAACTCCGGGTAATGACATACAGGACTGTTCATGGTCAGAAAAGTAACGATCAAATTCTACAAATGGCAAGTTACCAGTAGAATACCTATCAACATCTGTAAAAGTAGCATTGTACCCCATGTACTATAGGCAATTGAATGGATCTGATCCAAATTATGAACAACCGTTATTTGCAAATCCATCCTCCAGATTGGTCATAAAATTTGGACTGATAAACAAGGAAATGTGTGGAAGCATCCATTGTCTTAATTGAAGAGGATAAGAGACATTTCATCCTATGGGGGGGTTCCACACATCCCGCTGGTGAGACCCAAACACATGGATTGGAAAATGTTGGACATTTTGTCACCTCTACTGTGGAATAGAGCCATCCATGGAAAACCAATACCTGACCTTAACATAGAATATTCTCCCAAAATAAAACCATAAGCATTGTCTCTTAACTGGGTAACCTCAGCACAAAAGGCAGTACACACTGACGCCCAGAAATCTCCTATATGACAAATCTTAACATTAACAAACAAGGGGATGAGGAAAATTTGAAGCAAATTCCAAATTGGTTATGGTAAAAGGATAACTACGGTAGATGTAGATCTAATAAAAGGAACAGAGTACGACACTATAGGCCATATATTCAGAAGCCCAGAAGGGTGTTAAAAAAAATACAATTTTCTACAGTGGGAGTCATCAGCAAGTCTTAGACCAGTTGCTGGGTCGAGAGGAAGAGCTGAGGACCCCAAGACGGAGGATGATGACGAGGAAGACCATTCTGCCATCACAGATTATTTGTAAACACAGTGTGCTACTGATAATACATAAATCATACATAGCTCACCACACATAGGTACGGGTGTGAGACTTATAGTACTCTTGCGTGTTTATTTCCATCATGCTAATTACGGTTAGGTAGTCTGGAAAAGGGTGAAGGTTAGAAGCTCTGAATGCCTGAATACAACAATGCATGGATAAGGATGTCTCCTAACGTTGAACGATGTTATCTACTGCCTACCCACTGCTGAACATATAGGTCCCATCACCCAACACACTCATCACAACACAACCACTGCTTGCAGATTTCATATGGTCAACAATCACACATTCAAGGCTAATGGGAGATAATTTACAACCACACATAGTCAACCACAGATGTAGTGAATAAGGATAAAATGGTACAGGCTCCAGCCATTGTGATGGCAACCCCTCAGGTCATTATTGGTCCTGCCCCGGCTGAGCCCTTTGTATCGGCACTCGAGCAAAGGTGTAGGGTACAGGGAAGATGCATGCCGGAGGGCACCAGACCATCATGACATGTGCCTGTGACGTAGAAAAAGGTCGTAGGGCGAGTGACTGTACGACTTCAGTCCCTAGAAGAAGAATGGACTGGTACCCAAGCGCATCCACTGCACCTCCAGCATCCAGGGTGGAGCCAGGAGCTCGAGCCTTACCAACACCAGCATTTCTACCTCTGTCCAGTGACAGGGGGTAGCATCCCTGGGACAGCATCACTGAACTGTTCACTGACTGGACTGGATGTCCAGTCAGTGAGCACCCACCAGAGTGCACCCACCAGACTGTCCTATAGACCTCATGGGACAAGGTGTGCCTCTGAGAGCGTGGGCACACAGTTGTTTCGAATGGTACCGGTGTGTGTAACCAAGATGGGACTGTGCTCCACAGTTGCGGGCACAGGAAGCGGACACAGAGGAAGGTCAAACCTCTGTCGCAACCGTGTGATGATGGCAGCCGAATGATGCGAGCCCTGGCAAGGGCCAACCGGTGGACAAAGGTTTCATGGGCATCATGGATTGACAGTTCATCTGGACAAGGCCCTCTTAGACATCGCTGCACTGCGCTAGGGTGTCCACAAGGGGGGAGGCAAGGGTAGCAGAACCAATGGTGCAAGCCTCTTGGGTTGACACACAATGTAGGGACCTGCCTTATCCACCATCTGTTAATTGCTAGCATCTCTCTCACCATGCATGATTGACATGATAAAATCATGTCAAAGGGGAGAGTGAAAGGTTTAATGGAAAGTTAGAGTGCTAAAATGATAATTCTGTAGGTAATCTCCCGTTATGCTCTACACATATTCCATACATATTCTGTTTGCATTCTTATGAACAAATACAGCCGTGGACAAAATTGTTGGTACCCCTCTGTTAATGAAAGAAAAACCCACAATGGTCACAGAAATAACTTGAATCTGACAAAAGTGGTAATAAATAAAAATTCTATGAAAATTAACCAATGAAAATCAGACAATGCTTTTGAATTGTGGTTCAACAGAATTACTTTAAAAAACAAACTCATGAAACAGACCTGGACAAAAATGATGGTACCCCTAGAAAAGATTGAAAATAATGTGACCATAGGGACATGTTCAACCAAGATGTGCCCTCTAATTAACATCACAGGTGTCTACAAACTTGTAATCAGTCAGTCGGCCTATTTAACCCCTTGCACTCTGGTCAATTTCCCTAAAAACACCAAAAATTAACGTGCCCAAATTAAATCCAAAGCTGTTCTTCAACCCTTTGCAGCATCTTCATGGGGTTGGTCTCATTTAAAAGAAAACACTTTGAATTTTTTGGCAAAACAGTCATAATCTCTCTAAGTGCTCCGGCCACTGAGTAACAGTCATCTAAACATAGTGAACTTGAAGAAAATAAATTTGGCCTGGGTGTTTTTTTGGATACAAATGCTTGCAAATAACACACAGCTTCAGATCCGGGCTGGAAAATGCAACAGAAATGTAGAACCAAGTGTTATCCAGCTGAGGTCCAAATTTTGTAACAATATCACAAAAAATGAATATATTACACAGCTTTTCCCTCAGGTTGTTCCCAGGCATTTTGGAACTGTGCCAAATTGTGCCAAATGGCACAGTTTGGAAAAATGTCTGTAACTTTTGAATACTTCAATGTAGAAGCTTCATTTTGGGCTCTAATGAAAGGTCACACTCAGGGCTGTGTCTGTGTGTGTGTGCGTGGGGAGGGTTGTCCCCCCCCCCCACTACAGAGGATGGACATCGGCCATCACTACATGACGGATTAGCCTCATGTGGCGATGTGGGACAGCAGCGCAGTCACCGCGGCTCCCCCCCCCCTCGCTACAGAAGAATAGTGGGGGGGGCGGCGTTCACGGTCTGGACGCGGCGAACGACCCCTTGTACCGCGGCGCACGAACTTCAGACTTCGTGCACCGCACAGTTGTAATTTACTGATCGGTCAAAAGTCATTTTGGATTACAATTTTCAGGGATAAAGAATAATTTAGCTTATAACACCGTACCTCTTCACAGCAGTGTCCTGGCGAACTTCTCTTCCTCATTGTCAGACGAACGCGACGCTGGTCCGCTCGTGGTTCTGGTCTTGCGACCCGATCAGGACATAATTCCATTATTGCGGTTTTGTGCTTCCATGATTGCGGTTTTTGGCGAACAATTTTTCAAAACAAATAACAGTAGTAATTAAAAAAAGACTGGCGAAGGCGTGCGTGTCACTTAGCCTTCGTCGTCTGCCTCCGTCGGTCTATGACCATGGAAGTAAATCATAACGTCTACTCTGCTGGAACAAAAGCAAAATAAGCACCGCCTGTGGCCGAACATGCCGGTGCGCGCACGAGAGCGTCCTCATGCGCTCTGGGACGCAGAGACTTGCCCTCCGCGGTACAACAGAGTGCAAGAGGTTAAAGGGTGACAAGTAGTCACTGTGATGTTTGGTGACATGGTGTGTCCCACACTAATCATGGACCAGAGGAAGCAAAGGAGAGAGTTGTCTCAGGAGATTAGAAAGAAAATTATCGACAAGCATGTTAAAGGTAAAGGCTATAAGACCATCTCCAAGCAGCTTGATGTTCCTGTGACTACAGTTGCACAAATTATTAAGAAATTTAAGATCCACGGGACTGTAGCCAACCTCCCTGGACGTTGCCGCAGGAGGAGACGGATAATACGAATGGTAACAAAAGAGCCCAGAACAACCTCTAAACACATTCATGGTGAACTCCAAGGTCAAGGTACATCAGTGTCAGATTGCACCATCCGTCGTTTGAGCCAAAGTGGCCTTCATGGGAGACGACCAAGAAGGACACCACTGTTGACAACAAATCATAAAAAAGCCAGACTGGAATTTGCCAAACTGCATGTTGACAAGCCACAAAGTTTCTGGGAGAATGTCCTATGGACAGACGAGACAAAACTGGAACTTTTTGGCAAGGCACATCAGTTCTATGTTCACAGACGCAAAAATGAAGCATACCAAGAAAAGAACACTGTCCCTACTGTGAGACATGGAGGAGGTTCTGTTATGTTCTGGGGCTGCTTTGCTGCATCTGGCACAGGGTGTCTTGAATCTGTGCAGGGTACAATGAAATCTCAAGACTATCAAGGTATTCTAGAGAGAAATGTGCTGCCCAGTGTCAGACAGCTTGGTCTCAGTCACAGGTCACGGGTCTTGCAACGGGATAATGACCCAAAACACACAGCTAAAATCACCCAAGAATGGCTAAGGGTGAAACATTGGACTATTCTAAAGTGGCCTTCTATGAGCCCTGATTTAAATCCTATTGAACATCTGTGGAAGGAGCTGAAACATGCTGTCTGGAGAAGGCACCCTTCAAACCTGAGACAACTGGAGCAGTTTGCTCATGAGGAGTGGACCAAAATACCTGCTGAGAGGTGCAGAAGTCTCATTGACAGTTACAGAAATCGTTTGATTGCAGTGATTGCCTCAAAAGGTTGTGCAGCAAAATATTAAGTTAAGGGTACCGTCATTTTTGTCCAGGCCTGTTTCATGAGTTTGTTTTTTAAAATAATTCTGTTGAACCACAATTCAAAAGCACTGTCTGATTTTCATTGGTTAATTTTCATAGAATTTTTATTTATTACCACTTTTGTCAGATTCAAGTTATTTCTGTGACCATTGTGGGTTTTTCTTTCATTAACAGAGGGGTGCTCTCTCTCTCTCTCTCTTTTTATAGTCAGGTCTATCACATTAGATACACACCCAGATCCAACACTCACACACACACACTTTTGATAGTACATTTTAGGAGATAGGTAATGTGAATAGCGGATGGCCTGTTCACGTCAGAGTTAAATTGGCCACTCAGACAGTCAAGTACAAGTCCATCCTATTGTACGGGGGTTGGCCCAACCAACTCGAGAAGATGAATGCAAGCTGCACCCGGAAGTCGGGTCAGTGTGGCGACGCTCCAGAGGGAGCTGTGTCACGCTGCACCCAGCGCTGCTTGCTTTACATACATACTTTATCACCTCATCATCTTATTAATCAGCAGAGTGCCAGCAGCTGCTGCTAATTGTACACCTGTGCTGATTACTACCTTCAGTATAAATAGGCCTTAGTTTCTTGTAATCACTGGTGGGTTTTGCATTGGCTCTTCACTTCTGTGAATGCTGGTTCTCCTGCATCTATCGCACCTTCCTAAGGACCATACCCCCCTTCCCCTGTGGATCTCATGTAAGCTTGTAACTATTCTTAGATTCACATTTGCCCTGGATTCAGTTCTTGTCATGGGCAGCGAGAGTACGCCCCCTCCTTCCCGTTCATCTCTTCCCTGCTCATCATCACACCTGAGGGAGAGGACACACCTGCGCGCTCTCATCAGCCAGCGTACTTAAGGAGGCATCCTTCAGTGACTCAGCGCAAGCTCGGCTGGGTATACTGCCGCTGAAAGACAGCGAGTCATCATAACAATGGTAAAAGAAATTATTAACCTGTGTGCTTTTTCCATTGTGCAGGCTGCTGCCTTCGTGCGGGTGTGTTACTGAGGGCTGCGTGCGCTCTCCTGCCACTTCGTCTCCCACGATGGTAACCTCCACCTGGTCAGGCTCCACCAGCAGTCCCCTACCCTGCTGGTTCATCTGTTCCCCGCTGGAGTCCTGCCAGTGCTCCCTCAGAGCCCGCATAAGTGGTAATTTGGCTCGCCCATTTTCCCTTTCTCCATTCCTCTGGTTACAGCTCTCATTCTCTCTCCACAGGCCCATTCCTCTGGCAAGTGACTGTTTTGTAGCAGTGCATTTTTTGCTATTTAATAAAAGATTCAAATGTGTGTACTGTTTGATTGTTTCTTTGTTGCTGCACCTTGCACGTGGGCTGAATCATCTAATCAGTCATGACAGTCCTCTACTCTGTGTATCCAGCCTCCTGTTCTCCAGATCCTCTAGCCCAGCATCCACCCTGGAAGGAACAATTCAAGTGAGTCAATATTCAATATCAAACAATATTCAACAAACCAACAACCACAGGAAACTCCCTGGACCTGGGGTCAACCAATACTCACCGTTGTCAGGAGGTGGTGGTATAAAACAAGACACTCTCACTCAACAAAGCCATGTCTGCACTCACCTTCACCTATCTGCCTTCACTTATTTCACTTTTTTTGGGGGGAGGGGGATTGGCTACACATTTTTAAGTGATTAAGGTTAAAAACATGGTTAGGGTGAGGTGCTCCTTACAGTAAAGGTTAAGGTTTTAGTAGGGTGAGGGAGACTCACTGAGATTAACCCCAGAACACTTTCGCTATAAAAAGTAACACCATCACTTTCTCTGGGTAATTTTTACCCGATATAATATATCCAACAAAAAGTACTTGTCATAAAAAATAGATCAAAATATGACAACACATGATAAATTAGAGTGGTTTTCTTTTATTTTCAACTGTGGCATGTGTAACAAAATGAAAAAAAAATGTCATAGGAGGACCCCCATAAAATGCTCCAAAATTACTGAAAAATTAGGAATTCATGAACAAAAAAATCCTAAAAAAAAAAATAATGATACTGGAAACTTGGTCTTTGGTCCACCCATTCCTGGGACATGTGAGACTTCCCTGGTGAAGGCACAGACTCCTTGACACACGAACAGCTGCAGGAGAGAGGAACAAAAAAGGATATTTTTTGAGTGGGTAAAAACGACAAATTGACTAAAATATTGTTTTCACCATATGAATTCCCTTTGAAATCACCACTTTGTGATATTTATTCATAACCACTGCACTAAATAAGGATAGCATGCAAATTCCACGACCACTTTTACTTACCTATTCCTTACAAGCAGTCTCACATGTCCCAGGAACAGGTGGAGCAAAGACCAAGTTTCCAGTATCATTTTTTTTTTAGGAATTTTTTGTTCATGAATTCCTAATTTTTCAGTAAAGCATGTCCTCCTATGACATTTTTTTTCATTTTGTTACATATGCCACAGTTGAAAATAAAAGAAAACCACTCTAATTTATCATGTGTTGTCATATTTTGATCTATTTTTTATGACAAGTACTTTTTGTTGGATATATTATATCGGGTAAAAATTGCCCGGCGAAAGTGATGGTGTTACTTTTTATAGCGAAAGTGTTCTGATTTTATACACTAACACTATCACCAGGTGAAATCCACCCAAAACGTAAAGAAAGAAATGTAAGGAAGGTAAAGACATCTTTCTATTTTATTTTTTGTCTTTTATATGAACAAAAGATAAATAATTCAAAGAAGACAAAATGAACCTATTTGACGCAAAACGTACTTTACCCTCTAGAGGCATTTTCTGCACTTCTTTGAGCTTGTTTTTATATCCACTTATCTAACTGCACACACTTGGATGTTTGTTCATCATGTGTCTCTGGTGTGTACAATAATTTTCACGTCATTATCAGCCTCCCAACATCATCTCTAAGAGTCGCCAGCAGAAAAATAACAGAAGTTGCCGCGGGGCTGCGCATATCTCCACGGTAATTTCATTCTTGATACATCTGAAATTTTCAATGGAAAAGGGCATATGCCATGTTTTTGTGCATAAGTACCCTTTGCACATGAGACCCCTGGTCTCTCAATAATTTCTCAAGGATATTTCAAAGACCTACAGATTGCCATGAAAATCTTCCAAGAATCTCCCAAATATTTACACAGAAAAGACTTTTGGAGGCTTTAGGAGATTGTTGAGAGATCAGGTCAATGTTTGATCTCTCAATGGTCATCCAATGATCTCCGTCGGTGTAAAGATGCCCACAAACATCAGAGGCTTAAGCAATGGAAACATGTTGAGTCATATGCCTTACTTTCATGGACAATGTTTCCACTTTTCTTATCCTTTTAGCAGTTATTATAACACGTCAAACCTGGCCTTAAACTTTTAGTTTTAACTCACGAAAAGCCCCAAAGTTATAAACAACAGTCAAAATGTCCTCATCCTCCAAAATGTGACACTCTCAAGAGTAAATCTCATTGTTCCAAACAAAGCCAGCCTGAGTATATGTCTGTGTGTGTGTTCCCCGTGCTGGAGGCTATGTAGCTGCTTCCTCCAGCAACCTTCCAACATGTACTGATGATAAATGCTGGGAAACGCATTCTCTCTCTCTCTCTCTCTCTCTCTCTCTCTCTCTCTCTCTCTCTCTCTCTCTCTCTCTCTCTCTCTCTCTCGTGCGCATGCGTGGGCGTTTGTGGGAGCAGGGGTGTGGAGTGGTGTCGAGTGAGTACTTTAAACTTTGTATTTTCTAACTTTTTCTCTATCTTGTGTGTTTGAGGTGTGTGTGTTTAATATAGTGGGTTGAGTGTGTGTGTGCTGGGGTGTGAGTGTTGGAGTGAGTGTGTGGGGGAACGGTAGCTTCTGCTGCCGGTTTTTCCCGGCCGGCATCATGCCGGTGATTGATGGTGGTGTGGAGTTTGAGCGCTTAACCCGGCGTCATGGTGTGAGAATCCTCCCGACAGTTCCCTGTTCTGTGGAGGAGGCCAGCCTCGCTGTAGGACAGGTGGTTGGGCATGGCAGCATAAAATCAGCATCGAGGATGAACAGCGCAATTGTGATCTTTCTGGATTCGACTGAGAAAGCTGATCAGGTGGTGGCACAGGGAGTGGTCATAGGTGACACTTTTACTCCCGTTTTACCGCTGGCGAATCCGTCTAGGAGGATCACCATCTCAAACGCTCCTCCTTTCGTTAAAAATGATCAGCTGATTAGAGAGTTGTCCCGTTTTGGCCAGGTTGTGTCCCCTATCAGAATGGTCTCTCTGGGTAGTAAATCACCCCTGCTGAAGCATGTTGTATGTCATAGGAGGCAGTGTTTCATGGTGTTGAAAGACAGCTCTGCTGAACTGAACGCGTCTTTTAATTTCAGGATTGACGGCTTTAGCTACTTGGTGTTTGCAACATCTGAAACCATGAAGTGTTTTGCGTGTGGCGCAGAAGGCCATCTTATTAGGTCATGTCCTGAAAAGGCGAACACAAAGAGCACTGGCGGTAAGAAAGGTGACGCCGCTGTTTCTGGTGGTCCGGAGGGTAGCGCTACATGTGGTGCGGCGGATGCCGCTGCGGCGCCCGCTTCTGCTGAGGCGGTCGTGTCCGCTTCTACTTCTGCGGGGGCGTCCGCGTCCGCGTCCGCGTCCGCGTCCGCTTGTGCTGGGGCGGCCGCGGCCGCCTCTGCTGGGGTGGCCGCGGCGGGCGCGGTAGTTGTCCCCCCAAACAGTGATGGTGGGGAATTTCTGTCTGGCGGCAGCTCTGATCATTGTGACGAGCCTGTCGCCCGGGGTAGACAGGTGGAGGGTGTAAGTAAAAGTGCAGTTAAACGAAGGAACGTGAATGAACAGACTTTGCAGGCGGGGGAGGAGCGGTTTGAGGCTGTAGCGGACACACAGAGCAAACACTGCATGACAAACGTTGCGTTTCATGAAGAAATGCAGGAATGTAGTTTTGTTGAAGAGGATCCTTTTAAAGCTGCACAAAAAAGGAAAAGTGCGGAAAACTTGCAGAGCTCTGCTAAATCTAGTAGGGTTGGGAATTTAGATTTACTGAATGAGAGCGCTTCTGACGAAAGTGGAGATGAGTCTGAACTGATGCAGACGCAGACGCAGGAGGAGCAAAGCTCCTATTGTTTTGCTAAAATTAGACAATTTCTCCAGGTGACTAAGGGGAGCAGAGCTGTGAAAGTGGAAAATTACTTTCCAGATCTGGAGTTATTTGTGGCATCAGCTCGCAAGCTGATGAAACCGAATGATGGGAATGAGACTTTTACTGATCAGGAAATTTTTCGTTTAAAGAAACTGGTTGTCAAACTGAAATCACAAATTACTAACAGTCATGTTGACTCTTAGTTTGTTTCTTCCCTTTTATGCTATGTGTGTGTTTTTTTACTGTACCTTATTTTTATCCTTTTTAATGCCCCACCTTAGAATTGGCACTCTTAATATAAACGGGGCCAGGGATGATGTAAAAAGGGCCTCTTTATACAAGCTTTTTAATTTAAAGGCACTTGACGTGCTGATGGTCCAGGAGACTCACAGCACTGTAGACATTGAGTGCCAGTGGAGAAAAGAGTGGGATGGCTGCATTTTTTTTAGCCACAAATCCAATAATAGTGGAGGGGTGGCTGTACTTTTCTCTCGGGGTCGTGTGCCTGTCTCTTATGAGGTAGAAGAGGTGGTGAAAGGACATGTACTCTTGCTAAAGGTACAGCTTGAAAATGTAAACTTGGTTCTTATAAACGTGTATGTGCCAACCCAGAGAGCAGAAAGGATCAGGGTCTTTAATATGCTATCAGATACGGTTAGATCCTGTAATCCAAATAGTTTTTTATTTCTGGGGGGTGATTTTAACTGTACATTAAACCACAGACTGGACAGGAACCATCAGGAACCTCACCCTGCTTCTGCCAATAGGCTGAGGGAACTAGTGAAGGCGCATGAAATGGCCGATGTGTGGAGATCACATCATGGGGACCAGAGGCAGTACACCTGGAGCCATGCTAAAGATAACCTCTTATCTATGGCTAGGTTAGACCGTTTCTATGGTTTTAAACACCAAATGAGTGTTTTTAAAAATAGTTGTATCTGTCCTGTTGGTTTCACTGATCACTGCCTGCTGATTTGTTCTGTTTTCATTGAAAATGTAAAGTGTAAGAGTGCTTTTTGGCATTTTAATAATACACTTTTAAATGATGTGTTTTTTAAGGGAGTTTTTCATGATGTATGGAAGTCACACAGGGAACAAAAACCCTCTTTTAGTTCTCTCCAATTGTGGTGGGATTTTGGTAAGGCCCAGATAAAACAACTCTGCCAACAGTACACTCAAAATGTCACTCGTAGCTTGACCCAATCCTTGAAAGTTCTGGAGACTGAGGTGGTAGAACTAGAGGAGTTGCTCAGTTCTACAGGAAAACAGGAGCACTTAGAGGCTCTCAAGTCAAAAAGGTCAGCCTTGGCTAGCTTGCTAGGGGTCACCGCACAGGGTGCTCTGGTCCGCTCACGCTACATGGATGTAGCTCTGATGGACTCGCCCTCCCAGTACTTTTTTGGACTGGAGGGGAAAAATGGACAGAGAAAGCTCATTCACTCCTTGTTGGGCGATGACGGGAGAACAATCTCCACAGCAGCAGAGATCAGGAAACACGCTGCTAGCTTTTACAGTGAATTGTTTAGAGCAGAGTGGAGGGAGGACACGTCACTGGGCCAGGTTTTCCTTGATGGTCTTCCAGTGCTCTCAGAGGACCTTGTTGCCGGCTTGGATGCTCCACTGTCTCTGTCTGAGCTGCATACGGCGCTAATGAGCCTCCAGAATGGAAAATCACCAGGCATAGATGGTCTCTCTGTGGACTTTTTTAAGGAATTCTGGCCCCTGCTTGGTCCAGACCTGCTGGAGGTTCTCCAAGATAGCTTGGAAAGGGGGACCCTACCCACGACCTGCAGGAGGGCCATCATCACACTGTTGCCGAAAAAGGGGGACCTCCAGAGCCTAAAGAACTGGAGGCCAGTCTCTCTGCTCTGCACAGACTACAAGATTCTCTCAAAAGCTCTGGCCCGAAGACTGAGAAAGGTGATGAGCGAGCTCATTCATGTAGACCAGACTTACTGTGTGCCTGGCAGGCTGATTAGTGACAACGTCACTTTAATTCGGGATATTTTGGAGGTCTCTGGTTCATTGGCGGTAGAAACTGGTTTGATTTCAATTGACCAGGAAAAGGCGTTTGATCGGGTTGAACACCAATATTTATGGACAGTTTTAACAGCTTTTGGGTTCAGCCCAGGCTTCATAGCCAGGATACGGGTCTTGTACAGTGACATTGAGAGTGTGCTGAAGATAAATGGGGGCCTGTCTGCCCCTTTAAAAGTCCAGAGGGGGGTTCGGCAGGGCTGCCCTCTCTCAGGGATGCTGTACTCCCTCGCCATAGAGCCTTTGCTTCACTGCCTGAGAAGGGATCTATCAGGAGTTACTTTTCCTGGCTGTGACACCACGTTCAAGCTGTCGGCCTATGCAGATGATGTAGTCATTCTGCTAAACAAGCAGAGTGACATTGACGTTCTGGTTAGGAGTGTCAATCTTTTTGGCCAACTTTCCTCTGCAAAGATAAACTGGGGAAAAAGCGAGGCTCTGATGGTGGGGGAGAAACTAGAAAATCAGCTTACGCTGCCGGGTGGGTTGATTTGGAAAAAAGGAGGTTTTAAGTATCTTGGTGTCTTTATTGGAAATCAGCAGTTTGAGCAAAAAAATTGGGATGGGGTCATAGAGAAAATTAACGGGAGGCTAAACAAGTGGAAGTGGCTAATGCCAAGAATATCTTTTAGAGGAAGAGTGCTCATTTTAAATAATCTTGTTTCCTCATCCCTGTGGCACCGCCTCATGTGCATGGACCCCCCTGCTGGTTTGTTGTCCAAAATTCAGTCTGTTTTGGTGGACTTTTTTTGGGGGGGTGGACTCCACTGGGTTCCTCAAGCCCTGTTATTTCTTCCCAAAGAGGAGGGGGGGCAAGGAGTGATTCATTTAGCTAGTAGAGGTGCTGCTTTTAGACTGACTTTCATACAGAGACTGCTGACGGGCCCCCAGGACCTGGTATGGAGGCCTTTGGCCTGTGTTATTTTACAGAGAGTCCTTGCGCTTGGGCTAGACCTCCCTGTGTTTTTAATGGATTTTAAGAACTCTAATGCACTGTCTTTGCCCAGTTTTTACCGCAGTCTCTTTTCAGTGTGGACTCTTTTTAAAAAACAAAGAGGGCCATGCGATTCCCTCTACTGGTTGTTGAAGGAGCCGCTGGTTTTTGGTGGTCGCCTTGGTGTCCTGCCGGGAGTTGGAAGGACCTTCCTTGATAGGCTGTGTTCCAGGAACATTCTCACTCTGAAGCAAGTGGTGGAACTGGCTGGTCCTGGCCTCAACAACGCCTCAGCTTTAGCAGCTCATCTTGGTGTCAGGTCGAATCGTTTCATCGATGGTCTTCTTGCACACTGGAAACAGGAGCTTCATGGACTTGAGCACTCCCTACTCTTGGACTTTTGCAATGTCACGCTGCAGCCAGAAAGCACTGACCCCTTTCCCTCTCTCACGCTCTATATGGACTTTGACGTCGCTCCTTGCTCCTTACTGGCATTCTGTGCTCCCACTGGTGTGGACTTTGGAGGAGCCAGTGGTAAGGCACTCTACAGACTGGTGGTGATGGCACTCAACAAGGACCGATTGAACACCTGTGTGGACACTCCTTGGAGAGCCTATTTTAAACTAGGAAAAGGGCATCGGCCTGCCTGGAGGGCTCTTTACAAAGCCCCTCTCCCTAAGAGGCATGGAGACTTACAGTGGAGGGTCCTGCATGGTATTATAGCTGTCAATGCTTTTGTTTCTGTGATTAACAGCAGTGTCAGTGATCAGTGTGTTTTTTGTTCCTCTAGGGAGACAGTTTTTCATTGTTTTATTGAATGTCAGCGCCTGAGTGGCCTCTTTGAACTTCTCACAAAACTTTTTCATATTTTTAAGGAAGTTTTCTCTAAGCAGGTTTTCATTTGTGGTTTTATGTACAATCGTCGTTTTAAGCAGAAGTGTCAACTACTGAACTTTGTTTTAGGGCAGGCAAAGTTGGCTATCTATGTAAGCCGGAGAAGAAAACTTGAAAATGTTGAGAATGATGTTGATGTCAAAATTTTATTTGTGAGGCTACTTAAAGCCAGAATCAGGCTGGACTTTCAGTTTTTTATGGGGAATGGGGATGTGGAAGGTTTCAGGACCCTCTGGTCCCTGGAGAATGTCCTCTGTTCAGTTCATGATGGACAGCTTTTTTTGGGGCGTTTTTTGGGGGATTAATTTTCTGTGTAACATAGCATGATATAGAAATTGTATTGACTGATGGACAAGTGTGTTTATTAAAGATCCTTTAAAAATCAAATCTCTCTCTCTCTCTCTCTCTCTCTCTCTCTCTCTCTCGTGCGCATGCGTGGGCGTTTGTGGGAGCAGGGGTGTGGAGTGGTGTCGAGTGAGTACTTTAAACTTTGTATTTTCTAACTTTTTCTCTATCTTGTGTGTTTGAGGTGTGTGTGTTTAATATAGTGGGTTGAGTGTGTGTGTGCTGGGGTGTGAGTGTTGGAGTGAGTGTGTGGGGGAACGGTAGCTTCTGCTGCCGGTTTTTCCCGGCCGGCATCATGCCGGTGATTGATGGTGGTGTGGAGTTTGAGCGCTTAACCCGGCGTCATGGTGTGAGAATCCTCCCGACAGTTCCCTGTTCTGTGGAGGAGGCCAGCCTCGCTGTAGGACAGGTGGTTGGGCATGGCAGCATAAAATCAGCATCGAGGATGAACAGCGCAATTGTGATCTTTCTGGATTCGACTGAGAAAGCTGATCAGGTGGTGGCACAGGGAGTGGTCATAGTTGACACTTTTACTCCCGTTTTACCGCTGGCGAACCCGTCTAGGAGGATCACCATCTCAAACGCTCCTCCTTTCGTTAAAAATGATCAGCTGATTAGAGAGTTGTCCCGTTTTGGCCAGGTTGTGTCCCCTATCAGAATGGTCTCTCTGGGTAGTAAATCACCCCTGCTGAAGCATGTTGTATGTCATAGGAGGCAGTGTTTCATGGTGTTGAAAGACAGCTCTGCTGAACTGAATGCGTCTTTTAATTTCAGGATTGACAGCTTTAGCTACTTGGTGTTTGCAACATCTGAAACCATGAAGTGTTTTGCGTGTGGCGCAGAAGGCCATCTTATTAGGTCATGTCCTGAAAAGGCGAACACAAAGAGCACTGGCGGTAAGAAAGGTGACGCCGCTGTTTCTGGTGGTCCGGAGGGTAGCGCTACATGTGGTGCGGCGGATGCTGCTGCGGCGCCCGCTTCTGCTGGGGCGGTCGCGGCCGCAACTGCGGCCGCGTCCGCTACCGCATCCGCGTCCGCTTCTACTTCTGCGGGGGCGTCCGCGTCCGCATCCGCGTCCGCGTCCGCGTCCGCGTCCGCTTGTGCTGGGGCGGCCGCGGCCGCCTCTGCTGGAGTGGCCGCGGCGGGCGCGGTAGTTGCCCCCCCAAACAGTGATGGTGGGGAATTTCTGTCTGGCGGCAGCTCTGATCATTGTGACGAGCCTGTCGCCCGGGGTAAACAGGTGGTGGGTGTAAGTAAAAGTGCAGTTAAACGAAGGAACGTGAATGAACAGA
Source organism: Pholidichthys leucotaenia (assembly GCA_020510985.1). Taxonomy (NCBI): domain Eukaryota; kingdom Metazoa; phylum Chordata; class Actinopteri; order Cichliformes; family Pholidichthyidae; genus Pholidichthys; species Pholidichthys leucotaenia. The sequence continues at coordinate 395,448,429 of CM035841.1, forward strand.
CTTTGCAGGTGGGGGAGGAGCGGTTTGAGGCTGTAGGGGACACACAGAGCAAACACTGCATGACAAACGTTGCAGTTCATGAAGAAATGCAGGAATGTAGTTTTGCTGAAGAGGATCCTTTTAAAGCTGCACAAAAAAGAAAAAGTGCTGAAAACTTGCAGAGCTCTGCTAAATCTAGTAGGGTTGGGAAGTTAGATTTACTAGATGAGAGCGTCTCTGACGAAAGTGGAGCTGAGTCTGAAATGATGCAGACGCAGACGCAGGAGGAGCAAAGCTCCTATTGTTTTTCCAAAATTAGGCAATTTCTCCAGGTGACCAAGGGGAGCAGAGCTGTGAAAGTGGAAAATTACTTTCCAGATCTGGAGTTATTTGTGGCATCAGCTCGCAAGCTGATGAAACTGAATGATGGGAATGAGACTTTTACTGATCAGGAAATTTTTCGTTTAAAGAAACTGGTTGTCAAACTGAAATCACAAATTACTAACAGTCATGTTGACTCTTAGTTTGTTTCTTCCCTTTTATGCTATGTGTGTGTTTTTTTACTGTACCCTATTTTTATCCTTTTTAATGCCCCACCTTAGAATTGGCACTCTCAATATTAATGGGGCCAGGGATGATGTAAAAAGGGCCTCTTTATACAAGCTTTTTAATTTAAAGAAACTTGACGTGCTGATGGTCCAGGAGACTCACAGCACTGTGGACATTGAGAGCCATTGGAGAAAAGAGTGGGATGGCTGCATTTTTTTTAGCCACAAATCCAGTAGCAGTGGGGGGGTGGCTGTACTTTTCTCTAGGGGTTGTGTGCCTGTCTCTTATGAGGTAGAAGAGGTGGTGAGAGGTCATTTCCTCTTATTAAAGGTACAGTTTGAAAACGTGAACTTCGTTTTTATAAACGTGTATGTGCCAACACAGAGAGCAGAGAGGATCAGGGTCTTTGACGTGCTTTCGGATACGGTTAAGTCCTGTGATCCAAATAGTTTTTTATTTCTGGGGGGTGATTTTAACTGTACATTAAACCACAGACTAGACAGGAACCATCAGGAGCCTCACCCTGCTTCTGCCAATAGGCTGAGAGAACTGGTGAAAACACATGAAATGGCCGATGTGTGGAGATCACATCATGGGGACCAGAGGCAGTACACCTGAAGCCATGTCAAAGATAACCTTTTATCTATGGCTAGGTTAGACCGTTTTTATGGTTTTAAACATCAAATGAGTGTTTTTAAAAATAGTTGTATCTGTCCTGTTGGTTTCACTGATCACTGCCTGCTGTTTTGTTCTGTGTTTATTGAAAATGTAAAGTGTAAGAGTGCTTTTTGGCATTTTAACAATACACTTTTAAATGATGTGTTTTTTAAAGAGGTTTTTCATGATGTTTGGAAGTCACACAGGGAACAAAAACCCTCTTTTAGTTCTCTCCAATTGTGGTGGGATTTTGGTAAGGCCCAGATAAAACAACTCTGCCAACAGTACACTCAAAATGTCACTCGTAGCTTGACCCAATCCTTGAAAGTTCTGGAGACTGAGGTGGTAGAACTAGAGGAGTTGCTCAGTTCTACAGGAAAACAGGAGCACTTAGAGGCTCTCAAGTCAAAAAGGTCAGCCTTGGCTAGCTTGCTAGGGGTCACCGCACAGGGTGCTCTGGTCCGCTCACGCTACATGGATGTAGCTCTGATGGACTCGCCCTCCCAGTACTTTTTTGGACTGGAGGGGAAAATGGACAGAGAAAGCTCATTCACTCCTTGTTGGGCGATGACGGGAGAACAATCTCCACAGCAGCAGAGATCAGGAAACACGCTGCTAGCTTTTACAGTGAATTGTTTAGAGCAGAGTGGAGGGAGGACACGGCACTGGGCCAGGTTTTCCTTGATGGTCTTCCAGTGCTCTCAGAGGACCTTGTTGCCGGCTTGGATGCTCCACTGTCTCTGTCTGAGCTGCATACGGCACTAATGAGCCTCCAAAATGGAAAATCACCAGGCATAGATGGTCTCTCTGTGGACTTTTTTAAGGAATTCTGGCCCCTGCTTGGTCCAGACCTGCTGGAGGTTCTCCAAGATAGCTTGGAAAGGGGGACCCTACCCACGACCTGCAGGAGGGCCATCATCACACTGTTGCCGAAAAAGGGGGACCTCCAGAGCCTAAAGAACTGGAGGCCAGTCTCTCTGCTCTGCACAGACTACAAGATTCTCTCAAAAGCTCTGGCCCGAAGACTGAGAAAGGTGATGAGCGAGCTCATTCATGTAGACCAGACTTACTGTGTGCCTGGCAGGCTGATTAGTGACAACGTCACTTTAATTCGGGATATTTTGGAGGTCTCTGGTTCATTGGCGGTAGAAACTGGTTTGATTTCAATTGACCAGGAAAAGGCGTTTGATCGGGTTGAACACCAATATTTATGGACAGTTTTAACAGCTTTTGGGTTCAGCCCAGGCTTCATAGCCAGGATACGGGTCTTGTACAGTGACATTGAGAGTGTGCTGAAGATAAATGGGGGCCTGTCTGCCCCTTTAAAAGTCCAGAGGGGGGTTCGGCAGGGCTGCCCTCTCTCAGGGATGCTGTACTCCCTCGCCATAGAGCCTTTGCTTCACTGCCTGAGAAGGGATCTATCAGGAGTTACTTTTCCTGGCTGTGACACCACGTTCAAGCTGTCGGCCTATGCAGATGATGTAGTCATTCTGCTAAACAAGCAGAGTGACATTGACGTTCTGGTTAGGAGTGTCAATCTTTTTGGCCAACTTTCCTCTGCAAAGATAAACTGGGGAAAAAGCGAGGCTCTGATGGTGGGGGAGAAACTAGAAAATCAGCTTACGCTGCCGGGTGGGTTGATTTGGAAAAAAGGAGGTTTTAAGTATCTTGGCGTCTTTATTGGAAATCAGCAGTTTGAGCAAAAAAATTGGGATGGGGTCATAGAGAAGATTAACGGGAGACTAAACAAGTGGAAGTGGCTAATGCCAAGAATATCTTTTAGAGGAAGAGTGCTCATTTTAAATAATCTTGTTTCCTCATCCCTGTGGCACCGCCTCATGTGCATGGACCCCCCTGCTGGTTTGTTGTCCAAAATTCAGTCTGTTTTGGTGGACTTTTTTTGGGGGGGTGGACTCCACTGGGTTCCTCAAGCCCTGTTATTTCTTCCCAAAGAGGAGGGGGGGCAAGGAGTGATTCATTTAGCTAGTAGAGGTGCTGCTTTTAGACTGACTTTCATACAGAGACTGCTGACGGGCCCCCAGGACCTGGTATGGAGGCCTTTGGCCTGTGTTATTTTACAGAGAGTCCTTGGGCTTGGGCTAGACCTCCCTGTGTTTTTAATGGATTTTAAGAACTCTAATGCACTGTCTTTACCCAGTTTTTACCGCAGTCTCTTTTCAGTGTGGACTCTTTTTAAAAAACAAAGAGGGCCATGCGATTCCCTCTACTGGTTGTTGAGGGAGCCGCTGGTTTTTGGTGGTCGCCTTGGTGTCCTGCCGGGAGTTGGAAGGACCTTCCTTGATAGGCTGTGTTCCAGGAACATTCTCACTCTGAAGCAAGTGGTGGAACTGGCTGGTCCTGGCCTCAACAACGCCTCAGCTTTAGCAGCTCATCTTGGTGTCAGGTCGATTCGTTTCATCGATGGTCTTCTTGCACACTGGAAACAGGAGCTTCATGGACTTGAGCACTCCCTACTCTCGGACTTTAGCAATGGCACGCTGCAGCCAGAAAGCATTGACCCCTTTCCCTCTCTCACGCTCTATATGGACTTTGACGTCGCTCCTTGCTCCTTACTGGCATTCTGTGCTCCCACTGGTGTGGACTTTGGAGGAGCCAGTGGTAAGGCACTCTACAGACTGGTGGTGATGGCACTCAACAAGGACCGATTGAACACCTGTGTGGACACTCCTTGGAGAGCCTATTTTAAACTAGGAAAAGGGCATCGGCCTGCCTGGAGGGCTCTTTACAAAGCCCCTCTCCCTAAGAGACATGGAGACTTACAGTGGAGGGTCCTGCATGGTATTATAGCTGTCAATGCTTTTGTTTCTGTGATTAACAGCAGTGTCAGTGATCAGTGTGTTTTTTGTTCCTCTAGGGAGACTGTTTTTCATTGTTTTATTGAATGTCAGCGCCTGAGTGGCCTCTTTGAACTTCTCACAAAACTTTTTCATATTTTTAAGGAAGTTTTCTCTAAGCAGGTTTTCATTTGTGGTTTTATGTACAATCGTTGTTTTAAGCAGAAGTGTCAACTACTGAACTTTGTTTTAGGACAGGCAAAGTTGGCTATCTATGTAAGCCGGAGAAGAAAACTTGAAAATGTTGAGAATGATGTTGATGTCAAAATTTTATTTGTGAGGCTACTTAAAGCCAGAATCAGGCTGGACTTTCAGTTTTTTATGGGGAATGGGGATGTGGAAGGTTTCAGGACCCTCTGGTCCCTGGAGAATGTCCTCTGTTCAGTTCATGATGGACAGCTTTTTTTTGGGGCGTTTTTTAGGGGATTAATTTTCTGTGTAACATAGCATGATATAGAAATTGTATTGACTGATGGACAAGTGTGTTTATTAAAGATCTTTTAAAAATCAAAATCTCTCTCTCTCTCTCTCTCTCTCTCCTTCTTTTAGATTTTATTTGAGTGGTGGTTGCCAACCAGCTTACAGGTGCATTACTGCCATGCACTCCCCTCTGTATCATCATTGCTACATTAAAGCATCCCTCATTCTCTCTCTTTCTCTCTCTCGCTCTCTCTGTTCTTACATTTTTGAATTGTACAATAAAACCATTTTTTAAAACTCAAACTCTCTCTCTCTCTCTCTTCTCTCTCTCTGAGTGGGCGTGGTCGTGAGTGTGAGCTGGGAGCGTGTGACAGAGTGAATGAGTAGTCTCAAACTTTTCTCTATCTTTTTGTGTTTAAGGTGTTTTTTTGTTAAATAATCTTAAGTTTCGTTGTTTTCTGTAGCTGGGGTGGGGTAGGTGTTCTGGGAGGGGGGTTTTCTGCTGCCAGCTTTGCTGGTCAGCATGGTTTTGGAGCGAGGCTACAGGTTCGAGAAGCTGACACACCAGCATGCTGTCAAATTAGCTCTGGCTGTCAGCTGCTCAGTGGAAGAATGTAGTCTGGCTGTGGGGGAGTTGGTCTGCTATGAATGTGTCAGGTCGGCTTCCAGAATGAATAATGCCGTGGTAATTTTTCTAGACAGTGTTGAAAAAGTTAATCAGGTGGTGGAGAGCAGAGTTGTAATTAAAGACACACCGGTTCCTGTTCTGTCTCTGGTAAATCCCGCAAAAAGAATTACAATATCAAATGTCCCACCGTATTTAAAGAATGAGCTGTTGGAGAAGGAGTTGTCGAGATATGGGCAAATTTTGTCTCCTATTAAACACATCCCTCTGGATTGTAAGTCCCCGCATTTGAAGCTTGTCATGTCTTTTAGACGACAGGTGCTCATGATTTTAAAGAATAGCGAGGAAAGCCTCAACCTCATATTTAAGTACCGGATTGACAGCTTTGCTTATACCATCCACATCACATCTGAAGTGTTTTGGCTGCGGAATGGAGGGGCATTTGATTCGATCATGCCCTCAGGGAGCGGTGGGTGATCCCTCAGGGGAGGCCGCTAGTGTGGCCTCACCGATGGGCGCCGTGGCCGCGGGGCCATCTGGCAACGGGGCGGTTTTGCCGCCCTCCGAGGCTGCTAGTGCAGTCGCGCCGTTGGGCGCTTCGGCCGAGGCCGCGGGGCCATCTGACAGCGGGGCGGCTTTGCCACCCTCCGCGGCCGGCCTGTCAGTCATAAACGGAACAACAACAAAAGTTAAAGTACATTGCAGGGCTAATGCACAGACCGACATTGTGGACAAGGGTGAGATTATCGAGAGGGATCACGCTCAGGATCAGACAGATGAGCCAAATGAGGCACAAGTGGAAGGTGGGACCATAAAGATGATTATAAAACCACAGCACAGGGTGAGTGAAAAACAAGAAGAGACAGCTACCAGGGTGGCTGAATCAGTGTTGGAGGATGAGAATAACACTGAAATAGATGAAGAGTTATCTAAAGTTTCAGTTAAATGGAAGAATTTGGAAAACAAACAGCAGATGAGTAAAGTGAAAAGGGTTGAAAAAGAAAGTTCTGAGGCTTCTCTATCTCAACCAGATCCGTATGCTAGGTCTGAGATAGAGACTGACGGTGAAAGCAGTGATGATGTGGCCAGTGGAGGTGGCTACCCCTTCACAAAAATAAAGAAGTTTTTGCAGGACACTAAGCTGAAAACTTTTTTGTGACCTAAAACGCTTTGTTGACTTTGCTCAAGCCTACATGAAAAATAGGGGAGAGCTTGAGCAGGAAAGCTTCACTGATCAAGAAAGCTACATACTAAAAAAGCTTGTACTAAAAGTTAAGAACCAAATTGCCCAAGATGAGTAGTTTTTATTGCTCATTTTTTCTTCTGTTTTTGTATTGGTTTTGCCCTTTTATACACGTGTAGTTTTAATTTTGGCACACTCAATATCAATGGAGCAAGAGAAATGTCCAAGTGAGCGTGTGTTTTTACTCTTGCAGAATGTAAGAGAATTAATGTTCTGTTTGCTCAGGAAACTCATAGTTCTGAGGACAATGCTGCTGACTGGAGGAGGGAATTTCAAGGAGAAGTTATCCTCAGTCACAAAAATAGCAGCAGTGGTGGAGTTGGTATTTTATTTTCTCGAGATTTTATTCCACTTTCTTATGACATTGATGAGATAATTGCAGCCCACATTTTAAAAGTTCAAGCTGTTTTTGAGAATGTGAAAGTTGTTTTTATAAATGTGTATGCTCCAACTGTAGGCACAGAAAGATTAGCCTTTTTAAATATTTTAAATGACACGATCAAAAATTGCAGTAATGATGTCTTTTTGTTTGTGGGAGGTGATTTTAACTGTACAGAAAATCCTTTCATGGACAGGAATCACCCAGAGCCACATGCTGCATCCAAGAGAAGTTTAAAGGGTCTGATAGAAGCTCATGATCTGTGTGATGTGTGGGGAAATTTTCATGGTAAGGCTAGACAGTACACGTGGAGCCATAGTAAGGACAATATCCTGTCCTTAGCTAGACTAGACAGGGTTTGCAGTTTTAAGCACAATTTCAGCATTTTTAAAAGTTCTTTTATAGTCCCTGTTGGCTTTACAGATCACTCTCTGGTTCAGCGTTGTGTTTTTATCAAGAATATAAAGTGCAGTAATGCATACTGGCATTTTAACACATCACTTTTATGGGATAATAGTTTTAAAACTGTTTTTTTTTGTTTGTTTTTTTTTTGGAGTGATTTTAAATTAACAAAACCAAAGTTTAATTCTTTGCAGCAGTGGTGGGATGTAGGGAAGAGTCAAACAAAGAATCTGTGCCTACAGTATACTCACAATGTCTCTGGAGACTTGGCCAGGTCTGTCAGGGACCTGGAGAGAGAGGTAGTGGAGCTGCAGTCTTTGGCAGGCTCCACAGGAGAAAGAAGACATTTTGAGGCCCTCAATGGCAAAAAGTCTGTTTCAACTGTCTGTGCTGATCTGTTCACACTCTGACAGGCAGCGAAAAGTAAGCTAGGAGCAGGAAGACAAAAGAAGAGGAAAACAGCAGCCTTGTGTGTAGCAGAATGGAATGTACGCACTCTGTTGGACAGAACAGCATCACAGCACCCAGAAAGACAGACCGCCCTTGTGGTCCTGGAAATGAACAGGTACAATGTAGACATAGCTGCACTTAGTGAAACAAGATTGCCTGGATATAACAGCTTGGAAGACCATGGGTACATCTTCTTTTGGAGTGGGCGATCAACTCAAGAAAGGAGAGAAGCAGGAGTGGGCTTTGCAGTTAGAAAGGAGATAGCAGCAATGCTTGATGAGGAACTGGTGCCAATCAATGACAGGATAATGACTATGAGACTCCCACTACAGCGGAAGATGCATGCCACACTCATCAGTGTATATGCCCCAACAATGACCAACACAGAGGAGGTGAAGGAAGAGTTCTATAGTGATTTACGTGAGACTGTCAGGTGTGTACCGACTGATGACAGGCTGATACTCGTTGGAGATTTTAATGCCAGAGTTGGTTCGGACACTGATAAATGGAAAGGAGTGCTAGGCAGTCATGGAGTAGTCAAATGCAATGCTAATGGAGAGCTTCTACTTGCACTATGTTCAGAGTACAACCTTGTGATAACCAACACTCTGTTTAAGCACAAGGACACACACAAGAAGACATGGATGCACCCAAGATCCAAGCACTGGCACTTTTTTAGACTACATCATAGTCAGGCAGAGAGACATAAGGGATGTATTGGACACCAGAGCAATGAGAGGCATGGACTGTGGTAGTGATCATGTTATGATGAAATCTAGATTAAAGATTTGGAGATGAAAACAGCACTGCAGGACGGGTGTGAAGCCACCACAGAAGCTAAACACTAGTGCACTGAAAGGCCAAAAGAAGCAGGAAGAACTTACACAAGAATTGGATGAAAACTTGAAAGACTAGGACAGCATCAACTCAGAGAATGACATAGAAGAGAAATGGGCAACACTGAAGGATATGATGTATCAGACTGCGAGTGATGTATTAGGCCACCTTGAGAGGAAACATCAAGATTGGTTTGATGAGCATGATGAACACCTGAAGAAACTACTAGAAGCGAGGAATACAGCTAGGCAGGAAAACCTACAGTGTAACAAGGTCAAAGAAGAAGAAATACTCAAAGGCTCAGAGTGAGCTACAGAAGTACACCAGAGAGACGAAGTCCAACTGGTGGGATGAAAAAGCGGAGGGACTTCAAACTGCGGCAGACAGGAAGGACATGAAAACAGTCTTCACAGGTTTGAGAGAAATCTACAGCCCTAAACCAAGAGGACTGATCCAACTAAAGGCTATGGATGGTGAAACGGTTTTGCGGGGGAAATACAAGATCCTGGACAGATTTGCAGACCACTTTGACCAACTACTAAACAACCCTGGAGATCTCACTGAAGAGGCTAAAGAAGCTCTAGTGCAGCGACCAGCTGTATCAAGTCTGGATGAACCACCAAATTTTGATGAACTAATGGCAGCTATCAGGACAACACAGGATGGTAAAACTCCAGGAAGGGATGGAATTCCAGCAGAAGTGTGGAAATTTTGGTGCTGTTCAGCTGACCAGCTGCCTGCACAAGCTCATCCAAGAGATATGGGATGCCCAGAAAGTACCTCAAGACTGGAAGGATGCAAGTATTGTGCCTTTGTTCAAGAAAGGTGACAGGAAAGATTGTGGAAATTACCGAGGTATATCACTGCTAGCCACTGTTGGTAAGATTCTCTCATGTGTACTACTGAACAGATTCAATGAACACATCTCGCACAATGTACTACCGGAAACCCAGTCTGGCTTTAGAAGTGGAAGAAGCACAATGGACATGATTTTCTGCTTGAAACAGGTTCAAGAAAAGTGTATCGAACAGAACATGCTGCTTTATGTAGTCTTCATAGACTTCAGTAAAGCCTTCAATTCTGTTTTGTGACAAGGACTTTGGCAGGTACTCAAGAAATATGGCTGTACAGAGAAGTTTGTCAGCCTGATTGAGGCACTCCATACAGGTATGCAAGCAAACGTGGCAATAAGTGGTTCAGTATCTAAAGACTTTTCAGTAAGCAACGGGGTGAAACAAGGGTGTGCGCTGGCACCTACACTCTTCTTGCTATATCTGGCAGCCATGCTTGAAGTGGCCTTCAAAGACACTTCAGAAGGAGTATACTGTACATTCAAACAAGGAAAGAAGCAGACCTGTTCAATGTGGCACAGGTTAAAGCTAAGAGTAAGACATCGACAAAGGTAGTAAGAGAAATGCTCTTTGCCGACGACAGTGCTCTAGTTGCACACAGTGTGGAAGATATGCAATCTTTAGTGGAGAAATTTGCAAGAGCAGCTAGCCAATTCAGCCTTCAAATCAACATCAAGAAGACAGAGTGCCTTTATCAATCACCAAAGTTCCAATTATCAACATCACTACCAGAAGAGATCAGCATTGGTACAGAGCCACTAGTCAAGTGCAAGACTTTCAAGTATCTAGGGAGTACTGTTTCAAAGAATGCTAGGCTGGAGGATGAACCATCTCTCAGAATGGGAAGAGCGAGCGCTGTGTTTGGAAACTTGAGGGAGAGAATGTGGAACATTCGACATGTGTCTATACATGTGAAATGCAAAGTGTACAGAGCGACAGTACTGGCTACTCTATTGTACGGTGCTGAAACTTGGACTGTCTACAGAGTGCAGGTGAAGAAACTCCACGCGTACATGATGAGACACCTTCGAGCCATAATGAACATCTCATGGAAAGACAAGACAAACAACATAGAAGTGTTGAAACGAGCTGGTCTACCATCAATGGAGGACATGCTAACACAGATGAACCTGAGATGGCTCGGACATGTTGAGAGGATGGACCACCAGCATCTCCCTCGGCAGTTACTCTACTCACAGTTATGTGAGGGCAAACACAATCAGGGTAGACCAAGGCTCAGATTTAAAGACACTGTAAAAAGAAACTTGAAGAAGTTGGATATAGACAGGAGTTCCTGGCAGCGGAAGGCTAAGGACAGAGCTGTGTGGAGGAATCTGATCAGACCTAAATGAAACAGTCATTGTCGCCGATGACAGACTGGTGACTGATGATGACTGGGCGTGGCCGCTAGGGGCGCCATGGTACGCAGTAGGTTCCAGAACATCGCACTAATGGACACTCCATCTCATTTTTCTTTGGTTTGGAGAGAAAGAATGGTCAGAGAAGGATGATCCACTCTCTCAGCTCCGAAGATGGGCAGCTGATCCATGAGCCTTCAGAGATCCGTTGTTTTGCAGCTGCTTTCTATCAAGATCTTTTTAAGAAAGAGTTTGTTGAGAAGTCGCATGTGCTGAGTCTTTTTGACAGACTTGCCGAAGGTGATGGCTGGTATGAATGCAGAGCTGGGGGGTGAGATCACTCTGCAAGAACTATCAGTGGCTGTCCAATCTCTTCAGTGTATTAAAGCCCCAGGGATAGACGGTCTACCATCAGAGTTCTACAAGGCGTTTTGGTCTGACATCTGTGGGGACTTGTTGGAAGTACTGTCTGACAGTCTGCAGAAGGGTCACCTGCCCCTAAATTGTAGGAGCGCAGTCCCAAGAAAGGTGACCTGAAAGACATTAAAAACTGGTGTCCAGTGGCCCTCCTCTGTACTGACTACAAAATTTTCTCCTAAGTGTTGGCTAACAGATTGAAGAAGGTGATGGAGCAGGTGATACATGTAGACCAGACCTAATGTGTATTTGGTAGGTTGGTTACAGACATTTTTTTAATTTGTGATGTTTTGGACCTCTCCAGCTCATTGGTCAAGGAACTTGGTCTCATTTCAATAGACCAAGGGAAGGCGTTTGACTGAGTTGAACATCCATACCTTTGGCAGACACTAGAAGCCTTTGGTTTCAGCTCAGGTTTCATCGCCAAGATCCAGGCCTTGTATAGAGACATTGACAGTATTCTTAAGATTAATGGTTGTTTGAATGCTCCTTTCAAAGTTGAGAGGGGTATCTGACAGGTCTGCCCCCTCTCAGGTATGCTGTACTCTCTTGCCATCGAGTCCCTCCTTTATAAACTAAGGCAAGGCCTCACTGGTTTTAAAGTCCCCAACTCTGACTCTGTTTTTAAAGTGTTGAAGCGGCATGAAATAAAGCAGCGTTGGTGAAGTTTTAAGTAGAGTTTTATTAAATCATACCGCCGTCACGAGCTCCGCTCCCGGCGCCATGCATGCACGCCGGGAGTGAGCCCAGCGGCTCTCGAGCAAAGGGACACAATGTGTGTGTCCAGCAGCAGCAGTTGCAGAAGTGAGAATGAGAGAGAGAACATGGATTTCAGTGCAGTACTTATACCCAACTCAGACAATACATCAAAGGGTATTCACAGCAGTTGAGACATTTGTATTTAAGAGACATACATAACTATAGGCAGATTGCTGGCTTCTGCTCCAGCTTGCAGGACAAAGAGGTTACAAGGCACATCTACATATTGATCTCAGTCTCTAGGTCACAGTAAGGACAGGACGCATGAACACTATACATGAATGGCACATTAACATCTCAAAGCATGAATGGCACATTACATCTCAGTAGTGCAGCGGAAAAAACCAAGAGAAGCGAGCTGACTGTCCTTAGTCTGTTGTGGGGGTTAATCGAACCGCCACACGCTCCCCCCCAGAGGGCACGGCAGGGGGCTGAGACCTCGATAATCCATCTATGGGAGCGAGCTGTGGGAGAAGCTCGCTGCGGCGGAGGGGGAGGGAGGAGGGGGGTAGTAAGTGCTGGCAGGGGACGGTGAAATCGTCCGAGCCGCCAAAAATTGCTTGTTGCTCCGCGCGTCGAGAGGCTGTCCCGTTGCACGTGCGGAGATCACAAGAAGAAAAATTAGTCTCTGACTCCTCTCGTGGCCATGAAGAAAACAGGAGAGGCGAAGCTGCGTAGCGATTGGAAGAAAAAATAGAAGCAGAGGGACTTGGCTTGTTGACTTTAGGTGCAGGCATAACCCTAAAGCCTCGGGAACTGCAGACAGCTGAATTCCCCTTGTGTGCCGTGGCTAAGACCATAAAATCCAGTGAGCAAGCTGCGGGCCTCAGGTGTACGAGCAAGCCTGAAGGGCCAGTGTGCAGCAGAAGGAAGGTGGTCAGTGTAGCCGTATGTGTCCCGTGCGTGTTGCGCCGTCCTCGTAACTCCCCGGTGCGTGCGCCGGGGTTCCGTGATGGGTGGGCCAGCTGGAGAGAACCAGGGTCAGGAAACTTGGTGGAGATCGGCGCAGTCGGCGCCGAAAAACATCTATGATGAGCTGTGGCTGCAGATTAGTTATGGTGCGTTGGAGCGTTGAGGGGAGATAGACAATCTTTGTTCCTCAGGCTCGGGTAGATGAGTAGGATCACTGAGAGGGAGGAGTAGCGGTGAGAGGGAGAAAACGTTCTGCGTCCCTCGGCCGGTCCAGCGTGAACGTCCCAATCTCAGGCGAGGGTCATGCCATGACGCTTTTTGCAGTTTTCCCGGTCGTGGGTGATGTCCGGAGAGTAGCTCGCCTGTGTTGGCTCGGCGTCGAGGTCTCCCTGAAGCAGAAGGGAGGGCAGCTCATTTGCGTCAGGCTGCTGTGTTCGCTGGCAGCGTGTTTTTTTCAGCGTCGGGTCGCCAGCGTGGCCGTCCAGATCAGAAGGTTGCGTTGCACAAAGCGTGTGCATTCTCGGGGTCACCAGTGAAGCGGCATGAAATAAAGCAGCGTTGGTGAAGTTTTAAGTAGAGTTTTATTAAATCATACCGCCGTCATGAGCTCCGCTCCCGGCGCCGTGCATGCGCGCCGGGAGCGAGCCCAGCGGCTCTCGAGCAAAGGGACACAATGTGCATGTCCAGCAGCAGCAGTTGCAGAAGTGAGAATGAGAGAGAGAACATGGATTTCAGTGCAGTACTTATACCCAACTCAGACAATACATCAAAGGGTATTCACAGCAGTTGAGACATTTGCATTTAAGAGACATACATAACAATAGGCAGATTGCTGGCCTCTGCTCCAGCTTGCAGGACAAAGAGGTTACAAGGCACATCTACATATTGATCTCAGTCTCTAGGTCACAGTAAGGACAGGACGCATGAACACTATACATGAATGACACATTAACATCTCAAAGCATGAATGGCACATTACATCTCAGTAGTGCAGCGGAAAAAACCAAGAGAAGCGAGCTGACTGTCCTTAGTCTGTTGTGGGGGTTAACCGAACCGCCACAGTGTCTTCATATGCTGATGATGTTGTTGTTTTTATAAGAAATCAAAGTGATGTAGATTACCTTTTAAGAACTGTTAATTCTTTTGGTGAGTGCTCCTCAGTGACAGTGAATTTGGGTAAAAGTGAAGCTGCAATGATGGGGGGTAGACTACAAAAAATTGTCCTACCTGGTGGCCTTTCTTGGACACAATGTGGTTTTAAATATTTTGGTGTGTTTTTAGGAGATCGGGCTTTTACTGGGAAAAATTGGGAGTATATTTTGGAAAAAGTTGAAGGAAGATTAGAAAAAATGGAAATGGATTTTGCCAAACTTGTCCTTCAGAGGTCGTGTTTTAATCATTAACAACTTGATTGCTTCAATGCTGTGGAATCAACTGTCTTGTGTGGACCCTCCAACAAATTTGCTGGCCAGAATACAATCTATAATTGTGGACTTTTTCTGGGACCATCTTCCCTGGGTTCCACAGAACATCCTGTTTTTACCTAGGGAAGAAGGTGGTCAAGGACTCATCCATCTAGCCAGCAGTGGGGGGGGGGGGGGCGTCTTTCGCCTGCAGTTCATTCAGTGACTGCTGAGTGGCCCTCTCGATCTTGTATGGAGACCTATTGCCAGAGCTGTCCTGGCTGTCTGTGGGGGCTGGAACTAGAGGAGTCGTCGTTTTTAATGGATTTAAAGAACCAAAAACTTCCAGAACTTCCTCAGTTTTATCAAAGTGTTTTTAAAATCTGGGGACTTATTAAAAAGAACTCTCCCCAGGCTTCCTTGTCGCTTTTTTGGCTTTTAAAGGAATCACTTGTGTTTGGGACCCGTTTCGAAGTGGGCAATGTTTTAGGACCTTCTGTTTTTTAAAAAAAAAGTTCCTTTCTGCAAAGGTTACAACAGTGGGACACTTGATGAACTTATGTGGTCCTAACCTGGACAATGCTGTTGCCCTGTGCTCGGCTCTTGGTGATTCTTCAATCAGAGTTATACTAAGCTTGCTGAAAGATTGAAGAGACTGCCTCTCCACAGAAAAACACTCTGCCATTGTTTTACACTGCAAAGATTCTGTGCAAACTGCTGATGAGCCTTTTCCTTTTAGTGTTTTATCTCTTGATTTTAAAGATGGCACTTGTGTGTTTTTAAACTCTGAATACATTAACATTTGTGACTGTTATGGTAAAAAAAAATTAAAAAAAATGTATGGACTCTTGGTGAAAGTTCTAAATGTGAATAAATTAAAAGGTCGAGCTGACACACCATGGAGGAAACACTTGGGTTTGGGTTCAGAGGTGAGGCCTGCCTGGAAAGCACTCTATAAACCACCTTTAACTAAGAAGGTTGGAGACCTGCAATGGCGATTTTTACATGGTGCTGTGGCTGGAAATGCTTTTATCTCTATTTTAAACCCAAATGTTGTTGAGGTTGTCCATTTTGTCCTCAGAAACTGACTGTGTTCCATTGTTTTCTGGACTGTAACAAACTGCAATTGTTGTTTGTTTTTTTTGGGGGGGAAGCTGTTTTATCTGTTTGGAGAAGTCTTTTCCCTGCAGATTTTTATCTTGGGTTTTCCATACAGACATGTTGGTTTACATGATCAGGACTCGAATAATGACTGATTATAATTACTATCATCTGATGCAAAATGTCTATGTGGTGCTTTAAGCACATCCTGTGTTGTGTTGAGGGGAAAATTACCTATGGTGTGGCACTGATGTGAGAAGCAAGTTTTTGTATTAGTTTTCTTGGTTTAGTTGTTTGTGTCTTTGACTTCTTGTCAGTGAATTAATTTACTTGTCATTGCTTCTTTTAGTTGGAGTGTTTTTCTGTTGAACTTGTGACAATAAAGGTATATTGAAAAATCAAAACTCTCTCTCTCTCTCTCTCTCTCTCTCTCTCTCTCTCTCTCTCTCTCTCTGAGTGGGTGTGGTTGTGAGTGCGAGCTGAGAGCGTGTGACAGCGTGAGTGAATTATTTCAAACTTTTTCTCTATCTTTTCGTGTTTAAGGTGTTTTTTTGTTAAATAATCTTAAGTTTTGTTGTTTTCTGTAGCTGGGGTGGGGTAGGCGTTTTGGGAGGGGGGTTTCTGCTGCCAGCTCTGCTGGTCAGCACGGTTTTGGAGCGAGGCTCCGGATTCGAGACGCTGACACGCCGGCATGCTGTCAAACTGACACCGGCTGTCAGCTGCTCAGTGGAGGAGTGTAGTCTGGCTGTGGGGGAGCTGGTCGGTTATGAAAGCGTTAGATCAGCTTCGAGAATGAATAGCGCCGTGGTGATTTTCCTCGATAGTGTGGAAAAAGTTAACCGGGTAGTGGAGAGCGGGGTTGTGATTAAAGACACACTGGTTCCTGTTCTGTCTCTGGTGAATCCCGCGAAGAGAATTACCATCTCAAATGTCCCACCATTTTTAAAGAATGAGCTGTTGGAGAAGGAGCTGTCGAGACACGGGCAGCTTTTGTCCCCGATTAAGCACATCCCTCTCGGTTGTAAGTCCCCGCGTTTAAAGCATGTCATGTCTTTTAGGCGACAGGTGCTCATGATTTTAAAGAATAGCGAGGAAAGCCTCAACCTCGTATTTAAATACCGGATTGACGGCTTTGATTATACCATCCACGTCACCTCCGATAATATGAAGTGTTTCGGCTGCGGAATGGAGGGACATTTGATTCGATCATGCCCTCAGGGAGTGGGGGGTGATCACTCGGGGGAGGCCGCTAGTGCGGCCTCGGGGCCGTCTGGTGACAGAGCGGCTTCGCCGCCCTCCGAGGCTGATGGCGCTGCCGCGCCGTTGAGCGTTTCGACCGGAGCCGCGGGGCTGTCTGGCGGCGGCGCTTCGGCCGAGGCCGCGAGGCTGTCTGGCGGCGGGGCGGCTTTGCCGCCCTCCGCAGCCGGCCTGTCGATCATAACTGAAACAGCAACAAAAGTTAAAGCACATCGCGGGGCTGCTGCACAGACCAACATTGCAGACAAGGGTGAGATTACCGAGAGGGATCACGCTGAGGGTCAGACAGATGAGCCAAATGAGGCCCAGGTAGATGGTGGGACTAGAAAGATGAATATAAAAGCACAGCACAGGGTGAGCGAAAGACAGGAAGAGACAGCTACCAGGGTGGCTGAGTCAGTGTTGGAGGATGAGGATGACATCGAAATAGATGAAGAGTTATGTAAAATCTCCATCAAGCGGAAGAATTTGGAAACCAAACAGCAGAGGAGCAAAGTAAAAAGGGTTGTCAAAGACAGTTCTGAGGTTTCTCTATCTCAGCCAGATTCTTATGCTGGGTCTGAGATAGAGAGTGATGGTGAAAGTAGTGATGATGTGGCCAGTGGAGGCGATTACCCCTTCACAAAAATACAGAAGTTTTTGCAGGACACTAAGGGGTCCAGAATGGTTAAAGTTGAAAGCTTCTTCCCTGATCTAAAACGTTTTGTTGACTCTGCTCGGGTCTACATGAAAAATAGGGGAGAGCTTGAGCAGGAAAGTTTTACTGATCAGGAGGTCTACAGACTAAAAAAGCTTGTACTAAAAGTTAAGAACCAAATTGCCCAGGATGATTAGTCTTTTATCGCTCATTCTTTCTTTTCTGTTTTTGTATTGGCTTTGCCCTCTTATGTACATGTGTAGTTTTAATTTTGGCACACTCAACATCAATGGAGCAAGAGAAATGTCCAAGCGAGCGAGTGTTTTTACTCTTGCAGAATGTAAGAAAGTTAATGTTCTGTTTGTTCAGGAAACTCATAGTTCTGAGGACAATGCTGCTGACTGGAGGAGGGAATTTCAGGGTGAAATTATTCTTAGTCATAAAAGCAGCAAATGTGGTGGAGTGGGTATTTTATTTTCTCGAGATTTTATTCCACTTTCTTATGACATTGATGAGATAATTGCAGGCCACATTTTAAAAGTTCGAGCTGTTTTTGAGAATGTGAAAGTTGTTTTTTATAAATGTGTATGCTCCAACCGTAGGCACAGAAAGATTGGCCTTTTTAAATATTTTAGATGACACGATCAAAAATTGCAGTAATGATGACTTTTTATTTGTGGGAGGTGATTTTAATTGTACAGAAAATCCTCTTATGGATAGGAATCACCCAGAGCCACATGCTGCATCCAAAAGAGTTTTAAAAGGTCTCATAGAAGCTCATGATCTGTGTGATGTGTGGAGAAATTTTCATGGCAAGGCTAGACAATACACATGGAGCCATAGAAAGGACAATATTTTGTCCTTAGCTAGACTGGATAGGGTTTACAGTTTTAAGCACCATTTTAGCATTTTTAAAAGTGCTTTTATAGTCTCTGTTGGCTTCACAGATCATTCCCTGGTTCAGTGTTGTGTTTTTATCAAGAATATAAAGTGCAGTAGTGCATACTGGCATTTTAACACGTCACTTTTATCGGATAACAGTTTTAAAACTGCTTTTATGTTTTTTTGGAGTAATTTTAAATTAACAAAATCAAATTTTAGTTCTTTGCAGCAGTGGTGGGATGTAGGGAAGAGCCAAATAAAGAATCTGTGCCTACAGTATACTCGCAATGTCTCTGGAGACTTGGCCAGGTCTGTCAGGGACCTGGAGAGAGAAGTAGTGGAGCTGCAGTCTTTGGCAGGCTCCACAGGAGAAAGAGGACATTTTGAGGCCCTCAATGGCAAAAAGTCTGTTTTAACTGACCTACTGGGTGTGGCTGCCAGGGGCGCTGTGGTACGCAGTAGGTTCCAGAACATCGCACTAATGGACGCTCCATCTCATTTTTTCTTTGGTCTGGAGAGGAAGAATGATCAGAGGAGGATGATCCACTCTCTTAGCTCCGAGGACGGGCGGCCGATCCATGAGTCTGCGGAGATCCGTCGCTTTGCAGTTGCTTTCTACAAGGATCTCTTTAAGAAAGAATTTGTTGAGAATCCACATGCACTGAGTCATTTTTTGACGGACTTGCCAAAGGTGATGGCTAGCGTGAATGCGGAGCTGGAGAGCGGGATCACTCTGCAAGAACTGGCAGTGGCTGTCCAGTCTCTTCAGTGTGGAAAAGCCCCAGGGATAGATGGCCTACCAGCGGAGGTCTACAAGGCGTTCTGGTCTGACATCTGTGAGGACTTGCTGGAAGTACTGTCTGACAGTCTGCGGAAGGGTCCCCTGCCCCTAAGTTGTAGGAGAGCAGTCCTCACCCTCCTTCCAAAAAAAGGCGACTTGAAAGACATTAAAAACTGGCGTCCGGTGGCCCTCCTCTGTACTGACTACAAAATTCTCTCCAAAGTGTTGGCTACCAGACTGAGGAAGGCGATGGAGCAGGTCATACATGTAGACCAGACCTACTGAGTACCTGGTAGGTTGGTTACAGACAACATTTTTTTTTAATTCGTGATGTTTTGGACCTCTCCAGCTCATTGGTCAAAGAACTTGGTCTTATTTCAATAGACCAAGAAAAGGCGTTTGACCGAGTTGAACATCCATACCTTTGGCAGACATTAGAGGCCTTTGGTTTCAGCTCAGGGTTCATCGCCATGATCCAGGCTTTGTATAGAGACATTGAGAGTATTCTTAAGATTAATGGTGGTTTGAGTGCTCCTTTCAAAGTTGAGAGGGGTGTCCGACAGGGCTGCCCCCTCTCAGGTATGCTGTACTCTCTTGCCATTGAGCCCCTCCTTTGTAAACTAAGGCAAGGCCTCACTGGTTTTAAAGTCCCCAACTCTGACTCTGTTTTTAAAGTGTCTGCCTATGCTGATGACGTTGTTGTTTTTACAAGAAATCAAAATGATGTAGACTACCTTTTAAGAACTGTCGATCTTTTTGGTGAGTGCTCCTCAGCGAGAGTGAATTGGGGTAAGAGTGAAGCTGTTGTGGTGGGGGGGAGACCACAAAAAATTGCCCTACCTGGTGGCCTCTCATGGACACAAGGTGGTTTTAAATATCTTGGTGTGTTTTTAGGAAATCAGACTTTTACTGAGAAAAATTGGGAGTGTTTTTTAGAAAAAACTGAAGGAAGACTAAAAAAATGGAAATGGATTCTGCCAAACTTGTCCTTCAGAGGTCGTGTTTTAATTATCAACAACTTGATTGTTTCAATGCTGTGGCATCGACTGTCTTGTCTGGACCCTCCACCCAATTTGCTGGCCAGAGTGCAATCTATACTCGTGGACTTTTTCTGGGACCGTCTTCACTGGGTTCCACAGAGTATCCTGTTTTTACCGAGGGAAGAAGGTGGTCAAGGGCTCATCCATCTGGCCAGCAGGGGGGCTGTCTTTCGCCTGCAGTTCATTCAGCGACTGCTGAGTGGCCCCCTTGACCTTGTGTGGAGACCTATTGCCAGGGCTGTCCTGGCTCGCTGTGGAGGGCTTGGACTAGAGGAGTCGCTGCTTTTAATGGATTTAAGGGGCCAAAAACTCCCAGAACTTCCCCAGTTTTACCAAAGTGCTTTTAAAATCTGGGGACTTTTTAAAAAGAACTCTCCCCAGGCTTCCTTGTCGCCTTTCTGGCTTTTAAAGGAACCACTTGTGTTTGGGACCCGTTTTGATGTGGGCAATGTTTTAGGACCTTCTGTTTTAAAAAAGTTTATTTTTGCAAAGGTCACAACGCTGGGACACTTGGTAAATTTATGTGGTCCTAACTTGGACAATGCTGTTGCCCTGTGCTCGGCTCTTGGCATCTCTTCAGTCAGAGTTATAATGAACTTGTTGAAAGATTGGAGAGACTGCCTGTCTGCAGAAGAACACTCTGCTATTGTTTTACACTGCGAAAACTCTGTACAAACTGCTGAAGAACCTTTTCCTTTTAGTATTTTATCTCCTGATTTTAAAGATGGCACTGGTGTGTTTTTAAACTCTGAGCACATTAACATTTGTGACTCTCCTGGTAAAAAAATGTATGGACTTTTGGTGAAAATTCTAAATGTGAATAAGTTAAAAGGTCGAGCTGATACACCATGGAGGAAACACTTGGGTCTGGGTCCAGAGGTGAGGCCTGCCTGGAGAGCACTCTATAAACCACCATTAACTAAGAAGGTTGGAGACCTACAATGGCGAGTTTTACATGGTGCTGTGGCTGTAAATGCTTTTATCTCTCTTTTAAACCCAAATGTTGTTGAGGTTTGTCATTTTGTCCTCAGAAAGAAACTGTGTTCCATTGTTTTCTGGACTGTAACAGACTGCAATCGTTGTTTGTTTTTTTGGGGAAACTGTTTTATCTGTTTGGAGAAGTCTTTTCCCAGCAGATTTTTATCTTGGGCTTTCCATATAGACTGAGGACTAAGAAAAAGAGTGAACTCTTAAATTTCATCCTGGGTCAGGCTAAAATGGCTATTTATGTTAGTAGGAAAAGAAAAATTGAACAACTGCTGGATTGTAATGTAAAAGACATACTGGTTGGCATGATTAAGGCTCGAATAGTGATTGATTACAATTACTATCATCTGATGCAGAATGTTGAAACCTTTGAGGCTATGTGGTGCTTTAAGCACATCCTGTGTTGTGTTAAGGAGGGGAAAATTACCTATGGTATAATCCTGATGTAAGAAGCAAGTTTTTTGTTTTAGTTTTCCTTGTTTGGTTACTTGTGTCTTTGATTTCTTGTCAGTGAGACATTTTTCTTTTCCATTGCTTCTTTTAGTTGTTTTAGTTGTGTTTTTCTGTTGAATTTGTGACAATAAAGGTGTGTTGAAAAATCAAAATCTCTCTCTCTCTCTCTCTCTCTCTCTCTCTCTCTCTCTCTCTCGTGCGCATGCGTGGGCGTTTGTGGGAGCAGGGGTGTGGAGTGGTGTCGAGTGAGTACTTTAAACTTTGTATTTTCTAACTTTTTCTCTATCTTGTGTGTTTGAGGTGTGTGTGTTTAATATAGTGGGTTGAGTGTGTGTGCTGGGGTGTGAGTGTTGGAGTGAGTGTGTTGGGGAACGGTAGCTTCTGCTGCCGGTTTTTCCCAGCCGGCATCATGCCGGTGATTGATGGTGGTGTGGAGTTTGAGCGCTTAACCCGGCGTCATGGTGTGAGAATCCTCCCGACAGTTCCCTGTTCTGTGGAGGAGGCCAGCCTCGCTGTAGGACAGGTGGTTGGGCATGGCAGCATAAAATCAGCATCGAGGATGAACAGCGCAATTGTGATCTTTCTGGATTCGACTGAGAAAGCTGATCAGGTGGTGGCACAGGGAGTGGTCATAGGTGACACTTTTACTCCCGTTTTACCGCTGGCAAATCCGTCTAGGAGGATCACCATCTCAAACGCTCCTCCTTTCGTTAAAAATGATCAGCTGATTAGAGAGTTATCCCGTTTTGGCCAGGTTGTGTCCCCTATCAGAATGGTCTCTCTGGGTAGTAAATCACCCCTGCTGAAGCATGTTGTATGTCATAGGAGGCAGTGTTTCATGGTGTTGAAAGACAGCTCTGCTGAACTGAACGCGTCTTTTAACTTCAGGATTGACGGCTTTAGCTACTTGGTGTTTGCAACATCTGAAACCATGAAGTGTTTTGCGTGTGGCGCAGAAGGCCATCTTATTAGGTCATGTCCTGAAAAGGCGAACACAAAGAGCACTGGCGGTAAGAAAGGTGACGCCGCTGTTTCTGGTGGTCCGGAGGGTAGCGCTACATGTGGTGCGGCGGATGCCGCTGCGGCGCCCGCTTCTGCTGGGGCGGTCGTGGCCGCGACTGCGGCCGCGTCCGCGTCCGCGTCCGCGTCCGCTTCTACTTCTGCGGGGGCGTCCGCGTCCGCGTCCGCGTCCGCGTCCGCTTCTACTTCTGCGGGGGCGTCCGCGTCCGCGTCCGCGTCCGCTTGTGCTGGGGTGGCCGCGGCCGCCTCTGCTGGGGTGGCCGCGGCGGGCGCGGTAGTTGTCCCCCCCAAACAGTGATGGTGGGGAATTTCTGTCTGGCGGCAGCTCTGATCATTGTGACGAGCCTGTCGCCCGGGGTAAACAGGTGGAGGGTGTAAGTAAAAGTGCAGTTAAACGAAGGAACGTGAATGAACAGACTTTGCAGGCGGGGGAGGAGCGGTTTGAGGCTGTAGCGGACACACAGAGCAAACACTGCATGACAAACGTTGCGTTTCATGAAGAAATGCAGGAATGTAGTTTTGTTGAAGAGGATCCTTTTAAAGCTGCACAAAAAAGGAAAAGTGCGGAAAACTTGCAGAGCTCTGCTAAATCTAGTAGGGTTGGGAATTTAGATTTACTGAATGAGAGCGCTTCTGACGAAAGTGGAGATGAGTCTGAACTGATGCAGACGCAGACGCAGGAGGAGCAAAGCTCCTATTTTTTTACTAAAATTAGACAATTTCTCCAGGTGACTAAGGGGAGCAGAGCTGTGAAAGTGGAAAATTACTTTCCAGATCTGGAGTTATTTGTGGCATCAGCTCGCAAGCTGATGAAACCGAATGATGGGAATGAGACTTTTACTGATCAGGAAATTTTTCGTTTAAAGAAACTGGTTGTCAAACTGAAATCACAAATTACTAACAGTCATGTTGACTCTTAGTTTGTTTCTTCCCTTTTATGCTATGTGTGTGTTTTTTTACTGTACCCTATTTTTATCCTTTTTAATGCCCCACCTTAGAATTGGCACTCTTAATATAAACGGGGCCAGGGATGATGTAAAAAGGGCCTCTTTATACAAGCTTTTTAATTTAAAGGCACTTGACGTGCTGATGGTCCAGGAGACTCACAGCACTGTAGACATTGAGTGCCAGTGGAGAAAAGAGTGGGATGGCTGCATTTTTTTTAGCCACAAATCCAATAATAGTGGAGGGGTGGCTGTACTTTTCTCTCGGGGTTGTGTGCCTGTCTCTTATGAGGTAGAAGAGGTGGTGACAGGACATGTACTCTTGCTAAAGGTACAGCTTGAAAACGTAAACTTGGTTCTTATAAACGTGTATGTGCCAACCCAGAGAGCAGAAAGGATCAGGGTCTTTAATATGCTATCAGATACGGTTAGATCCTGTAATCCAAATAGTTTTTTATTTCTGGGGGGTGATTTTAACTGTACATTAAACCACAGACTGGACAGGAACCATCAGGAACCTCACCCTGCTTCTGCCAATAGGCTGAGGGAACTAGTGAAGGCGCATGAAATGGCCGATGTGTGGAGATCACATCATGGGGACCAGAGGCAGTACACCTGGAGCCATGCTAAAGATAACCTCTTATCTATGGCTAGGTTAGACCGTTTCTATGGTTTTAAACACCAAATGAGTGTTTTTAAAAATAGTTGTATCTGTCCTGTTGGTTTCACTGATCACTGCCTGCTGATTTGTTCTGTTTTCATTGAAAATGTAAAGTGTAAGAGTGCTTTTTGGCATTTTAACAATACACTTTTAAATGATGTGTTTTTTAAGGGAGTTTTTCATGATGTATGGAAGTCACACAGGGAACAAAAACCCTCTTTTAGTTCTCTCCAATTGTGGTGGGATTTTGGTAAGGCCCAGATAAAACAACTCTGCCAACAGTACACTCAAAATGTCACTCGTAGCTTGACCCAATCCTTGAAAGTTCTGGAGACTGAGGTGGTAGAACTAGAGGAGTTGCTCAGTTCTACAGGAAAACAGGAGCACTTAGAGGCTCTCAAGTCAAAAAGGTCAGCCTTGGCTAGCTTGCTAGGGGTCACCGCACAGGGTGCTCTGGTCCGCTCACGCTACATGGATGTAGCTCTGATGGACTCGCCCTCCCAGTACTTTTTTGGACTGGAGGGGAAAAATGGACAGAGAAAGCTCATTCACTCCTTGTTGGGCGATGACGGGAGAACAATCTCCACAGCAGCAGAGATCAGGAAACACGCTGCTAGCTTTTACAGTGAATTGTTTAGAGCAGAGTGGAGGGAGGACACGTCACTGGGCCAGGTTTTCCTTGATGGTCTTCCAGTGCTCTCAGAGGACCTTGTTGCCGGCTTGGATGCTCCACTGTCTCTGTCTGAGCTGCATACGGCGCTAATGAGCCTCCAGAATGGAAAATCACCAGGCATAGATGGTCTCTCTGTGGACTTTTTTAAGGAATTCTGGCCCCTGCTTGGTCCAGACCTGCTGGAGGTTCTCCAAGATAGCTTGGAAAGGGGGACCCTACCCACGACCTGCAGGAGGGCCATCATCACACTGTTGCCGAAAAAGGGGGACCTCCAGAGCCTAAAGAACTGGAGGCCAGTCTCTCTGCTCTGCACAGACTACAAGATTCTCTCAAAAGCTCTGGCCCGAAGACTGAGAAAGGTGATGAGCGAGCTCATTCATGTAGACCAGACTTACTGTGTGCCTGGCAGGCTGATTAGTGACAACGTCACTTTAATTCGGGATATTTTGGAGGTCTCTGGTTCATTGGCGGTAGAAACTGGTTTGATTTCAATTGACCAGGAAAAGGCGTTTGATCGGGTTGAACACCAATATTTATGGACAGTTTTAACAGCTTTTGGGTTCAGCCCAGGCTTCATAGCCAGGATACGGGTCTTGTACAGTGACATTGAGAGTGTGCTGAAGATAAATGGGGGCCTGTCTGCCCCTTTAAAAGTCCAGAGGGGGGTTCGGCAGGGCTGCCCTCTCTCAGGGATGCTGTACTCCCTCGCCATAGAGCCTTTGCTTCACTGCCTGAGAAGGGATCTATCAGGAGTTACTTTTCCTGGCTGTGACACCACGTTCAAGCTGTCGGCCTATGCAGATGATGTAGTCATTCTGCTAAACAAGCAGAGTGACATTGACGTTCTGGTTAGGAGTGTCAATCTTTTTGGCCAACTTTCCTCTGCAAAGATAAACTGGGGAAAAAGCGAGGCTCTGATGGTGGGGGAGAAACTAGAAAATCAGCTTACGCTGCCGGGTGGGTTGATTTGGAAAAAAGGAGGTTTTAAGTATCTTGGTGTCTTTATTGGAAATCAGCAGTTTGAGCAAAAAAATTGGGATGGGGTCATAGAGAAAATTAACGGGAGACTAAACAAGTGGAAGTGGCTAATGCCAAGAATATCTTTTAGAGGAAGAGTGCTCATTTTAAATAATCTTGTTTCCTCATCCCTGTGGCACCGCCTCATGTGCATGGACCCCCCTGCTGGTTTGTTGTCCAAAATTCAGTCTGTTTTGGTGGACTTTTTTTGGGGGGGTGGACTCCACTGGGTTCCTCAAGCCCTGTTATTTCTTCCCAAAGAGGAGGGGGGGCAAGGAGTGATTCATTTAGCTAGTAGAGGTGCTGCTTTTAGACTGACTTTCATACAGAGACTGCTGACGGGCCCCCAGGACCTGGTATGGAGGCCTTTGGCCTGTGTTATTTTACAGAGAGTCCTTGGGCTTGGGCTAGACCTCCCTGTGTTTTTAATGGATTTTAAGAACTCTAATGCACTGTCTTTACCCAGTTTTTACCGCAGTCTCTTTTCAGTGTGGACTCTTTTTAAAAAACAAAGAGGGCCATGCGATTCCCTCTACTGGTTGTTGAGGGAGCCGCTGGTTTTTGGTGGTCGCCTTGGTGTCCTGCCGGGAGTTGGAAGGACCTTCCTTGATAGGCTGTGTTCCAGGAACATTCTCACTCTGAAGCAAGTGGTGGAACTGGCTGGTCCTGGCCTCAACAACGCCTCAGCTTTAGCAGCTCATCTTGGTGTCAGGTCGAATCGTTTCATCGATGGTCTTCTTGCACACTGGAAACAGGAGCTTCATGGACTTGAGCACTCCCTACTCTTGGACTTTAGCAATGGCACGCTGCAGCCAGAAAGCACTGACCCCTTTCCCTCTCTCACGCTCTATATGGACTTTGACGTCGCTCCTTGCTCCTTACTGGCATTCTGTGCTCCCACTGGTGTGGACTTTGGAGGAGCCAGTGGTAAGGCACTCTACAGACTGGTGGTGATGGCACTCAACAAGGACCGATTGAACACCTGTGTGGACACTCCTTGGAGAGCCTATTTTAAACTAGGAAAAGGGCATCGGCCTGCCTGGAGGGCTCTTTACAAAGCCCCTCTCCCTAAGAGGCATGGAGACTTACAGTGGAGGGTCCTGCATGGTATTATAGCTGTCAATGCTTTTGTTTCTGTGATTAACAGCAGTGTCAGTGATCAGTGTGTTTTTTGTTCCTCTAGGGAGACTGTTTTTCATTGTTTTATTGAATGTCAGCGCCTGAGTGGCCTCTTTGAACTTCTCACAAAACTTTTTCATATTTTTAAGGAAGTTTTCTCTAAGCAGGTTTTCATTTGTGGTTTTATGTACAATCGTCGTTTTAAGCAGAAGTGTCAACTACTGAACTTTGTTTTAGGGCAGGCAAAGTTGGCTATCTATGTAAGCCGGAGAAGAAAACTTGAAAATGTTGAGAATGATGTTGATGTCAAAATTTTATTTGTGAGGCTACTTAAAGCCAGAATCAGGCTGGACTTTCAGTTTTTTATGGGGAATGGGGATGTGGAAGGTTTCAGGACCCTCTGGTCCCTGGAGAATGTCCTCTGTTCAGTTCATGATGGACAGCTTTTTTTTGGGCGTTTTTTGGGGGATTAATTTTCTGTGTAACATAGCATGATATAGAAATTGTATTGACTGATGGACAAGTGTGTTTATTAAAGATCTTTTAAAAATCAAAATCTCTCTCTCTCTCTCTCTCTCTCTCGTGCGCATGCGTGGGCGTTTGTGGGAGCAGGGGTGTGGAGTGGTGTCGAGTGAGTACTTTAAACTTTGTATTTTCTAACTTTTTCTCTATCTTGTGTGTTTGAGGTGTGTGTGTTTAATATAGTGGGTTGAGTGTGTGTGTGCTGGGGTGTGAGTGTTGGAGTGAGTGTGTTGGGGAACGGTAGCTTCTGCTGCCGGTTTTTCCCGGCCGGCATCATGCCGGTGATTGATGGTGGTGTGGAGTTTGAGCGCTTAACCCGGCGTCATGGTGTGAGAATCCTCCCGACAGTTCCCTGTTCTGTGGAGGAGGCCAGCCTCGCTGTAGGACAGGTGGTTGGGCATGGCAGCATAAAATCAGCATCGAGGATGAACAGCGCAATTGTGATCTTTCTGGATTCGACTGAAAAAGCTGATCAGGTGGTGGCACAGGGAGTGGTCCTAGGTGACACTTTTACTCCCGTTTTACCGCTGGCGAATCCGTCTAGGAGGATCACCATCTCAAACGCTCCTCCTTTCGTTAAAAATGATCAGCTGATTAGAGAGTTGTCCCGTTTTGGCCAGGTTGTGTCCCCTATCAGAATGGTCTCTCTGGGTAGTAAATCACCCCTGCTGAAGCATGTTGTATGTCATAGGAGGCAGTGTTTCATGGTGTTGAAAGACAGCTCTGCTGAACTGAACGCGTCTTTTAATTTCAGGATTGACGGCTTTAGCTACTTGGTGTTTGCAACATCTGAAACCATGAAGTGTTTTGCGTGTGGCGCAGAAGGCCATCTTATTAGGTCATGTCCTGAAAAGGCGAACACAAAGAGCACTGGCGGTAAGAAAGGTGACGCCGCTGTTTCTGGTGGTCCGGAGGGTAGCGCTACATGTGGTGCGGCGGATGCCGCTGCGGCGCCCGCTTCTGCTGGGGCGGTCGCGGCCGACTGCGGCCATCCGCGTCCGCGGCCGCGTCCGCTTCTACTTCTGCGGGGGCGTCCGCGTCCGCGTCCGCTTGTGCTGGGGCGGCCGCGGCCGCCTCTGCTGGGGTGGCCGCGGCGGGCGCGGTAGTTGCCCCCCCAAACAGTGATGGTGGGGAATTTCTGTCTGGCGGCAGCTCTGATCATTGTGACGAGCCTGTCGCCCGGGGTAAACAGGTGGAGGGTGTAAGTAAAAGTGCAGTTAAACGAAGGAACGTGAATGAACAGACTTTGCAGGCGGGGGAGGAGCGGTTTGAGGCTGTAGCGGACACACAGAGCAAACACTGCATGACAAACGTTGCGTTTCATGAAGAAATGCAGGAATGTAGTTTTGTTGAAGAGGATCCTTTTAAAGCTGCACAAAAAAGGAAAAGTGCGGAAAACTTGCAGAGCTCTGCTAAATCTAGTAGGGTTGGGAATTTAGATTTACTGAATGAGAGCGCTTCTGACGAAAGTGGAGATGAGTCTGAACTGATGCAGACGCAGACGCAGGAGGAGCAAAGCTCCTATTGTTTTACTAAAATTAGGCAATTTCTCCAGGTGACTAAGGGGAGCAGAGCTGTGAAAGTGGAAAATTACTTTCCAGATCTGGAGTTATTCGTGGCATCAGCTCGCAAATTTATGAAACTGAATGATGGGAATGAGACTTTCACTGATCAGGAAATTTATCGTTTAAAGAAACTGGTTGCTAAACTGAAATTGCAAATTACTAACAGTCATGTTGACTCTTAGTTTGTTTCTTCCCTTTTATGCTATGTGTGTGTTTTTTTACTGTACCCTATTTTTATCCTTTTTAATGCCCCACCTTAGAATTGGCACTCTCAATATTAATGGGGCCAGGGATGATGTAAAAAGGGCCTCTTTATACAAGCTTTTTAATTTAAAGAAACTTGACGTGCTGATGGTCCAGGAGACTCACAGCACTGTGGACATTGAGAGCCATTGGAGAAAAGAGTGGGATGGCTGCATTTTTTTTAGCCACAAATCCAGTAGCAGTGGGGGGGTGGCTGTACTTTTCTCTAGGGGTTGTGTGCCTGTCTCTTATGAGGTAGAAGAGGTGGTGAGAGGTCATTTCCTCTTATTAAAGGTACAGTTTGAAAACGTGAACTTCGTTTTTATAAACGTGTATGTGCCAACACAGAGAGCAGAGAGGATCAGGGTCTTTGACGTGCTTTCGGATACGGTTAAGTCCTGTGATCCAAATAGTTTTTTATTTCTGGGGGGTGATTTTAACTGTACATTAAACCACAGACTAGACAGGAACCATCAGGAGCCTCACCCTGCTTCTGCCAATAGGCTGAGAGAACTGGTGAAAACACATGAAATGGCCGATGTGTGGAGATCACATCATGGGGACCAGAGGCAGTACACCTGGAGCCATGTCAAAGATAACCTTTTATCTATGGCTAGGTTAGACCGTTTTTATGGTTTTAAACATCAAATGAGTGTTTTTAA
Organism: Pholidichthys leucotaenia; assembly: GCA_020510985.1. Lineage (NCBI taxonomy): Eukaryota > Metazoa > Chordata > Actinopteri > Cichliformes > Pholidichthyidae > Pholidichthys > Pholidichthys leucotaenia. The sequence continues at coordinate 395,478,089 of CM035841.1, forward strand.
AAATAGTTGTATCTGTCCTGTTGGTTTCACTGATCACTGCCTGCTGTTTTGTTCTGTGTTTATTGAAAATGTAAAGTGTAAGAGTGCTTTTTGGCATTTTAACAATACACTTTTAAATGATGTGTTTTTTAAAGAGGTTTTTCATGATGTTTGGAAGTCACACAGGGAACAAAAACCCTCTTTTAGTTCTCTCCAATTGTGGTGGGATTTTGGTAAGGCCCAGATAAAACAACTCTGCCAACAGTACACTCAAAATGTCACTCGTAGCTTGACCCAATCCTTGAAAGTTCTGGAGACTGAGGTGGTAGAACTAGAGGAGTTGCTCAGTTCTACAGGAAAACAGGAGCACTTAGAGGCTCTCAAGTCAAAAAGGTCAGCCTTGGCTAGCTTGCTAGGGGTCACCGCACAGGGTGCTCTGGTCCGCTCACGCTACATGGATGTAGCTCTGATGGACTCGCCCTCCCAGTACTTTTTTGGACTGGAGGGGAAAAATGGACAGAGAAAGCTCATTCACTCCTTGTTGGGCGATGACGGGAGAACAATCTCCACAGCAGCAGAGATCAGGAAACACGCTGCTAGCTTTTACAGTGAATTGTTTAGAGCAGAGTGGAGGGAGGACACGTCACTGGGCCAGGTTTTCCTTGATGGTCTTCCAGTGCTCTCAGAGGACCTTGTTGCCGGCTTGGATGCTCCACTGTCTCTGTCTGAGCTGCATACGGCGCTAATGAGCCTCCAGAATGGAAAATCACCAGGCATAGATGGTCTCTCTGTGGACTTTTTTAAGGAATTCTGGCCCCTGCTTGGTCCAGACCTGCTGGAGGTTCTCCAAGATAGCTTGGAAAGGGGGACCCTACCCACGACCTGCAGGAGGGCCATCATCACACTGTTGCCGAAAAAGGGGGACCTCCAGAGCCTAAAGAACTGGAGGCCAGTCTCTCTGCTCTGCACAGACTACAAGATTCTCTCAAAAGCTCTGGCCCGAAGACTGAGAAAGGTGATGAGCGAGCTCATTCATGTAGACCAGACTTACTGTGTGCCTGGCAGGCTGATTAGTGACAACGTCACTTTAATTCGGGATATTTTGGAGGTCTCTGGTTCATTGGCGGTAGAAACTGGTTTGATTTCAATTGACCAGGAAAAGGCGTTTGATCGGGTTGAACACCAATATTTATGGACAGTTTTAACAGCTTTTGGGTTCAGCCCAGGCTTCATAGCCAGGATACGGGTCTTGTACAGTGACATTGAGAGTGTGCTGAAGATAAATGGGGGCCTGTCTGCCCCTTTAAAAGTCCAGAGGGGGGTTCGGCAGGGCTGCCCTCTCTCAGGGATGCTGTACTCCCTCGCCATAGAGCCTTTGCTTCACTGCCTGAGAAGGGATCTATCAGGAGTTACTTTTCCTGGCTGTGACACCACGTTCAAGCTGTCGGCCTATGCAGATGATGTAGTCATTCTGCTAAACAAGCAGAGTGACATTGACGTTCTGGTTAGGAGTGTCAATCTTTTTGGCCAACTTTCCTCTGCAAAGATAAACTGGGGAAAAAGCGAGGCTCTGATGGTGGGGGAGAAACTAGAAAATCAGCTTACGCTGCCGGGTGGGTTGATTTGGAAAAAAGGAGGTTTTAAGTATCTTGGTGTCTTTATTGGAAATCAGCAGTTTGAGCAAAAAAATTGGGATGGGGTCATAGAGAAGATTAACGGGAGACTAAACAAGTGGAAGTGGCTAATGCCAAGAATATCTTTTAGAGGAAGAGTGCTCATTTTAAATAATCTTGTTTCCTCATCCCTGTGGCACCGCCTCATGTGCATGGACCCCCCTGCTGGTTTGTTGTCCAAAATTCAGTCTGTTTTGGTGGACTTTTTTTGGGGGGGTGGACTCCACTGGGTTCCTCAAGCCCTGTTATTTCTTCCCAAAGAGGAGGGGGGGGCAAGGAGTGATTCATTTAGCTAGTAGAGGTGCTGCTTTTAGACTGACTTTCATACAGAGACTGCTGACGGGCCCCCAGGACCTGGTATGGAGGCCTTTGGCCTGTGTTATTTTACAGAGAGTCCTTGGGCTTGGGCTAGACCTCCCTGTGTTTTTAATGGATTTTAAGAACTCTAATGCACTGTCTTTACCGAGTTTTTACCGCAGTCTCTTTTCAGTGTGGACTCTTTTTAAAAAACAAAGTGGGCCATGCGATTCCCTCTACTGGTTGTTGAGGGAGCCGCTGGTTTTTGGTGGTCGCCTTGGTGTCCTGCCGGGAGTTGGAAGGACCTTCCTTGATAGGCTGTGTTCCAGGAACATTCTCACTCTGAAGCAAGTGGTGGAACTGGCTGGTCCTGGCCTCAACAACGCCTCAGCTTTAGCAGCTCATCTTGGTGTCAGGTCGAATCGTTTCATCGATGGTCTTCTTGCACACTGGAAACAGGAGCTTCATGGACTTGAGCACTCCCTACTCTTGGACTTTAGCAATGGCACGCTGCAGCCAGAAAGCACTGACCCCTTTCCCTCTCTCACGCTCTATATGGACTTTGACGTCGCTCCTTGCTCCTTACTGGCATTCTGTGCTCCCACTGGTGTGGACTTTGGAGGAGCCAGTGGTAAGGCACTCTACAGACTGGTGGTGATGGCACTCAACAAGGACCGATTGAACACCTGTGTGGACACTCCTTGGAGAGCCTATTTTAAACTAGGAAAAGGGCATCGGCCTGCCTGGAGGGCTCTTTACAAAGCCCCTCTCCCTAAGAGGCATGGAGACTTACAGTGGAGGGTCCTGCATGGTATTATAGCTGTCAATGCTTTTGTTTCTGTGATTAACAGCAGTGTCAGTGATCAGTGTGTTTTTTGTTCCTCTAGGGAGACTGTTTTTCATTGTTTTATTGAATGTCAGCGCCTGAGTGGCCTCTTTGAACTTCTCACAAAACGTTTTCATATTTTTAAGGAAGTTTTCTCTAAGCAGGTTTTCATTTGTGGTTTTATGTACAATCGTCGTTTTAAGCAGAAGTGTCAACTACTGAACTTTGTTTTAGGACAGGCAAAGTTGGCTGTCTATGTAAGCCGGAGAAGAAAACTTGAAAATGTTGAGAATGATGTTGATGTCAAAATTTTATTTGTGAGGCTACTTAAAGCCAGAATCAGGCTGGACTTTCAGTTTTTTATGGGGAATGGGGATGTGGAAGGTTTCAGGACCCTCTGGTCCCTGGAGAATGTCCTCTGTTCAGTTCATGATGGACAGCTTTTTTTTGGGCGTTTTTTGGGGGATTAATTTTCTGTGTAACATAGCATGATATAGAAATTGTATTGACTGATGGACAAGTGTGTTTATTAAAGATCTTTTAAAAATCAAATCTCTCACACACACACACACGGAATATCTACAGGATTTCCTACCACCACTAGAAGGTCTGATGAAGCACTGTGGAACCTAAGACGGATGGTAGGACCTGTAAAACACACAGGATTGTCTCCTGAGCTGTGGCGATGATTCAGTCCTTCATTAAAGCTGAAAACTGCCTCTGCACCTCTCTGCGAACTACAGCAAAGATACAGCGGGGAAAATAAGTATTGAACATGTCAACATTTTTCTCATTAAACATATTTCTGATGGAGCCATTGACCTGAGATTTTCACCCAGTAACAGTAACAATCCAAGCAATCCATACATACAAAGAAATCAAGGCAACTCTGTTCACAAAAGAAGTTATATTTAATAAAGTGGAATGACACAGAGAATAAGTATTGAACACATGAAGAAAAAGAGGTGCTAAAAGGCAGAGAAAGCCAAGAAACCAGCTGAAATCTTATCAGAATTTAGGAAGTCATCCTATCGCCCATCAGTGCAAATGAATTTCAGTTGGTTAAGTCCTGACTGATAGCCTTTACAAAGAATATGAATGTCAGATTGTCACACCACAAAGAACTCATGATGGGTAAGGCAAGGCAAGTTTGTTTGTATTGCACATTTTGTGTGTTCAAAGTGCTTTGCATGAAAACATAAAAGCATTACAGGAAGTTGCAAAATGAATACATAAGAATTTAAAAGCAAACTGAAAAGTAAATTAAAGTGAAGCAAAAAACATGTTAAGATAGAATAAGACAGAAAATGTGCAAGAAATAAAAGTTACAGTACATTGTGGGAGATTAACAACTGTTTTACTGAAAGGCCGGGGCAAATAGTTTTTAACCTGGATTTAAGCAGCTCAGAGTTTCAGCAGCCCTGATGCTTTCTGCGAGTTTGTTCCACATGTGAGGAGCATCAAAACTGAATGCTTCCTCATCATGTTTGGTTCTAACTCTGGTCACAGATAATAGGCCTCACCCTGATGACCTGAGGGCTCTGGGTGGTTGATAATGGACCAGAAGATCTGAAATATATTTTGGCCCTAAACCATTCAGACCTTTATAAACCAACAGCAGTAGGAGCAAAGATCTCTCTGCAGACCTTCGCAACCATACTGTTGCAAAACATAATGATGGCACTGGTTACAGGCGCTTTTCTAAACTGCTGAAAGTTCCACTGAGCATCATTCGAAAATGGAAAGAACATTATTTTACCATCAACTTGTCATCACTCGCCGCTCATGGGCATCCACCTCAGCTGCGCACACACCTGCTTCTCGTTAGTGCGCAGCTACTTATTCCACCTCGCCCTGAGCTTCGGCCTGGAGCCGTCTGTCTCCCTGCGTACTGGAACCTTCAGCAGCTTCCTTTCCTCCAGGCCTGCTGATTCCTCTTCACAACAAGTAAGCTGTCATTTATTGTCTCACCTGCTCTCCTGTCAGCCTTCCCCTGTGCACAGGTGGATCTCCTGGCGGCGGACACCCTCTCCCTCGCCTCGCCGCTTCTCCTCGGACACACAGCAGGACGCTGTCTCCCAGGCTCGGGACCTGGCCAATGCCAGCCACCACAATTACTACAAGTAAGCACACAACTTTGTCACTCTCCTGTGAGGTTTGCCCAGCTAACCCCTGTTCTCCTCTCACCCATAGGGTTGTCTGGCTGCACGGCGTGCTGCTCTGTCCTGACCTGCATCCTCCACCCACAATACATCCTTATCTCTCACACACGCATCCATACACTGTACATTGGTTAACAATAAAGCTTTCAAATCTGCCTGAGCCTGCGTGCGTGTTTCCTGGGCCGAATAATATGTCAGTACGGCTCTTCCCTCCGGGCCCTCTCGGTGCCTCGGCTCCGGTCGCCTCTCCGGCTGTCCAGCCTAGCTCGGGAACGGCAACTCGTCTCACACCCATTCCAACCCCCGCTCGCTTCAACGCAATCGGGTAGATGGCTAATCTCCTAGAGGGACGAGCGTTAGCTTGGGCTTACACCGTAATGACGAAGCCCAGCTACGCAAACCTCTCTTATGACCGGTTCGTGCGGGACTTTTTAGAGGTCTTTGACCACTCGCATTATGACAGCGTCCTCGCTGATCGGTTTCTTAGTCTCCAACAGGGAAGCCGGTCAGCGGCGGAACACGCTGTCAACTTCCGGGTGGCAGCGGAGGAGGTGGGCTGGGGAGAGGCTTTTCTCTGCAGTATCTTCCTCCGTAGCCTCAGTTCCAGTCTGAGGGATGAGCTAGCCAGTCAGGATCTCCCAGGGTGACTTTCTGAGCTGATCTCGCTCACTATTAGCCTGGACAACAGGCTACGTGAGCGAGCCGCGGAGCGGAAGTCTGTCAGCTGCTCACGCGGAGCTTCCGCCCACCCAGCTCAGTCTCGCCCCCTGGCGTTACCGGCTCTGGAGTCCGCTGATGAACCAGAGGCCATGGCGATTGGGCGCACTAGGCTCCCTCTTGCGGAGAGACAATGCCGGCGGGAACGGGGTCTCTGCATGTATTGCGGAGATGACCAGCATCCCGTGGAGCTGTGCCCGGTTAAGCCAAACGGGGAGGTCCACGAGTCACTGTAGGGGGCCTTGCGGACCCTAACCGGCCAAATCCCCTATTATCATGCACATTGCCCATACGGTTCTGCCACAACTCCACCGGGCATTTCACGCACACACTGGTGGATTCTGGGGCAGAGCAGAGTTTCATCTCAAAAAGCCTGGCAACCCGTTTGGGCATTCCCTGCCAACCGCTGTCTACCCCCCTTAACCTGGTCACTCTCTCTCGCTCTCCTCTGGGAACAGTGACGCATCGCACTAAGTCAGTCCCCATCATCATCTCCGGCAACCACCGGGAGGATCTGACCCTTTATGTCTTGCCCTCCTCGTCGGACCGTGTCATTCTGGGTTACCCCTGGCTACGGCTGCATAACCCTGTCCTGGAGCACCTTCTGCCTGGGCACCTGCCTTCAGTCGGCGGCTTGTGCTCCGTCCGCCCCCCCGCCGGCGCTGGTCTCCGAGCCCCCGGACCTGACTCTAGTGCCGCCAGAGTTCCACGACTTGGGGGTGGCGTTCAGCAAGTCCAGAGCCTTGTCCCTTCCCTCTCACCGGCCATATGACTGTGCAATTAACCTCCGCCCAGGGACCTCCCTGCCATCAGGCCGTCTGTACAGTCGCTCTGCGCCAGAACGCGAGGCAATGGACACCTATATCAAGGAGTCGCTCAGCGCTGGGATCATCCACCCCCCTCGTCCCCGCTTGGCGCGGGTTTCTTCTTCGTGGCAAAGAAGGATGGGTCCCTACGCCCCTGTATCGACTTCAGAGCGCTGAACGATATCACCATTAAGGATCGCTATACATTGTCGCTTATGGACACCGCCTTCCACTCCCTCCAGGGGGCGACCTGGTTCACCAAGCTTGACCTCCGCAGCGCTTACCATCTTGTTAGGATCCGGGAGGGAGACGAATGGAAGACGGCCTTTAGAACGCCCAGCGGCCACTTCGAAAATCTTGTGATGCCGTTTGGGCTCACCAACGCACCTGCCGTTTTCCAGCGTCTCATAAACGACGTTCTTCGGGACTTCCTGGGGGTCTTTGTCTTTGTTTACCTAGACGACATACTCATCTTCTCTAAATCACGGGAGGAGCACCAGGCCCATGTGAGGCGGGTCCTACAACGGCTGCTGGAGAACCGCCTGTACATCAAAGCAGAGAAGTGCGAGTTCTACGCCTGGACCACCTCCTTCCTGGAGTTCGTAATCTCACACAACCAGATCCTCCCCGACCCCGCTAAGGTTAAAGCGGTGGTCGAGTAGCCCACGCCTACCTCCAGGAAGCAGGTGCAGCAGTTTATTGGGTTCGCTAACTTCTACCGGTGCTTCATCCCAAACTTCGGCGCCATTGTCACCCCCCTGACCCGCCTCACGTCATCGAAGGTGCCCTTCCAGTGGTCAGAGGAAGCGGCCACCGCCTTCAAGACTCTCCAGGCGGAATTCTCGTCCTCCCGGGTCCTGACCCAGGTCGATCCCGCGCTGCAGTGTCTGGCGAAGGTCGACGCATCCGACATGGGAGTGGGGGTGGTGCTCTCTCAGCACTCACCGGTGGATGGTATCAAGCGGCCCTGCGCCTTCTTCTCCCGGCGGTTATCGGCGGCGGAGCGCAATTATGATGTCGGCGACAGGGAGCTCCTCGCTGTCAAGCTCGCACTGCAGGAGCGGCGCCACTGGTTAGACTGGTCTGGACGGACCATAAAAACCTCGAGTACCTGAGGTCAGCGAGGCGCCTGAATGCCTGCCAGGCACGCTGGTCTCTGTTTTTTGCTCGCTTCCAATTCACCATCACCTACCGTCCAGGCTCGAAGAATGGGTTGCCCGACGCCCTATCCAGGCAGTTCGCCCCTGAGGATCCGAAGGAGCCAGAACACACCATCCTTCCCAGCTCGTGCGTCATGGGGGCGGTTTCCTGGTCTGTCAAGGACAAGATTCTTAAGGCTCAGGAGACGGAGACGGATCCTGGCAGGGGGCCAGAGGGGAGGCTCTTCGTTCCTTCGGTGGTTAGAGGAGATGTGATCCACTGGGCCCATACCTCCAGGCTCGCCTGCCACCCTGGCATCACCCGCCTGGTGAGTTTACTGCAACGCTTGTTTTGGTGGCCAGGTCTCCAAAAGGAAGTCACCAATTATGTCCGGGCCTGTCCCCAGTGTGCCACCGACAAGTCCCAAAACTCTCCCCCTGCAGGTCTACTCCAGCCCCTACCAGTCCCGGGCAGGCCCTGGTCACACATCGCCCTAGACTTCATCACCGGTCTCCCTGTCTCTAACACCTTTGACACGGTCCTAACAATTGTGGACAGATTTTCCAAGGCCGCCCCTTCAGGGTCTTCCTTCGGCACGTGAGACGGCTGACCTCCTAGTCCAACATGTTGTCAGGCTGCATGGGATCCCGCTGGACGTGGTTTCGGACCAGGGCCCACAGTTTGTCTCCCAGGTTTGGAGGTGGTTCTGCAACGCTTTGGGGACCACGGTTAGTCTCTCCTCTGGTCACCACCCCCAATCCAACGGGCAATGCGAGCGCACTAACCAGGAGTTGGAGGCTGCCCCGTGCTGCGTTACATCCTCGAATCCATCATCCTGGAGCTCCTACCTGACCTGGGTGGAATGTGCCCATAACTCGGCTCGATCCTCTGCCACTGGTGTGTCGCCCTTCGAAGCATCCTTGGGGTACGATCCCCCCGTGTTCCCCGAGCAGGAGGGTGAGTTAGCAGTCCCATCGGTCCAGGCGCACATGAAGCGCTGCCGGAGTGTGTGGACCAGGACCAGGAATGCGCTTTTACACATGGCGGCACGCAACAGTTCCACTGCCAATCGCCACAGAAGACCTGCTCCTGTCTACCAGGTGGGTCAACGGGTTTGGCTTTCTTCCCAGGATATTAACCTTAAGGCTGAGAAGAGGAAGCTGGCGCCGCGATTCCTCGGCCCCTTTGTGATTTTGAAAATTATCAGCCCGGTGGCTGTGCGTTTGGCCCTCGCCCCCTCCCTACGTGTGTGTCCCACTTTCCACGTATCTAAAATCAAGCCTGTCCTTTCCAATCCACTCTGCCCCCCTTCTAGGTCTCCTCCCGCTCCTAGGATGATCGACGGCGACCCGGCGTGGGGTGTTACCGCATCTTGGACTCCCGGTGCCGAGGTCGTGGGCTGCAATATCTGGTGGATTGGGAAGGTTGTGGACCGGAGTGGAGATCCTGGGTGCGCTCTTCGTGGGTGTTGAATCAAGACCTCATCGCGGAGTTTCATTGGACGCACCCAGATAAGCCAGCGCCACGAGGCGCTGGTGGGGGGGGGGGTACTGTCATCACTTGCCGCTCACGGGCATCCACCTCAGCTGCGCGCACACCTGCTTCTCGTTAGTGCGCAGCTACTTATTCCACCTCGCCCTGAGCTTCGGCCTGGAGCCGTCTGTCTCCCTGCGTACTGGAACCTTCAGCAGCTTCCTTTCCTCCAGGCCTGCTGATTCCTCTTCACAACAAGTAAGCTGTCATTTATTGTCTCACCTGCTCTCCTGTCAGCCTTCCCCTGTGCACAGGTGGATCTCCCGGCGGCGGACACCCTCTCCCTCGCCTCGCCGCTCCTCTGCCTCGCCGCTTCTCCTCGGACGCACAGCAGGACGCTGTCTCCCAGGCTTGGGACCTTGGCAACGCCAGCCACCACAATTACTACAAGTAAGCACACAACTTTGTCACTCTCCTGTGAGGTTTGCCCAGCTAACCCCTGTTCTCCTCTCACCCAAAGGGTTGTCTGGCTGCACGGCGTGCTGCTCTGTCCTGACCTGCATCCTCCACCCACAATACATCCTTATCTCTCACACACGCATCCATACACTGTACATTGGTTAACAATAAAGCTTTCAAATCTGCCTGAGCCTGCGTGCGTGTTTCCTGGGCCGAATAATATGTCAAAACTGACCAGGAGCTCTTCACAAGATTTTGGGATGAAATTATACCTAAGCATGACCGAGTCCTTATTGTTGGAGATTTTAATATCCATGTGTGCTGTCCGGATAAGCCACTGGTGAATGACTTTTTAAACCTTATTTATTCTTTTAACTTGAAACAGTTTTTACCTGGTGGACCTACTCATGAACACGGACACAGATTAGACCTTGTTGTCTCACATGGTTTGTCTGTGTTTAACTTTGAGATCTGTGACAATGTGTTCTCTGATCATATGCTGATTTTATTTGATGCTACCTTCTCCTGTACCAAAGTTAAAACCTGCGCTCCTACACGGCACTATCATGTTTTAACCCCTCCACTGCTGGTCAGTTTTCATCTGCTTATACCCAGCTCTGTGCTCCCCCTGACACTCTCTCTGATACGGAGGAGCTTAATTCCTGGTTTTATTCCTCCTGCCAAACCATCCTAGACTCGGTGCTCCATTAAAAATTAAGCAGCCTGGAGCAAAGCTCGAGCCATGGTTCAATGACAGAACGTGGGCAGTCAGAAGAGAATGTCGCAAAGCTGAGCACAGGTGGAAGAAGGAAAAGCTGCAGGTGTCTCGTCAAATTTTAAAGGACTGTTGGCATGGTTATCAGAGCGCTGTTAAAGAGGCTAAAAGAGAACATTTGTCTGATATGATTGTGTCCAATCGTCATAATCCACGTGTTATTCAAGGCCATTGACTCTGTTCTTAATGCCTCACCAGCTGTTGGTATAGAAGCATCTACTGAATAGTGCAATGACTTTTGCATTTTTTTATTGATAAGGTCGCTACTATTAAGGCTGTCATCCCAGCACCTGCCTCTGATCCCTCTGTCTTTGTCCCTTGCTCTGCTGTCTTTAATCAGTTTGAGCCTGTGATCCTGTTGCAATTAAAGGATGTGGTTGGTCATATTAAGCCCTCCGGTTCCCCTTGTGATGTTGTCCCTCCTCGCTTTTTTAAAGAGGTTTTATCTAGTATAGGTCAGCCAGTTTTCATCATTTTAAACAACAGTTTGTCTTCTGGTGTGGTTCCTGCACATTTTAAACATGCAGTAGTGAAACCTGGTCTTGATCAAATTGTGTTGGCTAATTTTAGGCCTATTTCAAAGCTACGTTTTCTCTCAAAAATATTGGAGAAAATTGTTTATCTTCAGTTAAAGGCTTTTTTGGATGAGAATGGTGTCCTGGAGGTGTTTCAGTCTGGATTTAAAACCCTCCATAGCACAGAGTCAGCTTTGTTAACCCCTTGAACTCTATGAATTCCGCGGGCGGTCATGTCTCTGCATCTTAGTGCGTTTCAGTGCGCACTTAAAAAAAAAAAAAAAAGCTGTATTTCCGGCCTTCCAGTACAGACACAGCCTTGTTACAACCTGAGAAAAAAAGCTGTGTAATATTTTCATTTTTTGTGGTATTTTTACAAAATTTTGACCTGAGCTTGAAAACACTTGGTTCTACATTTCTGTTGTGTTTTCCAGCCAGTATCTGACAGCTGTATGCTATTTGCAAGCATTTGTATCTAAAAAAAACACCCAGGCGAACTTTCTTGTTACTCAGTGGCAGGAGCACTTAGAGAGATTATGACTGTTTTGCCAAAAAATTCAGTGTTTTCTTTAAAATGAGACTAACCCCATGAAGATGCTGCAAAGGGTTGAAGAACAGCTTTTGATTTACTTTGGGCATGTTATTTTTAGGCGTTTTTAGGGAAGTTGAACAGAGTTCAACAGGTTAAGGGTCTTTAATGACATCCTCCTGGCACTGGATTCAGGTGATTTTGTGATTCTTGTCCTGCTTGACCTAACTGCCGCCTTTGATACGGTGGACCGTGATATTTTAATATCTCGTCTATGGCATCTAGTGTGGATTTCTGGTACTCTGCTGGAATGGTTCGGGTCCTATTTAGCAGATAGAACCATGTCTGTAAGTCTGGCTGGTTTTGAATCTTCCGCAGCTTCCCTGTCATGTGGAGTCCCACAGGGCTCAATTTTAGGGCCCTTGCTTTTCTCCCTGTACTTAGTTCCGCTGGGTTCAATCCTTAGGAAGCATGGTATCTCCTTCCACTGTTACACTGATGACAGATTTATATACCATTAAAGCAGAAAGAGGCCTTCTCAATTAAATCACTTCTTGTATGTCATGACGTCATTAAAGCTTGGATAGCTTTAAACTTTTGAAATTTTAATGAAAAGGAGATTGAAGTGATGGTTTTTGGACCCAGTAGCTCCTGTGAGTCCCTCCCCCTGTTGACTTGGACCCTTGGCACAGTTTGTTAAGACAACAGTTACTAATCTGGGTTTTAAGATAGACTGATTTTAGATTAAACTGTCGAATTGGTACAGTAGTCAAGTCCAGCTTTTTTCATTTGAAGCAGCTGGCAAAGGTTAAACCCATTCTTTTAAGGCAGCACTTTGAAACAGTAATCCATGCTTTCATTACATCTCGGGTGGATTACTGTAACACACTTTATTTTGGAGTTAGCCAGTCTTCACTCTCACGTCTTCAGTTGGTTCAAAATGCTGCTTCCCGTCTTTTAACTGGAACATGTAAGAGGGACCACATTACACCCATTTTAGCTTCCCTCCACTGGCTGCCTGTACACTTTAGGGTTCATTCAACCTCTTGACTGTCTGTTGTGCATTATTGCACCCAGCAACCTCCCCCCCTCCCAATGGTCAAGATTGTTTTCAAGAAAATATTCAGTTTAGATGTCAGAGATTTCCAAGGCTATAACTTGAAAGTGGTAAGAGATAATGGCTTACTGTCAATTAGAAAGATGTAGAATATGATCCAAAGTTTGAGATAGGAGTAAATTTATGCATCTAATTTGCATAATGCCATGGCAGCCATATCGAATTACAAAACTTTTGGTCAAAAGTGGACTTTGAACATATTTACATGGTTTTGGGTTTTTTGTCACCGTTATTTGTTTTGGGTTTTTTGTTATCTTATCTTCAAAGTATTTGAACCAGAAAATCAGTACAATGTAAATAAACAAAGAAACTTGTCAGACTTATCGCTGGCCAGGTGGCTCATTTCATCCATTGTCATCATCCTGGTCATTATTTTGTCATCTGTTGCTCATTTTTGCTTTCTCTCCCACATCCAGAAACTCTTATGATTATTCAACCTCAATTTTGCTTTTATTCCGCTGCAATTTATCTTATATGACGACATGGAACTGGTGCGATTGTTCTGTCCAGTCACATGGAGCTGCGGTCAATGGCAGATGAAAATTAACCAGCTTTGACCACCTTCTGTTATAACAAAATGTAGATATTTACCTTCATAAGCTAAAAAATCTCTTTTTAGAATCATAGTTGGCAAATTTGGGAGCAAATGCCTCCTCCGTGTTGCGATGGAGCACATCGACATTTGTTTACAAGCTTTTCTTCTTCGGTGCCCCAGAAGTGAGGTTTCTGGGTGGCTCTTTGGGAGACATTAGTCTTCCAAGGCAAGAGCAGTAAGTTATACGTGTCTGCCACCTTGTGAGGTGGAATACAACTGGCCATTTTTTATGGTTTATGGCCACATCACATGACATATCACATGACAGGCACAGAACTGCGACATAGTTAGTGAGAGTGCTGTTGTCTTCTGAAATCCGGATAGAAGAAGTGTTAAAATTCTTTTATTTGTTTTTAAATCATTAAACAGCCTTGCCCCACCTTCCCTCTCTGCACTCCTTCATTCTTTCACTCCTGCTCGGTCTCTCAGGTCAGCTGATCAGCTGCTCCTGGAGATGCCAAAATTGAAGAGAAAGCTCAGAGGGGACAGAGCTTTTTCTGTTGCTTCCCCTAAACTGTGGAACAATCTGTCTTTGTCCATCAGAAAGGCCCCTTCACTGTCCAGTTTTAAAACTCATCTTAAAACCCATTTTTATTCTTTGGCTTTTGGCCCAGTTTGAGACATTGATTTTACTTGTTTTTGTTGCTTTTATTCCATGATTGCTATTTATTTGTGCTGCATTGCATTTTTTAGTTGTATTTTATGTTTTTTATGTCTTATGTTTTTATGTACAGCACTTTGTGTCAGCTGTAGTTGTTTTTAAAGTGCTTTATAAATAAAGGTGGATTGGATTGGATTTCTGACAAAGGAGTCCAAAGAATTATCAGAAGTGTTATCCAAGAGACAAAGGCCATTCGTGGAGAGCTCAAAAAAAACCTGGAGTTAGCAGGTACTGCTGTTTCAAAGAAAACAATAAGTAATGCACTCAACCAATGCCCTCTATGTCCGCTCACCTCCCAAAACTCAACTGCTGAAAAAAAAATCATGTTGAAGTTCATTTAAAGGTTGCTGCACAACATTTGGGCAGGCCAGTAAAATACTGGGAGAATATAGTCTGATCAGATGAGAAATGGCACTGCACATCCCATCATGGCATGGGGGTGTGTTTCAGCATATGGTACATGCAGACTTCATATAATTGAAGGAAATATGAATGGATAAATGTACAGAGACATCCTTGATCAGAACCTGTTGCCATCTGCCAAGGTGCTGAAAATGAAACGAGGGTGGACATTTCAGCAAGACAATGATCCAAAACACACAGCCAAGGAAACTCTCAACTGGCTCCAGAGAAGGAAAATAAAGCTGCTAGAATGGCCCAGTCAGTCACCTGACCTGAATCCGATTGAAAATCTATAGAATGAACTGGGGATTCTAAATTGTCCTTAGGTATGACTGTGAAAGTGAATGGTTGTCTGTCTCTGTGTTGGCCCTGCGATGGACTGGCGATCTGTCCAGGATATACCCTTCCTCTCGCCCAAAGATGCTGGGATAGGCTCCAGCCCCCCCACCCCACCCCACCCCATGACCCAAAAAGGATTAAGCGGAAGAAGATGGATGGGTGGATGGAATGAACTGAAGATCAGAGTTCACAGAAGACACCCACAGAACCTTTAAGATTTGAAGACAGTTTGTGTGGAAGAATGGGCTAAAAGCACTCCTATGCAATGCCTGCAGCTAGTTTCTCCATCCAGGAGGCAACTGGAAGCTGTTATTACCAACAAAGGCTTTTCTACTAAATATTAAATGAATTTGACCAAGCGTGTTCAATACGTATTCCCTGTGTCATCCGTGACCAGTGCTGGCAAAATGAGTCACAATGAGGAAATTTTCAAAACTGAAGTATTGTTATTTCCAAATTCTGTATTGAAAACCCTTCAAAATGATATTTATTTTGTAGGAATTGGGCAAAAACTGACCAGCAACAAGCCGATTTTGTTTATATCTTGGCTGGTTTGAAAATTCGAACTCG
The DNA here is from genome assembly GCA_020510985.1 of Pholidichthys leucotaenia. NCBI lineage: Eukaryota > Metazoa > Chordata > Actinopteri > Cichliformes > Pholidichthyidae > Pholidichthys > Pholidichthys leucotaenia. The sequence continues at coordinate 395,493,124 of CM035841.1, forward strand.
ATCTGTCCTGAGTTATGTCTTCCAGAAAAAATGTGCATTTTTAGAAAGTAGGAGTTCCAAGCTTTACAATGATACCACGCACTGACGGGGGTTTTCCTGGGACTTGCCGACAGCAAAAAAAGAAAGAATCATGATTTTTGACTTCTAGTGCCTGTAGCTCATGATTACCCTGTGTGCATTCCAACTCGTTTTGCCAGCAAGGGTCACATATTTTTATTAATTTAACACTACTGATAGTTTACAGTGGAAATGTCAGTAATAGATCAAGTAAGATAAAAGGTGAAAATAAAATTGCATAATTGTGCTACTGTCACCCTTTGGCCAATGTTTCATGTCACTGTTGGTGTCATGGCTCCCTCAGGGCCATCATCAACCACAGCTGCACGCACACCTGCTGCTAATCGCCAGCGGTCTTTAAAGCCAGGCCTGCCCAAGACTCGGCACAGAGCCGTCTGTCAATCTCCATAGACACGTCTTGCGTCAACAGCCACGTCCTGGCTCTTTGTTTGAATCCCTGACCTTCTCCTCGCTTCACGTAAGCTAAACTATTGACTCACCTTTGTCAGTCGTCTTCCCCTGTGCACAGGTGGATCTCCCCGGCGGCGGATTCCTCTCTTCCCGGCAGCGGTCCAGCCTCCATCACCGTTACAGGGCTTCACGCTACTTTCCCCGCACAGAGCCAGATGCTGTCTCCCTGGCTGCAGCCCTCAAGGCCAACCTGAGCTCAACCACAACCACCTGCAAAGTAAGCTGCCGTTACTATTACGCTCTTTGCCCGAGGACTGAGCTAACATCTCTGTTTTGTCGTTATAGGGTTGCCAGGCTGAACACCGTCCTGCTCTTTTCCCAGCACGAGTCCTACACTGCACACTGCATACACTGTACATACACACACTCACACACAGACACGGTTAGCAATAAAAGGGCAACTGTACTTCGCTCGAGTCTGTGTTTTGTCCCCTGGGTCTATAATTATGTCAGTACGACTCCGTCAGAGCGACCCAGCGGACAGCGTGCTAGCACGCCGCTTTAACAACTTAGAGGCTCGGGTGGAGCAGCTAGCTTACCAACAAAGGGTTATCCTTAGCCAGCTAACACAAATTAACAGCCAGTTGGATCATCTAGATGGACAGCGGACGTTTCCTCCGGCCTCTGGGAGTCTGTCGGCTTCCGTTAGCTCCCTGCCTAGCCAGGCTAGTCAGGTCCCATCGGCCCGGCTCACACCGGTCCCCACACCTGCTCGCTTTAGCGGCAAGCTTGGTGAGGCCCGTGGGTTTATCTGTTAAATCTCCGACAGGGGGGTAGGTCCGTGGCGGACTACGCTGTCGATCTCCTGGTGGTGGCCGCTGAGGTCGGGTGGGAGGATGCCTTGCTCTGTAGTATTTTCTTTCGGAGCTTAAGCCCTAGCCTACGGGATGAGCTAGCCAGGTTAGACAAACCGGAGAGACTCACTGAGCTGATCTCCCTAACCATTAATTTGGATAATAGGCTGAGGGAGTGAGCAGCCGAGCGAAGAGCTTCCGGTCGCTCGGGCGCACAGTTTTTCCGCTCCTCCCAGTCATTTCAATTGGCCCTACCTCCACCCAAAGCTCTAGACGGGCAGGAGGATATGGTAGTTGGGTGCTCCAAAATTTCTTTAGCCGAGAGGCAGCACCGTAGGGAGTTAGGGCTGTGCATGTACTGTGGTAGCAATGAGCATGAAGTAGAAAGTTGCCCCGTTCGGCCAAAAAGAGGGGGTCCATGCGTCGCAGTAGGGGGACTCATGGACGCGTCTCAGCCTAATCCCCTCACCAAGTGCCTCATGCCCATTAAATTAATCTATAAACAAACAGAATATGCCACACATGCACTGATTGACTCAGGGGCTGAGCAGAGCTTCATATCGGGGAACCTGGCAACCCAGTTAGGGCTTCCCTGCCATACTCTCCAGTCACCCCTTAAGCTCATCGCCCTGTCTAAGACCCCCCTAGCGACAGTCTCTCAACAGACCGCCCCAGTATCAGTGATCGTCTCAGGAAACCATCGGGAGGACCTACGCCTGTTGGTGCTGCCCTCTTCAACATCCTCTCTCATCTTGGGCTACCCCTGGCTTCGACTCCATAATCCATCAGTTGATTGGCGGACTGGGAGTATAACATCATGGAGCTCGTTTTGCCTCAGCGCCTGTCTGCAGCTCGCAGCATGCGCCCCGTCGGTGTCCTTAGACCCCCACGCCCCTCCTCCTCCAGATTTGTCCAAGGTGCCGCCTGAATACCATGACCTGGGGGCGGTATTTAGTAAGTCGCAGGCGCTGTCCCTTCCCCCCCACTGCCCCTATGACTGGGCCATCAATCTCCGGGCTGGTGCCCCGCTGCCGTTGAGCCGTCTCTACAGCCTGTCAGCTCCGGAGCGGGAGGCAATGGATGCCTATATTAAAGAGTCGCTCAGCTCGGGCATTATTCGTCCATCTTCTTCGGCGGTGGGGGCAGGGTTCTTCTTCGTAGGCAAGAAAGATGGCTCCCTGCGGCCATGTATTGACTTCAGGGGGCTACACCCTGCCTCTCATGGACACGGCCTTCGACTCCCTCCAGGGGGCCTCTTGGTTCACCAAGCTCGACCTTCGCTACGCTTACTATCTCGTGTGGATCAAGGAGGGAGACGAATGGAAAACGGGATTCTGGACCCCAAGCGGCCACTTTGAATATCTCGTGATGCCGTCTAGGTTGACCAACATGCTGGCCATCTTCCAACGCCTCATAAATGACGTTCTCCGGGACTTCCTGGGTGCCTTCGTCTTCGTCTACTTGGATGACATCCTCATCTTCTCACGGTCACTGGATGAGCATCGGGTACACGTGAGACGGGTCCTCCAACGACTCCTGGAAAACAAGCTGTTTGTTAAAGCCGAGAAATGTGAGTTCCACACCAACAAGACTTCATTTCTCGGTTTCGTTATTTCCCATAACCAGGTTCTCCCTGACCCGGTGAAGGTCAAGGCGGTGGTGGAAGGCACCCCCCCCCCCATCAAGGAAGCAACTCCAGCAGTTCCTGGGGTTCGACAATTTTTATCGCCACTTTGTGCCCAAGTACAGCATGATTGCTCTCCCCTTGACCCATCTCATGTCCCCCAAGGTGGCTTTCCGTTGGACAGAGGAGGCTGCAGCAGCATTTGGCACCCTCAAGGGGGAGTTCTCGTCGTCCCGCGTTCTCATGCAGGTGGATCCGCCCCTCCAGTGCTTGGTCAAGGTGGACGCATCTGATTCCGGGGTGGGGGCAGTGCTCGCCCAGCGCTCTCCAGTAGACAGGGTGGTCCACCCCTGCGCTTTCTTCTCACACCGCCTATCCCCAGCTGAGAGAAACTACAACATCGGTGACAGGGAGCTCTTGGTGGTGAAGCTTGCCCTGGAGGAGTGGTGCCACTGGTTGAGGGGGCTGCCCAACCTTTCGTGGTATAGACCGACCACAAGAACCTAGAATACCTGAGGACCGCCAAGCGGCTGAACTCCCGGCAGGCCCATTGGTCCATGTTTTTTGGGTGTTTTAATTTCACAATCACCTATCGCCCTGGGGTTAAGAACGCCAAGCCAGACGCCCTCTCCAGACAGTTCGTGGTGGAGGTGACTGAGGACCATGAACAGACCATCCTTCCAGCATCCTGTGTCGTCGGCGCCCTCTCGTGGGGCATCAGGGAGAGGGTCGTAAAGGTGCAGGAGGCTGAGCCCGATCCTGGAGGTGGACCCGCGGAGTGGCTGTTCATCCCCACATCGACTCGGGGTGAGGTGATTCAGTGGGCTCATGCCTCGAAATTTTCATGCCATCCAGGGGTGTCCTGCACAGTGGAGCTTCTCCAGAGATCGTTTTGGTGGCCGGGGCTTCGGAGGGATGTCACCGCCTACGTCCGTGCCTGCGCCCACTGCGCCGCCGGGAAGTTGTCCTCTTTTCCGCCGGCCGGGCTCCTTCACCCACTGCCAGTTCCCAGCCATCCCTGGTCCCATATTGCTCTGGATTTTGTGACTGGCCTCCCACCGTCCAACCACTTCACCACGGTCCTCACCATTGTGGACCGGTTTTCTAAAGCTGCCCACTTCATCCCTCTCCGGAGGCTGCCTACGGCACGGGAGACAACGGATCTGCTAGTGCAGCATGTCATACGCCTCCATGGGATCCCCACCAACGTCGTCTCTGATCATGGGCCCCAATTCGTGTCTCAGGTCTGGAGGGTGTTCTGCAACGCACTGGGGTCAACTGTGAGTCTGTTGTCCGGATACTACCCGCAGAGCAACGGGCAGTGCGAGCGGGCCAATCAGGAGCTGGAGGCCGCTCTGCGCTGTGTCATTGCCTCCAGTCCGTCATCATGGAGTAGCGGTTTCCTCGGCGGTTTCCTCAGCGATCGGCATGTCCCCCTTCAGGGCCTCCTTAGGGTACGACCCCCCACTGTTCCCGGAGGAGAAGGAGGTGGCAGTGCCTTCTGTCCACACTCACGTGAGGCGCTGCTGCCAGCTCTGGATTGCCACCCACAGAGCTCTCCTTCGCACCGCATAACGCAACACCAAGATGGCTAACCGCCGCAGGAGACCGGGTCCCCAGTACCAGGTGGGTCAACAGGTATGGCTATCGACCCAGAATATTAATTTGAAGGCTGAAAAGCGGAAGTTGGCCCAGCGCTTCGTTGGCCCCTTCCCCATTACACGCATTGTTAACCCTGTGGCTGTACGCCTAGCTCCCCCCCCCCCCGCATCTGTCCGACATTTCATGTCTCCCAGGTGAAGCCCATCTGCTCCAGCCCTCTCTACCCTCCTCCCAAGACTCCACCTCCACCAGTAGTGATAGATGGCGACCCGGCTTGGAGAGTCAATACCATCCTGGACGTTCGCCGCTGGGGTCGCCGCCTGCAGTACTTGGTGGACTGGGAGGGGTATGGCCCCGAGTGGAGGTCCTGGGTACGTCCGTCATTTGTGCTCGATAAGCTGCTCATGAGGGACTTCCACCGGACGCACCCGGGTAGGCTGGGTCAGGTGCCAGGAGGCACGTCTCGGGGGGGGGGGGGGTACTGTCATGGCTCCCTCAGGGCCATCATAACCACAGCTGCACGCACACCTGCTGCTAATCACCAGCGGGCTTTAAAGCCAGACCTGCCCAAGACTCGGCACGGAGCCGTCTGTCAATCTCCATAGACACGTCTCGCGTCAACAGCCACTTCCTGGCTCATCGTCTGAATCCCAGACCTTCTAATCGCTTCACGTAAGCTAAACTATTGACTCACCTTTGTCAGTCGTCTTCCCCTGTGCACAAGTGGATCTCCCCGGCGGCGGATTCCTCTCTTCCCGGTGGCGGTCCAGCCTCCATCACCGCTACAGGGCTTCACGCTCCTTTCCCCGCACAGAGCCAGACGCTGTCTCCCTGGCTGCAGCCCTCAAGGCCAACCTGAGCTCAACCATGACCACCTGCAAAGTAAGCTGCTGTTACTATTACGCTCTTTGCCCGAGGACTGAGCTAACATCTCTGTTTTGTCATTATAGGGTTACCAGGCTGAATGGCGTCCTGCTCTTTCCCCAGCACGAGTCCCGCACTGCACACTACATACACTGTACATACACACACTCACACACAGATACGGTTAGCAATAAAAGAATAATTGTACTTCGCTCGAGTCTGTGTTTTGTCCCCTGGGTCTATAATTATGTCAGTTGGGGCTGACAATAAAGAGAACATTTTCTCCAGAGTAAAGACTGAAGGGGACACAGTAGGTAGTCGGGGCCTAATGCAAGATTGTGTTTAGGAGTCCCTACTTTTGTAATACAGAAGAATTCAAACCCTTTAAAACAACAACTTTATCAAAACAAACTTGAGTCACTGTGGAGATGAAGGGAGAAAATTTAAGGCATTAAATAGAATAAAAACAACTAGCATTTATATCAATGCTGCAAATTCAAAATGAAAAAGTCCTGAATTTACAATAAAATTTGCAGATTTATCACAAATAAAAATATTGGATTTATAGGGGAAAAACAGCAAATTTATTCAGAACAAAGTGGCACATTTACAAGAAAAAAGTACCAAATTTATGAGAAAAAAACTGCAAAATTAAAAGAAAAAAGTTGCAATTTTATGAGGAGCAGCCAATTTACAAAAAAATGTCACAACTGGATTTAAAAAAGTTGTAACTACAACAAAAAGTTGCAAATTTAAAAGAAAAAATGTGAAAATGAATAAGAAAAGCAGCAAATTTACAAGAAAAATGTCAGTTTGATCAAGAAAGTTGCAACTTTACAACAAAAAAGAAGCAAATTTATGAGAAAAATGTTAATTTAAAAGAAAAAAGCTGCAAATTTAAAATAATAATGCATCAGATTTATATAGTGCTTTTCAGAGACACTCAAAGATGCTTTACAATGGAATGCCATGTGTCTGAGCTGTGTTCAGACTCTATGTATTTTTGAGTATTTTCTGTTATTATTTTCTGGTTTGGTTCTGTTTATTTTGGTAGTATGACATGAGCCTCTTCCTCTCCCAGGCACCCACCATTCACTTGCAGTCTGCCCCAGTTCTCAGCTGTGAATGATTGTTAATTAGGTCACCCTGCCTGCTCAGCCAAACCTGCTACTCATTTGTCTGCCCAGTATTTAAGCTCTGCTAGTTCATGGTTTCACTGCGGCAGCATTACATGGACTTTCTCCTTGGACTATTCCTCTCCCTTCCCCAGAGCATGTCCTGCTCTGGATTGCCAACCTTGTAAGCTGTTTTTGTTGCATTTTCATGGATAGCAGTGTCCTGTGTGCAATGGTTATTTTTCAAAGAACTTTGGACTATTCTTCTCTCTTTACCTCCAGAGCTTTCCATGCTCTGGAGTGCCATTCTTGTTTGCTGTTTTGTTTGTATTTTTAGTGCATTGTTTGAATCTTTTGGTTAATAAATCTCACTGTGCAATTCAGCGTTTGGATCTGCCTTTCTGCCCAATAGGGGCCCGTTCATGATAGAATGCTGCCGTCAGAATAATATGATCCAGATGTTGTTTTAGTGGACATTATTCACCAATTTTGTCTTTTCTTTACTTACTCATGATTGGAGTTCACCATGTTCCTAGAAAAGTTCACCATGGGACTGAATGAGATGGAGCAGTGGACAGTGAGAGTGCTGGAGTGAATCTTATTACAGGCTCAAGCCTCTCGTACCCAAGAGTGTGTGGAGGGCACGGCGCAGGTGCTTGAGGCATGCCCTAACCTTTGGGACCACCCGGAGCTCACCGATCTACTCCTCTCCATATTCCTCCCTTCACAACCGAGCGATGAACCGGGGGAGGTTACTCCGATGCCAGCACCTGTGCCGACAAACAGCAAGCGCTCGCGCAAGAAGAAACCTTCAGCCTCTTGCCACTCTCCCGAGCCCTGGCCCACTCTATCGGCCAAAGAACTGGTAGAGTGCAGGCAGGCTTTGTTGGCTGAGACGACCTCCACCTGGAGGTTAAACCATGGCTTCTGCCAGACTTGGTTGATGAATTGGGGATGATTTCACCGATGGAACCGGAGGTGGAGCGCTCTTCGGCTCCGGAGTCTCTTTGTCCTTACAGTGAGCCTACACTTCCGCCTTCCGAATTGTCAGCTGAATCTCCAGTTCCAGCATGTGCATCACCAGCCCCATAGCGACGCCGTCAATGGGGGAAGCCTTCCTCCTCGTTGGCAGCCATTTTCCAGATGTCGAGCCCGACAATTCCCGTGGCAGAGCCTTTTCTTGCTCCTCCTTCGCCAGCTGTTTTGCCAGCCTGTACTCTCTCCGCTGCTCCCATAATTTCTGTCCCCTCGATGCCTCCTCCCGCTACCGAGAGGTCCTCCAGGGTTTCCCAGACTAAGCCCATTTCCGCGTCTATAGTGGCGGTTCCTCCACAATCCACTGAGGGGCCCAGGTTTACCATAGACACAGAGAAGGATTACTGCACACCTGCTGCAGCAGAGACGATCACCCACCAGGAGAACAGGCAAGTTTCATTTCATTCTATGACACTTTATCACAATATGCCTTGGCTGATCCCTGGTAGGGATACTCAGGGTCTGCAATCCCCTGAGATCTCTCCACCTGCTGCAGTTTATAAATCTTCACCTGTCCTCTCTGTGTCCCCTCCTATGGTTCCTGAGTGTCCGCTGGTTCCAGAACTGAGCCACCAGATGATGGAGGGGTTCAAGACCCTGGAGGATCTCATCCCAGTGCCAGCATGGAGGCGACCCCCAGCAGCCACGCCAGGCAAGCCACCTACATGGTCCACTTCATCTGGGGGAAACGAGATTGCCAACACCATCGTGTCTGCTGCAGAGGCCACCACAGCAGAGTCACAACCTGAACTCCAGAGGACTGAGCCTGGAGCATTGATGCCAGGATTGATGGAGTCCTGGACAGTGGTGGAGCTCGAGTTCAGGCAAGTGCCCTCTTCTGTTCCTATTATTTCTATATTGGAGAGATCTTGCCTGGCTCATGGGGAGGAGAGCCAGGTGCAGCCATCAGCTGCAACTGGGCTCAACTCGCTGGGTTCCACCACTGTCGGCGACCCTAACCACATTTTTCTGCTTGTTTTTCCTGAGCTTTCTCCCAGGGTCGCCGGGGAAGATTGACCTGAACCAGAAGTCTCTGTGCATCCGAGCTCACTGACTGAAGCCATCGTGGGTTCAGCTCCTCTCACTGAGGTCATTGCGGACACTTCGCCCCAGCCCGGGACCCCCGTGGGTGCTGCTTTCCTTCCAACTGAGGCCACCGAGGGTGCTCCATTGGTCCAGCCCTGCTCCACCGAGGGTGTAGCAATGGACCAGTTTGGTCCCACTGAGGGTGCAGCTCTGCTCCAGCCAGGAGCCACCGTGGGTGCTGCAATGCTCCAGCCTGAAGCCACCATGGGTGCTGCAATGCTCCAGCCCAGAGCTACCGCAGGTGCTGCAATGCTCCAGCCCGGGGCCACCGTGGGTGCAGCTCTGCTCTTACCTGGAGCCACCACGGGTGCAGCTCTGCTCCTGCTCGGAGTCACCGCGGGTGCAGCTCTGCTCCTGCCCGGAGCCACCGTGAGTGCAGCTCTGCTCCTGCCCGGAGCCACCGCAGGTGCAGCGTTGGCCCAGTCTGGAACCGTCGAGGGTGTCGAGGCCGCCTCACCTCTGCTTGACACCGTCGTGGGTCCTCCTATTGGGAGGCCACCTCCTGGGTCACTTCTGTGGTCCTGGTGGCTCAAGAACTCAGGCTGACAGCCCGATAGACTGAGCCACTGGGTGGGGTGGTCCTTGTTCTCTGGCAGGCAACCTGACTCATTTCATCTTGCCGTCCGGCTGACCTGAGACTTTGGCCGGCCACCTGAACAGCTAGGTTCTTTGGCCTAGGAGGGCCCAGGGGCCCGGTATAGCATGGGTGTGGTCTTGAGCGGGCCCTAGCCTTTAGTTCCCACCTAACCTATTTTCCTCCACCTCCCACCCGGGGTAGTTTTTGTCATCTCTTTCTCCTGGGGAGGGGGGGTGTCTGTGGTGTTACCTTGGGGTGTGTGGGCCCCACCCCTTGGGGGGGGGGGCTTTGTCATGTGTCTGAGCTGTGCTAAGACTCTATGTATTTTTGAGTATTTTTCTGTCTGTTATTATTTTCTGGTTTGGTTCAGTTTATTATGGTAGTATGACATGAGCCTCTTTCTCTCCCAGGCACCCACCATTCACTTGCAGTCTGCCCCAGTTCTCAGATGTGAATGATTGTTAATTAGGTCACCCTGCTGGCTCAGCCACACCTGCTGCTCATTTGTCTGCCCGGTATTTAAGCTCTGCTAGTTCATGGTTTCACTGCGGCAGCATTACATGGACTTTCTCCTTGGACTATTCCTCTCTCTTCCCCAGAGCATGTCCTGCTCTGGATTGCCAACCTTGTAAGTTGTTTTTGTTGCATTTTCATGGATAGCAGTGTCCTGTGTGCAATGGTTATTTTTCAGTGAACCTTGGACTACTCCTCTCTAACTTCCCTCCAGCACTTTCCATGCTCTGGAGTGCCATTCTTGTTTGTTATTTTGTTTGTATTTTCAGTGCACTATTTGAATCTTTTGGTTAATAAATGTCACCGAGCAATTCAGTGTTTGGATCTGCCTTTCTGCAATGTAGGGGCCAGTTCATGACATGGATACATTGTTCATTCACTCCACAGACAATGGTAAAGTTAAGCTCCTGCCACAGCTGCCCTTGGGTAGACTAATGGCTACCAATCCATGCCACCGGCCTCTCCGATCACTGCCAAACATTTATACACATTCATACCCAGTGTCATGGACGCTGGAGGCAAGGTGGGTAAAGTGTCTTGCACAGGGACACAGCGGAAGGATGGCTGGGGAGAGCAGGATTCGAACCGTCAACCCTCTAGTTATTGCATGACCCGCTCTGACCAGGCGGATGCTCTTCCTCTAGGTCACCACTCCAGTGGCCTAAGAGGTATTTATGAAAAATGTTGTACATTTATATAAAAAGTTGCAACTTTATGAGAAAAAAGTTACAGATTTAAAAGAAAGAAGCTGGAAATTTATGTTTCAAATTTGCAAGCTTTTTTTTTTTTTTTTTTTGCATTTAGCATTGGTGCTTCAAAGTCTTATACAACAGTTAGTTCCTACCGAGTAATTTGATTGTATAATAGGGATTCCAGGAGTTACTAAAATCCATTACAATAGAGAGCCTAAGTCACGCACCCTCTACTTCCACATATGGGACCTTAAATCGAAAAAAAATCTCCATTGAAATGAATGGCGAGTGAAATTATCTTTTGAAATGATCGAATTTTGCCATAAGATACATATATGTTTGTCAATTTAAAAGATAATTTTCCATGTAAATAACGGTGTAGGTTCTTGTATAACAGTTAGGTATAAGGTTATGAAAATATATAAATTAAAAACCTACAAACACAGATGGATGGAACTTACGTCATCTTTTCAAAGTGCTCCCAGTGTAAAGTAATTAAAGCTAAGTTCACACTGCAGGTTTTAAAGCTCAATTCCATTTTTTTTTTTTTTTTTTACATGCGTGACCAGTCTGTGTAGTGGTGGCAGAAATGGTACGTTCAAGAGATCGAATCATTTGGAACAGTTGATTCAGAAAAAGAATCGATCTTTCGGAACATTTGAAACATCTCCCCACAGTGACATCTGGTGGCCAAATGTTATAATACTACACTCAAATAGTCACGTGTTTTCGTGTGTGTTATCTCTTAACGTTTCATGTTTTGTTTGGGTTTATAGTATTATTTGAAGGGGGTGCTTTTGTACAAAATAGACATCAGTCAGTATTTGTAGAGGGTGTTTGTGTACATTCAAGTATTTTTATTGAGAAAAAAATTCTGTTCAACAGTGCTTGGACTTAGACGGTTTCTCCTCTTGTTTAAAATCTCTCCTGCTTTTGAGAATATTCTCTCACAAGGGACTGATGTGGCTGGAATGGAGAGGTATGTCTTGGCCCGCTGGAACATTATTATTATTTGGTCGCCTATGAGGCGAGCGACCACATCTCGGTCGCTTTACAAAGCTAACACAGGGCATGGGTCGCCACTCCTCACTGCCCAGCTGGAACAGGTGAGGGAATATAGCGGCATGTTGTTTCCAGTAGTCTTGAGGGTCATCTTGTCTAGACAAGTATGGGGCTGAGAGATAGCGCTGAACCTTGATTGATAGACAGACAGACAGACAACTTACATAGCAATACATGAGAATCAAACACAATTACCACCTCATTCAATCATTCTGAGCATAGTGGGTGTCTGGGGGTTGCCTACAAATGACTTCTTTTCGTGATGAAATACATAATTATATTTTTTGTAAATAATAATAAAGGTGTATAAATAATACATGTATACTTGTATGTGCATTAAAAGACAATGAATACACTATATACTATAAACACTATGCTGGCCATGGCTTGATTCATGTGTTGTGCTAGGAATGCAGGAATGCAGCTGCTAGGAATGCAGGCATAGCTGCTCTTGCTTGCTTGTTTTTTTTTTCTTGCCTTCTGATTGTTGCTCTGAGTGTTGCTATCCCTGTGCTGTTGCAATCCTGGAATTTCCCCGTTGTGGGACTAATAAAGGCTTATCTTATCTTATCTTATCTTATCAGGATGTTTTGTCCGTAGGTGTCTCCATATAGTTGTTGTATTATTACAAAATGCAAGATGTTGCATACAATGCATACATTTAACTTTTTTTTTCCCCTCAAGAAGGTTGAAGTGATCCCAGACAGCTGACCTGGGACGCTTTCTTCCCCCATCCATTTCCGAATAGTCTAAATCCAAAAGCATGCTCAATACAAGACACTCAGAGAGGCAAGACTTTGCAAACAAACTGCACTTTAGAGGAGCTTTTAAATGCTTTTGGCATGTGGGGTGATGAATCAGCAGCCAATCAGGCAAAGACATGAGAAATTAGTATTTTACATATAAAGTATATCTATAATACATATATTGTGCATAGAATATGCATTTTCATATTGTGTAATGGTAGTATTTTATTTATTATTCCATTTTAGAAACGGGCTAACAAAATCACCGCATATTCACTTGTGTTTCACCGATATAAAACCACTGTGACGTTTCAAAACAGTCAGTGACGTAATAGAACGCGACATGGCACAGTCACGTGACATCCTCTTTCTGATACAGACCTCGGAACAGTGGTTTGATTCAGAAGTTCCACCTAGATCTCGGTACATACTAAAACACTGTTTCAACTTTGCCATCACTACTGAACAGTACAGATTTGATTTTTTTCACATGAGACCCAGGCCACTTTCATACAGTCATGTGAAAAAATTAGGACACCCTAACATATTTGGGCATATGGATATTTAATATAAATATTAAAAATACTCGGAGACTCATGTAATACAACTAAACAAGTAAAAATGAATTAAAGACTTTTTTTTTTAATTTTCTGTAAAATGTAAGTGTTAAGTATTTGTTCTATGTTCATATATTGTTATTATGGGAGCTTTGTTTGTGTGGTACGGGATGGCGTCCCTGGTTTCCGGTTCCGCCATCTCCGGTGGTATAAGAGGGGCTGCTGGCAGAGGGGCAGACTCCTCCGCCTTTCCTCTGCCAAGAGGCTGCATGTTCGGTCGGGTGTACAGAGTCCAGTTTATATGATAAAGCAGTGTTCAGCTCCACCCCTGGCTTCGTCATTGTCTACAAGTTATGATATAACAGTAATTCTAAACAAATAGTGAGGAACAAATTAGGACACCCCCATCGTTTTTAGGACACCCCCACATAAATTCCGACTTAAAATGGCTAAAATAAAATTAAAACAAGGTTAAACATAGATATGTGAACATTTCTTAAAATGTTAAAAAGAACTGAATATTTAATGGGGTGTCCTAATTTTTTCCCATGACTGTATGTGGTCCTAATTCGGATACGTATCTGATATTTTCCAAAGTGCCCTCAGTCTGAATGATCATGTCGCATTTCATCCGACTTTTTCCTGAGTGAAGTGAGACAGACGTGACAACTCTGCGGTGGAGGATGCAGCAAGCATGGCAGACACCGCTGATTTGTGCTCTTTTTAAAATTAATCTTCTAACCTTTATCACCAGATCGTAATTTTGTTGGCTCCGACTGCACAACAACTTCAAAATTTCGGGGAGGGGGGGTGGTTAGGGGATGAAACCGTCAGGCAAGCAGGCACACAGTAACAGCACATTTACTGGACGCTGCAAATTCCTTTTTCCCTGTAAACGGCACACTGTGAGTCCTGGCTGCTGTAATATCTAAAGTGCAAAGTTAATACCGACACACTTGTGCAGCGGAATGGCCAGATACGGGGATACGAGGAAACACAGTCCAAGAGAAGGGAGTCTGTGATGGCTTCTCCTTCTTGTGCAGGACTGGTATTATGTTGCTGCTATGAGCCATGCTGTTTATTTATTATTAACCTTATTTATACAGGTAATCCCATTGAGACACAGGGTCCTATTTTCAAGAGAGCTGTTTAATCGATCAGTTTTGTTAAAGCATAGCTGATCACAACAGTCATCTGGCACGCAGAGGAATGAAGCTGGTCTCATCTATTTTGTGCATAATCATTTCTGAATGATTTTAACATATTATTTTGCTGCGCTGCATCAAGGTGAAGAAGTTTTGCTCCCCTCAACTGTCCGGGACTCATATTTACTTCTGTAAACACAATGCTGTGTCTGACATTGCATTTTCTTCTGCACATGTGGGTCACTTCATAGCTGTAGACCGTTCATAATGGAGTCTGATGGGGGTCACATTTAAATTATAACGTGAACACCCACACAAAAAAAATTGGATCTCGGCAAAAAATTGGAATTGAGCATTAAGACCTGTTGTGTGACCGTAGCTTAACAGTCCTCTGGATCAGCTGCAGCTTTCACGATACAAAACAATACCTTTGTGTTGTTTTTCTCCTCTTTGGATCCTTCTTTCATTGGTTAGGAAACAGGAGGTGAGGTTTTAGTAATCTCCCGCCATGATCGTGTTTAATGATGTGGGATGTTGAGAAATGTTGTCTGCTAATCCTTGAAACAAAAACTAAATATTACTCTGTTATTGTATGACAGCCAAAAACTTTAATTATGTGGAAAATTATCTTTTAAATTGATAAACATCATATGTGCAATTCATGGCAAAATTCGATTGGGATCAAAAGATAATTTCACTATTGCCATTCATTTCAATGGAATTTTGTTTTTTTTTTATTTAAGGTCTCATATGCAGAAGTAGAGGCAGCATGACTGAGGCTCTCTATTGCGGTCCAATTTCACTGGATATGTATCAGTCTGCTTCAAAGGTGTTCATGTACAGTGCATTAGGAAAGTATTCACAGCACTTCACTTTTTCCACATTTTGTTATTTTACAGCCTTATTCCAAAAGGGATTAAATTCATTTTTTTCCCTCAAAATTATACACACAATACCCCATAATGACAACGTGAAAAAAGTTTTTTTTGAGATTTTTGCAAATTTATTAAAAATAATAAAACTAAGATATCACATGTACGTAAGTATTCACAACCTTTGTTCAATACTTTTTTAATGTATCTTTGGTAGTAATTACAGCCTCAAGTCTTTTTGAATATGATGCCACAAGCTTGGCACACCTATCTTTGGACAGTTTCGCCCATTCCTCTATGCAGCACCTCTCCAGGTCCATCAGGTTGAATGGGAAGCTTCGGTGCACAGCCATTTTCAGATCTCTGGAGAGATCTTTCTGGAGAGATCTGCTCCAAGATCTACTCCAAGGCTCCAAGGCGCAGGTTTTCATCCAGGATGTCTCTGTACATTGCTGCATTCATCTTTTCCTCTATCCTGACTAGTCTCCCAGTTCCTGTCGCTGAAAAACATCCACACAGCATGATGCTGCCACCACCATTGGCATGGTTATGAGTGGTGCCTGGTTTCTTCCAAGCATGACACCTGGCATTCACACCAAAGAGTTCAATCTTTGTCTCATCAGACCAGAGAATTTTTGTTTCTCGTGGTCTGAGAGTCCTTCAGGTGCCTTTTGACAAACTCCAGGCAGGCTGCCATGTGCCTTTCACTAAGGAGTGGCTTCCGTCTGGCCACTCTACCATACAGGCCTGATTTGTGGATTGCTGCAGAGATGGTTGTCCTTCTGGAAGGTTCTCCTCTCTCCACAGAGGAACACTAGACCTCTGACAGAGTGACCGTCAGGTTCTTGGTCACATCCCTGACTAAAAACCCTTCTCCTCCAATCGCTCAGTTTAGACGGCCGGCCAGCTCTAGGAAGAGTCCTGGTGGTTCCGAACTTCTTCCATTTGCAGATGATGGAGGCCACTGTGCTCATTGGGACCTTCAAAGCAGCAGAAATTTTTCTGTACCCTTCCCCAGATTTGTGCCTTGAGACAATCCTGTCTCGGAGGTCTACAGACAATTCCTTTGACTTCATGCTTGGTTTGTGCTCTGACATGCACTGTCAACTGTGGGACCTTACATAGACAGGTGTGCGCCTTTCCAAATCATGTCCAATCAACTGAATTGACCACAGGTGGACTCCAATTAAGCTGTAGAAACATCTCAAGGATGATCGGTGGAAACAGGATCCACCTGAGCTCAATTTTGAGCTTCATGGCAAAGGCTGTGAATACTTATGTACATGTGATTTTTTTTTAATTTCTAATAAATTTGCAAAAATCTCAAAAAAATTCACATTGCCATTATGTGGTATTGTGTGTAGAATTTTGAGAGAAAAAATTAATTTAATCCCTTTTGGAATAAGGCTCTAACATAACAAAATGTGGGAAAAGTGAAGCGCTGTGAATACTTTCCAGATGCACTGTAACCATTAATTACTCACAGTAATTTACTATCAATTCTCTGACAATTGCAGTACTGTTTAGGATACCTTAATTTCTACAGTACATCCGTGACCCAGAAGTCCCACCCTCTTGAAAAGGTCTACCTCCATCTACCCCGGACCTGGTGTCATTTTAAGCTCATTAAGCTATTTCACGTCTGTTTTAAAAATAGGCAGTGCAAGAGTTTGATTTATTGTCTCGATTAACAAACCACAATACCTTCGTGGTTATGGACTTTTTGTATCATCTGAAAATGCAAAGAGAAGCAAGCAAAGTGTGCTAAATTGCTAGCATGCTAACTACTAACTATCGGCTGTCTACTGGTGGTTCTGACGACCAGCATTGGATACGTTTTGATCTGGGGTCTTCTGCAGTACCGACCCAATAAGTGTGTTTCATAAACACTTGTTACTTTTGCACTTGACAATATTTAATTTGTTTACATGTGTGTGAAATGACAATAGATGTCTTCAAGCTGATTGAGATGTTTAGCAACAGTTACTGGCTACATTCAGAAGACTATTTTTTCTCAGCTGTGCAAAATAGCTGGTTAAACAAACAAATCATAATATTTTGTCCAGTATTGCTGTCATTTAATAAACTGTGCTTGTGAAACTGTTGTATAAAAGCAATATTACACTTGAGACTGTTACGGTATCATGAATATAGTAACTCTGGGTGTGATACTATAGACATATCACATTCAGAATTACTATTCATGATATCGTACTCACTCTTGTGTAATATTGCTTAAATGTAACATGAGATTAAAGGTTTATGACGATATTGGGGAGGGAGACAATTCTGTTTTTTCCAGGTTGGGGGGGACATGTCCTCTCTGCCACCCCCCACCCCCCTTGATTTACGCCTATGCCGTTTACAAAACAGGTGCTGCTGTGTAAATGAGATCAGCTGTTACTCTTGTTTTGTTTGTTTTTTACTGCACTCAACTATAGGTACCATTCCCTCGTGGACTGTAGGTGAGCTGCTGTGATTGGTTGAGTCAAACGGCTGTGAAAGTTGTTCCTGGAAATGTGCCGCTCCCCAGGGATTAAGCGGCACCATCAGACGGGAATTTAATGAACAAGTGAGTGAATCATCTTGAGAATGACTCGCTGATCTTCAGTGGAGAGGGAGCAGGTTGCTGTGATAATACTGAGACAGCAGCACTGACAGAAATGGAGCAGTTCTCTTCAAACAGCCGGAGCTTGGAAAATGTGAATTTAATGAGAATCCATGTGTTTTCCACTGTAGCACAAGAGGAGGTAGACATTGTAACTTCTCAGAAATTAAGAGCCTGAAGTGTTACTTGTCTAAAAAGAGCTGACGAATATACTTGTTGGCTAGGCAGCAAGTCAAACTGATTTGTTGTTAAAGATGCTCTTTTTTGGATATTTTTGACAAGCAGCCCAAGGAACAGAGGGTTTCAAGTACTCTAGAGAGGTTAGAGTAATTTCGGGTCCCCCCCAGTTGAAATGTCACACTATACATACTACATATGGATGAACCAGTGTGCACCTACCCATTTGGGGCATTGGACTACTGCTCTAGTAAGCCGTTGTTAAAATCTGGCTCTGTCTCATGCTATTTCTTCTTCACCCTAAGGGCATACTCTCCCTGGGGCCATGTTGGTCAACAACTTACCAAAGGCAATTATACTTACTTACATGTCTCCAGCCACCTTGCACTCACACAGTTTTTAGCACAGCCAACCTGCACTGCTATGTGTACAATACATATTGTACACGGGCTCATACAGGAAGAAACTGGCGTGCTGAAGGCCAACTCTCCAGGAAGGCCGAAAGTCAACAGAAGCAGCAACTTGTTTTTTTCTGACTCCAAGGTGATATTTTGAAGGGTTGTCAGACATTTTGGATGTAATCCTGACAACTAAAACTTTATAATCATACTGTAGTCAAAATTCAAAACAGTGAAGAGTGTTGCATTCATTCTATTATTTATTGTTTTTTACCAGTGATGTGCACAGACATTTCGAGGGCAGGTGCTCAACACCCCCACCCCAAAAACAGGGCAATCCATAATACTGAAAAAAGTAAAGATACGAACAGTGGTGTGAAAAAGTGTTTGCCCCCTTCATTTCTGTCTTTTGTATGTTTGTCACACTTAAATGTTTCAGATCATCAAACAAATTTAAATATTAGACAAAGATAACACAAGTAAACACAAAATGTAGTTTTTAAATGAATGTGCTTATTATTAAGGGTAAAAAAAAAATCCAAACCTACATGGCCCTGTTTGAAAAAGTGATTCCCCTTTCCCCGCTGTTAAAACATAAATTAACTGTGGTTTATCACATCTTTGGAAAGCTGAGTTCAATTTCTCTAGCCACACCCAAGCCTGATTACTGCCACACCTGTTCTCAATCAAGAAATCACTTAAATAGGGCCTGCCTGACAAAGTGAAGTAGATCAAAAGATCCTCAAAAGCTAGACATCATGCTGCGATCCAAAGAAATCCAGGAACAAATGGGAAACAAAGTAATTGAGATCTATCAGTCTGGAAAAGGTTATAATGCCATTTCTAAAGCTTTGGGACTCCAACAAACCACAGTGAGAGCCATTATCCACAAAAGGCGAAAACATGGAACAGTAGTGAACCTTCCCAGGAGTGACAGGCAGACCAAAATTACCCCAAGAGTGCAACGACGACTCATCCAAGCGGTCACAAAAGACTCCACAACAACATTCAAAGAACTGCAGGCTTCACTTTCCTCAGTTAAGGTCAGTGTTCATGACTCCAGCATAAGAAAGAGACTGGGCAAAAATGGCCTGCATGGCAGAGTTCCAAGATGATAAACCACTGCTGAGCATAAAGACCATAAAGGCTTGTCTCGGTTTTGCCAGAAAACATCTTGATTATCTCCGAGACTTTGGGGAAAATACTCTGTGGACTGATTAGATGAAAGTTGAACTTTTTGGAAGGTGTGTGTCACATTACATCGGCGTAAAAATAACACAACATTTCAGAAAAAGGAACATCTTACCACAGTAAAATATGGTGGTGGTAGTGTGATGGTCTGGGGCTGTTTTGCTGCTTCAGGACCTGGATGACTTGCTGTGGTATATGGAACCATGAATTCTGCTGTCTACCAAAAAATCCTGAAGGAGAATGTCCAGCCATCTGTTCGTGACCCCAAGCTGAAGTGTACTTGGGTTCTGCAGCAGGACAATGATCCAAAACACACCAGCAAGTCCACCTCTGAATGGCTTCAGAAAAACAAAATGGAGACTTCGGAGTTGCCTAGTCAAAGTCCTAACTTGAATCTGATTGAGATGCTGTGGCATGACCTTCATGCTCGAAAACCCTCCAGTGTGGCTGAATTAAAACAACTCTGCAAAGATGAGTGGGCCAAAATTCCTCCACAGCACTGTAAAAGTCTCATTGCCAGTTATCGCAAACACTTGATTGCAGTTGTTGCTGCTAAGGGTGGCCCAACCACTTATTAGGTTTAGAAGTTAATCAGTTTTTCACACAGGGCCATGTAGGTTTGGATTTTTCCCCCTTAATAATAAACACCTTCATTTAAAAACTGCATTTTGTGTTTACTTTTGTTGTCTTTGTCTAATGTTTAAATTTGTTTGATGATCTGAAACATTTAAGTGTGACAAACATACAAAAGACTGAGAAATCAGGAAGGGGGAAAACACTTTTTCACACCACTGTAGTAGTGCAAATTTTACTGTACTTACATGGTACCGTATATCAATTGTATTTTAATACCTATACACTCATGGAGATATTTAATACTCCATAGATTTTTATAAAATTATCAACTTGCACAGAGAACATGATCTTCATCATAAATTTTGCATTTACAGGACAAAATGGGCATAGTATATTGAAAAAATAAATATTTGTTCAAACAAATATATCTCTGTAAAAATCTGAAAAAGGCATTTTTTTTCAATAAATAAAATATTGAATCGCTCTTCAAATAATTAAAGCTAAGCAAAAAATTAAAATCCCATTGTCTGCAAAATGAGTTAAAATCCTCCCCGCTATTAACCCCTTGCACTCTGGTCAATTTCCCTAAAAATGCCAAAAAATAACGTACCCAAAGTAAATCAAAAGCTGTTCTTCAACCCTTTGCAGCATCTTCATGGGGTTGGTCTCATTTAAAAGAAAACACTTTGAATTTTTTGGCAAAACAGTCATAATCTCTCTAAGTGCTCCTGCCACTGAGTAACAGTCATCTAAACATACTGAACTTGAAGAAAATAAATTTCGCCTGGGTGTTTTTTTGGATACAAATGCTTGCAAATAACACACAGCTTCAGATACTGGCTGGAAAATGCAACAGAAATGTAGAACCAAGTGTTATCCAGCTGAGGTCAAAATTTTGTAACAATACCACAAAAAATGAATATATTACACAGCTTTTTTCTTAGGTTGTTCCCAGGCGTTTTTGAACTGTGCCAAATGGCACAGTTTGGAAAAACGTCTGTAACTTTTGAATGATTCAATATAGAAGCTTCATCTTGGGCTCTAATGAAAGGTGAAGGGCTGTGTGTGTGTGTGTGTGTGTGTGGGGGGTTATTCATTCATGAATGAATGAATGAACAAACAAGCCCCCACACACAAAGAAGCATGCCACGTAAAAAATGTGTGGCTTTTTTTTACAAGAAAAAATAACCTACAGTGCACTAAAAATTATACTAGAATATCTGTAATGTAGAAGATAACAACTCCCACCCCACCCACCCCCCGCTACAGAGGACGGACATCGCCCATCGCTACATGACGGAAAGCGGTGACGGTGCGCCGCGGTCTAATACGCATAGTTGCACTAAAATATCTGCAATATATCTGCAATCCGCTACAGAAGAGTAGTGGGGGGGGGGGGGGCGGCGTTCGCAACATGACGGACCCGGACCGGAGCGGGTCCGTCATGTTGCGATAACGCACAGTTGTAATTTACCGATCAGTCAAAAGTCATTTGGATTACAATTTTCAGTGATAAAGAATAATTTAGCTTATAACACTTACCTGTCCACAACAGCAATGTCGCTGGCGAACTTCTCTTCCTCATTGTCAGACAAACATGACGCTGGTCCGCTTGTTACGGACTCGTGGTTCTGGTCATGCGACCCGATCAAACCATAATTCCATTATTGCGGTTTTGCGCTTCCATGATTGCGGTTTTGGCGAACGATTTTTCAAAACAAATAAGAACAGTAGTTAGAAAAAAAGACTGGCGAACGCCTGTGTGTCACCCAGCCTTACACAAAACAGCTTCCGAACTTCTGTGCTTCAATTGGCTGGCTGTATTTGCAGCCGTTGGTAGGCGGGTCCTTCTTGCTAGGTTTTCAGTCATTGGTTCTTCAAGGTTTCAGAAACCCAATTCAAGGCTCTTATTAGTCGAATGAGAGGTCAATCACATCTAAACCAATCAAAGCACCCCTTTGGCTTTCTGTTCGCGGCTGTGTCTGTAGTGGAAGAACGGAAATGCAGCTTTTTTTTTCAGTGCGTTCTAGGACGCAGCGCCCTCATGCGCCCTCGTGCGCTCTAGGACGCAGCGACATGTCCGCCCGTGGTACACCAGAGTGCAACAGGTTAACCTGCTACCCTCCATCCCCACGAAGACTGTAAGGATAGTTTATACAGGACAACTTAGTGCATCAGTGAGAGGATAACAACAAATGTACAAGAAAAATGAAAATTTATGGGAAAAAGTTACAAATTTGTGACTTATTGGAGGGAAATGGTAACAGTGTTACCAAACATCCATCTAACCATCCATTCATCCATCCATCCATCCATCCATCCATCCATCTTCTTCCACTTTTCTGGAGGTCTGGGTCACAGAGGCAGCAGTTCAAGCTCCTGCGTGTCCTGAGTCTGCCCGAGATCTCTTCCCAGTGGGATGTTCCCGAAACACCTCAAGTGGGAGGCATCCAGGAGGCATCCTGATCAGATACCCAAACCACCTGGCTCCTTTCAATGTGGAGGAGCAGCAGTTCTGCTCTGAGCCTCTCCCGGATGACTGAGCTCCTCACCCTACCTCTAAGGGTGAGTCCAGCAATCGTACAGAGAAAGCTCATTCCAGCCGCTTGTATCCGTGATCTCATTCTTTCGGTCATTACCCAAAGCTCATGACCATAGGTGAGGGTAGGAACGTAGATTGACTGGTAAACTGACAGCTTTGGCTTAGAGCTCAGCTCCCTCTTCACCACAACAGACCAGTACAACGTCCACATCACTGCAGATGCTGCTCCGATCTGTCTGTCAATCACTCGCTTCATTCTCCCCTCACTCGTGAATTAGACCTCGAAATACTTACACTCCGCTACTTGGGCAAGAGCTTGTCCTCAACCGAGAGAGGACAATTCACCTTTTTCCAGCTGAGGACCATGGACTCAGACTTGAAGGTGCTGATTCTCATCCCAGCCACTTCACACTCAGCACCAAACCATCCCAGTAAGACCTGTAGGTCATTGCTGGATGAAGCCAACAGGACACCACTTCCAAACAGCAGAAATGAGATCCTGTGGTCACCAAGCATGATACCCTCCATTCCTTAGCTGCACCTTGATTGCCTGTCCATAAAACTTATGAACAGGATCATGACAAAGGGCAGCCCTGGCGGAGTCCAACTCTCACTGGGAATGAGTTCGACCGAGTGTTGGCAATACAAACCAAACTCTCACAGCGGTCGTATGGAGACCCAATAGCTCATAACAAGCCAAATACCCCATACTCCTGAAGCACCCCCCACAAAAAACCACAAGGGATGCGGTCGAATGCCTTCTCCAAGTCCACAAAACGCATGTTAACTGGGTGGGTAAGCTCCCACGAACCTTCAAGGATTCTCAAGAGGGTAAAGAGCTGGTCCGATGTGCCATGGCCAGGCCGAAAACCGCATTGCTTCTCCTGAATTGAAGGTTATTGGAAAAAAAGTACTGCATTTACTACAAAAGTAATAAATTAAAATAAATTTGCCAGGAAAAAGTTGCATACACACACACACACACACACACACACACACACACACACACACACACACACACACACACACACACACACACAGCACGGTGGCACAGTGGTTAGCACTGTGGCAGCACAGCAAGAAGGTCATGGGATCGACTCCACCCCTGGACATCGTGGGTTTGATCCCACCCGCAGACTGTTGGTGACCCTTCTGTGGAATTTGCAAGCTCTCCCTGTGTCTATGTGGGTTACTCTGGGTACTCTGGTTTCCTCCCACAGGCCAAAGACATGCAGGTTAGGTTAACTGGCATCAACTGGGGATACTAAATTGTCCTTAGGTATGAATGTGACAGTGAATGGTTGTCTCTCTCTCTGTGTTGGTCTTGTAATGGACCCATGATCTGTCCAGGGTGTACCCTGCCTCTTGCCCAAAGATGCTGGGATAGGCTCATGCCCCCGCGCGACCCGAAAAGGATTAAGCGGTAGAAGTAGAAGGTCGGTGGATGGATGGACGAATGTATATATATATATATATATATATATATATATATATATATATATATATATATATAGTCATGTGAAAAAATTTGAACACCCCTTTAAATATTCAGTTCTTTATTAAAATATATATTTTTTTTTATTACTTATTTTATACCCGTAGGTAGATTTGTTTTGCAGTCTGGTGACAAGCCGGTCGCTGCATGTGCAAGCGCCCCTTATCCCTAACCTGCATGTTTTTGGCATGTGGGAGGAAACCGGAGAAATCCCGGAGTAAGCCCACACAACACGGGGAGAACATGCAAACTCCACACAGATCACTGTTGGCCAGGATCGAACAAACGATCTCACGATCCCCGCGATCCCCCGGCCGAGGGTAAACTGTGCTGCCACAGTGCTAACCACTGCGCCACCGTGCAGCCCACAAATATGTTCACATATCTATGTCTAACCATGTTTTTGTTTTTATTTGCATTTTTTAACATTTATTTTAGCCATTTTAAGTGTAAATGAATGTGGGGGTGTCCTAAAAAGATGGGGGGGGGGTTTCCTAATTTATTCCTCACTATTTGTTGAGAATTACATTTTACAAAAAAAATTGAAACAAGTCTTTACTTATTTAATTGTATTACATGAATCTCCCAGTATTTTTTAACATTGGTATTCAATATCCATATGTCCAAATATGTTTAAAAAAACACAAGCTTATACAGGGAGTCCTAATTTTTTCACATGACTGAACACAGTCATACGCATGTGATGCAGAAACAATGCATGACACTGTAATCGAGAGAAGTTCCGAGACTGTTGTGCAATAACCCAAAATGGCGACTCGTGTCGACCAAGCATCAACAGACTTTTCCACAGGTAGTGTTTCTTTTGTTTTGTCATTAATCTGCTAAATGATTGTCTGTTCCTTCGTATATCATTTTGCCATCTTCTTGACAGAGCTGGAGGAACTTGAGAATTATATAGACAAGTTTTATTATCGCTACTCTAACATGGAGGACAACGTTTCTCCCGGTTCTTCCTCTTCCTCCGTGTCCATGCACCCTAGACCCACGAACTCTCCAAATTTACCATCCGAGAAATCATGGGAGAGCTCAGAGGTTGGTGATATCAGTTTTTCGATTGAAAATAAACTTACCAGCATGGATGGTAGACTAGCGTTGGTCGAGCTGCTCCATAAAGAATTCCACAGCGTACGGGAGAGTCTGGAATACAGTCAGGCATAGCTCGTTTCTCTCTTAGAAGAACACAATAGCTTGAAAAAGTCAGTAAACATGCTAACCACGCAACTTGGTGTTGTTGAAAGAGAGAACCAGAAAATGAAGGGAACAGTTCTCAGTTTGCAGTAACGCAGCATAAGAGATAACCTTTTTTTTTTTTTTTTTTCGGAATTGCTGAAAAAATAATGAAAATCCAGAACAGCTGGTCCATGAATTTATGTCTATGCAGCTGAAACTGTCCCCCGAAGTTACAAAATCAATTACCTTCCACCGAGTCCACCGCATTTTGCAAAAAAAAATCCCCAAAATAAATGTCCCACAACATTTCAAGCAAGAAATTCTGGTACAGAGGCAGGGCAGGCAGCTTAAAAACACCAATTATGGTCTAAATGATCAATTTCCACAGGAAATCATGGAAAGGAGAAGGAAGCTTTTTCCCATTAGGAAACAAAAAATCTAAGAAGGTAAATGAACTATTGTCTCTGTGGATAGACTGTTTATACTGTAGATGGCAAGCTGTTTATGGATGAAAACACAACCCCCTGGTTATTCTAGAACCTCCTTTGTTTCCTTAGGTACATGTGGAAAAGTATGTGATTGTGGACAGGTCTCTTATTTGATCTCGGTTTAATTTGTTAACATTTGTCTAATGTTTTTTGTTTTTTGCTGAGGTTGTTGTTTGCTTGTGTGTCTGTTGTAGCTAATTTTGTTGAAGTTGTTAGGTTGTTGTTGTATGTTACCAGTATGTTTTCACCATTTACAAACCTATGTCTTTTCTCTCTCATACTTCTGGTTTATAGTTTTATTTGCTTGCAAATGCAAGCAAATGGAACAGAGACGTCACACACGCACACCCAAGCACACATACATACGGATATATTTTACGCACAACATACATACACACACATACACTGTACATACATTACGGACATATAATCACATTTAGTTAGCCTTTAACACAAAAACCAGTTAGTGAAAACATGTCCACATTAAAGTTTGCCATGTGGAACATACGTGGAATTGGTACCAGGGAGAAGAGGCTAAAAGTTTTTAATTGACTGAAGGATCTACAGGTAGACTTTGTCTTATTACAGGAAACACATGTTTTTAAGTCGCCTGTGGATGCGCTCATCTCCCCGAAATTTCCCCACATGTACTCAGCCTGCTTCAATTCCAACCAAAGAGGGGTAGCTATATTGTAAACAGAAGAATACGCTTTGTTGTGAATAATAGCATATCAGATCCAGAAGGTAGATTTATCAACTCTTTGAGTGTGTCTGTCACCGATTTGCGACATAACCCCTAGTGGTCAAGAGTGGTAAATATTTTTTGTCAATAAAATTGTTCAGATTTCCAAGGCTGTAACTTGAAAATGGTAAGAGATAATGGCTTACTGTCAATTAGAAAGATGTAAAATATGATCCAAAGTTACAGATAGGAATAAATTTATGCACCTAATTTGCATAATGTGCGACACCTCTTTAAATTCCATAACTCAGTCAAAATTGGACTTTGGACATATTTACACAAAGAATGGTTCAGTCTTTTGACACCGTTTTTTTGTACAGAGGTACCTCATCATCTTATCTTCAAAGTATATGAACAAGAAATCAGTACAGTATTAAAAAAAACACAGAAATTCCTCACTTACCGGCAGCTAAGGGGACTTGCTCGCTGCCGTGGTCGCTGTGTTTTCACCCATTGTGGTCGTAATTTTGCGTTCTCTCGGTTATTCACGCTCTCTACAACATCTACAAAGTCTTATGATTATCCCACATAAATTTTGCTTGTATCCTGCGGTTATTTTCCGCGTACAAAGCCGACTAAGTGACGGTGCACGATGACGGATGGCAGCCATATTAGCTTTCTGGGCTAAAATGCTAAAAACAGGAAAAGGAAATGAGGAGTTCTTTGTTGTACTACGTGTCATCCATTGAGTCCTCCAACGGATGTCTGCCACCTTCTGAAACTGGCAGATCAGTACAAATCAGTACAAATCCTCAATGGAGAGCCGATCATGTCAGAGTGAGATGACAGGTGCAGTGCCGCGCTCTGCCACTAGGGGCACGCAAAGTCTCACACTCAAAAGGTTAAAAATCTCAGTTCAAAATTTGGATCTATGTATTGCAAGTGTTTATGGCCCAAATGTTGACGATCCATCCTATTTTCACACTTTCTTCACTTCTGTTTCTGAGCACTTGGACACTACATTTATAATAGGAGACTTCAACCTGGTATTAAACCCTATAATCGACACGGTCAGTACATCGGGGAATTATCAGAAATGGCAGGCTACTGACACTCTCAAACAATACATGAATGATTTTGGTCTTTGCGATGAATGGCGTTCTCTTCACCCAACTCTTTGGGAATACACTTTTTTTTTTCTTCAGTTCATAGTTCACGTTTAGACTTCTTCTTAGCCAGTAACTCTATTGTGAGGGACATCACAGACACTGATTTTTCTTCAAATCAAGCTATTAGCAATCACCATCCAGTATCTCTTACACTAGTAAATAGGAAAGCTATAAGGAAAACTAGGAGCTGGAAATTTAATACATCACTACTAAAAGACAAAGACTTAATTAATTAATTTAATAGAGTGGGAATCACATCTGGAATATAATGATGTGCCAGGAATAGCCCAGTGTGTTCTTTGGGAAGCAACAAAAGCGGTCATGCAAGGTAAAATAATCTCTTACTGTTCGTATAAGAATAAGAAAGAAAAGCACTGGTATTGGAGTTAGAACAGAAAATTAACAGAAAATTAAATCATTAAATCATCACCTGTGCCGTTTCTCCACAGGAACAGGCACTTAACAATCTGAGAAAATTAAAGCTTGAATTGAAAAAAATTACAAACAAAAGGACACAGTTTTGAATACAAAGACTGCGTCTTGAGAAGTTGGAACACAGTAATAAATCGGAGAGATATCATTCTAACCAGCTTAAATTGAATAGAGAAAAAAACAACTGTCTACTCTATTAAGGATATGACTGGAAATATTACCCATGAGCCTGAAGAAATAAATTCAGTGGTGTGAAAAAGTGTTTGCCCGCTTCCTGATTTCTCATGTTTTTCTATGTTTGTCACACTTAAATGTTTCAGATCAACAAACAAATTTAAACCTTAGACAAAGATAGCACAAGTAAACACAAAATGCAGTTTTTAAATGAAGGTGTTTATTATTAAGGGTAAAAAAAAAATCCAAATCTACATGGCCCTGTGTGAAAAAGTGATTGCCCCCTAAACCTAATAATTGGCAATGTATAGAGTGTATTTGTGATTAGTTTAAAGTCATCTTCATTGAAAAAAAGTGTTTTTCTTTCAAAAATAAGGAAATTTCTAAGTAACCCCAAACTTTTGAACGGTAGTATATATATATATATATATATATATATATATATATATATATATATATATATATATATATATACTGTATATACACAGTATATATACACTACCGTAAAGCACTGTTTTTTTTCAATGAAGATAACTTTAAACTAATCAGAAATACACTCTAATATCTAATATACATTGCTAATGTGGTAAATGACTATTCTAGCTGCAAATGTCTGGTTTTTGGTGCAATATCTACATAGGTGTATAGAGGCCCATTTCCAGCAACTATCACTCCAGTGTTCTAATGGTACAATGTGTTTGCTCATTGCGTCAGAAGGCTAATGGATGATTAGAAAACCCTTTTGCAATCATGTTAGCACAGCTGAAAACAGTTTAGCTGGTTAGAGAAGCTATAAAACTGACCTTCCTTTGAGCAGGTTGAGTATCTGGAAAAAATTATTATTTCAAATACAAATCATTATTTCTAACCTTGTCAATGTCTTGACTATATTTTCTATTCATTTTACAACTCATGGTGGTAAATAAGTGTGACTTTTCATGGAAAATACAAAATAATTGTCTGGGTGACCCCAAACTTCTGAACGGGAGTGTATATAGATAGATAGATAGATAGATAGATAGATAGATAGATAGATAGATAGATAGATAGATAGATAGATAGTTTTTATTGTTCTATATATGTCTTTATATAGCTGCTCTTATTTTTATTTTTATTATCTTCTTAATTATTGCTCTGAGTGTTGATATCCCTGTGCTGTTGCAATCCTGGAATTTCCCCATTGTGGGACTAATAAAGGGTTATCTTATCTTATCTTATCTTATCTTTATGCTCAGCAGTGATTTATTGTCTTGGAACTCTGCCATGTAGGCCATTTTTGCCCATTCTCTTTCTTATGGTGGAGTCATGAACACTGACCTTAACTGAGGCAAGTGAGGCCTGCAGTTCTTTGGATGTTGCTGGGGGTCTTTTGTGACCTCTTGGATGAGCTGTTGCTGTGCTCTTGGGGAAATTTTGGTCGGACCGCCTCTCCTGGGAAGGTTCACCACTGTTCCCTGTTTTCGCCATTTGTGGATATTGGCTCTCACTGTGGTTTGCTGGAGTCCCAATGCTTGGCTTTATATCTTTTTCCAGACTGATAAATCTCAATTACTTTGTTTCTCATTTGTTCCTGAATTTCTTTGGATCCCAACGTGATGTCTCGCTTTTGAGAATCTTTTGGTCTACTTCACTTTGTCACGCAGGTCCTATTTAAGTGATTTCTTAATTGAGACTAGATTTGGCAGTAATCAGACCTGTGTGTGGCTACAGAAATTGATAAACCACAGATAAACCAGAAATTGAATTGATAAACCACAGTTAATTTATGTTTTAACGGGAGGGGGGGGGTCACTTTTTCACACAGGGCCATGTAGGTTTGGATTTTTTTTACCCATAATAAACACCTTCATCTAAAAACTGCATTTTGTGTTTACTTGTGTTATCTTTGTCTAATATTTAAATTTGTTTGATGATCTGAAACATTTAAGTGTGACAAATATACAAAAGAATGAGAAATCAGGAAGGGGGCAAACACTTTTTCACACCACTCTAACTCCTTCAGAAAGTTTTATGAAAACCTCTACCTATCTCTGATTAACTCACCTGACTCAGAGATAAATAAATTTCTGGACAATGTTAACTTACCATGGTTAAATAATGAACAGATTGCAGCTCTGGATGCACCTCTTCTGTCCAAACTCCAGGAGGCACTTAAGCACATCCTAAGCAACAAAGGTCTGGGACCAGATGGTTTTCCAGTAGAATGTTATAAAGAATTTTGGCCTGTGATGGCACCTACTTTCTTTAAAATTGTGAACCAAATTACAGAAGATAATGTAATCCCTCCAAATATGAACTTTGCTGGTATTATCCTGCTCCTTAAACCTGGAAAAGAACCTACGCTTCCATCCAGCTACCATCCCATCTCACTTATGAATGTCAATCTTAAAATAATTTGCAAAGATCTCGCCAAAAGACTGGAAAGGACAATTCTGTTTCTTATCTACCCAGATCAAACAGGTTTCATCAAGGGTAGGCACTCAGCTAATAATACACACAGGCTATTTAATTTAATAGACTACTGTAAGATTAATAACATAGAAACTATAATTCAAGCAATTCCCCCCAGCGTTGGTCCTGGTGGGGGGAGGGGGGTTGGCGGGCTCGGGAGTGTGGGCCCACTGCACCGGCCGCCCAGCCTCCCTTGGCCGTCCCTCCTGGGGTGGATGCCTGGCTTTCCTAGGGCTTGTTGACCTCGGACATTTGTGCCCTGTGAGGGTTGGTGGCGCTGCCTTGCCTGCTCAGGGTTTCCGGAGGGGGGTTGCTGTGACTGGCCACCGTCTTCGTATGTTTCCTGACAAACCACTCACATGCACACACTTACTTTGCATGTGCACTCATATACACGCACACGGACACACATGGGCAGATATCTCCCCTTTAACAGGTGCGGATACCAGACTCGTGTTGAGACCTCTTTGGTGGAAGAAGCAGTCTGTCTTCTGTTTCTTTTAGTTGTTGGTTTGTTTGTCTTTTTTGTCTGCTCCTCTCCCTTTTCTTTCCCCCTCCCCGCACTTCCTTTCCCCATTCCCCATCCTGTCGGGTCCTTCATGGGTAAAATAATTTAAATAAAGTATTAAAAGTTATTACAGGAGGAGTTTACAACAATGTACAGTACATAGCTAGGTACTATATAAAGCTCATTTTGGCAAGCTAAATCTTTTTTGGCACAATAAGGGTAGCAGATTTCTGTTCTGCTCACCTAGCTGCCTGAAAGGAAAAGGGGAAGAAAAAAAGGTAAAAAATGTGTTTTCTTTGCATTATTTCACTCAAAGCACATCAAAAAGCAACATCCACAACAGCAGTATGATGACTATGACACAAGTCCATTTTAAGATTGTTAAAAATGTATTCTTGAGACTTTTTAAATCAAAATGTTAATAGAAATTCCTGTCTATTCTATGATTTCATCATTGAGAAAGGAGAACATCTCTTTTTTCCCTGTAATTTCACAAAGTTTCTGGCAAACTTTACACTTCTGGATAACACCTCTCCAACTTTATTGGACCATATAAGATTTGGCTGTCAAATGCAAAAAAAAAAAAAAAAATCATTTGGAAAAGTTTTTCATGCATAAATGTAGTTGCTTTAAAATAAGTCCAGTTTTTTATGCTGTCTTGAGCAAAATAAAACTGTATAATGTCTTTAAACACTGACCCTGTTTACATGGTCAGAAGTAAACTGATTACAATCAGCTTTCTGGAATACCTGATTATTCAAACTGTCATGTAAACAGAGTAATCCAATTATCTTTATCAGTTTATTGTCAGTAATTGGTTTATTGTGACCATGTTACCAGGGTCATTAATACACCTAGTTTATTTGCCCAGTAAACCATTTACTCAGTGCATGTAAACACCATAAGCTGTTTATTACCTTTATCGGTTTACTCCAGTAATCAGTTTACTCGTGACCATGTAAACATGGTCATTGTAATATTATAAAAGCCTCACTTGTATATTACTCTAATAGCACATTAACCCTGTTAAAAGCAATTTGCATTTTTCTTCATTTATTTTGTTTACTTCATCTTCTTGTTCTAACAGCAGCATTTTTTCTTACTCAATATTGTACAATGCAATATATGCTTTTATGATTTGAGAAAATTTCTTAAATTAAAAAAAAAACTAGAAAGCTAATGCTACTAGCGTGAGCTTAACGGTAAATGTAACACCACCACAATCAAAAAAAAAAAAAATCCAAGATGGCGCCGCGGATGGCAGCCACTGGCTTCTGCTCTCTGATGTTTTTGATAATTTTGTGTGTTTTTTTGGACTTCTGCTCTTCTGTCCGAATCACCTATTCAAGGGAGGAACTACTTTCACTCAGACTACCTCCCAATGCAACTTCTCCGCCAGTTGCTGCTGCTGATCTGAAGTTTTTTCAGTCAATCTTAGCTGTGGGAGCAGCGGCTATTGGCGCTGGCCGGAAATGAAGGCGGCGTGGTAAACGTGCCGGTGCACTAGTCAGGCTGAAGAAACGAGGATTTCGCACGCCGCTCCCATCGATCCATCTGGCAAATATCCGCAGTTTGGCGAACAAAATGGATGAACTGCTGCTCCTGACTCACAAAAACCGGGATTTTAGCAGATCTGGCGCCCTTTGTTTCACGGAGTCCTGGCTGAGTGAACACATCCCGGACAGCGCGGTCCGCCTGGACGGATTCCAGCTGTTTCGCGCTGATCGCAGCCGAGAATTCTCTGGAAAGACTAAAGGTGGTGGAATCTGCTTCTACATAAACGAAGGTTGGTGTACTGATGTCACAGTGTTGAAGAAGTTTTGTAGCCCTAACCTAGAGTCACTGTTCATAAACTGTAAACCCTTTTATTCACCGTGAGAGCTCTCCTCATTTATTCTGGTCGGAATTTATATCCCGCCTGCTGCTTCTACAACAGAGGCCCTGCAGCACCTCGCTGACCAGATAGCAGACGTGGAGGAAAAACATCCAGACTCTCTGCTTATCATTCTGGGTGATTTCAATAGAGCTAATCTCACAAATGAGCTTCCTAAATACAGACAGCATATTAAATGTCCCACCAGGGACACAAATACACTCGACCACTGTTACACAGTTTTAAGAAATGCCTATTATGCCGTCCCCCGTGCAGCTCTGGGTTTTTCTGACCACTGTCTGCTCCATCTTATTCCAACATACAGACAGAAACTAAAAACTTCCAAGTCTGTTGTAAGGACTGTGAAGAAATGGACTGAGGAATCAAAGCTGAAGTTACAAGCCTGCTTTGACTGCACAGACTGGAGTGTTTTTGAAGCTGCAGCCATTAACCTAAATGAACTCACTGACACTGTGACGTCATACATCTGTTTCTGCGAGGACATGTGTGTGCAGACCAAGACCTTCTGCACATACAACAACAACAATAAACCCTGGTTCATTCCT
The DNA here is from genome assembly GCA_020510985.1 of Pholidichthys leucotaenia. Lineage (NCBI taxonomy): Eukaryota > Metazoa > Chordata > Actinopteri > Cichliformes > Pholidichthyidae > Pholidichthys > Pholidichthys leucotaenia. The sequence goes on from CM035841.1 coordinate 395,526,457, forward strand.
AAACTGAAGCAGCTACGTCAGACCAAGGAGGAGGCCTACAGGACTGGTGACTGGACTCTGTACAAGCGGGCCAGAAACATGCTGACGAAGGAGATCAGGCTTGCTAAGAGGAGCTACAGTGTGAAGTTACAAAAAAACTTCTCAGCCAACAACTCTGCTTCTGTCTGGAGAGGCCTGCAGAATATCACCAACTACAGGAGACCATCCCCCCACCCTGTGGAAAACCTCCAGCTGGCTAACGACCTAAACAGCTTTTACTGCAGGTTTGAAAAGAACCTACAGTTCTCACCTCCCACCCACACAAAAGGATTATCTGCAGCCCCAGGAACTCCATCCCTCCTCCACTCTGACCTCCCACCAGCACTAACGATCTGTGAAGAGGAGGTGCGCCGGGTCTTTCAGAGACAAAAGATCAAGAAGGCTGCAGGACCTGATGGTGTGTCTCCGTCCTGCCTGAGAGTCTGCTTCAACGAGTTGGCCCCCATCTTCACCCGGATCTTTAACAGATCACTGGAGCTGCGTGAAGTGCCTTCCTGCGTCAAACGCTCCATCATCATTCCAGTTCCCAAGAAACCCTCTGTTACAGGATTAAACAACTACAGACCTGTTGCCCTGACCTCTGTGGTCATGAAATCCTTGGGAGAGATTGGTGCTGAACCACCTGAAGGTCATCACAGGCCCCCTGGAGGACCCACTGCAGTTTGCCTACCGGTCAAACAGGTCAGTGGATGATGCAGTGAATATGGGACTACATTACATCCTGCAACACCTCGACTCCCCAGGGACATACGCCAGGATCCTGTTTGTCGACTTCAGCTCAGCGTTCAACACCATCATCCCAGGCATTCTTCATCAGAAACTCCTCCAGCTCAAGGTGCCCCCCTCCGCCTGCCAGTGGATCTCCAGCTTTCTGACTGACAGGTGGCAACAGGTGAAGCTAGGGAGATTTACATCCAGCTCCCGAAAAATTAGTACTGGCGCCCCCCAAGGATGTGTCCTTTCCCCACTGCTCTTCTCCCTCTACTCCAATGACTGCACCTCAGAGGACCCTTCGGTGAAGCTCCTGAAGTTTGCGGACGACACCACAGTCATCGGTTTGATCCGGGATGATGATGAGTCTGCATACAGGCGGGAGGTGGAGCAGCTGATCCTCTGGTGCAGCCAGAACCATCTTGAACTTAACCCAGCCAAAACGGTGGAGATGACTGTGGATTTCAGGCGACACCCCCCTTCATTCCCCCCACTCACCATCCTCAACAGCACAGTGTCCACTGTGGACTCCTTCAAGTTTCTGGGTACCACAATCTCCCGGAACCTGAAGTGGTCCTCCCATATAGACACTGTCCGGAAAAAGGCCCAGCAGAGGTTGTTTTTTCTGCGTCAGCTCAAGAAGTTTGATTTGCCTCAGGAGCTGCTGGTTGTCTTCTACACCGCCATCATCCAATCTGTCCTCTGCTTTTCCATCACTGTCTGGTTTGGATCTGCCACTAAACAGGACAAGACCAGACTGCAGCGGATCATTAAGTCTGCGGAGAGGATCATTGGTACTGACCTACCCTCCATTGAGAACTTATATTGGTCCATAACCAGGAAACGGGCGGGAAACATCTGTGCTGACCCATCACACCCCGGCCACAAACTGTTTGAACTTCTATCTTCTGGTCGTCGTTACAGATCACTGAAGGTCAAAACCACCCGTCACAGGAACAGTTTCTTTCCTCAAGCCATCACTCTGATGAACTCCTAACATTCACCTAGTCCTACCTGTTGCTGTACTCATGACTTTTCATCCATTATTACATTGCACATAACTCTTACACTGCTTTTTACTTCATTCACATTATATCACTGAATCTGAGTTCACATTGAAATACTGTGTGACTGTATATTTTTTCATATATTTCTGCAAAGTGTGGTTAGTCTGAGTAAATAACTGCATATATCCCTGTATATATTTGCATCCTTTTATAGAAACGTGGACAGACTGTAATTTACTGTACATACTCCGGGATGACGATCCATCCATGGATCGTCGCCTTATCGTGGTGGGGGGGTTTGCGTGCCCCAGTGATCCCAGGAGCTATGTTGTCCGGGGCAATTTGCCTCTGATAGGGTCTCCCAAGACAAACTGGTCCTGGGTGAAGGGCCAGACGAAGAACGATCCAACAGACTCTCATGATAAATTGTATATCAAGGATTCAGTGTACCCCGCCCGGTATGGGGTTACCGGGGCCCCACCCTGGAGCCAGGCCTGGGGGAGGGGCTCGAAGGCTAGCGTCTGGTGGCCGGGTTTCCACCCATGGGACCCGGCCGGGCTCAGCCCGAAGGAGTTACATGGGTCCGCCCTCCAGTAGGTTCACCACCTGCAGGAGGGATCATGGAAGTCCGGTGCTATGTGGATTAGGTGGCAGTCAAAGGCGGAGACCTTGGCGGACTGATCCCAAGCTTTCTAAACTGGCTTTTGGTACGTGGAATGTCACCTCTCTGGTGGGGAAGGAGCCTGAGCTGGTGTACGAGATTGAGCGATACCGGCTAGATATAGTCGGCCTCACCTCAACACACAGCTCCGGTTCCGGAACCAGTCTCCTGGAGAGGGGCTGGAGCTTGGCCTTTTCTGGAGTTGCCCCGGGCGAGAGGCGACGAGCAGGGGTAGGTATTCTTGTATCGCCCCACCTTGCTGCCTCTATATTGGAGTTTTCCCCGGTGGACGAAAGGGTTGCTTCCCTGCGCCTTCGGGTTGGGAAACGGGTCCTGACCATCATTTGTGCCTATGCACCAAATGATGTTTCAGAGTACCCACCCTTTTTGGAGTCTGTGACTGGGGTGCTGGAGGGTGCTCCTCCTGGAGACTCCATTGTCCTACTGGGGGACTTCAATGCGCACGTGGGCAACGACAGTGAAACCTGGAGGGGGGTGATTGGGAGGAACGGCCTGCCCGATCTGAACCCGAGTGGTGTTCAGTTATTGGACTTCTGTGCTAACCACAGTCTGTCTATAACGAACACCATGTTCAAGCATAAGGGTGTCCATATGTGCACCTGGCACCAGGACACCCTAGGCCGCAGGTCGATGATCGATTTTGTTATCGTATCATCAGACCTGCGACCGTATGTCTTGGACACCCGAGTAAAGAGAGGTGCAGAGCTGTCAACTGATCACCACCTGGTGGTGAGTTGGATCCGATGGCAGGGGAGGAAGCCATTCAGACCTGGTAGACCCAAACGTATAGTGAGGGTGTGCTGGGAGCGTCTGGCTGAGGCCCCTGTCCGGGAGGTCTTCAACTCCCACCTCCGGAAGAACTTCAACCACATTCCGAGGGAGTCTGGAGACATGGAGTCTGAATGGGCCATGTTCTCCACCTCTGTTGTTGAAGCGGCAGCCCAGAGCTGCGGCCGCAAGGTGGTCGGTGCATCTCGTGGTGGCAACCCCCGAACCAAGTGGTGGACACCAGTGGTGAGGGGGGCCATTAAGCTGAAGAAGGAGTCCTATCAAGCTTGGTTGGCTTGTGGGACTCCCGAAGCAGCTGAGGTGTACCGGCAGGCCAAGCGGAGTGCAGCTCGGGTGGTTGCTGAAGCAAAAACCCGGGTATGGGAGGAGTTCGGTGAGGCCATGGAACAAGACTTTCGGTCGGCTTCAAAGAGATTCTGGCAAACTGTTCGGCGGCTCAGGAGGGGAAAGCAGCTCCCCGTCCACACTGTGTATGGTGCGGATGGGACACTGTTGACTTCAACTGGGGATATCGTCGGGCGGTGGAAGGAATACTTCGAGGATCTCCTCAATCCCACTGATACGCCTTCCACAGAGGAAGCAGGGTTTGGGGACGAGGGGGATGACTCGCCTATCACAGGGGCTGAGGTCGCCAAGGTGGTTAAAAATCTCCTTGGTGGCCGGGCCCCGGGGGTGGACGAGATTCGCCCCGAGTACCTCAAGGCCCTGGATGTTGTTGGGTTGTCATGGTTGACACGCCTCTGCAACATTGCGTGGAGGTCGGGGGCAGTGCCTTTGGCATGGCAAACCGGGGTGGTGGTTCCTCTCTTCAAAAAAGGGGACCGGAGGGTGTGCTCCAACTTTAGAGGGATCACACTCCTCAGCCTCCCTGGGAAGGTCTATGCCAAGGTACTGGAGAGGAGAGTCCGGCCGTTGGTCGAACCTCGGATTCAGGAGGAGCAATGTGGTTTTCGTCCTGGCCGTGGCACATCGGACCAGCTCTTTACCCTCTCGAGAATTCTTGAGGGTTCGTGGGAGTTTGCCCAACCAGTTTACATGTGTTTTGTGGACTTGGAGAAGGCATTTGACCGCGTCCCTCGTGGATTTTTGTGGGGGGTGCTTCGGGAGTATGGGGTATCGGGCTTGTTGTTACGAGCTATTCGGTCTCTGTACGACCGTTGTGAGAGTTTAGTTCGCATTGCCAACACTCGGTCGGAGTCATTCCCAGTGAGAGTTGGACTCCGCCAGGGCTGCCCTTTGTCACCGGTCCTGTTCATAATTTTTATGGACAGGATTTCTAGGCGCAGCCAGGGAATGGAGGGTGTCATGCTTGGTGACCACAGGATCTCATCTCTGTTGTTTGCAGATGATGTTGTCCTGTTGGCTTCATCCAGCAATGACCTACAGCTCTTGCTGGGACGGTTTGCCGCTGAGTGTGAAGCGGCTGGGATGAGAATCAGCACCTCCAAGTCCGAGTCCATGGTCCTCAGCCGGAAAAAGGTGGATTGTCCTCTCCGGGTTGGGGACAGGCTCCTGCCCCAAGTGGAGGAGTTTAAGTATCTTGGGGTCTTGTTCACGAGTGAGGGGAAAATGGAGCGAGAGATCGACAGACGGATTGGAGCAGCATCTGCAGTGATGCGGACGTTGTACCAGTCTGTTGTGGTGAAGAGGGAGCTTAGTTCTAAGGCAAAGCTGTCGATTTACCAGTCAATCTACGTTCCTACTCTCACCTATGGTCACGAGCTTTGGGTAATGACCGAAAGAACGAGATCGCGGATACAAGCGGCTGAAATGAGCTTTCTCCGTAGGATTGCTGGACTCACCCTCAGAGATAGGGTGAGGAGCTCAGTCATCCGGGAGAGGCTCAGAGTAGAACCGCTGCTCCTCCACATTGAAAGGAGTCAGTTGAGGTGGTATGGGCATCTGATTAGGATGCCTCCTGGACGCCTCCCACTTGAGGTGTTTCAGGCACGTCCCACTGGGAGGAGACCCCGGGGCAGACCCAGGACTCGGTGGAGAGACTATGTCTCCCAGCTAGTCTGGGAACGCCTTGGTATCCCCTCTGAAGAGCTGGAGCAGGTGGCTGGGGAGAGGGAAGTCTGGGCTTCTCTGCTTGAACTGCTGCCTCCGCGACCCGGACCTCCGGAAAAGCGGTAGAAGATGGATGGATGGATGGATACTCCGGGATTTCTCCGGTTTCCTCCCGCACACCAAAAAACATGTAGGTTTAGGGCGCTCGCGCACGCAGCGACCAGCAGCCGGTGACTTGTCACCAGACTGCAAACCAAGTCTACCTACGGGTACAAATAAGTAACAAAAAAAAAATAAAAAAAATACTCTGTTGTCATTGAATCCTTATTTAAATCCTCCACCTGAACAATGAGAGCAAGTTTTTAGCCAAAGTCAAATTCCTTGTATGTGTTGTGCATACTTGGCCAATAAAGCTGATTCTGATTCTGATTCTGATTCTGATTCTGATCAACAGACAAAACCAGAAAAAGCACAAACACATTTTTAAGTAAGTATTAAATGACTTACGTTGCCTCCCCATTAGCACTGGCATCTCTCAGCATCCAAATAAGGCACCAACCAAGCCTGCAAGCCAGCAACTATATAGCTACATAAAGCTACATGTCCACCTAGGCGTCTGTTGATGGAAGCTCCCTGCGCCTCCTCCGCCTCGGTATACGTCAGGAGTGTGAAATGAGCGTAACCAGGCAAGAGTCACAAGCCCAATAGTCTGTAGGTGTAAACTGCACGGAAAGTATCACTGTCTGGTCAGAGACATGGCCATGCTCCCCCCCTTCCCACTGGGGCGTCCCTGCCCTTGAACGGCGTTATGTTGCAACTGGTCTAACTGTCCACAAACTAGAGAACAGCAAAAGAACTATTCCAGAGCACATGCCACCACCAGATCACAATGTTATTCAGGCATAATCAATAAAAATCCCAGAAATTCTAAACAATTTTTTACCATAATCAACCATGTGCTTTAACCTCAATCCCACACTTGCACTAACCCCACAGAGGAGCAGTGCAATCATTTCATTGCACATTTCTCCATGAATGTTGGTGCCATCGGTTCCAAACTTGCTGTCTCCAACTCCCCATCCCCAGATCTGCCCATGTCAGAGCCAGTGGGCTTTCTCTCACAGTTCTTTGACACCACAGTGAGTGAAGTTGAGGGCATCATTCAGATGATGAGACCCTCAACCTGCTCCCTAGACCCCCTCCCCACGCCACTGGTAAAAGCTAATGTCTGACATAAGCCCCCTCATCACCATGATTATAAATCAGTCTCTCCAGAGTGGCCAAGTTCCACAATCATTAAAAACTGCAGCGATCAGACCACATCTAAAAAACCCTCCATGGATCCTGAAGTTATGGCAAACTACCATCCAATCTCCAACCTGCTATTCCTAGCAAAGGTTTTGGAAATGGCTGCGTCAGCCCAGTCTCAGGACCACCTCAAAACACACAATCTGTTTGAAAAATATCAATCTGGTTTCCGGCCCTCTCACAGTACAGAGACAGCTCTGGTCAGGGTCACCAATAACTTCCTGATGGCTGTTGACCAGGGCTCTCCATCTTTCCTTATTGTCTTGGATCTCACTGCTGCTTTTGATATGGTTGATCATAATATTCTCCTCCATCGTCTTCAACATATAACTTTTACTCTGGCATTGCTCTGGAGTGGTTTGGGTCCTACCTCACAGATAGGGCTGAGTATGTGGCTCTGGGGGATGCTAAATCACGGCTCCACACTGTCATCTGTGGGGTCCCACAAGGGTCAGTCCTTGACCCAACTCTTTTTCACACCTACATGCTCCTTCCTGGGCCACATCATCATCAGGTATGGTATCTCATACCACTGCTATGCTGATGACGCGCAGCTCTACGTGAGGCTGGACCCAACCTTCCCTACACTCCCATCAGCTCTTACCTCCTGCCTGGAGGAAATAGGGGATATCCAAGGACTTTCTCCAGTTGAACAGCACAAAAACAGAAGCCCTCCTAATTGGCAACCTAACCCCCATCAGCTCTGCTCCACCCCCATTAACTGCATCTCCTTTTCTGGCCACACCATTCCCCTCTCTCCCTCTGTTCCAAACCTAGGTATCTAATTGACCCCGACTTATCATTTGACGCACATGTCCACCACCTCTGTAAGATTGCATTTCTCCACCTGAGAAATGTGCCCAAACTCCACCCCTCCCTCTCCCTCCATGATGCTGAAAAACTGGTTAAACCCTTTGTCTCCTCCAGGCTGGATTACTGTAACACACTCGTCACCGGGATCCGTGGCAGGATCCTCCAAAAGCTCCAATGTATTCAAAACAGCACTGCCAGGATCCTGATGAGGGTGTGGAAATTCGAGCACATCATGTCATCCTCCGATCACTCCATTGGTTCTCCATTAACATTTGTATTGAATACAAAATCTGTCTGCTTACCCATTCCTGCATTCATGGAGATGCACCACAATATCTAAAAGAACTCCTCACACCACAGTCCATTTCAAGGAACCTCCAACACTCAATGTCTCTGTCCACCCCCAAGACCAAACTACAGAGAATGGGGCATCAGGCCTTCACAGCAGCTGCCCCGCAGCTCTGGAATGTCGTGTCAGAAAACCTGAGGGCACCTCAGACTGTGGACTGCTTCAAAAGGCAGTTAAAGACTCACCTGTTCAGAAATGCTTTTTAATGTTCTGGTGTGCCATCATGTGCGTTATCTTTTAATGTTTGTTTTATTGTTGCTTTTAATTCTATTTATGTAGTACTTTGAGATTTTGCCCCGAAATGTAAAGTGCATTATAAATGAAAAATTATTATTATTATTATTATTATTATTATTATTATTATTATTATTATTATTATTTCCAAGGAAAATGTTAAAGTTTACAAGAAAAACCTCAATAACTGGTGAGAAAATTGGACATTTATGAGAGGGGAAAAAAAGTCAAATGTTTAAAAATGCTTTAGAAAACTGGCAAAAATTTTCTTGCAAATGTGTGACTTTATTGATGTAAATGTATTACTTTTTTTCTTGTAAATGTGTTTTTTTTTGGCATTAGGACGTTGTGTTTTTTTCTCCTGAAAATGTAACTTTTTTTCTCAGTAAATTTATTTTTTAAACTATAAATTTGGATCTTTTATCATATTTTTGCACATTTATTCATGCAAATTTGTACTGAAATTACATTTACACTGTATGCTAAATTTACGAATATCCCCCACACCCCCCATCAAGTTCAAGTTCATGTAAAAGGGCCTGCTGTTATAACCCCTTATTTGCAACTGTTGGGAGAGTCACTTGAAGAAAACCGCCAAGTGACATTGCAACCAAAAGGACACATCATCAGTTGTGTACCTCAGCATCACAAGGTGTTTTGGCACCCTCGGCTGAGGCAGGCGCACCAAAGGTTGATCAAGCCTGGGTGAATGTCCTGTGGTTAGCTAGTCACCTTGACAGCCCAGATGGCATTCTTCCTCTTGATCCACAACTAGTGAGTAGCCTGTTCTGCCGTGTCGGCTAGTTCTTTGAGTCTTCTTCTGTGGGTCTGACTACTAGTTCCCTGAGGAGCTTTGCTGTTGAGCTCACTACAAAGCCCTTGCATCCCACCTCGACTGAGCGCAACTTCACGTTCCAGCCTTGATTTTCTGCTTCAGCTGCGAGACTGGTGTATTGAAGTTTCTTGTGCTTGAAGGCTTTGCTGATCCTGTCCTCCCTAGGCACTGTCAGCTCAATGATGTAGACAAGTCGGGTGGACCTGGACCAGAGAGCTAAATCTGGTCGCAGGGTGGTTGTGGCAACTTCAGATGGAAAAATAAGCCTCTGTCCAAGGTCCACTCATATGTCCCAGTCCTTGGCTGCATTCAGTGGGCTGAGGTCAGGAGGAGAGGGGTTGGTCTTCACTTTTTGGCCTTCTCAGATGAAGAAAGTGACTTGGAGTTTCGCCTGGCTATTGATAGGCTGGGCATTGATTGATACCCTCCTGCACTCAAGCATGGCCACCAGGCACTTCAGGACCTGATTGTGTCACCAAGTGTATCAGCCCTGGGTTAAGCTCGACTTGCAATCAACCATGATGTGCTTGAGGGTTGCAGGGGCTGCACACAGGAGGCAAGCTGCTTACTCTCCCAGCCAGATTTAAATTGCTAGGAGAGGCCAGGATGCTGTATGTGGCTTTGATGATAAAGCTAAGCTTATTCAACTCCAAGTGAGTATCCTCTTTTCAACACCCTCCCACTTCATCCAGCAGCCCTGCCTCACCTGTGCTACAGCTTTGGCACATCTTGATGCTTCTTCCTGATGGCACACTTTCTCTATTACCATAGCTCAGCGTCCAGTGGTAGTCGCCTTTTGCCACGTAGGTGTCCTTGTCCCCATTCCAAGGCCTCCCCTGTCCTGTTGGACGTGGCCTATGATTTCTTGATGGCGAAGGACGGATTTAGCATTGAACACAGCTGCAGGTGGGGTCCACTTCCTCCCTGTTGCTAGGGTAGGGGCAACTCTTCTCACTACAGGATCCTGGGATTCTTTGAGAGATAGGTCCAGTCTCACTTTAGCCCATTTACAGTATATTCTTCCACCAGGCTGGAGAACAGAAAATGCCAAAGCTTAGGGCAATTAAAACACAAAAGTGTCTACAGATATGGAATGTTTAAAAACACTAATCTGAAACTCTGCTTGAAGGAGAGAAGGCTGTAGGCTGAAGCTCTTGTGGTGAGATTTGTGCACAATGGAAAAGAGGGAAGGAGGGGCAGGGGCATTCAGGGCCCAGGTCCAGGTCTGATGCAATTATTCGGAAAATAAATATAGTTAACAGACGTTAAAACATGTTTGATTGGCAATTGGTGTCTCCCTGGGAGAAAATTAAAATCTATAGTATCTTAAAAAAGCTCTCCAAAAGAGTCCTCCGGGGGGCAAAGGGGCAGTCTTCCAGCATTCCTTCACATGAATCCTTTTACTGCTGTAATACTGTACATCTCTTGATATGGATACAAACAGGCTGCTGAGTTAAGAAAAGGACTGAAGTCTGATTTATTTTTCTCTGTGGAGTGCCACCATGTACTTTTCACACAATGCCTATGCTGTTACCTCCAATTTCTAGTTGTGCGCTAGTTTGAATGCGTTGCTACGTTGCCAAAATGGGTTTCTGCTGATGGGTAGAGTAATTTGTGTTCATCATGTGTTTTTGTTTGTTAAATGGTGATGGACAACAGCAGATTGTGATGGAGCTAATAAATGTTAAAAAAAGCAACTTTTAATAAGATCACTGCAACAGAGAGAGACTTTAGACAAAGATGTCACGAAACTTCTGGCTTGGGTGCAAGATGTGTCCAAAAAAAAAAAAAAATACAAAAAAACACCAAAACACTCCATGTAGCAAAAGGTAGAATCCATTTATTGTCTTCCACAAAACTTGAAAAAAAAAAAAAAATCATCCCCATGGAAGAAACAAGAGAGATCCCAAATCTCGCAGCTCCAGAGCCTGAACAAACAATTCTGAGCCTCTCCACCCACTGCACACACTCAGCTTTATTACCTTTGGCCCCACCTTCCCTAATTAAGTGCCTGTGTGGTTCCTGGAAAAAAACCCCAGATATAATTAACAAAAAAAATCCTACTTCAAAACAGACAATTCATGACAACGACTAAATTAACAGAAACCGCATTCTCTTCTCATGCATGCAACAATCTCAGTTGTACCATACATGTAACCATTTTACAGGATTTAAACATAATTGCCAGATGCAGCAATTAACCAGTTACAAAGAATCAATCTACCCCTGCTTTGACAGATGACCCTTCAAGCATAACACTATACCTTTTTTTCAATCCCTTAAAACGGCTTTAACTGTTAAGAAAACAACAACAACGAAAAACTTATTACATTTATAGGAGGAAGCTGGTGCTTCCTAACAAAAGAGTACGACAGCCACCACTGGCATTATCTGTGTAATTTAGGACAAGTCATGCAAATGTTCTGTATCTGTATATCTATATTTTCCTTGATATTTTTTTTGAAGTTGGACAATTGTTTATCTTTAAACAACAGTTTAACCACTTTAGAATTGGAGCCCTGGGGAACGAACAGAGGCAATAACCAAGAAATTTGTAGTAGGAGACCAGGCGGGACAATTACAGCTCTTGCAGATTCATGACTACTTTTGATGCAGAAGCATAAATTGGGTTTAAAAGCGGAAGTTACAACATGCAATGGCAAGCAACACTGCTATCTTCACAGTAAGTTGTTTATGCTAATATTAGGGATATTCCCATCTGACTCAGACTGAGGACTGGCTGATACCAAGTCACCATCCAGCACTTACATTTTGCAAACTACACACCATTAAGTACATTAAAGTGGTTAAAAAAAAAAAAAAGCATGCCATGTATTTGCTTGACACCTCAATACTCTGAGAGCATTCCACACAGCAGACATGTTGGCAACCCCTTCCCTTCTGCAACTCTGTTTAGCTGCCGTGTTATGGCGAGGTTGACATACAACAACTACGGCTGATGGAAAACAACAGAGACCTGACTGGAGGTGAACCCAGTAACCCAGATAGTGATCGAGTTGCAAAAGCCTTGACTGGGCCTTAGCTAATATTCTGTCTATTCTATTTGTATTTGCGAGTCAAATCAACTATTTTTAAATAGATGAGCTAGTCTTTGACTTGCAAAAAAAAAAAAAAAAAAGAAGACATAATTAGATATGAATAGGCTTAAAACCAGAGTGTTAGTCTAGTGGTAGAATCCCTGCTGCAAATTAATTTAACTCTTTAGATAGCCCACCATGGGGCTGTTTTTGCTGGATGAAAAACCTCTTTAGGAGGGGTAGGAATGATCTGTGGTCCCATTCTCTTTCTTGTATCAGTAGCCGCAAGACTAAAGCTACATTCACACTGCAGGCAAAAGTTGCCCAAATCCGACTTTTTTGCCCATGTTGCTGTTTTTAATTGCCGTTTTTAAGGACAGTACAAGTTGATGAACATTGATATCAGTCAATGTAAACTCGCCAAATTGTAGATTTAACATGCAACCCATAACTGATATTATATCTCATTTTTTTAATATAACAGTGTGAACAGCACAAATCTGTTTTTTGTCAAATCAGACCCAGGCCGCATTCATATGTGGTCCTAAATTGTGTATGTATATATATATATATATATATATATATATATATATACAGTATATATATGTTTTTCAAAGTGACCTCAGTTTGAACGGTCATGTTTCATTCTATCCAAGTTTTACGTCATTGAAGGGAGACAGACGTCACCATGCCTGTCCTGTAGGAGGTGAGACGTGGCATGAACAGATATAAACAATGGATGAAACAAGCATGGCAGACACCATAGATGGAGCTTGTCATTGGAAAGAAAGTGAGGTTGGGAGTTAATTACAGTAGTATTTGGAGTGACAACTCTGTTCAGCCACTGCTCTCCTTTTTTCTCAATCTTCTTCCATTTATCACTCGATCATAATTTTGTCGGCTCCAATTGCACAACAACTTCAAAATGGATACACACACTGACATGAGTAGCATCCATATTTACTTGCGTAAACAGCATGCTGCATGATCTCACATCGTCTTCCGCGCATGCAGGTCACTTCAGGGCAATAGACTGTTCACACTGGAGTCCGATGTGAGTTGCATTTAAATTATAATGTGAGCAACCACACAAAAAAAATCAGATCTCTGCAAAAAAATCGGAATCATTAAGACCTGCAGTGTGAACATAACCTGTTTTCTCACATGGAAGTTTTCCCGTCTCTTATCTGACAATTCAGGGGGTTGAAACATGATTGCTCTAGTTCTAGAAAGCAGCAAACAAAAAACAATGATAAACCATTCTGAGAAGGTTTGTAAACTTTACAAATCAAAATACCAGAGATGACACATTGTTGTTGGAGAAGCCAGTTTTTTTCAGCTTAAATGTTTAATTATTCTTTATTGACACCTTGTGGTTATTTTCATGGTTCATTCTATTAATTTTGTTTCAGATAGCTCCTTTTAATGTGTCTCAGTTAATTTTGCCTGTCATCACACCCACGCTTAAAAATAACCCTGCTGCCAAATGTGTTCGGTGAGCTCGCTGAATCTTAATGGTAGGCTGTCATGTGTAGGTGTGTCTGTAAAGTGCCTGAAGTTCATTAGCAGCCACAGAGCTCCTTGCAGGCTGTTGAAAGGGTGCTACCTGCCTCATTAAAGCAACTTTTTTTAGTGCAAATGTGTGTGTGTGTGTGTGTGTGTGGGCCTGTTGTAGTGTGCTACATGTTTCCTTTTTACCTATGAGCATCTGTCACGGTGCGCATGTTCCTGTGCATCATCATCCAGCGTTCCAGAAATCATCTAAAGGCAGATGTACACAGAGATGGCACCGGGTCATAATAAAAACATCAAATTTTCCAGCAGCTTTTATTTATGTTCGCTTTATTTTCCTCCTCCATTGATGAATGATGGCCATGGTTAGCTGTGAATGTGGGGATGAAGAGAGAAAAACATGAGAAAAGGTCACACGGTGAGCTGGTAACAGCAAGATAGAAAAAAGAGGGATGTTAGAAATGTTCAATTAAGCTCTGATTTTTTTTTTCAGTTAATCTCACAGAGATAGATATTATAGCGTTTTCACTCCATTCATCCTGCAAAATCAATTCTCCTGGTTCCCCCTCCTTTTTTCCCTCTCACTTACAGTATTCAGCCTCATGGGAAAAGCGCCTGAGAAAATAAATTGCTGCCTGTATAATGAGTGGTCCTAATGCAGATGAATGGTGCTGGATGTCAGAGCGGTGAGGCCTCTCACCCGTCTGCCACCTACTTTCATTTACCTTCATAATAAACAACAAGAACAACTGAAGGCAAAGCTCCCATGCTAAATTTGCTTTTTTTTCCTTTTCCCTCTGTAGCCTAGTCTGTTTTGATCAGGCACACATAGTGGGTTAAAAATAATTTTTAAAAAGTCAGTGGGGCATGCCACGTGTTTATATGCTCCTTTCTGTTCAGTCCTTGGTTTTCTCAGTTGGCTATTATGTTTTAGTTTCTTGGTATTTTCTGTCTGGTATCCCTCCTTGGTGTTGCATTGTTTGCCCTCCCTGAATGTCCTCCGTGAAATCTTCCCTGCTTCTTTCCTTCCTGGTCCTTGTTCCCAGTTTGGTTTGTTTGGATTCTTGTTTTGCCCATGTGCAGTTTTGTTTAGCCATTTACAGTGTTTAGCTTCATACTTGTCTTTTCACTCCATGTACTCTTTGTTCTTTTAATATTTCACTTGTGAAACGAAAACAGAACGACTGAAAATAGCCGTTAAATCGTTCTCGCCTTGTCAAAATAAAATCAAAATTGAGCAAAAACGACATAACGGATCTGATTCCATTTGGTGTTGTTTTTCTTTTATTTTGTCAGTCACAGCCGGAAGTGGTGATGGCAGCAGCAGAACGCTGCCATTTTCAAGAGTCTTGCCTTTTTTTCAATAAACTCAAATGCAGTTCTGACGGTCAGTCACCAGATGGCAATCTTTATTAGATGTTTCATAACACTGTGTTGCTCATGAAGCAGTTGTCTTAAAGTTGCTCATTGTTTCATGAGGCCTCAATTTTAACATCACTACCCCAAACTAATCCAAAAAGAGAAAAAAAGTAATAGAAGCATAATTTATAAGGACACCTTACCTGTTGTAAAGTGGTCAAAACAGAGGTGGGTCACATCAACCTTTCATGACTCCCCAGGCCTTCGGTATCCACAACATCCTCCTTTCGTCCCCTTTACTGGCTGATGAGAATTCTATAAACGTATATTTCTGGCAGTCCTTCTCATCTTTCATCAGATGGTCATGTCTGCAGGAGTCTATGCTGCAACTTTGGGCATTTTCTCGATTTTAAAGTGATATTTAGTCTTTAGGCTTGTTTGAAAATGGTAGCATTCTGCTGCTGCCATTATCGCTTCCGGCTTTGAACGACAAAACAAAAGGAAAACAACACCGAATGGAATCAGATCCATTATGTCGTTTTTGCTCAGTTTCGATTTTATTTTGACAAGGTGAGAACGATATAACAACTATTTTCAGTAGTTCTGTTTTCACTTCACAAACAAAATATTAAAAGAACAAAGAGTACATGGATTCTTTTCCAACCCTCCTGCCCAGTTTTGTTTTCAGTTTATCTCACTATTCAACTGTTTGTTATTTCTGGTCACAGAGCCACAGCTTTTGTTTATTTCCTTATTTAAAGGGTGCAAATTTGTTTTGTTTTTTTGTTGTTGTTTGTTTGTTTTACATTTTAGCTGCCTTTCTGACACTGGCTCCTTTCGATACATGTCCTTTTAAAATCACTCAGACTACATTCTACCCCCCCACCCCCCCCCCATCACTATTGCTAACCTAGCTCTTCAGGTAAGATTAGCTCAGGTAGTGAGCTTGAGCCAACTAACTTAAATTTGTTTCAAATAATGAATTATATATTGCATCACTGGCAGACAGGATATGACCGGTCCTTAGAGTACAATAAGCACCCGTGGCGTACCTACCGGTGGCTCTGACCAGCATTTGCCCACCCACTTATCAATCTTGCCCACCCAGTAAAAAGGCTACCTTTGTTTGATTGCTCATCCCAACTGCCAATCAGAATGTGAGCAGCCCGTTGCCCCTCTCTTGTCTTCACGTGTCTTGAAAGAGCCCACTCTCGGCAAAAAAAAAAAAACGTTCAATTGCACGCTTTGTCACTGAGAGAAAACGTACAGATGCACTTGAAAAAGAGTTTTGGCGTGCAGTGGGTACGTGGCATTTATAGCTTTAAGAAAAGTCTGTAACTACATTTTTTTATACACTTTTTTCACTTTCACTTTTTGACTTTCACTTTCAGAATCGTCCAACTAACCCATACTTTAATCTGTAACCCTAACCTCACAGGAGCCTTTCATTAGTGGAGTGAAAAACAAAGTAAGGAAAAAAAACAAGAAAAAAAAAAGAAGAAAAAGGTGAGTGAGAGACGAGAGTTGAACTCAAGTGTTTTTGCTGAAAGAGCTGTGTAAGTAACCGTCCACCATCCCCCTCCCACCAACTGAATGAGTGCTGGTAAACCAAAGTAAACGATGTGTTGTTCTGCGCATGTGCGGTGAGGACTGTATGTGCAGTGAGTGAACTTTTAAAAACGTACCGAGGCACAGTTTTTTTAATTTAACGTGCAAATGTATGTTTTTAGAGGGGTGCGAAAACATATATTAGATACTGTTGAGGGTAAAATAGAAGGATGTGGAGGCGAGGCACGAGTGTAGGTTGACACAAAATCTTTATTGCCCCTCTAACATATATGTACAGCCTATGGCCCCCACCGTGGGCCGCTTGGGCCGATCCCTGTAGAAGAGCCTCCCCAGTTTTTCTGCGTTCTCTTTATCCATCTTCTACCGCGTTTCCAGAGGTCCAGGTCGCGGAGGCAGCAGTTCAAGCAGAGAAGCCCAGACTTCCCTCTCCCCAGTCACCTGCTCCAGCTCTTCGGAGAAGATACCAAGGCGTTCCCAGACCAGCTGGGAGACATAGTCTCTACAGTGAGTCCTGGGTCTGCCCCGGGGTCTCCTCCTAGTGGGACGTGCACAAAACACCTCAAGTGAGAGGTGTCCAGGAGGCATCCTGATCAGATGCCCATACCACCTCAACTGACTCCTTTCAATGTGGAGGAGCAGCGGTTCTACTCTGAGCCTCTCCCAGATGACTGAGCTCCTCACCCTATCTCTGAGGGTGAGTCCAGCAATCCTATGGAGAAAGCTCATTTCAGCCGCTTGTATCCGTGATCTCGTTCTTTCGGTCATTACCCAAAGCTCGTGACCATAGGTGAGAGTAGGAACATAGATTGACTGGTAAATCGATAGCTTTGCCTTAGACCTCAGCTCACTCTTCACCACAACAGACTGGTACAATGTCCTCATCCTGCAGATGCTGCTCCGATCCGTCTGTCAATCTCTTGCTCCATTCTCCCCTCACTCGTGAATAAGAGCCCGAGATACTTAAACTTCTCCACTTGGGGCAGGAGCCTGTCCCCAACCCAGAGAGGACAATCCACCTTTTTCCAGCTGAGGGCCATGGACTCGAACTTGGAGGTGCTGATTCTCATCCCAGCCACTTCACACTCAGCGGCAAACTGTCTGAGCAAGAACTGTAGGTCATTGCTGGATGAAGCCAACAGGACAACATCATCTGCAAACAACAGAGATGAGATCCTGTGGTCACCAAGCATGACACCTTCTGTTCCCTGGCTGCGCCTAGAAATCCTATCCATAAAAATTATGAACAGGATCAGTGACAAAGGGCAGCCCTGGCGGAGTCCAACTCTCACTGGGAATGATAGGACTCCTCCTTCATCTTAATGGCCCCTCTCACCAATGGTGTCCACCACTTGGTTCGGGGGTTGCCACCACAAGATGCCCCGACAACCTTGCGGCCGCAGCTCTGGGCCACTGCTTCAACAATGGAGGTGGAGAACATGGCCCATTCAGACTTCATGTCTCCAGACTCCCTCGGAATGTGGTTGAAGTTCTTCCGGAGCTGGGAGTTGAAGACCTCCCGGACAGGGGCCTCAGCCAGACATTCTCAGCACACTCTCACTATACATCTGCATCTACCAGGTCTGAACTGTATCCTTCCCTGCCATCAGATCCAACTTACCACCAAGTGGTGATCAGTTGACAGCTCTGCACCTCTCTTTACCCGAGTGTCCAAGACATACGGTCACAGGTCTGATGACACGATAACAAAATCGATCATCGACCTGCAACCTAGGGTGTCCTGGTGCCAGGTGCACATATGGACACCCTTATGCTTGAACATGGTGTTCATTAGGGACAAACTGTGGTTAGCACAGAAGTCCAATAACTGAACACCACTCAGGTTCAGATCGGGCAGGCTGTTCCTCCCAATCACCCCCTTCCAGGTTTCATTGTCATTGCCCACATGCGCACTGAAGTCCCCCAGTAGGACAATGAAGTCTCCAAGAGGAGCACCCTCCAGCACCCCAGTCACAGACTCCAAAAAGGGTGGGTACTCTGAAACATCATTTGATGCATAGGCACAAATGATGGTCAGGACCCGTTTTCCAACCTGAAGGCGCAGGGAAGCAACCCTTTCGTCCACCGGGGAAAACTCCAATATAGAGGCAGCAAGGTGGAGGGATACAAGAATACCCACCCCTGCTCGTCACCTCTCACCTGGGGCAACTCCAGAGAATGCCAAACTCCAGCCCCTCTCTAGGAGACTGGTTCCAGAACCAGAGCTGTGTGTTGAGGTGAGGCCGACTATATCTAGCTGGTATCTCTCAACCTCATGCACCAGCTCAGGCTCCTTCCCCACTAGAGAGGTAACATTCCATATACCAAAAGCCAGTTTAGAAAGCCTAGGATTAGTCCCCCAAGGTCTCCGCCTTTGACCGCCATCTGATCCACATAGCACTGGACCCCCATGATCCCTCCTGCAGGTGGTTAGCCCACTGGAGGGCGAACCCATGCAACTACTTCGGACTGAGCCCAGCTGGGTCCCATGGGTGGAAACCCAGCCACCAGACGCTAGCCATCAAGTCCCTCCCCCAGGCCTGGCTCCAGGGTGGGGCCCCGGTAACTCCATACTGGGCGGGGTACACTGAATCCTTGTTCTAGTATTCATCATGAGAATCTGTTGGATTGTTCTTAGTCTGAGTCTCCCCAGTTTCTCTGCGTTCTCTTTATATAGCTTTATTAACCTCGCATAGAAACTGGGGCTGGCGCATTATGCGTGGATATGAACAAAGGAAATGTGTGGCACAATTATCATAACACCTGTTGCATTCATCACAATACATTCAACCCCCCCCCCCCCCCCCGGCCCTTCATGCTGTAGCTTGAAGCAGCAGGGGACGAAGGTGCCTCGTTGTCTGGTCTAGTTACCCCCCGAAGGGGCTTCCCCCTTCAGTCCATTATTCTGCCCCTCTTCCTGCTTCTGGGTGTGAGACAATGTCCACACGCTGTGTCTAGTGTCACCACACAGCTCTCCCCCCACCCCGAACACCCAGAAGAGGCTGTAAGCCCCCGGTCCTTTGGGCTCAAGTCAGCACCCATGGCGGCTGCAGCGGGGGGTTGCCGCTCCAGTCGAACTGTCCTGCTGGTGAAGTTTATCGGAGGGCATGTCAGTCCATGGGGGAAAAGGGGTAGGGGTGAAAAGCACTTTCTCCTCCACTCCAAGTTCCAACACATTGACGGTCGTGGTGCTTGGGCGCACATGGTCTGGTGCGCGTCGTGCTGATGGAACAAAGCCGGCAATCGGCAGGTTTTTTGGACAGAGGTGCGGGAAGAACGATGTGGAGGATGAGGGGGTGGTGGGGGAAAACAATGGAGTGCCGGCCCGGGACATTAAAAGCATCTGGGCTGTGCAAAAATTGCGTACAGATCAGCCTTGGGTGAGGAACTCCGGTAAACCTTCCGGTGAGCCGCATCAGCTGCGAAAAAAATAAGTCTCTGACAACAACTCATGCAGACCCGGTCCTGCAAGGATCTGGGGAAGGCGGACGGCCCAATTCCCCGAGGGTGCGTCGCGGCAGTGAAAAAATACTCAAGCTGTGTCAGAGAAACTGGCAATTCTGCTTTAGGTGCGGGAGCAGTCCAAAAGGCTCCCGGGAAAGCAATCGGCTTAATTCCCCGTTGATGCGCAGCAGCTGAGAAACAAATACAAGTTCTGTGGGCGAGGCTGCCCGGCTGCTTTAGGTATGATGCGCAAAGCCTAAAGGATCCGAGGATGGCAATCAGCCATGTTCCCCGGGAATGTGCAGCAGCTGAGGACAATGTATAAGTTCTTGGAGCAGCTTGTCCCTGGTGCATGGCGCACGCCGTGGCCACATAGCTTTAAGTTACACTGTCATAATCCTGTGGTGTGCACATGGGGCTTCTGTGCGCCGAAACTCCACTGTCAGGAGGTGAAGTCAGGGTCAGGGAGCTTGATGGGAACCAACGCAGATGGCGCTGAACATCCCCTATTAGGCGGTTTCTGCAATGTTCTCGTCTCGCTGATCCTGATGCGTCTCGGTCCCTGCGCCGCACGCTTTCTCCGGCCCTTGAGGTTGCCAACGTGGAGAGAGGAACAGGTGCACATGCTCCAGTGTGGATGAAACTGATGCAGGCGATCCCTGGTACACCGGAGTCCACAGCGCGGTTAAAGGGAGTAGACGGTCCATCTCACATCGAGTCACCAATGAAGAGGGTAACAGGGAAGGATGTGGAGGTGAGGCACGAGTGTAGGTCAACACAGAATCTTTATTGCCCCTCTAACAAATATGTACAGCCTCTGGCACCCAGCGTGGCCGCTGGGGCCAATCTCTGTAGAAGAGCCTCCCCAGTTTCTCTGCGTTCTCTTTATATAGCTTTATTAACCTTGCATAGAAACTGGGGCTGGTGCATTATGCATGGGTATGAACAAGGAAATGTGTGGAACAGTTATCATAACACCTGTTACATTCATCACAATACATTCACCCCCCTGCCCTTCATGCTGTAGCTTGGAGTAGCAGGGGGCAAAGACGCCTCGTTGTCTGGTCTAGTTACCCCCCAAAGGGGCTTCCCCCTTCAGTCAATTATTCTGCCCCTGTTCCTGCTTCTGGGTGTGAGAGAATATCCACACGCTGTGTCTAGTGCCACCACAATACGTTTTTTTTACTGAGACCGGGTTGCTTGAAGATTGCGCAGTGCAGCACACAATCAAGCACCAGCCAGGTAGTTTACTTTCAGTTTGTTTTGTAGTTAAAAAATGTCACAGCGACTGTAGTGAAACAAAAAGTGTCAGTGACGAGCAAGTAGGAGCTTCCACTGCATTTTCAGAGTTAAAGGTGCACTGTGTAAAATAAACTGGCAGCATCTAGTGGTGAGGTTCCAAATTGCAACAAATTGAAAATCTGTTCCCCACCCCTCCCCTTCAGAACTTAAGTGACTTTCCACGGAGGCCGTCAACTGCCAAATGCGTATTTGCCAAGATGATGTCTTTGTCATATCTGGACATGGTTTCAAACCATGTCCACACTTTCTGTTGTGTTTTGAGCCATTTGCACCATTATTGGTTTTCTGTTATTTATATTATTTAAGTTCCCTGTGTCCAGTGCCAGCTGTTACTTTTGAATGTTTCTCCTGTGTTACCTACCTTGGCCTTTGTTGATCTGTCATGAACTCCCTGTGCGCTGTGGAAAAGCGCACGGAGGAGGGGTGAAAGGATGAAGATTTACGCGCTGGGTTCACCACAGGGCGATTCTATATTTTGGGGTACATTCCATGTCCGCTGATGTTTAGTGATGTTACTGACTATTAAACATCTTTTTTTTCTCTGTAATTTCACATTTTAACCATGTATACACATAATGCAATATAACTGTAAAACATTTCACATATTTTCTGATTATTATTATTTAAAATCTATAATGATATTCTTAGAGTTTTCATTTTTTCCATGTCCGATTTCCCGTTTCACTGTGTTGTGATCAAAATAAAGTACTAAAAAACATCAAAGTCAATAATATTATTTTACAATGTTCTTAAGAGTGTTAAGTACTAGGAGAAAATAATAATTTCACATTATATTTTAACATCTTAATACTTAAAATTATTAAGTTTACCGCTGTCCGCAAAATTCATGTCAACTAAGTTACCAACAAGACTCCCCCCGCTGAACCCAAAAATGGTTTGGTCCAACACCATGTGACCAGCCCTGTGTGGCGACGTCTTCCTTTCTGGCGGGCATTTTGAATGCATTATGGTGAGTCTCCTCTCACTTCATTCAGTATTTGATCTAAAATTACATGTGGTCTGAGAGTATATTAATTAAGCATCAACTAAGTTACTCATATAATCATTGGTTTTGATATTTCAATATTTAAATTAACTTACCTGATTAAAAAACCTGTTATCCTCTTTAAGAAAATGCCATGTGCATAGCTATGCTACATTAGCTAAGGAAGTTATGAGAGAAAACATGGAAATTGTCAACTAAGTTACCTGTCAACTAAGTTACACAGACTGGGTAATTTAGTTGACATGCAACTCCAGTGCTCTCTGACATCAGTAATTTTCTCTACATTGTTGTCATTATCAATCTGCCTATCTCAATGAATACTGTAGTTAATAGAGTGCATTTTACTTTTTCACTATTCAAGTTAATTTAGTATTTTAAAATCTATTTGAAATAGGTGTCAGCAGCTGAAAAACAGCGCAGATACAGGGCTCAAAGAGATGCTGATCCAGCAAGAAGGGCAGCTTATTTGGAGAAGCAAAGACAGGCATGGCACAGGCTAAGGGCACAGAGAAAGGTGAAAACTGTTGAAATGATGAGTGAGAGAGAGAAGAGAAGCAAGAGGGCCTATTGGAGGAAGGCGCAGAAGGAAAGCAGGGAAAGAAAGATGAGTCTTCAGAACTTATGTACACCACCAGGGAGTCCAGGCAGCCCAGGTCCAGGCAGCCACCTGGACTGTATGTATGATGTCTGCCCTGATTGCAAAGGACAAGAGTTTGCCATGGATGGAGTTGATGGAGTTGATCTTCAGCAAAAAATACAGATCACACAGTGGACAACTGACACTGTCATCAGAGACAAGAAAAATATTGATGGAGAAAAGGAAAAGATTCCTGTGAAAATCACAGTAAAACAGAAAAAGGAAATGGAAATGGCTGATGTGCTTCAGATGTTTCAAAGCCAACTGAATCGTGTCAAACGACATCTATTCAACATTAAAAGCCAGTTCTCCCACTACCGAGAATTAAGGAGATGCATGTCCAACGAAGAATGTTTAATCCACATCGATTTCTCAGAAAACTACTCCTGCAAGCTTGCATCAGAAATCCAAGCGATGCACTTTGCATCCAACCAAAGGCAAGCAACTCTCCACACGGGAGTCCTTTATGTTGGTGGGACAGAGGACCCCTTGTGTTTTTGCACAATTTCTCCTTCTAAGGAAAAGGGCCCTCATGCAATCTGGGCACATTTGTCCCCAATTCTGGACGAAGTGAAGAAGTCACATCCGTCTGTTGAAGTGGTGCACTTCTTCAGTGATGGGCCTACAACCCAGTACAGGCAAAAAGGCAATTTTTTTCTCTTCAGCACAGAGCTTTTGAATCGAGGTTTTAAGCGGGGGACGTGGAACTTTTTTGAGGCTAGCCACGGGAAGGGTGCTCCAGATGGAGTGGGGGGGCGTCTGAAAAGAACTGCTGACAGGCTTGTTAGTCACGGCCATGATATCCCAACAGCAGAGCACCTCTACCATGCTTTGGCCAACAGGACGGCTGTAAAGCTCTTCTACGTCCAAGAAAGTCTGGTGGATGATGCAGCGAAAATGATGCCAATCCTACCAGCAGTCCCTTCAACAATGCAAATCCACCAAGTGGTCACAGGGGCACTGGGAGAGATCCTGTATCGGGATGTCAGTTGCCCTTGTACCACTCGGCAAAGTTTTGAGTGCAGATGTCATGGCACACATTACTTTGCATTTCATGTTGCACACACAGCAACATTAGTCCCTCAAACACACAAAGTAGCAGGAAGTGAAATTCCTTGGGGTCCTGAGCTAATTGGAGAATGGTGTGTTGTAAGATACGAAGGGGACATTTACCCTGGGATAATTCAGGACACCATGGAAACCCATGTACAGGTGAAGTGCATGAGTAACATTGGCGTAAACCGCTTCTTCTGGCCACTCAGAGAGGATGTGCTATGGTACCTGTTTGAGGATGTGCTGAGAATGATTCCCCCTCCAAAGGCTGTGACTTCACGCCATGTTGAAATTGACAAAGAAATATGGTCAAGTTTGTAAAAAGTCCTAGTGAGGTTTATATGGAATGTAT
Source organism: Pholidichthys leucotaenia (assembly GCA_020510985.1). Classification (NCBI taxonomy): domain Eukaryota; kingdom Metazoa; phylum Chordata; class Actinopteri; order Cichliformes; family Pholidichthyidae; genus Pholidichthys; species Pholidichthys leucotaenia. The sequence goes on from CM035841.1 coordinate 395,550,503, forward strand.
TGATCAGTTGAATGTTTCATATACTACAGTTGTATTTCAATGTAATTCTGTTCTACTGTATTAACTGAATACAGCACAGGGCAGTTCATCAATTGTTATTTGTTGCCCTTTTACTGCTTTTATATAAGATAAGATAAGATAAGCCTTTATTAGTCCCACAACGGGGAAATTCCAGGATTGCAACAGCACAGGGATAGCAACACTCAGAGCAACAATCAGAAGGCAAGAAAAAAAAACAAGCAAGCAATACGTATATGTATGTGAATCAAAGTCGTTTCATTTGATTCTGCTTGGAAACGTGAATGAGTTCTACTGATGATTAGGCCTACTACTGATACTTTACTGTAACTGTGTAACAGTTGCATGCTACTTTGCTTTGTTCATGTTCTTTTCACTGTTTTATCCATCACCTTGACTACTTAAATGATATTTCATTAAATTTCATACTACATTAAAATAACATGGTACTAGTTGTTTAATGTGTCCTGTCAACTAAGTTACTTGTGTCAACCGCGTTACCTCCATCATCAACTAAGTTACACTTACATTTTCCAAGTTAAAGAATGAAAATGAGGTCAAAAACATAATTTCATGATTGGTATAGATGTGACCAGTTGTGAACTTTGGCAGCCTTTTGTTTAAATTCTGAAAATGACTGATATGACATTTTTGTAAATGAAAACATCATGGTCCTAATAACAGTTGTAGTCGAATTGCTTACCCATGGGGGGAATTTTAATAGTTAAAATATACAGTATATTTAAAACAAATAATTGTAGATCTGGCAGAAAAGACTAAATATGTCTCCAACTCTAATTTTACTTTAACTGTAAGATTCTGCCAAATGATTGAAATCATATCAGTTTGTCCGTAACTTAGTTGACAGATGGGGAAGGAAACACATTTTATTTAATTAAAAATAGAAAAAATGGTTAATGATTAAGCTTTGCAACAACTGGATATGTTACCCTGAAGGATTATGCTAACTTGTAAGAGTGGTTGATTCACTGAAAAACAATATATATATATAATTTTTTTTCTTATGGTGAAATGTACCCCGAATTATAGAATCACCCCACATACATATTTATTGAACACCAAAACTGACAAACAGTTCCAATGCATACATTCCACAAGGGCTCGAGGAGTCCTCCAGGATGCTCGACAGTCTAAGGTGAGGATGCCGGGGAAAACACGCACAGATTTTACTCACAGGACCGGAGCTGTCCGAGTAAGTCCAAACAAAGCACCAAGTGGAACACAGTCCTTCAATGACATTGACTAACACACGGCGATTAATGACCACATGTCTAGTACAATGACCCAGCAATGCGTGACTGGCAAAAGGCTCCTAAAGTACACGCATTGCTGGGGGTGGTAAATTGATCGCACCTGGGCGAGGAGTGGGGAGATGGCAAACGGGAGTGGGAACAGCTGACAGTAATAGAGAGGGGGCGTGGTCGGACCGGCAGACAGTTAGACAGCGCTCACACCAGCGTGAGCTCAAGAGGCTGCCTCACCGCTGCTGGCCAGAAAGCAGTGGCTATGGGTACGGCAAAGCACACAGAAATACATACTAACACACATACAATGTGGCACCTTACCCACAGAGGCCAGATCCGAGCCGGGGGAAACCAAGCCAGCCCGGCTCCTGACAGACCCCCCCTTTAAGAGGTGGAGCCCAGACACCCAAAGTAACATCCCAGACCCCCCCCCCCCCCCAACAGAAACAAATGACATGAACCGGGGTGGGAGATAGGGGGAACAGGAAAAGTGGGAACACAACACCCTGCCCAGGGACCACAATTAACACCCCCCCCCCACCAAGTCCACGGGTGTTGGGGCTCAGGAGGCCACCCAGAGTTCCAGGCCAAGCAGAAAGTCTGGTGGACGGAATCTGGTGGCCTGCCGGAAAACATGGGCCACCAGACCCGGGGAGTCAATCCTTCCCAGTGTCCTCAAGCTGGCCGGCCGTGGCCCTGACAACCTTGACCCGGAGGGAGTGACACCCATGGCGGTCCTGACCAGGGGCCTTGTAGCACTCACAGCGGGACCCGACTCAACCAGGGCTGCAACCGCGGTAGACCCCGGCAGGAGCCTTGCTGCACCCACGGTGGACCCCTACTGGGCCAACGCTGCATCTGCGGTGGACCCCGACCAGGCCAACACTGCACCCGTGGTGGACCCCGACTGGGCCAATGTTGCATGTGCGGTGACCTCCGGCTGAGGCTCTGCAGCACCCGCGGTGGATCCCGATTGGGCCAAAACTGCACCCATAATGGACCCCACGCTGGAGCGTGGCATCCATGATGGGTCTGAGCTGGAGCGCAGCACCCATGAGGGTCCAAAGCCAGCCCACTGCACCCATGGGGACATGGCCTGTGGAGGGGACCACACGACGATCTCGGACATCAGGAGGCTGGACCTGCAACGTCATCAGGCGGTGAGACCACTTCCACAAGGACCCCTGGAGATGGTAGTTCCTCTCCGGCGACCCTAGAAGATGGCTCAGGAGAAAAGAAACAGGGTCATTAGGGTCATTAGGGTCATTAGGGTCTCCGACAGCGGCAGAGCCCAGTGAGGGAAGTTCAGACGCAACTGCGCGCTGCTCATGACTTTCCTCACCTAGAGCCAGACAAGATCTCTCTAACACTGCTATCAGAAGAACAGGAGAAAAAACTTGTCTGAGCTCGAGCTCCACCGCTGTCCAGGACTCCGTTGATCCTGACGATGAACACTTGGGCCCGGCCTCAAGGAGGTCTAGTTCAGGTTCCGAGTTCGCTGCGGACGCCTCCGCAGTTGGCGAGATAGTGTTAGCAGTCCAATAATCCTCCTGCAGCAGCTCCAACGCTGGGGACTCCTCCGGCGTGACTGCAGGTGGGCCTCTCCATGCTGGCTCCGGGACAGAATCTGCCGAAGCCACCGGCTCCTCCACTATCTGAAGGAGCTGACCTTGGGCCAACGGGCACTCAGGGAGAATTGGAGGTGACACGGGGGGAGAATAGGAAAAAAAAATAATTTCTGCAGCTGCAGGAGAGGACCTAGCGGACTGCTGTAACTGGGCCTCTCCCTTGGGAGACAGACAAGGTTTATCATGATTGATTTGAATGGAATGAAAAAACACTTGCCTTTCATCCTGGCCTCTGATGTTTTCAGCTGCAGAAGACAGTCTGTCATCCCCCTCTGTGTCAATCGCCGTTTTGGCCCCTTCAAAGGATTGTGGAGAAGCCGGCTCCAATGATGCAGAAGTGGGTGTAGCAGGGACAACCCTGGAGGACCTCTCGGCGGCTGGAGAGACAGCGGCTGCTGAAGACGAGGAGGGCTTCTCCCGGCGTTCCAACGCAGGATGACACTGCTGTGGTGGAGCTAGGGTAACTGGAGTAGGAACGGAGGGAATGGAGCCATTCCTCCATGGACCGCGCCTCTGTATGGGCTGCAATCCAATGGGAGATGACTCCATCTTCAGCCGGGGGACAAGCGCTGGAGCGCGGTGACGGAAGCCAGCAGTTCCGTGTACTGAGGGTACCTCTAGAGGCCAGGATGTGCCTCCAGAATCCCCACCGCTCCATAAACGCTCCACCAATCCCTCTAGGGTCCACGGGTGGTGAGAAACTCATCCACATAACTCTGGATGAAGTCTGCTGCCCACTCCTCCTCCAGACTAGGAGACCCCGCTGCCAATCCTCCTTTCCTTGGACTAGGTCGACAAGCCGGGGACATAATGCTCTCCAAACACAGATGGATGAAAACGAAACAGTCCAAAAAAAAAGAAAAAAGAAAAAAAGATTTGTGTGGGTGTAACCCACTAAATCCTTTTTATGGCGGCTGGGTCAGTCTGTCATGAACTCCCTGTGTGCTTTTCCACAGCGCACGGAGGAGGGGTGAAAGGATGAGGATTTACGCTCTGGGTTCACCACACACAAATTTATTGAACACCAAAACTGACAAACAGTTCCAATGCATACATTCCACATTGGCTCAAGGAGTTCTCCAGGACGCTTGACAGTCTAAGGTGAGGATACCGGGGAAAACACACACAGATTATACTCACAGGACCAGAGCTATCCAAGTAAGTTCAAACAAAGCACCAAGTGGAACACAGTCCTTCAATGGCATTCACGAACACACGGCGATTAACAACCGCATGTCTAGTACAATGACCCAGCAATGTGTGACTGGCAAAAGGCTCCTAAAGTACACACATTGCTGGGGGTGGTAAATTGGTTGCACCTGGGCGAGGAGTGGGGAGATGCAAATGGGAGTGGGAACAGCTGACATTAATAGAGAGGGGGCGTGGTCGGACCGGCAGACAATTAGACAGCGCTCACACTAGCGTGAGCCCAAGAGGCTTCCTCACCGCTGCCGGCCAGAAAGCAGTGACTATGGGTACGACAATGCACACAGAAATACATACTAACATACATACAACGTAGCACCTTACCCACAGAGAGGCCAGGACCAAGCCGGGGGAAACCAAGGTGGCTCGGTTCCTGACATGATCATTGTGTTTATTTTTCATTATCGTGACATACACTACACAAAGAGCAGAGATAAACAAACCTATCATCTGGTCAGTCACTGTAACAGGTACTGGAGTCAGATTGTCTTGGCCTGTGCTTGCCACTGATAATACCTCTATCTGCCAAGAATATGTCGCTAGTCCAGCAAAAGCTAGCGGACCTCAAATACTTTGCAAGCAGTTTCATGAAATGTAGTAGAGTCATTTTTGGGGGTTTCGTGACCAACCTCCCAGGACCTTTTTTTCTCACTGGATTTAGCATTCTAGACCCATTTTAATGAAAATAAGCTCCCATGTACCTCCCAAGAATTACGGGAAACCTTTTTTTTGCCCAAAATTCAAAATGGCCGCCAAAATGCATACCACCACCTATATCTCAGTAACTAATTCAGCTAGGAGGTTGATTTTGGTGTCTAGACATAGGTTTTTGGGGTCAAGCATTCCATTAATGCTATTAGTTTACTTGTGAAACAAACCCATCACGATGAAATCCAATATGGCCGCCAATATGGCCACCGGTTAACATTTTTTTTGTTTCTTGACTACTAAGGCACCTAGAAAGCTGATGTTGGTGTCAAAACAGAGGTTTAAGGGGTCATACTATCTGTTTATTCCAATAAAAGTGTGTTTAAATGATTACATAATCGAGAAATCCAAGATGGCGGCCGGCTGTCATTTTCACATGCAATGGACTTTTTCATATTTTTTTTTTCACCCTTATTGTCATTCAACTGTACAACCAATCATGTACAGTAGAACGAGATTGTGTTTTACCTATCTACTGTGTTAATCACACACACCCCAAGTGCAGAATCAGAGTGCCGCTGCCATGCAAGGCGCCGCCACAAATTTCCCTCCTCCATTCCATTATTGCTGAGCACCAAGCTGGACGGTAGGAAGTTCCACTTTTATATGGTCTTCGGCATGACCCGGCCGGGATTTGAACCCCTGCCTCCCGGGTGTGGGGCGGATGCTCTACCAACTGAGCCACCACTCCGGTATCCGGTATCCGTCACCAAATGAGCTAAAAATGTCAAATGAAGTATCCTTACATTCATTTTTAATAATTATTAGAAAGCTCCTGCATTGATTCAGTGATTTCACTGAGGAACACTTGGGTAATCCCCTTAGGATTCCCGGAATCCTATGCTTGATTCATTGATTCCTTTTTGCATAGCAAGAGAGAGGATGCAGTGATTTTGTAACGTCTGTGCTGCCATAATATGTAGTCCTAATCTTTCCAATTTAACCAAGGTTGCCAGGTATGTATAAATTTAGCTTTAAACTTATCTGGAGAGGTTAGAATTCTGAATCTTGTTCCATACTGTATAGTCAGGTAATGTTAGCATATTGACCATGCTGCTTGCTTAATGCTACCGTAATGACAGTAGACAGTACAAGGGTCTTTGACTCTAGGTCTTGTCATCCCTCCTTTTTCTCTCCTCTGTTCTGATAATGACAAATTTGTTTTTGTTTTCAGACACTTATTCATATAAAGTGAGGGATAAAATGGATACTGCAAGTGACAACGATGAATTACCATCAACGTCTTCCGGTGAATACGAATGCATTCTACGTTGTGGTCAACCATGTACCAAAAGTGACTCTTTGGATAATACCAAGGACCAAAAATGGAATTCAATTCGTGAAAAAACTCTACGATGGAAAGGACTTGATCGGTTTCAATGTGGGAATATTGATTGGGCCAAAGGGCCAAAAGGGCATTATATGCACCAGACATGTTACACCACGTTATCTAACAAGCGTTGTCTATCTCAAGCCGAGAAACGTAAGCATAAATTAGAGGTAGATCTTGAAAGAGACAATCAATCAGTTCAGGGGGATCCATCTCCATCTGCTTCTCTCTTTTCACCGAAGAGGGTCCGGTCCAGCATTGGTATTGTGGTATATACCAGACGCAGACAGTCTGCATCATCACCTCCTCAGGACAAACTACCTTGCGTACTTGCTGATGAACTTCCACCTTCAAAGTCACCCATCACCAATCGGTCATGGGTGGCATTTGGTGAATGGTCTATGTCTACCTGTACGATCGACTCAACCGCCACTTCCCCTGTCAATGCCGAAACCGAACACAGAAGTCAACAGTGAGGAGAGCAGCAGTGGTGAAGACAGTGCTTCAGATAGCGCAAGTTCATACAGTGACTCATTCATTGATAGTGAATCAAGTAGTGATAGTAATGTGTAGTTGGACAGCTTAGTATGATGTGATGTGGTGATTGATAGTGGACTACATGTAATTGAGTTGGACGTTTGCGTGGCATTAACATAAGGTCTAGAGAAAATGTGCCTGCGTAAAGTGTATTCCAAGATGGCGGCTGGGGGCCATTTTGAGCTTGATAGACAATGAGGGTACTAATGAACACAATGGATGGTTCACAGGAGCCTCACTTGACTTTTTTTAGCTCATTTGGTGACGGATATGAAAAAGTCCATTGCATGTGAAAATGACAGCCGGCCGCCATCTTGGATTTCTCGATTATGTAATCATTTAAACACACTTTTATTGGAATAAACAGATAGTGTTGGAAAATTGTATGTAAATGGTTATCATTTTATTAATAACTCATGAAATGAAGATTGATATTCTTATATGTATGATGCTTTTTCTTATTAGTCATAAATACAACGTGTGCCTCTTCTTATAATCACTGTTAGTGACTAAGCTCCACCACCCTTCTGTTTGTTCATATGATGTGTGATAAAAGAGTGTTGACATATGCAAGTCTTTATGCTGTATCAAGACTTGTCCCCTGTACACCCTGTGCTTCTTATCTTTTCTGCAAAAGACTGTTGTATGTTATCATTTAACCATTTCATCTGTTAACTATGTTCTTTTTGACCGGAAGCACTGGTTTGTTGCAGGCCCATATATGGAGTTGTTTCCCCCTCTCTGTCTTTGCCGAGTGGAGAAGCAGATGTTCTCCCCACGATAAGAGTGTTCATGCGATTTATCTCCTACACACACCTGAAGACGTACAGAGCGTACTTTTGCTTATGTGGTAATTCCGTTGTTCTGCTTTTGCTGAGTTTGTCACATACACCATTGTATATAAAAGAAGGTGCTGCGGGACTGCCCCTCAGTATCCCACTCGCCCTGTAAAAGGTATGTGTTGATACTCCTTGTACAAGTAAAAACTTCAAAGGCTCTGCGTGTCTTAAGTCTGATCTTTGATTCAGTCTAATACCTTTTTGTACTCTGTATTTGTGAGGTTATATTTCAGACTTCTGACAGATAGTATGACCCCTTAAACCTCTGTTTTGACACCAACATCAGCTTTCTAGGTGCCTTAGTAGTCAAGAAACAAAAAAAATGTTAATCGGTGGCCATATTGGCGGCCATATTGGATTTCATCGTGATGGGTTTGTTTCACAAGTAAACTAATAGCATTAATGGAATGCTTGACCCCAAAAACCTATGTCTAGACACCAAAATCAACCTCCTAGCTGAATTAGTTACTGAGATATAGGTGGTGGTATGCATTTTGGTGGCCATTTTGAATTTTGGGCAAAAAAAAGGTTTCCCGTAATTTTTGGGAGGTACATGGGAGCTTATTTTCATTAAAATGGGTCTAGAATGCTAAATCCAGTGAGAAAAAAAGGTCCTGGGAGGTTGGTCACGAAACCCCCAAAAATGACTCTACTAATGGTCAGTCAGAAAGCAACTCATACCGGCTCAGACGTCGCCCGGGTTAACAAGGTCAGGAGTTCCTGGCTGCGGAGGGCGAAGGACAGAGCTGCATGGAGGAATCTGATCAGACCTAAATGAAACAGTCATTGTCACCCCCGACAGACTGCTATGATAATGATGATGATCATGTCTCAAATTGTGTTCTGTTGTTTTTGGTTCCTGCGTGTATGTTTATTATCATTCTTCAGCTCCCTGGTGTCCATTGTCTGCACAGCGCTGCCTGTCCTGTTTTCCTTACCTGTAGCTGATCCTGTTATCTGTTAGCCTCTGATTAGTGTCACCATTTTTGTGTTGAGTGATTACCTGTTTCCTTTATTATTGTTTAAAAATTATACATTGTACACTGAAGACGTGACAAAGTACTTAATAAAAATCTGCAAGTTATTCAAAACCATATCTTTTCAGTTGTAAATTAAATACATTTGTCATGGTGTAAAGGCGTTAGGCATGCATGTACATCGAGGGAAGTACTGTTGCACATGTGAGGTAAAGATCTTGTTCCGGCTACTGATTTGGCAGCCACAGGCACAAGATGTTTATATTATTATTGACTTCCACAATGAATAAAAAATTCAAGGATTCAGTGTACCCCACCCAGTATCGGGTTACGGGGACCCCGCCCTGGAGCTAGGCCTGGGGGAGGGGCTTGATGGCCAGCACCTGGTGGCCGGGTTTCTGCCCATTGGACCCGGGTAGACTCAGCCCAAAGGAGTTACACGGGTCCGCCCTCCAGTTGGCTCACCACCTGCAGGAGGAACTATGCGGATCAGGTGGCAGGAGAAGCCAGAGACCTTCGTGGTCTGATCCACGGCTATTGAAAATGGCTTTTGGGACGTGGAATGTCACCCCTCTGGTGGGGAAGGAGCTGGAGCTGGTGCACGAGGTTGAGAGATACTTCTTGGTACCCCTCTGTTAATGAAAGAAAAACCCACAATGGTCACAGAAATAACTTGAATCTGGCAAAAGTAGTAATAAATAAAAATTCTATGAAAATTAACCAATGAAAATCAGGCAATACTTTTGAATTGTGGTTCAACAGAATTACTTTAAAAAACAAACTCGTGAAACAGGCCTGGACAAAAATGATGGTACCCCTAGAAAAGATTGAAAATAATGTGACCATAGGGACATGTTCAACCAAGATGTGTCCTCTAATTAACATCACAGGTGTCTACAAACTTGTGATCAGTCAGTCGGCCTATTTAAAGGGTGACATGTAGTCACTGTGCTGTTTGGTGACATGGTGTGTACCACACTAAACATGGACCAGAGGAAGCAAAGGAGAGAGTTGTCTCAGGAGATTAGAAAGAAAATTATAGACAAGCATGTTAAAGGTAAAGGCTATAAGACCATATTCAAGCAGCTTGATGTCCATGTGACTACAGTTGCACATCCATCCGTCCATCCATCCATCCATCCATCTTCTACCGCTTTTCTGGAGGTCCGGGTCGCGGAGGCAGCAGTTCAAGCAGAGAAGCCCAGACTTCCCTCTCCCCAGCCACCTGCTCCAGCTCTTCAGAGGGGATACCAAGGCGTTCCCAGACCAGCTGGGAGACATAGTCTCTCCACCGAGTCCTGGGTCTGCCCCGGGGTCTCCTCCCAGTGGGACGTGCCTGAAACACCTCAAGTGGGAGGCGTCCAGGAGGCATCCTAATCAGATGCCCATACCACCTCAACTGACTCCTTTCAATGTGGAGGAGCAGCGGTTCTACTCTGAGCCTCTCCCGGATGACTGAGCTCCTCACCCTATCTCTGAGGGTGAGTCCAGCAATCCTACGGAGAAAGCTCATTTCAGCCGCTTGTATCCGCGATCTCGTTCTTTCGGTCATTACCCAAAGCTCGTGACCATAGGTGAGAGTAGGAACGTAGATTGACTGGTAAATCAACAGCTTTGCCTTAGAACTAAGCTCCCTCTTCACCACAACAGACCGGTAAAACGTCCGCATCACTGCAGATGCTGCTCCAATCCGTCTGTCGATCTCTCGCTCCATTTTCCCCTCACTCGTGAACAAGACCCCAAGATACTTAAACTCCTCCACTTGGGGCAGGAGCCTGTCCCCAACCCAGAGAGGACAATCCACCTTTTTTCCGGCTGAGGACCATGGACTCGGACTTGGAGGTGCTGATTCTCATCCCAGCTGCTTCACACTCAGCGGCAAACCATCCCAGCAAGAGCTGTAGGTCATTGCTGGATGAAGCCAACAGGACAACATCATCTGCAAACAACAGAGATGAGATCCTGTGGTCACCAAGCATGACATCCTCCATTCCCTGGCTGCGCCTAGAAATCCTGTCCATAAAAATTATGAACAGGATCGGTGACAAAGGGCAGCCCTGGCGGAGTCCAACTATCACTGGGAATGAGTCCGACCGAGTGTTGGTAATACGAACCAAACTCTCACAATGGTTGTACAGAGACCGAATAGCTTGTAACAACAAGCCCGATACCCCATACTCCCAAAGCACCCCCCACAAAAATCCACGAGGAACGCGGTCAAATGTCTTCTCCAAGTCCACAAAATACATGTAAACTGGTTGGGCAAACTCCCACGAACCCTCAAGAATTCTCGAGAGGGTAAAGAGCTGGTCCGATGTGCCACGGCCAGGATGAAAACCACATTGCTCCTCCTGAATCCGAGGTTCGACCAACGGCCGGACTCTCCTCTCCAGTACCTTGGCATAGACCTTCCCAGGGAGGCTGAGGAGTGTGATCCCTCTAAAGTTGGAGCACACCCTCCGGTCCCCTTTTTTGAAGAGTGGAACCACCACCCTGGTTTGCCATGCCAAAGGCACTGCCCCCGACCTCCACGCAATGTTGCAGAGGCGTGTCAACCATGACAACCCAACAACATCCAGGGCCTTGAGGTACTCAGGGCAAATCTCGTCCACCCCCGGGGCCCGGCCACCAAGGAGATTTTTAACCACCTTGGCAACCTCAGCCCCTGTGATAGGCGAGTCATCCCCCTCACCCCCAAACCCTGCTTCCTCTGTGGAAGGCGTATCAGTGGGATTGAGGAGATCCTCGAAGTATTCCTTCCACCGCCCGATATCCCCAGTCGAAGTCAACAGTGTCTCATCCGCACCATACACAGTGTGGACGGGGAGCTGCTTTCCCCTCCTGAGCCGCCGGATAGTTTGCCAGAATCTCTTTGAGGCCGACCGAAAGTCTTGTTCCATGGCCTCACCGAACTCCTCCCATACTCGGGTTTTTGCTTCAGCAACCACCCGAGCTGCACTCCGCTTGGCCTGCCGGTACACCTCAGCTGCTTCGGGAGTCCCACAACCCAACCAAGCTTGATAGGACTCCTTCTTCAGCTTAATGGCCCCCCTCACCACTGGTGTCCACCACTTGGTTCGGGGGTTGCCACCACGAGATGCACCGACCACCTTGCGGCCGCAGCTCTGGGCCGCCGCTTCAACAACAGAGGTGGAGAACATGGCCCATTCAGACTCCATGTCTCCAGACTCCCTTGGAATGTGGTTGAAGTTCTTCCGGAGGTGGGAGTTGAAGACCTCCCGTACAGGGGCCTCAGCCAGACGCTCCCAGCACACCCTCACTATACGTTTGGGTCTACCAGGTCTGAATGGCTTCCTCCCCTGCCATCGGATCCAACTCACCACCAGGTGGTGATCAGTTGACAGCTCTGCACCTCTCTTTACTCAGGTGTCCAAGACATACGGTCACAGGTCTGATGATACGATAACAAAATCGATCATCGACCTGCGACCTAGGGTGTCCTGGTGCCAGGTGCACATATGGACACCCTTATGCTTGAACATGGTGTTCGTTACAGACAGACTGTGGTTAGCACAGAAGTCCAATAACTGAACACCACTCGGGTTCAGATCCGGCAGGCCGTTCCTCCCAATCACCCCCCTTCAGGTTTCACTGTCATTGCCCACATGCGCATTGACGTCCCCCAGTAAGACAATGGAGTCTCCAAGAGGAGCACCCTCCAGCACCCCAGTCACAGACTCCAAAAAGGGTGGGTACTCTGAAACATCATTTGGTGCATAGGCACAAATGGTGGTCAGGACCCGTTTCCCAACCCGAAGGCGCAGGGAAGCAACCCTTTCGTCCACCGGGGAAAACACCAATATAGAGGCAGCAAGGTGGGGCGATACAAGAATACCCACCCCTGCTCTTCGCCTCTCGCCCGGGGCAACTCCAGAAAAGGCCAAGCTCCAGCCCCTCTCCAGGAGACTGGTTCCGGAACGGGAGCTGTGTGTTGAGGTGAGGCCGACTATATCTAGCCGGTATCTCTCAACCTCGTACACCAGCTCAGGCTCCTTCCCCACCAGAGAGGTGACATTCCACATACCAAAAACCAGTTTGGAAAGCTTGGGATCAGTCCGCCCAGGTCTCCACCTTTGACCGCCACCTAATCCACATAGCACTGGACCCCCATGATCCCTCCTGCAGGTGGTGAGCCCACTGGAGGGCGGACCCATGCAACTCCTTCGGGCTGAGCCCAGCCGGGTCCCATGGGTGGAAACCCGGCCACCAGGGGCCCCGGTAACCCCATACCGGGCGGGGTACACTGAATCCTTGATATACAATTTATCATGAGAGTCTGTTGGATCGTTCTTAGTCTGGCCCTTCACCCAGGACCAGTTTGTCTTGGGAGACCCTATCAGAGGCAAATTGCCCCGGACAACATAGCTCCTGGGATCACTGGGGCACGCAAACCCCCCCACCACGATAAGGTGACGATCCATGAGGGGGTTGTTACAGTTGCACATAATATTCAGAAATTTAAGATCCACGGGACTGTAGCCAACCTCCCTGGACGTGGCCGCAGGAAGAGACGGATAATACGAATGGTAACAAAAGAGCCCAGAACAACCTCTAAACACATTCGTGGTGAACTCCAAGGTTAAAGTACATCAAGGTACATCTTAATCTTCTTGCACCACATGGGTAGGCTGCCTTTTTGCAACAGTGGATCAATTTCTTCCTATTTCTATTTACTATTTGGCTTCTCTTGCTTATCTTTCTGATCCGGCGACACCTTATACATCGGACAGACACACGGATCACCCAAATGTCTCCTGAGCCAGCAGACGGAGCCACTGTTTTTAGCAGGATACGTTACAGCAGAGACCAGCTGTTAGCACTTAACCGGACCAAGATGCTAGCCCAAGACCTCGACATATCGGGTGAAATAAGACAGAAGCGACGTGGATGCCATGCTGGAGCAAGACGGCGGGTGAGAAATATAAGGTACAGACTCGTCCTTCCATCCGTTATTATGGGGAACGTTCGATTGCTACTCAATAAGACAGATGAGCTAGCGGCTATCTCCCGCTATGAGAGCGTCTTCAGAGAGATTAGCTTGATGTTGTTTACTGAGATGTGGCTAACAGAACTAGCAACAGATGCTAACATCGAACTGGAGGGTTTCCACGCAATACAGGCAGACCGGACACCAGGCAGTGGGAAGGCAAGGGGCGGAGGAGTGATAATGTATGTCAATAACAGCTGGTGCAGACCGTGACATATCACTGTTAAACAACATCACTGCAGCAAAAACACTGAGTTTCCAGCTGTTAGCATGTGGCCTACCTATCTCCCGAGGGAATGCTCAAACGTGATCTGCATTGTTATTTATGCAAATCCGACGGCGAATGCTGGGACAGCGCGTGGCGTCATTCACTCAGTAGGTGGCAGGCTGCTGACAGAACACCCAGATGCTTTTCTCTTCATCTCAGGTGATTTCAACCATATTTCACTGTCCCCATTCTGCCCACGTTCACCTAGTATGTCACATGCCACACCAGAGACAATAAAACACTGGACTTATTCTATGCTAACACTAAGGAGTCGTACACCTCATCACCACTCCCCCCAGTTGGGAGATCGGATCACAACTTGGTTCATCTCCTGCGGGTGTACAAACCCCTAGTACACAGACAACCTCCGGTCATGTGCACAGTGAAGATATGGTCTGAGGAGGCAATGGACACTCTAAAGGACTGTCTTGAAACTACTGCCTGGGAGCAGCTCTGCGATCCACATGGTGAGGACATTGATGGCCTCACTCACACCATCACGGACTACATCAACTTCTGTGGGGACAACACCGTACCCACCAAGATCATATGGTGTTGCTCGAACAACAAACCCTGGATCAACCCTGAGATAAAAACACTTCTGAGAGAGAAGAAGAGGATCTTCAGGTCGGGGAACAGGGAGATGCTGAAGTCCATACAGAGGGAGCTGAGGAGGAAGATCAGAGAAGGCAAGGACAGCTTCAGGAAGAAGATGGAGGACAAGCTGCAACAGAGCGACATCAGTGGGATCTGGAGAAACCGTAAAACCATCTCTGGGCTCCAGAATACCTCCTCCCAGGCCACGGGGGGCAGGAAGTGGGCGGACAATCTGAACCTGTTTTTTAATAGGTTTGACCAACCGCCCTCCCCCCCGACTGCACACTAACCACTGCTGCCTCTAAAGTCATCGAGACCTGCTGTCCACAACCCACTCCACCAACACCCCCCCCCCCCACTCCCAGCACACAGTCCCCCAACCTGACCCTCACTAGGACCCAGGTGAGGACGGAGCTGAGGAAGATCAAGGCGAGGAAGGCCTCGGGACCAGACGGCATCAGCGCGAAACTCCTCAAGACCTGCGCAGACCAGCTTTGTGGTAGCCTGAAGTTGGGGAGGGTACCACAGTTGTGGAAAACATCTTGTGTGGTACCTGTACCAAAGACTTCCCACCCCAAAAACCTGAACAGCTACAGAACAGTGGCCCTGACGTCTCACATGATGAAGACCCTGGAGAGACTGCTCCTTGCTCATCTTCGCCCCCTGATGGGACCAGCGATGGATCCATTCCAGTTCGCCTACCAGCATGGCATTGGGGTGGAAGATGCAGTGATCTTCCTCCTTCACTGTTCCCTGTCCCACCTGGAGAAGCCCGGGAATGCGGTGAGGATCATGTTCTTTGATTTCTCCAGTGCTTTCAGCACCATCCAACTGATGATCCCGAGGGACAAGCTGCTGTGTGCAGGGGTGGACCAGCACCTGTCATCATGGATCCTGGACTACCTCAATAACCGGCCACAGTTTGTGAGAACCCAAGATTGTGTGTCCAACACAATCATCGGCAGCATGGGGGCCCCCCATCGAACGGTTTTGGCTCCCTTTCTGTTCACCCTTTATACTGCGGACTTCTCACACAACACAACACACTGCCATCTACAGAAGTTCTCTGACGACTCTGCGATTGTCGGCCTCATCTCCAAAGGAGATGAAGCTGAGTACAGAGGACTTATCCAGGACTTCGTGGACTGGTGCCATTGGAACTGCCTCCAGATCAACGCGAGGAAAACTAAGAAGCTGGTGTTGGACTGCCGCAGGCAAGGACAACCCCTCACAGCACCAGTAAACATCCAGGGAACAGACATTGAGATGGTGACATCCTACAAGTACCTGAGTGTTCATCTGAACAATAAACTAGACTGGTCACACAATACTGACGCACTCTACAAGAAGGGACAGTGCAGGCTGTTCCTACTGAGGAGGCTCAGGTCTTTTGGTGTACAAATGTCACTGCTGAAGACATTCTACGACACGGTGGTGGCATCAGCCATCACTTTTGGAGTGGTTTGTTGGGGCAAAGGCATTACAGCAGCCGATAGGAAGAGACTGAACAAACTAATCAAGAAAACTAGCCCTGTCCTGGGGCAGTGCCTTGACCCAGTGGAGGAGATAGGAGAGAGAAGGATGGTGGCTAAACTGTCATCTCTGCTGGAGTCCGAGTCCCACCCTATGCAGGACATACTGGACGCACCGAGGAGCTCATTTAGCAGTAGACTACATCATCCTAGATGCGTGACTGAGAGGTTTGGCAGGTCCTTCCTACCTACGGCTGTCAGACTGTATAACCTAAGCAGGGCTGCTCGCAGAGATAGCAAAAAAATGTGACAACCTAATAGTATTGAATGCAAAAGATGAAGCAGACTTATACAAATGGTCCCCTCCAGTATACAATTAGGACAATATCAGTCGCTATGTAGGGTGACAATATGTATGGGTACATATTCATACCATGAAGGGTAACTAAATAGACGGTTATGCTGTTTAGTCCATCTAGCTACAATGCTCCGCACTTCGTAAATATATTTATATATTTATGTGTACATACAGTGTGTATACTCACTGCTCTTATTTTCTTATCTTCTAAATTATTGCTCAGAGTGTTGCTATCCCTGTGCTGTTGCAATCCTGGAATTTCCCCATTGTGGGACTAATAAAGGCTTATCTTGTCTCATCTTACCAGTGTCAGATCGCACCATCCATCGTTGTTTGAGCCAAAGTGGACTTCATGGGAGACGATCAAGGAGGACACCACTGTTGAAAACAAATCATAAAAAAGCCAGACTGGAATTTACCAAACTGCATGTTAACAAGCCACAAAGCTTCTGGGACAATGTCCTATGGACAAACGAGACAAAACTGGAACTTTTTGGCAAGGCACATCAGCTCTATGTTCACAGACGCAAAAATGAAGCATACCAAGAAAAGAACACTGTCCCTACTGTGAAACATGGAGGAGGTTCTGTTATGCTCTGGGGCTGCTTTGCTGCATTTGGCACAGGGTGTCTTGAATCTGTGCAGGGTACAATGAAATCTCAAGACTATCAAGGTATTCTAGAGAGAAATGTGCTGCCCAGTGTCAGACAGCTTGGTCTCAGTCACAGGTCACGGGTCTTGCAACAGGATAATGACCCAAAACACACAGCTAAAAATACCCAAGAATGGCTAAGAGCGAAACATTGGACTAAAGTGGCCTTCTATGAGCCCTGATCTAAATCCTATTGAACATCTGTGGAAGGAGCTGAAAGATGCCGTCTGGAGAAGGCACCCTTCAAACCTGAGACAACTGGAGCAGTTTGCTCATGAGGAGTGGGCCAAAATGCTGAGAGGTGCAGAAGTCTCATTGACAGTTACAGAAATTGTTTGATTGCAGAGATTGCCTCAAAAGGTTGTACAACAAAATATTAAGTTAAGTGTACTATCATTTTTGTCCAGGCCTGTTTCATGAGTTTGTTTTTTAAAATAATTCTGTTGAACCACAGTTCAAAAGCGTTGTCTGATTTTCACTGGTTGATTTTCATAGAATTTTTATTTATTACCACTTTTGTCAGATTCAAGTTATTTCTGTGACCATTGTGGGTTTTTCTTTCATTAACAGAGGGGTACCAACAATTTTGTCCACGTGTGTAGTTGGGATCACCTCAATGCACAGCTCTGGTTCTGGAACCAGTTTCCTGGAGAGGGACTGGAGCTTGGCCTACTCTTGAGTTTCCCCAGGTGAGAGACGACGGGCAGGGATGGATATTCTTATCTCCTCCCACCTTGCTGCCTGAACATTGGAGTTTTTTCCGGTGGATGAAAGGGTAGTTTTCCTGCGCCTCCGGGTTTGAAAACAGATCCTGACCATCATTTATGCCTATGCAACAAATGATGGTTCAGAGTACCCACCCTTTTTGGAGACTCCATTGTCCTTCTGGGGAACTTCAATGCACATGTGGGCAATGACAGTGAAACGTGGAGGGGTGTGGTTGGGAGGAACGGCCTGCCCGATCTGAACCTGAGTGGTGTTCAGTTATTGGACTTCTTGTTACGACCCGAGCGCTGGTTCTGATAGCGCTCGGGCCATGTCCAACTCGCTGCCGGCCTTGACAGCTGCGGGCTGTATTCTGGCCTCACCGGGCTCTTATTGTGAAGGTGCTCGGTGGGGCTTCCACCTGTCAAAGCTGGCCAGCTGTATGTCATTGCCGTTCGTTAGTGCTTGGCCTTTATAAACTCAGCACTAGCAACGGTTTGACGCAGGAGTATCGTCTAATCTTTCTTGTCAGGATTAGCATCTAATCTTCCTTGCCAGACGTTGGTCAACACTTCGTCAGATCTTCATGTCAGGTTTGTGATCTGAACTCATGTCATAGTTTAGCTCGTAGTGGCTGGGGTTAGACCTACGAGCCCGAGTCTTGTTAAGTGTGTGTTTTGCCCTGCGGGGTTCATAGTCTTGTCTTGTCACGTGTGTAAATAAATTAACATCATTGCCAAACTCACTGGTGGACTCTTTGGCGTCTCTTGGTGATCCGCGAGGATCACCACATGACAGTATACTCCTGCCAGGTCGTCTAAACGGAGGCGCCACACCGTGATGCTGTTTCACCGTGAGTTTTGTGCCTAATTTGACTGTTGTTCTTCCCTGTCTGGGTGCCTGTTGCTGGGAGAATGCCGTCATCCAGGGGCCGTGGTCGGCGCCTGGACAGAAAGCTAGCGGAGGTTCTGGAGTATGTGGACTGCATGTTATTCACCGCTACGCTGTGCGTCACTCCCAGCGACATTCGCAGGCATTTGGACTACGCTGTGGAGCTTCTGGATAACCTCCCCCTCGACTATGACGATCACCCGGAGGTGATAACGAGGTGGGAGGAACTCGCCGTGCAGCGCGAGGTACTTCGTGGGCTGGAGGAGGAAGAGAGCAGGAAGCAGAGGAGGAGGCATCCTTCTCCCCGCGTTGGAGTCCCGTTCCTGTCCCGGAGCTGGTCCAGGAGTGCGCGCCGTCTGGGGGCCGACGACGACGTCGGTGCAATGGCGCAGGCAATTCGCAGCAGAATCCCCGGCTGGACTCGCTACCAGCAGAGCCCGTCAGCGAACCTCCAAGAGTGGCCCCTCCTCTCTTCCCAGGGGGCCCTCTTTCACCATCCAGCGGGGAGAAGGAGGAACAACGTCCCCCACAGCAGGAACCATCTCAACCCCGGGAGGAAGGCAAGTGCACGATAATTTGTTACACCTTGATTTTGTTCTGCCTTGTCTGACTCCTGGGGGTGGAGTTCGGGGTTTGCAGCCTCCCGAGCTCCCTCCACCTGCTGTGGATGAAATTACTAAACCTGCTGCCTCTGTGTTCTCCCCCGCCGAGCGGTCTGCGATGCCAGGCCAGCGTCGTCGGATGAAGAGGGCCCCCGCAGTGCTAGAAAGCCTGGATCCGGCCCTGCAGCCACGCCGTGGACGGAGGAGAGGAGCGGACTGCGGCCCGGAGCCTGAGCCGACGCAGAAGCGTCCCCGGGTCTCCTCGCCAGAGTGGTCCGAGCCAGTGGGTCGAGGGTCCCCTGCCCCCACGCTATATGGGTCATCGGCGTGGACAGCAGCGTGGGAGGAACCTCGGGCTGCAGATGAGATCTTCCCAGCTGCGGAGCCCGACGCAGCTGAGTGTGAGTCTGCTGACGAGAGTCGCCCTGAACCTGGATCGTCGGAGTCCTGGGTGGCAACGGAACCCGAGTGCAGGCAAGTGCTCCCTCTTGTGTCTCTGTCCCCTGTTTTGGAGCATTTTTGCCTGCCTCTCGGGAAGGCGAGTGAGGAGCAGCCACCTGCTGCGCCCGAGCTCGTCTCGCTGGGTTCCGCTGCTACTGATCCCGGTTTTCCTGTCTCTGAGCTTTATTGCAGTGTCACCGGCGGGGAACGGGTCGGAGTCACCGAGTTGGAGGTCCCAGGTTCGGGGGTGGAGATCGTCAGCGGAGCTGCACCGGCCCAATCGGGGTCCACCGCGGGTGCACCAGAGGCCCAATCGGGGTCCACCGCGGGTGCGGTTCTGACCCAATCGGGGTCCGACGTGGGTGCGTCGGAGGCCCAATCGGGGTCGACTGCGGGTGCGGTTTCAGCCCAATTGGGGTCCAACGTGGGTGCACCAGAGGCCCAATTGGGGTCCGACGTGGGTGCGGTTCTGGCCCAATCGGGGTCCGACGTGGGTGCATCGGAGGCCCAATCGGGGTCCACCACGGGTGCGGTTCCGGCCCAATCGGGGTCCAACGGCGGTGCAGCGCCAGCTTGGTCCACGGACGGGGGAGGAGCTGCAGAACTTTCTCCGTCGAGCGGATTACGGGCTCGCCCTGCTCGTCTGTTCCTTTTGAGTCACCGCCCCTGTGCATCATTGCCGGGGGCCGTGGGGGCTCCTGTTCGCTCGTCCCGGCTCTCCCGAGTTGTGTCCTCGTCATGGAGGCCACCGCGGGTTATTGTTGCCCTGGACTGGTGGCTGAGGGACACGGGTCGGCCGCCGGAGGGACTGTTTCGCCGGTTCGGCACCTCGGTTCGACCACCCGACCTACTGTGCGTGTCATCGAGCGACCTGGTTTGGCCACCGGAGGAGCGGACGTGCCGTGCATTGGACTCTGGTGAGCCGCCTGGTCATGTTACACCTCATATGACCACCCGCCAGCTGTTGGACGCGGCGAGACCTCCTGAACGGTTTCTGTGGCACTTGGTCTCCGCTGGTCGGCGTGAACTGTCGGGGGGGTAGTGGTCGGGTTTCTGGGTTGTTCTGGCTGTGATTGTTCTGTTTTTTTTTTCGTGCTATCTGGTGTATTTTGTGTTTTATGTCTTGCAGTAGCCTTTAATTTGTATTGTGTATACTCATTTATGAGCCAGTAGTGCTCTGTTTCTGTATTTGGGTTTCTGAAAACTCTCATGTAAATTCACTCAGGGGGGGAGTCATTTTCTTGTGTATCGTGTGGGCCAAGATTTATTTTTTCTCGTGCTGCCTTGTGTTTCCTGTAGTTTAGTTGGGGATTTTTGGCAATTGGGTTATGTTCTGCTGTTGCCTTATTTTCCTCTGTGTGATTTATCTGATTTGTATATTTGGTATTTTGTCTTAGGCCTTGTATGTAGTCTTTCTGACCTAGTAGTTCAGTTTTTTTGGGTTTCACCATGTGCATTTTCTTGGTTTATGCTTAGTAGTTAGTTTTGTCATTGTCCTGGATGTGGTTGTCACTTTTTGTTTCTGGTTTTGGGTTCTCTCCCTCCGCACCTACCCCCAGCCTCCCACCCTGGGGGGTGGGGGGGCAGGGTGGTCCATTGGGGCGTTCGGAGTCCGCCCGTGGAGGGAGGGTACTGTTACGACCCGAGCGCTGGTTCTGATAGCGCTCGGGCCATGTCCAACTTGCTGCTGGCCTTGACAGCTGCGAGCTGTATTCTGGCCTCACCGGGCTCTTATTGTGAAGGTGCTCGGTGGGGCTTCCGCCTGTCAAAGCTGGCCAGCTGTATGTCATTGCCGTTCGTTAGTGCTTGGCCTTTATAAACTCAGCACTAGCGACGGTATGACGCAGGAGTATCGTCTAATCTTCCTTGTCAGGATTAGCGTCTAATCTTCCTTGCCAGACATTGGTCAACACTTCGTCAGATCTTCATGTCAGGTTTGTGATCTGAACTCATGTCATAGTTTAGCTCGTAGTGGCTGGGGTTAGCCCTACGAGCCCAAGTCTTGTTAAGTGTGTGTTTTGCCCTGCGGAGTTCATAGTCTTGTCTTGTCACGTGTGTAAATAAATTAACATCATTGCCAAACTCACTGGTGGACTCTTTGGCGTCTCTTGGTGATCCGTGAGGATCACCACATGACACTTCTGTGCCAACCACCATTTGTCCATAACGAACACCATATTCAAGCATAAGGGTGTCCATATGTGCACCTGGCAGCAGGATACCCAAATCGCAGATTGATGATTGATTTTGTTATCATGTCATCAGACCTGCAACCACATGTCTTGGACACTCGGGTAAAGAGAGGTGCAGGGCTGTCAACTGATCACCACCTGGTGGTGAGTTGGATCCAATGGCAGGGGCGGACACCACTCAGACCCGGTTGATCTAAAAGTATAGTGAGGGTGTGCTAGGAACTTCTGGCTGAGGCCCCTGTCCGGGAGGTCTACAACTCCCACTTCCGGACGAACTTCAACCACATTCCAAAGGAGTCTGAAGACATAGACGCTGAATAGATATATAGATTGATAGATTTACTTTATTGATCCCAAACTGGGAAATTACAGTGTAACAGCAGCATGACAGTAGACAAACAAAATGACAGAAACACACAGCATAATAGATAAAGGGATTACCCATGGAAAGTAAAACTGCCTAAATAACTTATATACATCGTAAATGAATAGATGGTGACCCGTATAGATACATGAATCATACCCGCAGTACAATGCAGGACTATCAGGTGCAAGGTGAAATGTGAGGTACCAATTAGACTGCAAGATGCAGTATGGCAGCATAGTTATGATCGGAATTCAATGGGCCATGGTCTCCACCTCCATTGTTGAAGCAGCTGCTCAGAGTTGTGGCTGCAAGGTTGTTGGTGCATCTCATGGTGGCAACCCCCGAACCAAGTGGTGAACAGCTGTGGTGAGGGGGGTCATCAAGCTGAAGATGGAGTCCTATCAACCTTGGTTGGCTTGTGGGACTCCTGAAGCAGCTAAGGTGAAGCAAAAACTCGGGTGTGGGAGGAGTTTGGTGAGGCCATGGAACAAGTATTTCAGTCAGCCTCGAGCAGATTCTGGCAAACTGTCCGGTGACTCAGGAGTGGGAAGCTGCTCCCTGTCCACACTGTGTATGGTGCGAATGGGGCGTGGCTGACTTCGACTGGGGACATCGTTGAGGGGTGGATGGAATACTTTTAGGATCTCCTTGATCTTACTGGCACCCCTTCCATAAAGGAAGCAGGGCTTGAGGACAAGGGGGGCAACTCGTCCATCACAGGGATTGAGGTTGCCTTAGTGGTTAAAAAATTCTTTGATGGCCGGGCCCCAGGGGTGGATGAGATTCACCCTGAGTACCTCAAGGCCCTGGATGTTGTAGCGGTGTCATGGTTGATACGCCTCTGCAATGTTGCATTGAAGTTGGGGACAGTGCCCTTGGCATAGCAAACCGGGGTGGTGGTTCTGCTTTTTTAAAAGGGGAACCGGAGGGTGTGTTCCAACTTTAGGGAGATCAAACTTCTCAGCCTCCCTGGGAAGGTCTATGCCAGGGTACTGGAGAGGAGAGTCCGACTTCTGGTTGAACCTGGGATTCAGGAGGAGCAATGTGTTTTTCGTCCTGGCCATGGCACATCGGACCAGCTCTTTAACCACCCTCTCAAGAATTCTCGAGGGTTAGTGGGAGTTTGCCCAACCAGTCCACATGTGTTTTGTGAACTTGGAGAAAGCATTCGACCGCATCCCTTGTGGTCTCTTGTGTAAAGTGCTGTGGGAGTATGGGGTATTGGGCTTGTAGTTACGAGCTATCCGGTGTCTATACGACCATTGAAAGAGTTTGGTTCGTATTGCCAACACCCAGTCAAACTTGTTTCCAGTGAGATTTGTACTCTGCCAGGGCTGCCCTTTGTCACCAATCCTGTTCATAATTTTTATGGACAGGATATCTAGGCACAGCCAAGGATTGGAGGGTGTCATGCTTGGCGACCACAGAATTTCATCTCTGCTGTTTGCGGATGATGTTGTCCTGTTGACTTCATCAAGCAATGACCTACAAGCCTCGCTGGAATGGTTTGCTACTGAGTGTGAAGTGGCTGGGATGAGAATCGGCACCTCCAAGTCCGAGTTCATGGTCCTCAGTTGGAAAAAGGTGGATTGTCCTCTCTGGGTTGGAGACAAGCTCCTGCCCCAAGTGGAGGAGTTTAAGCATTTCAGTGTCTCATTCACAAGTGACGGAAAAATGGAGCGAGAGATTGATAGATGGATCGGAGCAGCCTCTGCAGTGATGCGAACATTGTACTGGTCTGTTGTGGTTAAGAGGGAGCTGAGCTCTAAAGTAAAGCTGTCGATTTACCGGTCAATCTACATTCCTACCCTCACCTATGGTCATGAGCTTTGGGTAATGACTGAAAGAATGAGATTGCGGATACAAGCGGAGGAAATGAGATTTCTCCATAGGACTGCTGGACTCACCCTCAGAGATAGGGTGAGGAACTCAGTCATCTGGAAGAGGCTCAGAGTAGAACCGTTGCTCCTCCATATTGAAAGAAGCCAGTTTAGGTGGTTTGGGCATCTGATCAGGATGCCTCCTGGATGTCTCCCACTTGAGGTGTTTCAGTCTTGTCCCACTGGGAGGAGACCCCAGGGCAGACCCAGGACACGCTAGAGAGACTACGCCTCCCAATTGGCTTGGGAAAGTCTTAATCCTCTCTGAAGAGCTGGAACAGGTGGCTGGAGGGAGGGAAGTTTGGGCTTCTCTGCTTGAGCTGCTCCCTCCGTGATCTGGACCTCCCGAAAAGTGGTAAAAAATGGATGTATGGATGGATGGATATCTTAATTTTTGATAAAAGATCATGAAAAATTTTGCACAGTGCACCTTTAATATAGGAGTTTGACACACTAATGTAATGCTGGTTTCAAATATTTCCCATCAGCAGCTCCTCTCGTTGGACTTAAGTCTCTCTTCCCTGCGTGTAGAGTCCATGCACAGATCTGTGACAGAGATGGGTGAAATAGACAGAAATTGTACTCAATAAAAGTAGAGCAACCTTGTGACATTAATGGCAAGTCCGCATCTACTAAGTTATTTAAGCAAAAACAGTCTAATCAACAAATCAACTAATGTGCAAGATTTTTCCTCCTACATCTGTGGCTCTTTTCATAAATGTACATTTTTTTCCTCATCCGTTTAGGACCTGTTTCTAATGAATCCATGTACAACTATTTCCTAGTTTATATAAAATGTTTCCCACAAATGGGATTTGTATGACAGAAGTTTGTAACTTTTGCTGAAAAAATTGTTTTCCTCATAAATTTGTGACTTTATCGTATACCTTTGAGACTTATTTTATAAATTTGTGACCGTGTTTGATTTTTTGACTTTTCCATATAAATTTGCAGCTTTTTACTTATAATTTTGCAATGTTTTCTCATAAATTTGTAATTCTTTCCAAGTTACAAAGCTATTATTATAATTTGCACCTGAGCCTAAACAGAGGAACCAAATCTACACCAATCTCAATAAAATAAGCTGATTAATTTACAAAAATTTTCGTAAATACAGCAATTTCTGGCAAGAATGGTACAGTATAAACAAAGTGATTTCTTATATAAATCTAATATTATAGTATCAGTGCTGACATACAGGCTGAACTCTGTCCCTCCCCTTTAGAAGAGATCTGACTGAATCATGGACTATACAGAAACCATTGCAGTTTTCACCACCAAGCCCATCATCACTGACTGTAATCATCAAATGTAAATCATTTTTGGACTGTGAGGTCTATTTCATGGGTGTTGTGACTGCCAAGCCAGCTTTGTTAACTAAGCACTTTTGGACTGTTGTCTTCGAGTGTGGTTTAAGTGGCTGCCTGGTCTGCGTTTATCTTTTTTTTTTTTTGACTGGTAAGCATGTGTTTACATAGCTGTGCTGAGCTCAGGGTATATTTATTTTATATTTTAATGTTTTTCTTTTACATAGACTGTTGAACAGCATGTATATTATAAGAGATGCTTGCTTGTTGTGTGTTTCCTCTGTCAGCAGTGCTGTGTGGCTGCTGTACCAACACAGTGTTGTACCTACATGGCTGTTATAATATTGTTTGTGATAAGGCTGATGATTAATTAAACCTGTAGTGTATTCAAGCAGGTATAGTTGGCTTATTTGGTAGTCTGTGTGTTATGGGTTTTGCCCACATGATTTTTTCTCTGTCCACCTACTTTTTCATTTCTGGCTATGCCATTGATAAGCACATTTATTTTATTTAGTGAATGCAGAGTTCTCAAGCCAAACAACTGCTTCCTGATCTGCGGTATGGAGGCCAGCCAGCCCTCCTTTCAGTCTGTGGAGCGGGCAGGTTTCAATGATGTGTTCTATTGCTTGCTCCTCTCCATAAGCACACAGTGGGCTTGGGGTGCTGCCCCATTTGTAAAGGCTAGCCAAGCAAGGGCCATGTCCAGTTCTGAATCTATTCAGGGTTGACCACAGTCTTCTTGGGAGGTTGTCATCAAGGACCTGTTGTGGGGTCTGACACCAGATGTTTATGTGGGATATCCTTGGACTCTCACTCCTGCTTCCAGGCTGACTGGGTGGTGAAGCTGGCTGGTGGAAGGTTCTTCCAAATTGGTCGTCTAGATCAGTGTTTTTCAACCTTTTTTAAGCCACGGCACATTTTTTACATTGACAAAATCCTGGGGCACACCACCAACCAAAATGACACAAAATGACGCTCTATAGCCTAACACAGTAAAAATAATAAAACATAGTTAGCAATACAGTTTCTACATGTATTTATACTCACTCATTGTGAACCCTGGGCCTGTTTAGATGAACACAAAGCTGATATCCTGGCAGGAATGGAAGAAAGACACACACGGAGCTCTTCCTCAACAGCTCTCAGTCTCTCTCTGTTTTTAGTTTTTATCACAGTCAAGCTTGAAAAGCTCAGCTCACACAGATATGTATAATGAAAGATAGCTTTCGCTATATTGCCTTGAGCTCACCGTCTTGTCTTTTTTCTTTCGTGTACCACTCATACTAGGGCCTTCTTCTTGGTCAGAATTTTGTCCAGAGCCTTGTTCGGACTTAGCCTTTCCCCTTGTCAAAAACTTCTCCATCACTGTCACTGTGACCTGTGACATGCAGCTCTAATTCTATTGTCTTTTTACAGGCAATTAGCCGTCTGCTGCCATCCAGTGACATAAAAGAGTATTACTCTGACACTGGCCACAGTTACATGGGCAAAATTTCTTCAATCTGATTACAATTCAGATCAGAATTTTACTGTTTACATGGATCCTGAAAAAGCTGATCTGATTAGGACGTGATCTGGGCTGCACGGTGGCGCAGTGGTTAGCACTGCGGCAGCACAGTTTACCCTTGGCCGGGGGATTGTGGGGATCGTGGGATCGTGGGTTCGATCCCAGCCCCCGACCAACAGTGATCTGTGTGGAGTTTGCATGTTCTCCCCGTGTTGCGTGGGTTTACTCCGGGATTTCTCCGGTTTCCTCCCACATGCCAAAAACATGCATGTTAGGTTAAGTGGCTGTTCTAAATTGTCCCTAGATATCTGTTTCCTATAGGCCCTTAGAATAGAGGGTTAGTATTAATGAAAGCGCTTTGAGTGGTCTTTGTGACTAGAAAAGCGCTATATAAGTGCAGGTTAGTTAGTTAGTTAGTTAGTTAGTTAGGACGTACGTTTTCATGTGTCACAGGTTTGAACGGAATAAATCATTTTGACATGCGCAGGTCGACATTTCGACATTCAAAAAATAGTAGAAGAAGAAGCAACTTCCGGTGTTAGCGAGCCCCGCTTCGTGTCGAAATTAACCTGTATCGTGTTATTCAGACTGTACTTTTGCTTCTGCTGGTCTCCGTAATGAAGCTACAAGTACATAGTTCTGCATATGACAAAAAGAGGGAGACAGCAGGACGATACAGACCAGTTTTGTTTTACTCATACTATGTTTTCCGCTAGCTGCTACTAAGGTGGAAATACGTCACGTCGACATGCGGCTGGTGTACAGACATGCGCTGTAAACATATTTTCTGCCCTGTGTTCGGAATAAATGTTTTCATGCGCACCATTCGGATTAACAATCGGCATAACCCACCCCTCTCAATCGGAAGGAAATTTTGATCCGAATGAGCGTGATTGGGTTAGAGTATTCAGATTGTCATGTTTACATGAAGCATTTTTATTCCGATCAGGCTTTTAATCCGGTTACTTGTGTCCATGTAAACATAGCCACTCACTCGAGTAATTAAGTTAAATTGGATAATTTCCCACGGCACACCGAATGATCTCTCACGGCACACTAGTGTGCCGCGGCACATAGGTTGAAAATCACTGGTCTAGATGATAGGCAGGCAGTGGGAGGGTTGAAAATGTCTGCATAGATTGGTAGAGGGGGGAGTCGATGACTTTTTGCAGTGTAATTTGTGTGATTGCTACACACTGCATGTGTGGGGGAGCTATCTTTGACAGGACAGAGACAGGGTTCTTTAAAGGATAATGTCCTATCAAGGGTCACTCCTAGGTAACTCGACTCCTCTGAGTTGGATATTTAGCTCTGTAGCAGCTTTTGCACAGAAACATACAGGAAGGAGCAGCTAAATTGTTAGCTTTAGTTAGCTGCCTTTGGTCTCGGCTATTGATAGTACTACAAGAAAATAAGCTAAAATGTCTAAGAATGATGTATATGGTAGAGTGATGTAGATGAACATGGATTCCAGTGGGGGGGCAGAGTTTATAGAAAATAGTGATCAAACATGTGTGACAGAGATCATCCTGCGCAGTTCGCCCCACACGGGACACGAACCCGCGACCTCTCAGTCAGCTACACAGTTCGAGCATGGGAGACACAGCACGATCGCGCTGAGCTAAAGGTCCGACCGATAGCTCAGCGCTACCGATACTGTATGAGGCTTTGGGAGGGAGGTTTACTAACGTTCTACGCCGAACAGTACTAGTTGGCATCCGTTACACTCTCCCCCTTAAACCTCACTCCCATGCCGGGTTCACGGCACCAGTGTGACAGAGATCATCCTGCGCAGTTCGCCCCACATGGGACACGAACCCGCGACCTCTCAGTCAACTACACAGTTCGAGCATGGGAGACACAGCACGATCGCGCTGAGCTAAAGGTCCGACCGATAGCTCAGCGCTACCGATACTGTATGAGGCTTTGGGAGGGAGGTTTACTAACGTTCTACGCCGAACAGTACTAGTTGGCATCCGTTACACATGGCCAGATTGATAGTTAAGCTACAGTATATCCTGGTTGCAACAATCAACTTCAGCCGCTAATGTTAACAGCTCAATGTAACATTACAGCAAAAATATAACAAAAATAAGCCAAAGTGATGCCAGATATATTATTGATTGTGGATTAGTGAACCAGGTTGAAACAGGGATGCCTATTAGGGTGATTGAAATCCAATGAAAAAACAATATAAACAGTGCTTTGTGAAAACTTCCTAGTATCACTGTTAGCTCTTAAGCTAACACCTTTGGCTTCCCGCCTGTTTACATGACAGACAATTAGGCTGGCCAATAATAGAGCAGCAGGTAGTTTTCAGTGATGTTTCACTTTTAGTGAAATTTCCCATCTTTTGAAGTACAGGAAAATACTCAGGAGAGTAAAAATGGCTTCTTGGAGGGAAAAACAAGGTAAAAGATGTGTGTTTTTTTAAGAGAAATGAGTGTTTTGATATGTTTTGTTCATGTCCCCAATTGACACATTTCAGAAGATGAAAACCTACAAAAACATAATTTTTCAGTCAATGACACCTTTAAATAAATCCCTGTCACCTTGAATCTGGCTACAATTGAGTCCTTCTTCTGCCTGCCTCACCCACAACATGATATACAGTAATTAAGATAAGATAAAACAAGATAAGATAAGCCTTTATTAGTCCCACAATGGGGAAATTCCAGGATTGCAACAGCACAGGGATAGCAACACTCAGAGCAATAATTAAGAAGATAAGAAAAATAAGAGCAGTGAATATACTGTACATATGTACACATAAATATATAAATATATACACACAGTGCGGAGCATTGTAGCTAGATGGAATAAACAGCATAACCGTCTACTTAGTTATCCTACATAGTATGAATATGTACCCATACATATTGTCACCCTCCGTAGCGACTGATATTGTCCTAGTTGTATACTGGAGGGGACCATTTGTGTAAGTCTATTGCATCTTTTGCATTCAATACTATTAGGTCGTCACATTTTTTGCTATCTCTGCGAGCAGCCCTGCTTAGGTTATACAGTCTGACAGCGGTAGGTAGGAAGGACCTGCGAAACCTCTTGGTTGCGCACCTAGAATGATGTAGTCTACTGCTAAATGAGCTCCTCAGTGCGTTCAGTATGTCCTGCATAGGGTGGGACTCGGACTTCAGCAGAGATGACAGTTTAGCCACCATCCTCCTCTCTCCTATCTCCTCCACTGGGTCAAGGTGTTGCCCCAGGACAGAGCTAGCTTTCTTGATTAGTTTGTTCAGTCTCTTCCTATCGGCTGCTGTAATGCCGTTGACCCAGCAGACCACTCCAAAAGTGATGGCTGATGCCACCACCGTGTCGTAGAATGTCTTCAGCAGCACCCCTTGTACACCAAAAGACCTGAGCCTCCTCAGTAGGAACAGCCTGCACTGTCCCTTCTTGTAGAGTACATCAGTATTGTGTGACCAGTCTAGTTTATTGTTCAGATGAACACCCAGGTACTTGTAGGATGTCACCATCTCAATGTCTGTTCCCTGGATGTTTACTGGTGCTGTGAGGGGTTGTTCTTGCCTGTGGCAGTCCAACACCAGCTCCTTGGTTTTCCTCGCGTTGATCTGGAGGTAGTTCCGATGGCACCAGTCCACGAAGTCCTGGATAAGTCCTCTGTACTCAGCTTCATCTCCATTGGAGATGAGGCCGACGATCGCAGAGTCATCAGAGAACTTCTGTAGATGGCAGTGTGTTGTGTTGTGTGAGAAGTCCGCAGTATAAAGGGTGAACAAGAAGGGAGCCAAAACCGTTCCCTTGGGGGCCCCCATGCTACCGATGATCGTGTCGGAAACACAATCCCGGGTTTTCACAAACTGTGGCCGGTTATTGAGGTAGTCCAGGATCCATGATGACAGGTGCTGGTCCACCCCTGCACACAGCAGCTTGTCCTTCAGGATCATCGGTTGGATGGTGTTGAAAGCACTGGAGAAATCAAAGAACATGATCCTCACCGCATTCCCGGGCTTCTCCAGGTGGGACAGAGAATGGTGAAGGAGGAAGATCACTGCATCCTCCACCCCAATGCCATGCTGGTAGGCGAACTGGAGTGGATCCATCGCTGGTCCCACCAGGGGGTGGAAGTGAGCAAGAAGCAGTGTCTCCAGGGTCTTCATCATGTGAGACATCAGGGCCACTGGTCTGTAGCTGTTCAGGTCTTTGGGGTGGGAAGTCTTTGGTACAGGTACCACACAAGATGTTTTCCACAACTGTGGTACCCTCCCTAGCTTCAGGCTCAGGTTGAAGATGTGCTCCACAATCCCACACAGCTGGTCTGCACAGGACTTGAGGAGCTTCGCGCTGATGCCTTCTGGTCCCGAGGTCTTCCTTGCCTTGATCTTCCTCAGCTCCGTCTTCACCTGGGTCTTAGTGAGGGTCAGGTTGGGGGGCTGTGTGCTGGAAGTGGGGGGGTGTTGGTGGAGTGGGGTGTGGACAGCAGGTCTCGATGACTTTAAAGGCAGCAGTGGTTGTTGTGCAGTCGGGGGGGAGGGCGGTTGGTCAAACCTACCGCCCTCCCCCCGACTGCATTATGATTATGATCGGAATATAGATTTTGTTATGAAGCGTAGTTCTGTTATTTAAAATGTACGCCTTTGTCAGTTCTTTCAGACATATAACCATACTTCCCTGGGTAAGTTCTTTTCTATTATGCTGTGTGTATTGCTGTTGGTTTGGGTTATCTGGAATCTATCTATCTATCTATCTATCTATCTATCTATCTATCTATCTATCTATCTATCTATCTATCTATCTATCTATCTATCTATTCTGAGATTGTCCTGTTGCTTTTGGATGTCTGTGTTTTAGTTTTACACATTAATTTAACATTGAAGTCACTTTTTTTCATACCACCTGCTAGGCTGCCTGTATTTGCAATCGGCATTTGGCTCCACTTTGAACTTTACATGAAAGTGATAATAGGCTACAACACAACAAAAAAAAAAATCATTTTTAATTAAAACAAGTGCCATGAAACAAAGTTCTTTTTTTAATAACACATTTCTGTGATTGTGCATAGAGCTACTGTACTGCCTAATGTTCAGTTTCTTTCACTTCTGTTTAGAAAAAAAGCTAACAATTGGAACTTGTTGGTAAACACAGTGGACCACTGAGAAATATATTCAACAGACATGCAGATTTCATGAGGTTTATTTGGATTTGACTTAGACACCAAAGACTAGTGATGGGACAGCAGACTCCAGAGCTCAGAGGGTGCTCCGAGCTTATCCAGGAAGTGTTTGGCAAAGTGTGATTCGATGCGTGTGTTGTGATGTATGTGTTGACAGCATACCATGTGACTGGGTCAGGAAGCCATTCGTGATTTTGCATGCAATATGAAATAAAGTGAACAACGATACACAATGGAAATCCCCATCCCTCATGTTTTGTGTTGTCAATGTTTGACTGTGTAACGGATTTGTCACAGCCAATTTTCAGATGGTGGCAGCACCAAACACACAGACGTTTCCCTTTTGGGAACATTTTGAGCGCATTTCTCCCGTTGATGTATTTCCACAAATAATGGCTGTTTATTGTAACTAAGGTGATGGCTTAGTGGTAAAGCATCTGCTCTATAAGTGGGAGGTCTGGGTTTGAATCCCAGCTGGGTCATCCTTGTAGTTTGATTATTATTTGCAAGATGAAGTGTCTGTTGTGTTTCAAAGAGCTTGGATCATTATTACGCATCATTATGCTAAGGCACTACTGGATAAGTAGTGCCTTAGCACAATAAACGCCCAACGCTGGAAGTTAGAACACCGGATCACTGGAGAGGACACTCCAGCTTCACCTTTGGCGTAGACAAAACATGGGGAATGACAGTTACCGGTTATAAGCCACCGCTCAATTGGCGTAGAGCGCGGCGCCAGGGGTTGTTCCCCACGGTGGGAGGGATCATTGGATCTCACTGGACAGCTACCGCCCGCCTCAAGCTGGGCAGCCCCCAGCCAATAAGGTGTTGTCCTGCCACAGCTTGCTTTCCTCATTGGGTGCATGGGGATGAGGAGAAGTCCGAACAGCAGGCTGAGAACCTTCGCACCAGGCAAGACAAAAAAACAAAAGAGACCAACTCTAAAACTGGGAACTTGGAATGTCCGCACTATGATGACAGGACTCGCTGCTAACCTCAAGGACATCAACGACACCAGGAAGACTGCCATCATCAATAATGAGCTGAAGAGACTGGGAGTGGATATCGCCACTCTCCAGGAAACACAGTTGGCTGACGCAGGCACACTGAGAGAGAAGGACTACACGTTCTACTGGCAGGGAAAGGGCAGTGACGAACACAGGGAACACGAAGTGGGCTTCACAGTGAAGAACACCTTGCTGAAGATGGTGGAACCAGGCAGCAATGGCTCTGCACGACTCCTCACCCTCCGCCTCAACACCACTCAAGGCCCAATCACCCTCGTCAGTGTGTATGCCCCAACACTGACAGCCACACCAGAGACAAAAGACGAGTTCTACGAGAATCTCGCAACAACTGTCAGGATCATCCCCAACTCTGAACAACTCATTCTCCTTGGAGACTTCAATGGCAGAGTGGGTGCTGACCATGACTCCTGGCCCTCCTGTCTTGGACCATTTGGCGTGGGCAGAATGAACGACAACGGACAGTGGCTGCTCGAGTTCTGCACATATCACGATCTGTGCATCACAAACTCGTTCTTCAAGACCAAGCCCCAACACAAGGTTTCCTGGCGACATCCACGCTCAAAGCACTGGCACCAGCTGGACTTGATCCTAACCAGGCGCACCTCACTGAAGAACGTGCTAATCACCCGTTCGTTCCAGAGTGCAGATTGCGACACAGACCATTCATTGGTGTGTTGCAAGGTCAAGCTGCAGCTGAAGAAATTCCATCATGCTAGACAGCCTGGAAAGGCACGGATTGACACCAGCAAGATGGCCCAACCAGAACTTGTTGAGCAGTTTGCCTCCACCTTTGAGAAGAAATTTGGTGTACCACAAGAAGGAGAATCTGCAAAGCAGAAGTGGGAAGAGCTGCGAAACACCATCCACCGCACAGCCTTGGCTACCTTTGGGAGGAAGACCTCAAAGTCACAGGACTGGTTTGATGCCAAGTTGACCGAGATGACCCCCGTCATTGAAGCCAAGCGCTCAGCACTTGCTGAGTACAAGAAGTACCCAAACAAGAAGAATCTCCAGATTCTCAGGGCTGCGAGAAGCAAAGTTCAGCAGACTGCTCGGCGCTGTGCCAACGAGTACTGGACTCAGCTCAGCCAAGACATTCAAACCGCTGCCATAACAGGGAACATCCGTGGTATGTACGATGGCATCAAGAAAGCACTTGGTCCGGCTCAGAGCAAGACGGCCCCCCTCAAATCCTCCACTGGGGAGATGATCACAGAAAAGAACAAGCAGATGGAGAGATGGGTGGAACACTACTCCGACCTCTACTCCAGACAGAACACCGTGACACCGTCAGCCCTTGATGCCATCGATTGCCTGCCATCCATGGACGAACTTGACGCCGAGCCAACCATCGACGAACTCAGCAAGACCATTGATAGCTTGGCCGCTGGCAAGGCACCCGGCAACGACGGCATACCCCCCGATCTGATCAAGCACTGCAAGACTGCCCTACTGCTGCCATAGCATGATGTCCTCTGCCAGTGCTGGAAGGAAGGTGCCATACCACAGGACATGAGGGACGCCAAGATCATCACCCTCTACAAAAACAAAGGGGAGAGAAGCGACTGCAACAACTACAGGGGCATCTCCCTCATCAGCGTTGTTGGCAAAGTCTACGCACGAGTTGTTCTCGTTCGTCTACAGAAGCTTGCCGAACGTGTCTACCCCGAGTCTCAGTGTGGCTTCCGCGATGAGCGATCAACGGTAGACATGATATTCTCCATCCGCCAACTCCAGGAGAAATGCAGAGAACAGAACATGCCCCTGTACGTCGCTTTCATCGACATCACCAAAGCGTTCGATCTGGTCAGCAGAGAGGGCCTTTTCAAGATCCTGCCAAAGATAGGATGCCCACCAAAGTTGCAAAGCCTCATCGAATCGTTTCACACCAACATGCAGGGGATAGTGCAGCACGACGGCAACGTCTCAGAGTCATTCAACATATGCAGCGGAGTGAAACAGGGCTGTGTACTTGCACCAACCCTCTTTGGGATTTTCTTTGCTATACTCCTGAGGCATGCCTTCAGCACAGCAACAGAGGGAATCTACCTGCACACAAGATCTGACGGCAGGCTTTTCAACCTCGCCCGCCTGAAAGCCAGAACCAAAGTACGCAAGGCTCTAATCAGAGACATGCTGTTCGCAGACAACGCTGCAGTCGCAACCCACACACAGCAGGAACTTCAGACCCTGATGGACCGCTTCTCCCAGGTATGCAAGGACTTCGGGCTTACCATCAGCCTGAAGAAGACTAACGTCTTGGCGCTAGGCACGGAAGCACCACCAACCATCACCATCGACGACTACGAGCTGGAGGTCGTGAATCAGTTCACATACCTGGGGTCCACAATCAGCAACAACCTCTCCCTTGATACAGAGATCGACAAGAGGATTGGAAAATCAGCCTTCACACTCGCTCGCCTCACCACACGAGTGTGGGAGAATCCCAAACTCTCTGTCAAGACAAAGATGGCAGTGTACAACGCCTGCGTCATCAGCACACTGCTCTATGGGAGTGAGACGTGGACAACATACGCCCGGCAGGAAAAGAGACTGAACTCCTTCCACTTGCGCTGCATTCGCCACATCCTGGACATATCCTGGCAGGACAAAGTGCCCAACACAGAAGTTCTGTCCCGCGCCGGCCTTCCCTCCATGTTCACTCTACTCAGGCAGCGCAGGCTCCGCTGGCTAGGCCACATTCACCGTATGGAGGATGGCAGAATCCCCAATGACGTCCTCTACGGAGAACTGGCAACTGGCAGGAGAGACGTTGGCCACCCACAGCTGCGCTTTAGAGACGTCTGCAAGAGAGACATGAAGGCCCTGGAGATCAACACAGATCGCTGGGAGGACCTTGCAACGGACTGCTCCAAATGGAGAGGCACCCTGACCAGACAGCTCAACGCGGGTGAAGAGAGACTGACTGCTGCAGCAGATGAAAAAAGGACCCGCAGGAAGAACCTCCACAGACCCAGCAGCACGGAGACCACCCACAAGTACGACCTGTGTGACAGGGACTGCCATTCGCACATCGGCCTGTTCAGCCACAGGCGGTGCTGTTCCAGCAGAGTAGATGTTTAGGATTCTCTTCCATGGTCATCATAGACCGACGGAGGCCGACGACGACTGGATAAGTACCACAAGCACATTCACTGCAGTCACCTCAGTTTTACTATTTTTTTGCCTTATGATCATTGATATTTCTTAAAAGACAGTACATTTATTGAAATGAAAAGAAAAAAAATACACATTAAACCAATCATCCCCTTTGTAAAAATCTACATGTTGTATATGTTTTGTCCACTAGATGGCCTGGTACAGAAAATGAAGTTTCACATGAGGTGTCTACAGTATGTGAGCCATTTTGATGAAAGGCCTCAAGTCCTCCAGAAAGTCTCATCTGGCCATCGCTACCAAAGACCCTGCAGTGGAAAAATGCAGCAGCACTTGTGCAAGACGTGAAATAAGTCTGTATAGTGAGCTATAGCATCTTGTGGCTGATGCTACAGAGGAGGGACAGTACACATGTAAGTGTTGTATTATATTATATTATAATATATATTATATTGTTATATATTATTTACCGGAGTGGTGGCTCAGTTGGTAGAGCATCCGCCCCACACCCGGGAGGCAGGGGTTCAAATCCCGGCCGGGTCATGCCAAAGGCCATATAAAAGTGGAACTTCCTGCCGTCCAGCTTGGTGCTCAGCAATAAGAAATGGAATGGAGGAGGGAACTCTGTGGCGGCGCCTTGCATGGCAGCGGCCCTCTGATTCTGCACTTGGGGTGTGTGTGATTTACACTGTAGATAGGTAAAGCACAATCTCGTTCTGCTGTACATGATTGGTTGTACGGTCGAATGACAATAAGGGTGATTTAATTTAAAAAATTTAATTTTAATTTAAAATATTATATTATTGTGTGATAAGGGTGGTGGCTCCACCTTTCCGGTTCCACCACCACCCTGGGTATAAAAGGCAAAGGCGGATTATGATGCTGAATTCTCCGCACTGTTTATATATTTATATATTTATTCCATCTAGCTACAATGCTCCGCACTGTGTGTGTTTATACATTTATTCCATATAGCTACAGTGCTCCGCACTGTGTTGATATATTTATATATTTATATGTACGTATATTCGCTGCTCTTGTTTTTTCTTGTCTTCTGATTGTTGCTCTGAGTGTTGCTATCCCTGTGCTGTTGCAATCCTGTAATTTCCCCATTGTGGGACTAATAAAGGCTTATCTTATCTTATCTTATCTTATCTTATGATGCTCATCATTGGGTTACGGATTATAGACATAACATTTGGCGACTAGGATAAAACAATGGACAAAGGTATTTTGGGCGTTCGACCATTTCTGGAGCTTCCTGGCGAGCAACCAGTGCTGTGGGAGAGGTGGTTTGCCGCATTCAAGAATTATCTGGTGGCATTGAACTTCGGTGAGTTGGATAAATTGCATGCACGAGCAATTTTAGTCAATAATCTTGGCATTGGCATGACAGCACATTCTGAGTACACTAGGAGTGAGCGACAGTTTTGAGGACGTGGTTGGGCTCATGGCACGCTACTTTTGCGCCCTGGAGAACGTCATAGTCCGGAGGATCCAGTTCCGACAGCACCACCAGCGGACTGGAGAGCCGGTGCAGCGGTATGTTGCTGACTTGCACCACCTGGCTGGGGGTTGCCAGTTTGGGATCTTAGAGGAAGAAATGGTCTGGGATCAGCTGGCGGAGCACATGTTGTGTGCGGCTGCGCGGTCAAGACTCCTTAGGCATTCTGGTGAGCTGACGTTAGCCAAAGCGGTGGAGATAGCCCAGCAGTTTGAAGCAGCGGATGAATTATCAAGGGACCTTGGTGAGAGAACAGCGTTGGGGCAACATGACTCACAATCAGCGGTGCAGGCTGTAGACCCAGATAGCGACGATAGCGTGGAAGACAAAGATGAATATGCTACCGCTATAAAGATTAGGTCTGCCCCGGGGTCGCCAAGATGTTTTGGCTGCGGGTCTACCAAGCATTGGTACAAGGCGAGAGAGTGTCTGGCAAAAGTCAAACGTTGTGGCAAATGTGGGTTCCTACATCATTTTGCCAGGGCCTGTAAAAGGTTTGAGCAAGGGGAACGACAACGTGAGTTTCCCCCGCCACAACTCCTACGGTTATTAACACCATATCCCCAAACACAGAAGGCTGTACGTATTTGACGGTGAAGTTGCACGGCGAGGATGTGCTGTTGTTGGTGGACACGGGCGCATTGAGGTCCGTGTTGAACTGGTCTACTGTGAAGAGTTATTTCCCCTACCATCATGTGAGAGGCCTGTCAATGCCATTTTGTGGGTATGGCGGTAATAGGCTGTCCATCCTGGGTTCGCTAGAGCTGATGGTGAGGTACAAGACAGCGGTGGTGTCCAATATTCAGTTCGTGGTGACCAAATGCGGGTCGAATGTGATGGGCTGTGAGCTGTTTTATGAAATGGGCTTTTCAATCACCAGCGGCAGTGAAGAGGAGTGGTAGGGCTGTGGTTTGTGGGACCAGCTGGTTCTGCGATTGATCAGTGATGCGGTTTGGGCCTAGTATTGGCCTAATATTCTGGGAGATGGACAGGACAATTTCCACCCAGGGCCATCAGGGCAGGGTTCTGGTACCAGGGCTCACGTTACCCTAGGTGAGGGAACTGAGCGGCACAGTGGAATGCCCGTAATGGCGGGTGAGGCTGTGAAGACGACCCTATCTACTTCCAGAATTCGGCCTGGAGACACCAAAAAGCACGGGGCTGGAACGGCTATGCCAACGTTTAAAATGAAAGAGAGCGGGTCAGGACCGGCTGGCACGGCTAATCAGCGTGCCACACAGGAACACTGTAGGCCAAGTCAGGCTTCACGGAGGGTCGCCGGCATGGCGCTGCCTGTTGAGGAAGCCCGTGGAGGACATCGTGGACATGGAAATTCGGGGAGAGCTTCTCTACAAGTCGGTGACATGGTTCAACCCAGGGAGGAGGCTCGACTGAGAGGTGCCCACGGGAAGAGGAAGCAACGTGATGACCAGGGGCAGCTGAAGGTGGTCGCTGTTCGGGAGGACGGATACCTTCAGCTGTCGGATTACTCATGAAGACACCCCAACAAGCTGTGGCTCGTTACTGAGTAGAAGGAGGTGTCGGGCCGCCGAAGTGGCTCTTCTCCAGGGACAAAGAAACGAAGGAGTTCTGGGCAGGATCTGCCAGACGAGTCCCCCAGGGGGTGGCTTCTCTATCAAGACTGTACGATAGCAAGGGGTGATGGTGCGGGTTAAATACGGAATTGCCCGGGCTATGTTGTTGACATGTTTCTCATGCTGGTCTGCTATAACAGGTGCCCATGTGAAAAAAAAAAAAATAATACCCATGTAATGTGTGTTTCACCATGTATAGGGGTGTGTATTACAGTGGGTTTGCCCGGGTTGGGGTGGTATTTTGGGAATGTTATGGTGATGTATGAAGGTGCATGTTGACTGATGGTGTGTGTGCTGAAATTTTTCTTGTGTAGATAAGTTCATGGGATTATTTTGGTTTTATATTAGGAACACGGCATTATTTTATTTTATGGACTTTTAGCTTCAAAGACAGCAGAATAATCCATCTGGCCGTGTGGAGGTGGGATGGCAGTCCACCTAGTTTTAGTTTTTTTTGTGTGTGCATGGATAGGCTTATTTTATTTGTTTGTCAATAGCGCGTGACTCGGGTAAATTTGGGAGGATCCAATTTGTATGTATGTGTTTTGGACTTTTCTACGGGGAGAGGGTGTTATATATTAAGATATTATATTATTGTGTGATGAGGGTGGTGGCTCCACCTTTCCGGTTCCGCCACCACCCTGGGTATAAAAGGCCAAGGCGGAAGAGACATGGTCTCTTTTCAACCCTCGCCTCTGCCTTTACGGACCGCCTTGTGTGTGTGAGTCTACACAATAAAGTTCAGTTCTATTGCACCTCCAGCCTCGTCAGTGGGTTACGGATTATGGCCATAACAGTAGGTGCAAGTACATAGATATTGTCTATATGTGTGAAGGCCTCAATTCTGTGTCTTTGTCCATTAAACACATTGTAGTGTATCAGGTTTGTGCACACGTTTTCCACTGTTGATTACCTGATTGTTGTCCAGCTGCTCTGATTATTCATCTGTGTCTCGTCAGCTGCAGCCTTTTTTTTTGGCGGGGGGGAGCGGGGGGGTACTACTACATTACAACAGTAGTGAAATCAGCCTATTGCCACTTACAGAACACAGTGAGGATTAAAGGTCTGATGCCTCAGCAGGATCTAGAAAAACTTGTCCAGGCATCTATCTTCAGTAAACTGGACTTCTGTAATGCTGTCCTCACAGGTCTCCCTAAAAAGTCCATCAGACAGCTGCAGTTAGTTCAGAATGCTGCAGCTGGAGTCCTCACTAAAGCTGAGTTCACACTATAGTGTTTGGACCGACTTGTACAGATGTTTTGAGAAATTAGTCCAAATGTTGGTAAAATTATGTTCGTGAGCAGATTTTTTTTTTTAATCCAGCGCACACCAACTTTTACAAACTTTTTCAAACTTTTGCTAGCATTTGCCAGTGTTGCATTCAACGCTGGCAAACTTTTGCCAACTTAGGCTAATGTATGTGTAGCTGTTGCCAACTTAGGTTAACTTAAGCAAACAAATACTCAGCGCAGGTCAGCTGACATCAGCGTCAGGCAACACTCATGTAAAGATCAGTGTTTATGGAGGCTTCCTGCCATTCTGGACCTGCTTTTTTGTGTGGATTCACATGACAACATTTGGACCAACTTTTTATTAAGAGTAATGACTGAATGAAAGAATGAATGAATGAACAAGGGAAAAGGGCATGCAGAAGTAACTACATACGAATATAAAATGAAAATAAATACTGAAACATATGCCCAAAGAGTGTTCACTCCAAAAGTAGGTCCAGAATGACAGGAAGCCTCCACAGACGCTAATCTTTATGTGAGTGTTTCCTGACGCTGATGTCAGCTGACCTGTGTTGCGTATTGTTTGCTTAAGTCAGGGGTGTCCAATCAAGTGCCATGGAGGGCCAAGACCCCTCCGGTTTTCTCTTCTATCCAGTCTCTTCAGCAGGTGTTTTCACTTATCAGCAATCAGTGGAAAGAAATTCAGTGGAATCTGCTGTTGAAGACACTGGTTGGAGGTAAAGCCTGCAGGGTCTTGGCCCTCAATGGCACATAATTGGACACCCCTGGCTTAAGTTGGCAACAGCTACACATACGCTAGTCTAAGTTGGCAAAAGTTTGCCAACACTGAATGCAAAATGACAGTGAATTTCTGGCAACAATATGGCTGGTTCCGACAGGCAACTTGGAAAGGTTGACAGAAGAGGTGAAGCGGAAGAGGTTGATGTGGAAGAGGTCTTTAGTGGTAGGATTGAATAAGTTTCTGGTGGATTAGCATAAACTGTCCTCTGACTGCAGTATCATGTCAACTTGTTCTGGTGGAGAGAATGGGGAGGATATGGAGTGGTTGGTCTCAATGAGTGCTAAAAATAAAAGGGCAATGAAAGAAAGAGCAAGAAGCTGGTCTGAAGGGAGCGATGGAGGTGGCGGTGGCAAGAAAACTAGAACTGGCCAGGGTGACGGTCCTATACTTTTGAATGATACGCAAGAAAATCAATGGAAAGTAATAACTGAGTTTAATCAAGATGGACGTCATTTTCAACTGATCAAACATACTAAAGCAACTGAGCAGAGATTGGTAAAATTAAGTTTGCTAGGTGCATGAATAATAAATGAGTGCTAATCCATGCTGTCAGTGGACAGCAACAGGAAAAGATTCTGAGAATGTCATCTCTTTGTGGGGAAAAGATGAAATCCTATGTCCTAGGAAAACTGTCTAAGATAAGAGGAGTAATATCTGGAGTTCCTCTGAATGTGCTGATGTCTGATATAAAGAATTAAACTAAAGGAGGCAAAGTGATTGATGCAGCAAGGCTCAAAAGTAAGTGAGATGGCTCTTTGAAAGAAACCCTGTCCGTGGTAATTCAGTTTGAGAAAACTCTTCCCAAATCAGTACAGATAGGCTATATAAACTACAGTGTGAGAAAATTCCCCTGAGATGTTTTACATGTCAAAGAATGGGGAATACGGCACAGCAATGTAAAGGAATACCAAGGTGTGCAAGATGTGCAGGCCAGCATGAATATGGGAAATGTGATAAAGATGCCAAGATTAAGTGCTGCAGCTGTGGTGGTGATCAGAGAGCTGCATATAGAGGCTGTATGATACAGAAAGAAGCAAGAGAAGCCCAAAGAGTTAAGATTATGAACAAAATCTCATATGTTGAAGCTCTAAAGAAAGTCAGGGAAAACAAAACAACCCTATTCAGTGCTGTGAAAGTGGCCGAAAGAGGTACAGCTGTTAGGGGTGGCATTGCAACAGGAAATCAGACCCAAACTATAAACCCAATGGCAATTCAGAAAGCATGCACTCACAATTGTGAGCTTAAAGATGATACTCTGGTAGTGGGAAAAGCAAAATTTGTGGGCTTCATTTGCCATACCATAAATGTTACCTCACAACTGGAAAAAAAAAAAAACCCGATAGGATTAGAACAACTGTTGAAGCGGCAGTAAAATTCCTGGAAATAAAAGACCTCAAAGTAGACCAGATACATGCATTACTTACTGCAACTGAAGGAAATGTGCATGGTGAGGATTAGGACTCTCATTATGGTTTTACACATATTACAATGGAACGCAAGAAGCCATATAGCCAATGGGCAAGAGTTCAAAAAGTATATTTATGAGTTTGCTAATGTTCCAGATGTAATATGTGTAAAGGAGACTTGGCTACGATCAGAAATGGATTTTGTAATTCCTGGGTTTAGGTCTACAAGACATGACAGAAGTAACAATCAAACTGGGGGAGGGTGAGCTACCTTTATTAAAGAAGGTTTGGCATATAGGGTGGTTCCTGGTCCCGGTAATGTAGAGTGTGTCGTAATTGAAATCTGCAATCCTGGAAAAGATATAAATACTACGATAATTAATTTTTACAATCCAGGTAGGTTGCTAACTATGGACATGTTAAAAGACGTAGTGGGTAATGCGTCACATAGAAAGGAAATATGGTGTGGAGACTTCAACACACACAGCAGTTTATGGGGTAATGATCACACTGATAGTAATGGGGATATACAGACGTGGACACAATTGTTGGTACCCCTCTGTTAATGAAAGAAAAGCTCACAATGGTCACAGAAATAACTTGAATCTGACAAAAGTGGTAATAAATAAAAATTCTATGAAAAATAACCAATGAAAATCAGACAATACTTCTGAATTGTGGTTCAACAGAATTATTTTAAAAAACAAACTCAAGAAACAGGCCTGGACAAAAATGATGGTACCCCTAGAAAAGAAAATAATGTGACCATAGGGACACGTTCAACCAAGATGTGTCCTCTAATTAACATCACAGGTGTCTACAAACTTGCAATCAGTCAGTCGGCCTATTTAAAGGGTAACAAGTAGTCACTGTGCTGTTTGTTGACATGGTGTGTACCGCACTAAACATGGACCAGAGGAAGCAAAGGAGAGAGTTGTCTCAGGAGATTAGAAAGAAAATTATAGACAAGCATGTTAAAGGTAAAGGCTATAAGACCATCTCCAAGCAGCTTGATGTTCCTGTGACTACAGTTGCACATATTATTCAGAAATTTAAGATCCACGGGACTGTAGCCAACCTCCCTGGATGTGGCTGCAGGAGGAGACGGATAATACGAATGGTAACAAAAGAGCCCAGAACAACCTTTAAACACATTCATGGTGAACTCCAAGGTCAAGGTACATCAGTGTCAGATCGCACCATCCGTCGTTGTTTGAGCCAAAGTGGACTTCATGGGAGATGACCAAGGAGGACACCACTGTTGAAAACAAATCATAAAAAAGCCATACTGGAATTTGTCAAACTGCATGTTGACAAGCCACAAAGCTTCTGGGAGAATGTCCTATGGACAGATGAGACAAAACTGGAACTTTTTGGCAAGGCACATCAGCTCTATGTTCACAGACACAAAAATGAAGCATACCCTCACTATACGTTTGGGTCTACCAGGTCTGAATGGCTTCCTCCCCTTCCATCGGATCCAACTCACCACCAGGTGGTGATCAGT
The DNA here is from genome assembly GCA_020510985.1 of Pholidichthys leucotaenia. Lineage (NCBI taxonomy): Eukaryota > Metazoa > Chordata > Actinopteri > Cichliformes > Pholidichthyidae > Pholidichthys > Pholidichthys leucotaenia. Next base: position 395,594,601 of record CM035841.1, read on the forward strand.
TGACAGCTCTGCACCTCTCTTTACCCGGGTGTCCAAGACATACGGTCGCAGGTCTGATGACACGATAACAAAATCGATCATTGACCTGCAACCTAGGGTGTCCTGGTGCCAGGTGCACATATGGACACCCTTATGCTTGAACATGGTGTTCGTTACGGACAAACTGTGGTTAGCACAGAAGTCCAATAACTGAACACCACTCGGGTTCAGATCGGGCAGGCCGTTCCTCCCAATCACCCCCCTCCAGGTTTCACTGTCGTTGCCTACGTGCGCATTGAAGTCTCCCAGTAGGACAATGGAGTCCCCAAGAGGAGCACCCTCCAGCACCCCAATCACAGACTCCAAAAAGGGTGGGTACTCTGAAACATCATTTGGTGCATAGGCTCAAATGATGGTCAGCACCCGTTTCCCAACCCGAAGGCGCAGGGAAGCAACCCTTTCGTCCACTGGGGAAAACTCCAATATAGAGGCAGCAAGGTGGGGGGATACAAGAATACCCACACCTGCTCATCGCCTCTCACCCGGGGCAACTCCAGAAAAGGCCAAGCTCCAGCCCCTCTCCAGGAGACTGGTTCCGGAACGGGAGCTGTGTGTTGAGGTGAGGCCGACTATATCTAGCCGGTATCTCTCAACCTCGTACACCAGCTCAGGCTCCTTCCCCACCAGAGAGGTAACATTCCACGTACCAAAAGCCAGTTTAGAAAGCTTGGGATCAGTCCGCCAAGGTCTCCGCCTTTTACCGCCACCTAATCCACATGGCACCGGACCCCCATGATCCCTCCTGCAGGTGGTGAACCCACTGGAGGGAGGACCCATGCAACTCCTTCGGGCTGAGCCCGGCCGGGTCCCATGGGTGGAAACCCGGCCACCAGACGCGAGCCTTCGAGCCCCTCCCTCAGGCCTGGCTCCAGGGTGGGGCCCCGGTAACCCCATACCGGGCGGGGTACACTGAATCCTTGATATAGAATTTATCATGAGAGTCTGTTGGATCGTTCTTAGTCTGGCCCTTCACCCAGGACCAGTTTGTCTTGGGAGACCCTATCAGAGGCAAATTGCCCCGGACAACATAGCTCCTGGGATCACTGGGGCACGCAAACCCCTCCACAATGATAAGGTGACGATCCATGAGGGGGATTGCATTACTCGTTTTATTAATACGGATAGATATTTTTAGCACAAATAAATAAAAAGTGGGGGAGTGGGTTTACTTCGGGATTTCTCCAGTTTCCCCTCCACATGCCCAAAACATGCAAGCTAGGTTAAATGGCCTCAAACTGGGGATTCTAAATTGTCCTTAGGTATGACTGTGAGAGTGAATGGTTGTCTGTCTCTCTGTGTTGGCCCTGCGATGGACTGGCGATCTGTCCAGGGTGTACCCTGCCTCTCACCCAAAGATGCTGGGATAGGCTCCAGTCCTCCGTGACCCAAAAAGGATTAAGCAGAAGAAGATGGATGGATGGAAGTGACCCTACGTAGCTAATGCAGCCGTCAGCCAATGTAGCCTGTTGCAAAGAGCCTGTTCACTGCTGCAACCAGCAGCCACAAATGGAGCTTGCTCCTGCTGGGAAAAGATGAAGCTACCTGTTTTTGTGGAAATAGACAGATTATTTTTCCTTTGTCATGGTTAAAGACAAAAGCATATTGGTTAGCCATGTGAGACCGACTGCAATCTTCAGAAGCGCCTGAGAACAGCAACAAGATCCAACAAAGTTAGTGCTATGCTATGTTAATGACACCATGTAGTGGATCTATGTTATCTGAACACCCACAGCTGGATTTTAAGCACAGGTATTCATCTGGACAGTTTGTGACCCAGCAAGAATTAAACCAACTGATTGCTAGATACGTTGTTACAGAACGAAGAGTCGATAACAGTCATTTCCCATCAGACAGTTGAGACTGTGAGCCACTGAAGTTAAAACATATGTCCTTGCTACCTGGATAAAGATTAATTAAAAATGGATTTGATCTCCAAAAGGAATTTAAGGGACTGGATCATATCTGTCACAGCAGACATTTGGACTGTGGATAATGGACATTTTCTTTGGATCACTGCACATCAGATTAAATCCATTATATAAAGGTAAGAAACATTGACAGCTTTATGCAGTGTTGCCAACTCACTCTTTTGGAGTGATTCTCACTCTTTTTCCCTCTCTCTCACTTGACAAACCCTATTTCTCACTCCAAAATGATGAAATTACTGGCAATTTTGTGTTGATTTTCTTCAGATTTTCCCCACAATAAGAGCTCTCAAGGCAGGATAAAGCAGACTGAACATGTTCTCAAAGCTCTATCTGAAGCAGATTGTTTTGTCATAAATTGCCCTGTCCAGGGGCAGGAATGAGAATGCCAACCGCCAGCTGTGGGTTTGCACATTTATTAACACACACAAAATAACAAACACGCACACTTACGGATGAGATAACGGGGAACACCCGGAGAGAATAACAGACGGGAACTCCATCAGGGAATGAGGGAACGTAGAAACAATATCTTAACCTGAAGACCGCTACAAGCTGCAGGTCTTAAATAGAAAATGGGAAAATGGTAAAAAGACTGACAAGTGTGGGTGACATAAGTGGGAGTAATTACGATAGCTGATAACAGCTGTCAAAGCCCGCAAACTGGTCTTGACAGGCGGAAGTGAACAGTCAAAATAAGGCACAACCCATGATGAAAGGAAATCAAGGACCAATACATAAGCAGGAGTACACCAAGGGAGGAACAGGGGAAAGCTAATAATACAAAACACTGAAATTAAAGCAAGAGGTCAACAAACGAGCACAACTATATATAAACAGGAGGATAAATACAAGATAATACAGAAATACATAAAACTCAAACCAAGATAAAATAACTAGAAACTAAGACAAAAACAAAAGGACAACTCCGATAACAAAATATTACAACCCATGCAGAAATACAAAATAACCCTTAAAAGAAGAAAATTCAAAACATAATTAGAAACAATTGAGTGTGCGCCCAGTGATCCCCCCATGCTCCGCTTCATGACAGGGCCCCCCCTTCAAGGGGTGGAACCCAGACACCCCAGGGTAACACCAAAAAAAAAGAGAAAAGAAAACACCAGGATGCCCCCCCCCCCCCCCGACAGGAATAGAACAAATAATCCACCCCAGGAGGGTGGAGGGGGAACCCAGGTAGGAGGGACTGAAACAAACAAACAAAAAAACATTCATGACCCACAACCAAAACAGGTATGGCAGCACAGAACTCTAGGACCACTGGGTGAGTAGTTAAAGCAGTTCGGGCAGCCTACAACAGTCCCAGGACCACAAGATTACGCAGTGGAACATGTTTGGTTGCCTCCCAGAGTTCTTAAGCCATTCAAGCAGAGGGCGTTGCCCGTTGGGTGGTCTCCCAGAGTTCATGAGCTGCCCAACCAAGCGTGCAGTCCATCAGGTGGTCTCCCAACATCCCTGAGCCAATGGGCGGTGGGGCACAACAGGCCCCTCCTGGAGCTGGTAGCTGGAACCCATGCCCCCAATGGACCGCAGGAACTGCAGCATGGAAGAGGTGGAACAGGAGTTGCGGATGGTTGACTCCCGACGATGATTGCTGGCCAACAGGGGAGCCAGACAGCAATGGTGGATGACCAGCGAGGGAGCCAGGCAATGAAGATGACTGATCAGTGGGGACCCCCAATGACACCGATGACCTTGGGCACCCTCCGACTAAGGCGGAGGAACCATGACGACCTCAGGCGAAGGCAGAGGATCCACGATGACCTCCGGTGAAGGCAGGGGACCCTCAATGACCTCCGGCGGAGACGGAGGACCCACAGTGACCTCAAGAGGAGGCGGAGGACCCATGGCCACCTCGGGCAGAGGCAGAAGACCCACGGCCACCTCAGGCAGAGGCAGAGGACCCAATGCCACGTCTGACAAAGAAGGATGACCGACGGTGACCTCTGGCGGAGATGGAGACTCAGGAAAAGAGGAAACAGACACCGGTTCAGAGTCGCCGGCAGCAGTGGAGCCCAGTAAAGAGAACTCAGGTGCAGCTGGTGGCTGCAACTGGTTGTCCCTACCAAGAGCCAAGAACGATCTCTCTAATACAGATACAGACGTGGACAAAATTGTTGGTACCCTTCTGTTAATGAAATAAAAACCCACAATGATCACAGAAATAACTTGAATCTGACAAAAGTGGTAATAAATAGCAATTCTATGAAAATTAACCAATGAAAATCAGACAATGCTTTTGAATTGTGGTTCAACGGAATTATTTTAAAAAACAAACTCATCAAACAGGCCTGGTCAAAAATGATGGTACCCCTAGAAAAGATTGAAAGTAATGTGACCATAGGGACATGTTCAACCAAGATGTGTCCTCTAAGTAACATCACAAGTGTCTACAAACATGTAATCAGTCGGTCAGCCTATTTAAAGGGTGACAAGTAGTCACTGTGTTGTTTGTTGACATGGTGTGTACCACACTAAACATGGACCAGAGGAAGCAAAGGAGAGAGTTGTCTCAGGAGATTAGAAAGAAAATTATAGACAAGCATGTTAAAGGTAAAGGCTATAAGACCATCTCCAAGCAGCTTGATGTTCCTGTGACTACAGATGCACATATTATTCAGAAATTTAAGATCCACGGGACTGTAGCCAACCTCCCTGGATGTGGCTGCAGGAGGAGACAGATAATACGAATGGTAACAAAAGAGCCCAGAACAACCTCTAAACACATTCATGGTGAACTCCAAGGTCAAGGTACATCAGTGTCAGATCGCACCATCCGTCGTTGTTTGAGCCAAAGTGGACTTCATGGGAGACTACCAAGGAGAACACCATTGTTGAAAACAATTCATAAAAAAGCCAGACTGGAATTTGCCAAACTGTATGTTGACAAGCCACAAAGCTTCTGGGAGAATATCCAATGGACAGACGAGACAAAACTGGAAGTTTTTGGCAAGGCACATCAGCTCTATGTTCACAGACGCAAAAATGAAGCATACCAAGAAAAAGGACGCTGTCCCTACTGTGAAACATGGAGGAGGTTCTGTTATGTTCTGGGGCTGCTTTGCTTCATCTGGCACAGGGTGTCTTGAATCTGTGCAGGGTACAATGAAATCTCAAGACTATCAAGGTATTCTAGAGAGAAATGTGCTGCCCAGTGTCAGTCAGCTTGGTCTCAGTTGCAGGTCATGGGTCTTGCAACAGGATAATGACCCAAAACACACAGCTAAAAACACCCAAGAATGGCTAAGAGCCAAACATTGGACTATTCTAAAGTGGCCTTCTATGAGCCCTGATCTAAATCCTATTGGACATCTGTGGAAGGAGCTGAAAGATGCCGTCTGGAGAAGGCACCCTTCAAACCTGAGACAACTGGAGCAGTTTGCTCATGAGGAGTGGGCCAAAATACCTGCTGAGAGGTGCAGGTATTTTGGCAGTGCCACACGAGTAGGCTGCCTTTTTGCAACAACAGATCAATTTCTTCCAATTTCTATTTACTATCTGGCTTCTCTTGCTAATCTTTCTGATCCGGAAAGAAAGTACACCTGATACAGTGGATGGACTCACGGATTGCCCAAATGTCTCCTGAGCCGGCAGACGGCGCCACTGTTTTTAGCAGGATACGTTACAGCAGAGACCAGCTGCTAGCACTTAACCGGACCAAGATGCTAGCGCAAGACCTCGACATACCGGATGAAATAAGACAGAAACGACGTGGATGCCGTGCTGGAGCAAGACGACGGGCGAGAAATATAAGGTACAGACCTGTCCTTCTATCTGTTATTATGGGGAACGTTTGATCGCTACTCAATAGGACCGACGAGCTAGTGGCCATCTCCCGCTACGAGAGGGTCTTCAGAGAGAGTAGCTTGATGTTGTTTACTGAGACATGGCTAACCAAACTATCAACAGATGCTAACATCGAACTGGAGGGTTTACACGCAATACGGGCAGACCAGACACCAGACAGTGGGAAGGCAAGGTGCGGAGGAGTGATAATGTATGTCAATAACAGCTGGTGCAGACTGGGGCATATCACGGTTAAGCAACATCACTGCAGCAAAGACATGGAGTTGTCAGCTATTAGCATGCGGCCTACCTATCTCCCGAGGGAATACTCACACGTGATCTGCATTGTTATTTATGCAAATCCGACGGTGAACGCGGGGACAGCGCGTGACGTCATCCACTCAGTAACTGGCAGGCTGCTGACAGAACACCCAGATGCTCTTCTCTTCATCTCAGGCGATTTCAACCATATTTCACTGTCCTCCATTCTGCCCACATTCACCCAGTATGTCACATGCCACACTAGAAACAATAAAACACTGTACTTATTCTATGCTAACACTAAGGAGACGTACACCTCATCACCACTCCCCCCACTCAGGAGATCGGATCACAACTTGGTTCATCTCCTGCCGGTGTACAAACCCCTAGTACACAGACAACCTCCAGTCATGCGCACAGTGAAGATATGGTCTGAGGAGGCAATGGACGCTTTAAAGGACTGTCTTGAAACCACTGCCTGGGAGCAGCTCTGCGATCCACATGGTGAGGACATCGATGGCCTCACTCACACCATCACGGACTACATCGGTTTCTGTGTGGACAACACCGTACCCACCAAGACCATACGGTATTGCTCGAACAACAAACCCTGGATCAACCCTGAGATAAAAACACTTCTGAGAGAGAAGAAGAGGATCTTCAGGTCGGGGAACAGGGAGATGCTGAAGTCCGTACAGAGGGAGCTGAGGAGGAAGATCAGAGAAGGCAAGGACAGCTTCAGGAAGAAGATGGAGGACAAGCTGCAACAGAGCGACATCAGCGGGGTATGGAGAAACCTCAAAACCATCTCTGGGCTCCAGAATACCTCCTCCCAGGCCACGGGGGGCAGGGAGTGGGCGAACAATCTGAACCTGTTTTTTAATAGGTTTGACCAACCACCCTCCCCCCTGACTGCACACTAACCACTGCTGCCTCTAATGTCATCATGACCTGCTGTCCACACCCCACTCCACCAACACCCCCCCACTCCCAGCGCACAGCCCCCCAACCTGACCCTCACTAAGACCCAGGTGAGGCTGGAGCTGAGGAAGATCAAGGCAAGGAAGGCCTCAGGACCGGACGGCATCAGCACGAAGCTCCTCAAGTCCTGCACAGACCAGCTGTGTGGGATTGTGGAGCACATCTTCAACCTGAGCCTGAAGCTGGGGAGGGTACCACAGTTGTGGAACACATCTTGTGTGGTACCTGTACCAAAGACTTCCCACCCCAAAGATCTGAACAGCTACAGACCAGTGGCCCTGACGTCTCACATGATGAAGACCCTGGAGAGACTGCTCCTTGCTCACCTCCGCCCCCTGGTGGGGCCAGTGATGGATCCACTCCAGTTCGCCTACCAGCATGGCATTGGGGTGGAGGATGCAGCGATCTTCCTCCTTCACCGTTCCCTGTCCCACCTGGAGAAGCCCGGGAATGTGGTGAGGATCATGTTCTTTGATTTCTCCAGTGCTTTCAATACCATCCAACCGATGATCCTGAAGGACAAGCTGCTGTGCGCAGAGGTGGACCAGCACCTGTCATCATGGATCCTGGACTACCTCACTAACCGGCCACAGTTTGTGAGAACCCGGGATTGTGTGTCTGACACGATCATCGGCAGCACGGGGGCCCCCCAGGGAACGGTTTTGGCTCCCTTCTTGTTCACCCTTTATACTGCGGACTTCTCACACAACACAACACACTGCCATCTACAGAAGTTCTCTGACGACTCTGCGATCGTCGGCCTCATCTCCAACGGAGATGAAGTTGAGTACAGAGGACTTATCCAGGACTTCGTGGACTGGTGCCATCGGAACTGCCTCCAGATCAACGCGAGGAAAACTAAGGAGCTGGTGTTGGACTGCCGCAGACAAGGACAACCCCTCACAGCACCAGTGAACATACAGGGAACAGACATTGAGATGGTGACATCCTACAAGTACCTGGGTGTTCATCTGAACAATAAACTAGACTGGTCACACAATACCGACGCACTCTACAAGAAGGGACAGTGCAGGCTGTTCCTACTGAGGAGGCTCAGGTCTTTTGGTGTACAAGGGGTGCTCTTGAAGACATTCTATGACACGGTGGTGGCATCAGCCATCACTTTTGGAGTCGTCTGCTGGGGCAACGGCATTACAGCACCCAATAGGAAGAGACTGAACAAACTAATCAAGAAAGCTAGCTCTGTCCTGGGGTAGCGCCTTGACCCAGTGGAGGAGATAGGAGAGAGAAGGATGGTGGCTAAACTGTCATCTCTGCTGGAGTCCGAGTCCCACCCTATGCAGGACATACTGAACGCACTGAGGAGCTCATTTAGCAGTAGACTACATCATCCTAGATGCGCAACCGAGAGGTTTCGCAGGCCCTTCCTACCTACGGCTGTCAGACTGTATAACCTAAGCAGGGCTGCTTGCAGAGATAGCAAAAGAACGTGACAACCTAATAGTATTGAATGCAAAAGACGCAACAGACTTACACAAATGGTCCCCTCCAGTATACAACTAGGACAATATCAGTCGCTACGGAGGGTGACAATATGTATGGGGACATATTCATACCATGTTGGGTAACTAAACAGACGGTTATGCTGTTTAGTCCATCTAGCTACAATGCTCCGCACTGTGTATATACAGTATATACACTACCGTTCAAAAGTTTGGGGTCACCCAGACAATTTTGTGTTTTCCATGAAAAGTCACACTTTGATTTACCACCATGAGTTGTAAAATGAATAGAAAATATAGTCAAGACATTGACAAGGTTAGAAATAATGATTTGTATTTTAAATAATAATTTTTTCCTTCAAACTTTGCTTTCGTCAAAGAATCCTCCATTTGCAGCAATTACAGCATTGCAGACCTTAGGCATTCTAGCTGTTAATTTGTTGAGGTAATCTGGAGAATTCTGACGCAATGAGCAAACACATTGTACCATTAGAACACTGGAGTGATAGCTGCTGGAAATGGGCCTCTATACACCGATGTAGATATTACACCAAAAACCAGACATTTGCGGCTAGAATAATCATTTACCACATTAGCAATGTATAGAGTGTATTTCTGATTAGTTTAAAGTTATCTTCATTGAAAAAAAAACCCCAGTGCTTTACTTTCAAAAATAAGGAAATTTCTAAGTGACCCCAAACTTTTGAACGGTAGTGTATATTTATATATTTATGTATACATATGTATATTCACTGCTCTTATTTTCTTATCTTCTAAATCATTGCTCTGAGTGTTGCTATCCCTGTGCTGCTGCAATCCTGGAATTTCCCCAGTGTGGGACTAATAAAGGTTTATCTTGTCTTATCTTATCTTATCTTATCTTATCTTAGCTTATCAGAAGTCTCATTGACAGTTACAGAAATCGTTTGATTTCAGTGATTGCCTAAAAGGTTGTTTGACAAAATATTAAGTTAAGGGTACCATCATTTTTGTCCAGGCCTATTTCATGAGTTTGGTTTTTTTTAAAAATAATTCTGTTGAACCACAATTCAAAAGCATTGCCTGATTTTCATTGGTTATTTTTCATATAATTTTTATTTATTACCACTTTTGTCAGATTCAAGTTTTTTTCTGTGACCATTGTGGGTTTTTCTTTCATTAACAGAGGGGTACCAACAATTTTGTCCACGTCTGTATCTAGTGAAAACGAAAAAGAGAACTTCCCTGAGCTTGAGCTTCACCGCCATCCAGGACTCTAGCAAACTAGGCAGGAACGTCCCAACTCCAGACATCTGGCGATCCAACCCCTGCATGGTCACCTTAGATGGAGAAGAAAAGAAAAACGCCTGAAAATTACTGGCAGCAGTGGAGCCTGTCGAGGAGAGCTCAGGAGCCAAGGACATTTGCAGCTGATTCTCCTCACCATGAGCCAGACAAGATTTCTCTAGATCTGTAAGTGTTAAAACTGGACAGAGTGCTTGTCTGGACTTGAGCTCCACTGCCATCCAGGACTCCGGTAACACTACTGCGATGGTCCCGGAAGCAGGTGTGATGGTGGGTGTGGCTGAAAGACCTCCAGGTGCAGTGACCAGCGTAGGTGGATCTCCCGGCATGGAGACTGGAACTGGAGGTGGCTTCATCCCTGGTGCTGAGCCCCGTGCAGCTGAAACCAGGGGACACTCTGTTGTCGGCTCAAGTTTCAGCTCACCGGGACCGCTCTTCTCCCGTCTGGGACATGGCTGTGGGGCTGGAGCGGAGTCCTGCAGGACCAAAGGTCTGTCGTTCGGTGGCTCCATCCCAGAGCCAGCGGACACTCGGGGGAAATGGGAGGAGGCACAGGAGTAGCAGGTGAGAATGAGGTAGCAGCAGCAGATGGTGAGGACTCAGCTAAATTAGGCTGCTGTATCTGAACCTCACCACCGGGAATAAGTCAAGACATTACATTTTCACGTGCTGAGGAAGGAGAACACACTTGCCTTATTTCCCAGGGCTTGATGGTTTCTGCTGTGGCAGGACCAGATGACGTCCTTCCGGAAGCCGTGGTGGCCATCTGGCGAAGAGGCAGAGACAGGTGACATTCCAGAGTCCGGGGACGCAGGTTCGTCGGTGCAAACTTCACTCCACTCCGTTAAACTCCTTCCCACCACTGCACAAACTCTGGAAGAAGCCATGGTTTATACTCCAGTAGCAGCTCCCTCTCTGCCACCAAAACCTGCTGGCGCTCCTCCAGCTCCTCCGCAGTAGGACCATCAGGAGGCACTCGGATGACTTGCCCCATCCGGCAGGCTGTGGGCTCTTCCAGCTTCGGTGGGATGGCTGATGGTACAGGCCATTGTTCAGGAGGTGGAGACGAGACTGCAGCAGGATGAACTCCAGCTCAGCGTAGAAGAACCAGGAAATGCCTCACCGATGGCACTGGGTCCCACGATGCCAAAACCAAGGGACACTCCTTTGTTGGCTCAGGTTTTGGGACACAGGAGGTGCTCTTCTCCCATTGAGAGCATGGCTATGGGACTGGAATAGGACCCTTCGGCGCCACAGGACCCTCCGTCGTCCAGTGGCTCACTCCCAGGACTGGCAAACACTCAAGGAAGGCAGAGGAGGACACGGGAGAAGCAGGTGAGGAAAAAGAATTAACTGCAGCAGCAGGTGATGAGAGTTCGGTCACAGCAAGTGGCTGCCCCTGAGGCCCCCCCCCCCCACTGGGAATTAGGCAAGACAATTCATTTTTAGATGTCAAAGAATGAATAGACATTTGTCTTAATTCCCGGGGCTTGATGGTGGCTGCAGCTGCGGGTCCAGAAGGAGCACTTCCGGGAGATGCGGCGGTCGTCTGGTGAGGTGGGTGAAACGCCGAAGTCAGGGGATGTTGGATCATTGGCTTAGACTCCGTTCCACCCGGTGAGACTCCTTCCAGCTGGGCGACATAATCAGGAAGGAGCCATGGCTTGTAATCCAGCAACAGTTCAGTCTCCGATACCAAAGCCTGCTGGAGCTCCTCCAGCACCTCAGCCGATGGAGCGGGCCATTGTTTGGGAGATGAAGGCAGGGCTGCCCTGGAGAGTGGTGAGAAGCTGAGGACCTCCATGGCCGGGACTGCTTCCTCGTCGGTACGGGCACTGATGTGGAAGGGGTTTTCCCCACCCTGTGAAGCATGGATGGTGGGTTTGTAATGGAGAGGAGTAGGTCCGTGAGCTCTGGATGGCTCCACAGGCTGGGGCATGCTTCAAGCACTTGTGCCGCTACAACCAGACACTCCCGGGCCGCATCGGGAGTGCGAGAAGCACGAGCCTCCATTAAGATGTTTTGTAACACATTAACAGTCCAACACTCCACCTCACTAAGCCTACACTGACTGTAGTTCGATAATGCTGCCATGCTAGCAGGGAAAAAAAAACAGATTTTCCGAAAAAATAACGGGAGGGGGAAAAAAAAGGCAAAACCCACAGCAGCTGGTGTCTATAATGGTAGCAGTCTTATGTCATAAATTTCCCTTTTCAAGGGCAGCAATGAGGACACCAACCGCCAGCTGTGGGTTTGCACATTTAATAACAACACACACAAAATAACAAACATGCACGATTACAGCTGAGATAACGGGGAACACTCGAAGAGAATAACAGACGGGAACTCCGTCAGGGAATGAGGGAATGTAGAAACAACGTCTTAACCTGAAGACTTCTACGAGGAGAAAGCCTCGCCACAGGTCTTAAATAGGAACAGGGAAAATGGTACAATGACTGACAGGTGTGGGTGACATGAGTGGGAGAAATTAAGATAGCTGATGACAGCTGTCAAAGCCCACAAACCGGTCTTGACAGGTGGAAGTGAACAGACAGTCAAAATAAGGCACAACCTATGATGAAAGGGAATCAAGGACCAATAAGATAAGATAAGATAAGCCTTTATTAGTCCCACAATGGGGAAATTCCAGGATTGCAACAGTGCAGGGATAGCAACACTCAGCGCAATAATTAAGAAGATACGAAAAATATAAATAAGAGCAGTGGATATACATATGTACACATACAGTGGGGAAAAAAATTATTTAGTCAGCCAACTATGAGAGACAAAATGAGAAAAAAAATCCAGAAAATCACATTGAAGGATTTTTAATGAATTAATTGGTAAATTCCTTGGTAAAATAAGTATTTGGTCAATAACAAAAGTTCATCTCAGTACTTTGTTATATACCCTTTGTTGGCAATGACAGAGGTCAAATGTTTTCTGTAAGTCTTCATAAGGTTTTCACACACTGTTGCTGGTATTTTGGCCCATTCTTCCATGCAGGTCTCCTCTAGAGCAGTGATGTTTTGGGGCTGTCGCTGAGCAACACAGACTTTCAACTCCCTCCAAAGATTTTCTATGGGGTTGAGATCTGGAGACTGGCTAGGCCACTCCAGGACCTTGAAATGCTTCTTACGAAGCCACTCCTTCGTTGCCCAGGTGGTGTGTTTGGGATCATTGTCATGCTGAAAGACCCAGCCACGTTTCATCTTCAATGCCCTTGCTGATGGAAGGAGGTTTTCACTCAAAATCTCACAATACATGGCCCCATTCATTCTTTCCTTTACACGGATCAGTCGTCCTGGTCCCTTTGCAGAAAAACAGCCCCAAAGTATGATGTTTTCACCCCCATGCTTCACAGTAGGTATGGTGTTCTTTCTCCTCCAAACACGACAAGTTGAGTTTTTACCAAAAAGTTCTCTTTTGGTTTCATCTGACCATATGACATTCTCCCAGTCCTCTTCTGGATCATCCAAATGTTCTCTAGCAAACTTGAGACGGGCCTGGACATGTACTGGCTTAAGCAGGGGGACACGTCTGGCACTGCAGGATTTGAGTCCCTGGCGGCGTAGTGTGTTAGTGATGTAGCTTTTGTTACTTTGGTCCCAGCTCTCTGCAGGTCATTCACTAGGTCCCCCCGTGTGGTTCTGGGATTTTTGCTCACCGTTCTCGTGATCATTTTGACCTCATGGGGTGAGATCTTGCGTGGAGCCCCAGATCGACGGAGATTATCAGTGGTCTTGTATGTCTTCCATTTTCTAATAATTGCTCCCACAGTTGATTTCTTCAAACCAAGCTGCTTACCTATTGCAGATCCAGTCTTCCCAGCCTGGTGCAGGTCTACAATTTTGTTTCTGGTGTCCTTTGACAGCTCTTTGGTCTGGGCCATAGTGGAGTTTGGAGTCTGACTGTTTGAGGTTGTGGACAGGTGTCTTTTATACTGATAACGAGTTCAAACAGGTGCCATTAATACAGGTAACGAGTGGAGGACAGAGGAGCCTCTTAAAGAAGAAATTACAGGTCTGTGAGAGCCAGAAACCTTGCTTGTTAGTAGGTGACCAAATACTTATTTTACCAAGGAATTTACCAATTAATTCGTTAAAAATCCTTCAATGTGATTTTCTGGATTTTTTTTTTTCTCATTTTGTCGCTCATAGTTGAGGTATACCTATGATGAAAATTGGTGACCTCTCTCATCTTTTAAGTGGGAGAACTTGCACAATTGGTGGTTGACTAAATACTTTTTTGCCCCACTGTAAATATATAAATATATATATAAAGTGCGGAGCATTGTAGCAAGATGGAATAAACAGCATAACCGTCTACTTAGTTATCCTACATAGTATGAATATGTACCCATACATATTGTCACCCTCTGTAGCGACTGATATTGTCATAGTTGTATACTGGAGGGGACCATTTGTGTAAGTCTGTTGCGTCTTTTTGCATTAAATACTAGTAGGTCGTCACGTTTTTTTGCTATCTCTACAAGCAGCCCTGCTTAGGTTATACAGTCTGACAGTCGTAGGTAGGAAGGACCTGCGAAACCTCTTGGTTGCGCACCTAGGATGATGTAGTCTACTGCTAAACGAGCTCCTCAGTGCGTTCAGTATGTCCTGCATAGGGTGGGACTCGGACTTCAGCAGAGATGACAGTTTAGCTACCATCCTTCTCTCTCCTATCTCCTCCACTGGGTCAAGATGTTGCCCCAGGACAGATCTAGCTTTCTTGATCAGTTTGTTCAGTCTCTTCCTATCGGCTGTTGTAATGCCGTTGCCCCAGCAGACCACTCCAAAAGTGATAGCTGATGCCACCACCATGAGCCTCCTCAGTAGGAACAGCCTGCGCTGTCCCTTCTTGCCCTACTCAGCTTGTCCCTACTCAGCTTCATCTCCGTTGGCGATGAGGCTGACGATCGCAGAGTCTTCAGAGAACTTCTGTAGATGGCAGTGTGTTGTGTTGTGTGAGAAGTCCGCAGTATAAAGGGTGAACAGGAAGGGAGCCAAAACTGTTCCCTGGGGGGCCCCCGTGCTACCGATGATCGTGTCGGACAAACAATCTCGGGTTCTCACAAACTGTGGCCGGTTAGTGAGGTAGTCCAGGATCCAAGATGACAGGTGCTGGTCCACCCCTGCGCACAGCAGCTTGTCCTTCAGGATCATCAGTTGAATGGTGTTGAAAGCACTGGAGAAGTCAAAGAACATGATCCTCACCGCATTTCCGGGCTTCTCCAGGTGGGACAGAGAACGGTGAAGGAGGAAGATCACTGCATCCTCCACCCCAATGCCATGCTGGTAGGCGAACTGGAGTGGATCCATCGCTGGTCCCACCAGGGGGCGGAGGTGAGCAAGGAGCAGTCTCTCCAGGGTCTTCATCAAGTGAGACGTCAGGGCCACTGGTCTGTAGCTGTTCAGATCTTTGGGGTGGGAAGTCTTTGGTACAGGTACCACACAAGATGTTTTCCACAAATGTGGTACCCTCCCCAGCTTCAGGCTCAGGTTGAAGATATGCTCCACAATCCCACACAGCTGGTCTGTGCAGGACTTGAGGAGCTTCGCGTTGATGCCGTCCGGTCCCAAGGCCTTCCTCGCCTTGATCTTCCTCAGCTCCGTCCTCACCTGGGTCTTAGTGAGGGTCAGGTTGGGGGGCTGTGCGCTGGGAGTGGGGGGGGTGTTGGTGGAGTGGGGTGTGGACAGCAGGTCTCGATGTCTTTAGAGGCAGCAGTGGTTGTTGTGCAGTCGGGGGGGGGGCACGATTGGTCAAACCTATTAAAAAACAGGTTCAGATTGTTCGTCCACTCCCTGCCCCCCGTGGCCTGGGGGGAGGTATTCTGGAGCCCAGAAATGGTTTTAAGGTTTCTCCAGACCCCACCGACATCGCTCTGTTGCAGCTTGTCCTCCATCTTCTTCCTGAAGCTGTCCTTGCCTTCTCTGATCTTCCTCCTCAGCTCCCTCTGTACAGACTTCAGCATCTCCCTGTTCCCCAACCTGAAGATCCTCTTCTTCTCTCTCAGAAGTGTTTTTACTGTATCTCAGGGTTGATCCAGGGTTTGTTGTTCGAGCAACGCCGTATGGTCTTGGTGGGTACAGTGTCGTCCACACAGAAACCGATGTAGTCCGTGATGGTGTGAATGAGGCCATCGATGTCCTCACCATGTGGATCGCAGAGCTGCTCCCAGGCAGTGATTTCAAAACAGTCTTTTAGCACGTCCATTGCCTCCTCAGACCATAACTTCACCGTGCGCATGACCCGAGGTTGTCTGTGTACTAAGGGTTTGTACACCGGCAGAAGATGAACCAAGTTGTGATCCGATCTCCCGAGTGGGGGGAGTGGTGATGAGGTGTACGCCTCCTTAGTATTTGCATAGAATAAGTCCAGTGTTTTATTGTCTCTAGTGTGGCATGTGACATACTGGGTGAACGTGGGTAGAATGGGGGACAGTGAAATATGGTTGAAATCACCTGAGATGAGGAGAAGAGCATCTGGGTGTTCTGTCAGCAGCCTGACAGTTACTGAGTGGATTACGTCATGCGCTGTCCCAGCGTTCGCCGTCGGATTTGTATAAATAATAATGCAGATCACATGTGAGTATTCCCTCGGGAGATATGTAGGCCGCATGCTAACAGCTAGCAACTCAATGTCTTTGCTACAGTGCTGTTCCTTAACCGTGATATGTCCCGGTCTGCACCAGTTGTTATTGACATACATTATCACTCCTCCGCCCCTTGTCTTCCCACTGTCTTGTGTCCAGTCTGCCCGTATTGCGTGGAAACCCACCAGTTCGATGTTAGCATCTGTTGCTAGTTCTGTTAGCCACGTCTCAGTATACAGTATCAAACTACTCTCCCTGAAGACACTCTCGTAGCGGGAGATAGCCGCTAGCTCATCAGTCTTACTGAGTAGCGATCGAAATACATGAACAGGAGTACACTGAGGGAGGAACTGGGGAAAGCTAATAATACAAAATACTAAAATTAAAACAGGAAGGTCAACAAACGAGGATAACTATAAACAGGAGGATAAATACAAGATAATACAGAAATACATAAAACCCAAACCAGGATAAAATAACAAGAAACTAAGACAAAAACAAAAGGACAACTCCAATAACAAAATACCACAACCCATACAGAAATACAAAATAACCCTGAAAAGAAGAAAACACAAAACATAATTAGAAGCAATTAAGCGTGCGCCCGGTGCTCCCCCCGTCCTCTGCTTCATGACATGTTTTCAGCCTGATATTAATCCCTCCAGGATTTTGCAGTGTTGTGATCTAATTATGTATTTTAAATGTGCTGGTCCAGAGGTGTTAAGCATGTGACCCCCAGGCCAAAAACGGCCCACCAGGGGGTCCAAGTTTTTCTCAGAATTTACAGCTTTCTAGCAAATTTCTGACTTTTTCTAGTGATTAGAATTGTTCATGTAAATTTGAGACATTTTTCTCCTAAAGATGGGACTTTTTTCCTCAACAGTTTTCTTTTTCTTCTTTTTTTTTTTTCTGGTGAAAACAGTGTAGATTTAGATTAAATCCATCAGCAAGTACTAATGACCTCACGCAGCCCTGAACGGGTGTCCCAGTTCATAGGAATAATTTTCAACATCTATCAAGGGTCAAGGGGTAGGAGTAGGCAAAGGGGGCAGGGGTAAGGATACAAATGAGAATTGGGATGGACCCCAAATCTACCTGTACTTTAATCTCATATTGCAAATATTTTTCTAGACTGTTTTACAGCATTTACTGCTGTTAATAAAAAAAATCAACAGGGGTTCTCTTGCTATTTTTTATGTATGTATAAGGGTCATTTAAATTTAAAATGATTGTAAATTTAGTTCAAGTAAATTTTTGCATGCCATAGTCAAATTTGATCATATTAAACATAATTTTTCAACCATAAAATTGTTGCTAGTGAAAAGATTGAGTGGCTAGTAACTTTGGAAAGTCACTAGCCACAGTGGCCGGTGAGCAAAAAAAGTTAATGTCAAGCCCTGGTTCCAAAATAAAGGGACATTTAAAGGACTGTTGTTCTACTCTCGAAATCTGTCTACAAGGCTGAACAAATTCTAAATATTATCAATGGCCCCTGTCAACTCTTTAGAGAGACTGTGGCTTATAAGTAGTTGAGGAGCCAGATTTGGTAAAGCTGTCAACATTGGTAAACCTGGAAGGTCATACTATACAAAATGTGGAAGAATTCATTTATCTGGGACTGTCACTGTCACAAGCTGAGCTCTGGTAGTTCTGCCAGACTCAGTCATGTGGCTTTTTCTTTGTATTTATATATATTTGTTGTATTTTGTGCTTTTGACTTTTTGTACTGCTTTCTACTTTTCTGTTTAGCCTTCAGTTTTGTTTCATTTCAATTTGTAATTATTTATTAGTCTGCATTGGATTATGTTTATTCGTATACTGTGGTGTCCTTCTCTGGGCTGACAGCTGTCAGGCAGCATTTCCGGTTTTGTGCTCTGCATGGGCATTGCCCTGTCAGCTGTCAAGCACAGCCGCTCTCCCCTCATCTCTTTCAGCTCATCCCAATCACCATTCATTGTTCCCTTTTGCCCGCTCATGTGAATCCACACCTGTCATCACTTATGTTGTTTAGTCCATTTCTATTTAAGGACTGCCTTTTCTTTTCGTGACTGCTGCTGTCTTGTTGATTATTCTCCCTCGTCTCCGCCAGATCCCTGCCTCGCTCTGGCGTGCAACTCTTGTAAGTTTTTCTCCCTCGTTGTATTTTGTATTTTTCAGTACTTGTTGAACTTTGTTACTTCTGTAATAAACTACCCAAACTCACAGTTGGCACGTGGGCCTCAGTTCAGAATCAGAATCAGAATCAGAATCAGGTTTATTGCCATTGTTCATGTAGTACACAAACTAGGAATTTGTCTCGGTACAATGCTGCAACATTAAACATGATAAGATAAGAGAAATAAACTATACATGTAATAAAGTGTAGGATAAGATTAAGTGATACTGGTCAACAGTTAAAATATATATTAGCCAGCAGCAGATACTGTGGAGAACTATATAGTGCAGTCGGTAATGCAGGAAGAAAACAGTGATGATTGACATGAGTCTGGTTGAGCTGCTGTACATGGTGCACGAGAGTCACTTAGTGTTCAGCAGTCTAATGGCAGAGGGGAAGAAGCTGTTCATGTGACGGGAGGTTTTAGTCTGGATGGACTGTCATTTTCTCTGCCCCGAAGGGGCATTCATGACAGAAGACAGTGGCCAGTAGAGACCCAGCCGCTATGAGTTTGCAGATTTTTGTTTGTTTTCTCTTTTTTTACTCACCTGTTTTGTGGAGCTCAACATGGACCTTGCAGGTGGATGAAGCTACCCGAGGGCATCTGGGGTGGGATTGTTGTCAAGCCTTAATGGAGATTGATGGGTTAATCTCTGTGGCACGCAGTGGCTTTGCCCCAAAGGACACTTTATGGTATCTGGGCCTCACGGAGGCAGCTGCTTGCCAGTGCCCTCAGCTCTTGGAGCACGCTGAGGGAGTGGAGAGAATATCTCTGGTGGCAGTGCTACAGTGTGAAAACAGCGAGATAGTGAGGAATTCCCTGGGGAAGCCTGGGCTTGCGCCGAAGGAGAGGTGCTCCCAGGTCCCTGTTGTTTTGGGTCCTCACCAGTATCCAGTGCCTGTTCCTGCTCCACTAGCTTCATCAGCTCCACAACACTGGCGTCATCCACCCCTGGA
Source organism: Pholidichthys leucotaenia (assembly GCA_020510985.1). Classification (NCBI taxonomy): domain Eukaryota; kingdom Metazoa; phylum Chordata; class Actinopteri; order Cichliformes; family Pholidichthyidae; genus Pholidichthys; species Pholidichthys leucotaenia. The sequence goes on from CM035841.1 coordinate 395,614,068, forward strand.
CCGGCGGAGGAATACTCCCGCCTCTCAGGCAGCAAGCTCCCCTTCGCTGAGGCAGAAGCCTCCCTCAGCAGTGCACACTCACTCCTCTTCGTCTCCGGCTGAATCATTAGCTCCTCCCCTATGCGCAGCTGCTGTTTCCTGCTTCTCCTTGGCGGCCTCATCTGCTGCCGAGAGGTCACCATTTTTTTCCCTGGCTCTGCCCGCCTCCATACCCACTGGGACTGCCCCTCCATGAGCCTCTGAGGGGCCAAAATCCACTGTAGTCACGGAGAGGGCAGACACCATACCAGCTGCAGCAGAAAACACCACAACCCGGGAATACAAGCAAGTGTCATTTCATTCCCCTTCATTTTATAATGATATGCCTTGTCTGATTCCCGGTAGTGTGGCTCAGGGTATGAAGTCCCCTGAGCTCTCACCACCTGCTGCAGCTACTAATTTCTCCCCTGCCCTCTCTGTGTCTCCTCCTGCTGTTCCTCAGTGTCCGCCAGCCCCAGAACAGAGCCATTGCACGTTGGAGGAGCCTGCGGTGTTAGAAGATCTGAGTACAGCCACGCTACGGATGGAGGGAGAGCGTCTTCTGCAACTCAAAGCCTGCGCTGACAACAAAGCGTCCCCTGACTTTTTTTACACAGAGTCCAGTGCCAAAGGTGAGCCGAACCTCAGCTGCCACACCGGACGAGTCTCTTGCATGGGTCACTTTGCCTGGGAGCCTTAAGACTGTACCAACCACCATGCCTGCTGCAGGAGTTGCTGCAGCAGAGTCGAAGTTGGACCTCCAGAAGGCCGAGCCCGGAGTACCATTGATGGAGTCCTGGATGCCGGTGGAGCTCGAGGTCAGGCAAGTGCTCTCCTTTGTTTTTCCTCATATCTGTTTTGGAGAGATCTTGTCTGGCTCTTGGTGAGGAGAGCTGGGTGCAGCCATCAGCTGCACCTAAGCTCACCTTGCCGGGCTCTGCCGCTGCCGGTGACCCTGACCCTGACCCTCTGCCTGTTTTCTCTTAGCCATCTCCCAGGGTCGCCGAGGAAACTCCACCTGTGTCAGATGTCTCCGTTGGTCCAGGCTCACCGCCCAAGATTGTCATGGGGCCAGCTCTTCCCGCTGAGGTCGTCACAGGTACTCTGTCCCAGCCTGGTACCTCCGATGGTGCAGCTTCAGCCCAGTCTGGGTTCTCCATGGGTGCGGCTCCTCTTTTGTCTGGGTCTCCGTGGGTGCTGTGTCCCAGTCGGGGACCGTCGTGGGTGCTGCATCCAAGCCTTAATCTAACTTGGGTGCTGCGCTCCAGTGGGAGCCCAATATGGGTATTACACCCCAACCCAGGGGCCACCAAGGGTGCAGCTCTGCTCCAGCCTGGAGCCACCGAGGGTGCAGCTCCGCTCCAACCCGGAACCACCGAGAGTGCAGCTCCGCTCCAACCGGGAGCCACCGAGGGCATCGTGGTTCCTCCTCCACTGCCAGATGCCATCATGATTCCTCCTCCTCTGACAGACGCCGACGTGGTTCCTTCTCCACTGCCTGACGTCATCGTGGTTCCCTCAACCCCCCTCTCCTGCTCCCTGTTTGCCCTTTCCGTCGAGCGGCCACCTCCTGGGCCACCTCTTCTGTTTGGGTGGCTGATGAACTCTGGCAGGCCACCCGACAGACTGCGCTGCAGAGTTGGGAGGCCCATGTTCCCTGGGAGGCCACCTGACTCGTACTGTCAAACTATCTGGCGGGCCTGGGACTCTGGTTGCCCACCTGAACTGCTCCGCTCCTCGGTCCAGGAGCTTAGTTGAAGGTGTGATTGGACCTGGGTCCTGAGCGGGGTTTTGTTTTGTTCCCTCCTAGCCTGTCCCCTCTACCATCCACCCTGGGTGGGTTATTGTTGTGCCCTAGTTTTTTTTTTGTTTGTTTGTTTGTTTTTGGGGGGGCAGGTTTTTTTCTTTTCTTTTGGTGTTACCCTGGGGTGTCTGGGGTCCACCCCTTGAGAGTAGGGCTCTGTCACAAGCTGAGCTCTGGTAGTTCTGCCAGACTCAGTCTTGTGGCTTTTTCTTTGTATTTGTCACGCCGCGCCATTCATCAGCGGCGCCACCTGCTCACGCACCTGCTACTCGTCAGCGGCGAAGGATAAAAGCCGCCTCGCCCTGAGCGTCGGCCTGAAGCCGTAGACTTCATTTCCTTGTATGGACTTCTACCACATTCTCTTCAGCATCCTCATCTCCGGTAAGAAGTTCACTTACCTCATCTCTCCAGTCTGCTCCCCTGTGCACAGGTGGATTCCTCGGCGGCGGACAATCCCGTCCCTCGTCTCTCCTCGCTGCTGCACCGAGCCCTGCAGGTGGCTGTCTCCCGGGCTTCCATCCTTGAAGCGCCAGTCATCTGCCCAAACAAGTAAGCTTCTCTCCCTCGCCTATTCTCCTCCCGTGTTGGTGTGTGCTCATCACCCTGTGTCTGATTTCTCCCATAGGGTTGCCGGCTGAACGGTCTCCTGCCTCTGGGTCCGAAGCAGATGCCACCACCAACACATTAACATTCCGCAGACACGCACCCAAACATCCCTGTTGTTAATAAACAGTTTGAACTACTCTGAGCCTGTGTGTGTGCGTCTCCTGAGCCGAACGTTATGTCAGTACGGCTTCAGCAGAGCGGCTCGGCGGACGGCGGGCTCGCACACCGGTTTACCATCCTCGAGGCTCGGGTGGATCAGATTGTTTATCAGCAACAGGTGGTTCTTCATCAATTATTAGAGCTGACTAACCGATTGAACCGCTTGGACCCCCAACAGCCGTTCCTCCCGACTCACCAGGGTGGCGCGGCTCCTGCTGTTCCAGCGGCCGTCCAGCCGGCTCCAGTGGCACCGGTTCGGCTCACGCCGATTCCGACCCCCGCCCGCTTTAGCGGTAAGCTCAGCGGAGCGCGGGGGTTTATTATGCAGTGTGAGTCCATGTTCCACCGTGTGCCCGGAGATTTTCCCTCGGATCACAGCCGAATTGGTTACATAGGGAATCTTCTGGAGGGGCGTGCGTTAACCTGGACCTACGCCGTAATGGCGAGGCCCAGTTATGCCACCCTCACCTATGACCAATTCGTGAGGCGCTTTCTGGAGGTCTTTGACCACTCACAAACCGAAACGGTCCAGGTCGATCGGCTTCTCGCTCTCCAGCAGGGAAGCCGGTCGGCAGCGGACCACTCGGTCGACTTCCGGGTAGCGGCGGAGGAATTGGGCTGGGAGGAACGCTCCCTCTGTGGCCTGTTCCTCCGCAGCCTCAATAGTGATCTGAGGGATGAACTGGCTGGTCGGGATATCCCTGGGACGCTAGCGGAGCTGACATCCTTGGCGATAAGTTTGGATAACAGGCTGCGCGAGCGCTCCTCGGGGCGGAGGTCTTCTTCTTCTCGCCCTCGTGGAGCCTCGCCGCACCTGTTCCAAGCTCGCCCCCTGGCGGCGCCGCCAGCATCGCGCCCCGAGGAGTCGGAGCCGATGGTGACGGGCTGGACTAAACTTTCCCCTGTGGAGAAACAACGCCGCCGTGAGTTGGGCCTCTGCATGTATTGCGGAGGCGACCAACACACCGTGGAGCGTTGTCCACGGAAAGCCAGTCGGTGGGGTCCGCGAGTCACTGTTGGAAGCCTCGCGGATGTCAATCGGTTAGGATCACCTTCTCAATTGAAGCTGCCCATCCGTTTCTGCCATAACCCTACTGGGCACCTCACCCACGCACTGGTGGATTCGGGCGCAGAAGGCAGCTTCATTTCACAAAGCCTGGCAACCCGATTGGGCATCCGCTGCCAGGCACTCAACACTCCCATCTCCCTAATCCACCTCTCCCGTGCCACCCTCGGGAGAGTGACACATCAAACTGTTCCCCTACCGGTCATCATCTCGGGAAACCACCGGGAGGAAATGACCTTTTACGTCCTTCCCAACTCTGTGTCGCCCGTCATCCTGGGGTATCCCTGGCTCCGCCTTCACAATCCGGTCCTGGATTGGAAATCAGCTGGGATCTCGGCATGGAGTACGTTCTGTATGGGCACCTGCCTTCAGTCCGCTGCCTGCTCTCCGTCCGCTCCTCCCCCTGCTACGGACGCTGCACCCCCGGACCTGTCTCTGGTGCCCCCAGAATTTCACGACCTGGGTATAGTGTTCAGCAAAGCGAAAGCTATGTCTCTTCCCCCTCATCGGCCCTATGACTGCGCCATCAACCTCCGCCAGGGGGCTCCCTTACCCTCTGGTCGCCTTTACAGCCTGTCTGCGCCGGAGAAGGAGACGATGAACGCCTACCTGAAGGAATCATTGAGTGCTGGGATTATCCGCCCATCATCGTCACCCGTGGGGGCAGGGTTCTTCTTCGTGGGGAAAAAGGATGGGTCCCTCCGCCCTTGTATCGACTACCGGGCCCTCAACAATATCACGGAGAGGGACCGTTACACCCTGCCTCTCATGGACACTGCCTTCCACTCCCTCCAGGGGGCGACCTGGTTCACCAAGCTGGACCTACGCAGCGCTTACCACCTCGTCCGGATCCGGGAGGGAGATGAGTGGAAAACGGCCTTCCGTACCCCGAACGGCCACTTTGAATATCTGGTGATGCCGTTCGGGTTGACCAACGCTCCTGCAGTCTTCCAGCGCCTCATTAATGACGTCCTCCGGGACTTCATTGGCCTTTTCGTGTTCGTCTACCTGGACGATATTCTCATCTTCTCCAAGTCCAGGGATGAGCACCAGGTCCACGTGAGGCGGGTCCTCCAAAGGCTGCTGGAGAATCGTCTGTACGTTAAGGCGGAAAAGTGTGAATTTTACGCCAGGAGCACATCCTTCCTGGGGTTCATCATCGCCGACGATAAGGTGCTCCCCGACCCAGAGAAGGTAAAGGCGGTGGTGGAATGGCCCACACCTGCATCTCGGAAACAGGTGCAGCAATTTGTTGGCTTCGCCAATTTCTACCGCCGCTTTGTCCCCAACTTCAGTGCCATCGTGGGACCACTGACCCGCCTCACGTCCCCGAAGGTCCCGTTCCGGTGGACCGAAGAGGTCGCTGCCGCCTTTGAGGCACTGAAGGCGGAATTCTCCTCCTCCCGGGTCCTTCGCCAGGTCGACCCCGCGCTGCAGTGCATTGTAGAGGTAGACGCCTCGGACACGGGAGTGGGAGCAGTGCTGTCCCAGCGGTCACCGGACGATGGCGCCAAGCGACCGTGCGCTTTCTTCTCCCGGCGCTTGTCCCCGGCGGAGAGAAACTACGATGTGGGGGACAGAGAGCTCTTGGCCATCAAGCTCGCCCTGCAGGAGTGGCGCCACTGGTTGGAGGGGGCAAGCCTGCCGTTTGTGGTCCTCACGGACCACAGGAACCTGGAATACTTACGGTCTGCCAAGCGCCTGAACGCCCGCCAGGCGCGCTGGTCTCTGTTCTTCGCCAGGTTCCAATTTTCCATCACCTTCAGGCCTGGCTCTAAGAACGTCCTGCCTGACGCCCTCTCCAGGCAGTTCGCCCCCGTGGAGTCGGAGGAGGCGCCCCACTCCATCCTGCCCAGGTCGTGCGTCGTGGGAGCCATCTCGTGGGACATTGAGAGCAAGATCCGGAAGGCACAGGAGGTGGAACCTGACCCTGGCGGCGGACCGGAGGGGAGGCTGTTCGTGCCATCCGCGGTCCGAGGAGAGGTCATCCACTGGCTCCACACCTCCAAGCTCACCTGTCACCCTGGCACCTCCCGGATGATAGATCTCCTCCAACGGTCCTTTTGGTGGCCAGGCCTGCGGAGGGATGCAGCCCGCTACGCCCGGGCTTGCCCAATCTGTGCCACCTGCAAGTCGGGAAATGCCCCTCCAGCGGGTCTGCTCCAGCCCCTGCCCGTCCCTGGCAGGCCCTGGTCGCACATCGCTCTGGATTTCGTCACCGGACTCCCCATCTCCAACTCCTATGACACCATCCTGACCATCGTGGACCGCTTCTCCAAGGCCGTGCACTTCGTCCCCCTGCGAGGCCTCCCTACTGCCCTGGAGACGGCGGACCTCCTCGTCCAACACGTGGTCAGGCTGCATGGGATTCCGGTGGACGTGGTCTCGGACCGGGGCCCCCAGTTTTCATCTGAGGTTTGGAGGTCTTTCTGCAACGCCATCGGAGCCAAGGTGAGCCTCTCCTCCGGCCATCACCCCCAATCCAACGGGCAGTGTGAGAGGACCAACCAGGAGCTGGAGGCTGCGCTCCGCTGTGTGTCCAGATCCAAACCCGCGTCCTGGAGCAACCATCTTGCCTGGGTTGAATATGCCCACAACACCGCTCGCTCTTCTGCTACAGGGATGTCCCCCTTCAAAGCGTCCCTGGGTTACGACCCCCCGCTGTTTCCGGAGCAGGAGAGTGAGGTAACTGTCCCGTCAGTTAGGGCCCATCTCAGGCAGTTCCGCTCCACCTGGGCTGCCGCGCGCCATGCGCTATTGCGCACAGCGGAGCGCAACAGGACTGTGGCGGACCGGCGTAGGAGACCTGCCCCGGCGTACAGAGTTGGGCAGCTTGTTTACATTTCCACCCAGGACGTCACCCTAAAAGGCGAGAGGAGAAAGCTGGCACAGCGCTTCATGGGTCCCTACCCCATCACCCGGATCATCAACCCGGTGGCTGTGCGCGTGGCTATTCCCCCCTCCCTCCGCATTCATCCTACTTTCCACGTGTCGAAGGTGAAACTGGCGGTTACTGACCCCCTTTGCCCTCCTCCTGCAGCGCAACCCGCGCCCCGGATGATTGGTGGCCATCCGGCCTGGTCCGCCTCCTCCATCCTGGACTCCCGGCGCCGGGGTCGTGGGTTGCAATACTTGGTGGACTGGGAGGGCTATGGGCCCGAGCATCGACAGTGGGTGCCCCCGTCGTTTGTGTTGGACCCATCGCTCATCGCGGACTTCCACCGAGCGCACCCGGATAAGCCATCGCCAGGAGGCGCTGCTAGAGGGGGGAGTACTGTCACGCCGCGCCATTCATCAGTGGCGCCACCTGCTCACGCACCTGCTACTCGTCAGCGGCGAAGGATAAAAGCCGCCTCGCCCTGAGCGTCGGCCTGAAGCCATAGACTTCATTTCCTTGTATGGACTTCTACCACATTCTCTTCAGCATCCTCATCTCCGGTAAGAAGTTCACTTACCTCATCTCTCCAGTCTGCTCCCCTGTGCACAGGTGGATTCCTCGGCGGCGGACAATCCCGTCCCTCGTCTCTCCTCGCTGCTGCACCGAGCCCTGCAGGTGGCTGTCTCCCGGGCTTCCATCCTTGAAGCGCCAGTCATCTGCCCAAACAAGTAAGCTTCTCTCCCTCGCCTATTCTCCTCCCGTGTTGGTGTGTGCTCATCACCCTGTGTCTGATTTCTCCCATAGGGTTGCCGGCTGAACGGTCTCCTGCCTCTGGGTCCGAAGCAGACGCCACCACCAACACATTAACATTCCGCAGACACGCACCCAAACATCCCTGTTGTTAATAAACAGTTTGAACTACTCTGAGCCTGTGTGTGTGCGTCTCCTGAGCCGAACGTTATGTCAGTATTTATATACATTTGTTGTATTTTGTGCTTTTGAGTTTTTGTACTATTTTCTATTTTTCTGTTTAGGCTTCAGCTTTGTTTCATTTCAATTTGTAATTATTAGTCTGCATTGGATTATGTTCTTATACTGTGGTGTACTTCTCTGGGCTGACAGCTGTCAGGCAGCATTTCCGGTTTTGTGCTCTGCATGGGTGTTGCCCTGTCAGCTGTCAAGCCCAGCCACTCCCCCCTCATCTCTTTCAGCTGATCCCAATCACCATTCATTGAACCCACACCTGTCATCACTTATGTTGTTTAGTCCATTCCTATTTAAGGACTGCCTTTTCTTTTTGTGACTGCTGCTGTCTTGTTGATAATTCTCCTTCGTCTCCGCCAGAGCTCTTCCTTGCTCTGGCATGTAACTCTTGTAAGTTTTTTCTCCCTTGTTGTATTTTGTATTTTTGACCACTTGTTGAACTTTATGTTCTTTCTGTAATAAATTGCCCAAACTCACGGTTGGCATGTGGGTCTCAGTTCTCTGCCCCAAAGGGGCATTCATGACAGGGACAAGAACTAATTTACTAAGACAGCAGATGTTTCACTGAAAAGTAGCACAATGGTGAATTTTAATGAGCTGGGTAATGTACTATAGGTTTACAAGGTCAACATGGACACCTGGAATACGATTGTGGAGGTATATGTAAGCTCATGAATAATATATGGTACCTGAGCATGGTTTCCCAGGGAATAGTAAATAATCAAGGTTGAAGTGTTGGACTCAGTGTCTGTATAGTTAAGTTGTTATAATATGGTTAAGAACTAGTGATTCCAAAAGCAAACTGACAAAGACCTATTCATTCAAATGATTCCATGCAAAACACTGGAGGACTGTAGGAACGATTAGAGATGTGGTAAAGATTTGTTGTCTTTAATGTAATGTACTTTATTTATATAGCCCTTTAAAACAACCCGTAGGTGACCAAAGTGCTTTTCAGAAAATTAAACAGCATTAAAAACACACACAGCATTAAAAACAAATAACATAAAGAAATAAGAATAAATACCTAAAAATGAGAATAAAACAAAAACAAATCATCATCATCATCACCATAGCAGTCTGTCAGGGGTGACAATGACTGTTTCATTTAGGTCTGATCAGATTCCTCCACGCAGCCCTGTAATTCACCTTCCGCTGCCAGGAACTTCTGACCTTGTTAACCCGGGCGACGTCCGAGCCGGTATGAATTGCTCTCTGACTGACTATTTCATGAAACTGCTTGCAAAGTATTTGAGTACCGCTAGCTTTTTCTGGACTAGCGACACATTCTTGGCAGATAGAGGTATTATCAGTGGCAAGGACAGGCCAAGACAAACTGACTCCACTATATGTTGCAGTGACTGACCAGATGATAGGTTTGTTTACCTCTGCTCTTTGTGTAGTGCATGTCACAATTCAGAGGGAGAAAAACAAAAACAAATACCAAGACAAATATCACCACTACTGGATATTAAAAGCCATCCTAAACAAATATGTTTTAAGTTCTGATTTAAAAAGGGCCAGGTCAGAGATAGCACGTAGGTCGGGGGGAGATTATTCCAGAGCCTGGTGGTGACAACAGAAAAGGCTCGGTCACCCCAAAGTTTATACCTTGACCTAGGCACATCCAGCAAAAGCTGATTGGATGACCTCAAAGCCCTGCCTTGGTCACCAACAGTCAAAATCTCAGACGTATAAACCGGAGCAAGGCCATTAAGAGCTTTATAAACAAAAAGCAAAAGTTTAAAATTAATTCTAAAATGGACTGGAAGCCAATGAAGTGAAAAAAGGATCGGAGTAATGCGCTCTCGTCTAGGTGTGTTGGTGAAAAGACGGGCCGCTGCATTTTGCACAAGTTGAAGGCAGCTGAGAGAAGACTGAGAAATGCCAACATAAAGTACATTGCAGTAATCAAGTCGAGACGTGATTAAAGCATGGATGGCTATCTCAAGATTATGACGGCTCAGGAAAGGTCTGGCTTTGGATAACAGACGTAAATTAATGTTACTGGATCACCCATGTATGCAGGGAGGAGAACACTTGGCTTACTAGGGTTCTCAACAAAACTGTACTATAGATTGGATCAAAACTGAGGATCCAGATCAGGCAAAGCAGGATAAGTTGGAGTGCAACAAGCTGATGGCTCAGAGTTTCATTCTGCCTCAGGTATGACAAGCAGAGAACAAAGCTGTACTGTACTGTTGGCACAGACTGATAGTAAGGAGTTACAATAGTCTAGCCTAGAAGTGATTACAAATAATGAACATAATGCATTGGTATAAGCATTAAACAAATAGCACTGGTGTTTCTAATCTTGATGATATTCTACAGGTGGCTTTCTGTTTGATGTGTGGTTGAGCACTCGTCACAGAAGTGCTACACATAAAATAGAGTATCTGGTCAGTATTAGACATAAGTCAATATTCACATTAGTTGTTAAACCACAAATTATGTCATTACTTTGGTTAGATAAGTTCCTCTGATCAACAGGGAAGACAGATCAAAGCCTTCTTATAAACTCACGGAACAATCAGCTTATCTCGGGTTCATGCAGGAGAGGACATAAAAGGCTGCAAACAGAACATCAGACTGCACCTATGAACGAAACTTGCTAATAGAGTGTTAACAAAGAGAGAAACACATAACATAACACAGGCAGGTTCGAGTAGTTAAGACTTGTAGTATCAGTTTTTCTGAATGATTCAACTTCCTTTGACTGTTGACAAATATTTTTGTAAGGCATTCTTTTGGCTTAATTTAACTTGCTGTGGCTTTTGCCGTAACTTAAAATCTTACGTCCTGATGAGAACAAGGGTTGTACTGATATATAATGGTGTGAGAAAGTGTTTGCCCCTTCCTGATTTTTCATTCTTTTGTATGTTTGTCACACTTAAATGTTTCAGATCATCAAACAAATATAAATATTAGACAAAGATAGCACAAGTAAACACAAAATGCAGTGTTTAAATAAAGGTGTTTTTTTTATTAAAGAAAAATAAAATCCAAACCTACATGGCCCTTGCTGAAAAAGTGATTGCCCCTAAAACTAATAACTGGTTGGGCCACCCTTAGCAGCAACAACTGCAATCAAGCATTTGCGATAACTGGCAGTGAGTCTTTTACAGCACTGTGGAGGAATTTTGGCCCACTCATCTTTGCAGAATTGTTGTAATTCAGCCACATTGGAGGGTTTTGGAATGTGAACCGCCTTTTAAAGGTCATGCCACAGCATCTCAATCAGAATCAAATCAGGACTTTTACTAGGCCACTCCAAAGTATTCATTTTGTTTTTCTTAAGCCATTTCAAAGGTGGACTTGCTGGTGTGTTCTGGATCATTGTCACTGTCATTGCCACTGTCACGGACAGATGACTGGACATTCTCCACCCATCCATCCATCCATCTTCTACCGCTTTTCCGGAGGTCCGGGTCGCGGAGGCAGCAGTTCAAGCAGAGAAGCCCAGACTTCCCTCTCCCCAGCCACCTGCTCCAGCTCTCCAGGGAGGATACCAAGGCGTTCCCAGACCAGCTGGGAGACATAGTCTCTCCACCGAGTCCTGGGTCTGCCCCGGGGTCTCCTCCCAGTGGGACGTGCCTGAAACACCTCAAGTGGGAGGCGTCCAGGAGGCATCCTAATCAGATGCCCATACCACCTCAACTGACTCCTTTCAACGTGGAGGAGCAGCGGTTCTACTCTGAGCCTCTCCCGGATGACTGAGCTCCTCACCCTATTTCTGAGGGTGAGTCCAGCAATCCTACGGAGAAAGCTCATTTCAGCCGCTTGTATCCACGATCTTGTTCTTTCGGTCATTACCCAAAGCTTGTGACCATAGGTGAGAGTAGGAATGTAGATTGACTGGTAAATCGACAGCTTTGCTTTAGAACTAAGCAACTGGACATTCTCCTTCAGGATTTTTTGGTAGAATTCATGGTTCCATTTACCACAGCAAGTCTTCCACGTCCTGCAGCAGTAAAACAGCCCCGCACCATCACACTGCCACCACTACCCCAGCCACTGGGGGCGGCAGTGGCTCAGGAGGTAGAGCAGGTCGTCCAATAACCATATGGTTGGCGGTTCGAATCCCGCTCTCCCTAGTATCCTGCCGTTGTGTCCCTGGGCAAGACACTTCACCCCCAATTGCTCCTGGTGGGTCTGGAAGTGCCATGTTAGGCAGCATGCTGCCATCAGTGTGTGAATGTGTGCATGAATGGGTGGATGGCAGGATCTGTAAAGCGCTTTGGTCATCAAGAGATGAGAATAAAAGCACTATATAAGTGAACACCATTTACCATATTTTACTGTTAGTATGATGTTCCTTTTCTGAAATGCTGTGTTACTTTTACGCCAGATGTAATGTGACAAACACCTTCCAAAAAGTTCAACTTTCATCTCATCTGTCCACAGAGTATTTTCCCAAAAGTCTTGAGGATCATCAAGATGTTTTCTGGCAAAACTGAGACAAGCCTTTTTGTTTTTTATGCTCAGCAGTGGTTTTTCGTCTTGGAACTCTGCCATGCAGGCCATTTTTGCCCATTCTCTTTCTTATGGTGGAGTCATGAACACTGACCTTAACTGAGGCAAGTGAGCCCCGCAGTTCTTTGAATGTTGTTGTGGGGTCTTTTGTGACCTCTTGGATGAGTCATGGCTGCACTCTTGGGGTAATTTTGGTTGGCCAGGCACTCCTGGGAAGGTTCACCACTGTTCCATATTTTCGCCATTTGTGGATAATGGCTCTCACTGTTGTTCGCTGGAGTCCCAAAGCTTTAGAAATGGTTTTATAACCTTTTTCCAGACTGATAGATCTCAATTACTTTGTTTCTCATTTGTTCCTGAATTTCTTTGGATCACAGCATGATGTCTAGCTTTTGAGGATCTTTTGGTCTACTTCACTTTGTCAGGCAGGTCCTATTTAAGCGATTTCTTGATTGAGAACAGGTGTGGCAGTAATCAGATTTGGGTGTGGCTAGAGAAATTGAATTCAGCTTTCCAAAGGAACCACAGTTAATTTATGTTTAATCACTTTTTCACACAGGGCCATGTAGGTTTGGATTTTTTTTACCCTTAATAATAAACACCTTCATTTAAAAACTGCATTTTGTGTTTACTTGTTATCTTTGTCTAATATTTAAATTTGTTTGATCTGAAACATTTAAATGTTACAAGCATACAAAAAAATGAGAAATCAGGAAGGGGGGAAACACTTTTTCACACCACTGTATCTAAGTGTAATGTTATATTCTTAAATAGGTGACTTTACAATGCATCTCTGTGAGAAAAAAAAAGCAACAAGAATAATAGGAGCATTATATTCTTTGACTACTGAAGGTAGATACTGAAGGTACTGAAGGTAGATGAGTCTAAATACCTGGGGTCAACCATCCAAAGCAATGGAAAATGCACAAGAGAGGTGATGAAGAGAGTGTATGCAGAGTCGAGTGGTTGGAGATGAGTGTCAGGGATGATTTGCGACAGAAGGATTGCAGCTAGGAGTGACTAGGAGGGACAGGATTAGAAATGAATATGTCAGAGGGACATCTAGATTTTTTTTTTTTTTTTTTACATCAGACCCAAGATGGCAGTGAGTCTTTTACAGTGCTGTGGATTGGATCATCGTCACTGTCATTGCCACTGTCACGGACAGATGGCCGGACATTGTCCTTCAGGAGTTTTTGGTAGACAGCAGAATTCATGGTTCCATTTACCACAGCAAGTCTCCCAGGTCCTGAAGCGGCAAAACAGCCCCAGACCATCACACTACCACCACCATATTTTACTGTTGGTATGATGTTCCTTTTCTGAAATGATGTGTTATTTTTAAGCCGGATGTAATGGGAAACACAGCTTCTAAAAAGTTCAGCTTTTGTCTCATCAATCCACAGAGTATTTTCTCAAAAGTTTTGGGGATCATCAAGATGTTTTCTGGCCAAACTGAGACAAGCCTTTATGTTCTTTTTGCTCAGCAGTGGTTTTGGTCTTGGAACTCTGCCATGCAGGCCATTTTTGCCCAGTCTCTTTCTTATGGTGGAGTTATGAACACTGACCTTAACTGAAGGAAGTGAGGCCTGCAGTTCTTTGGATGTTGTTGTGGGGTCTTGGATGAGTCTTCGCTGCGGTCTTGGGGTAATTTTGGTCGGCCGGCCACTCCTGGAAAGGTTCACTACTGTTCCATGTTTTCGCCATTTGAGGATAATGGCTCCCACTGTGGTTCACTGGAGTCCCAAAGCTTTAGAAATGTCATTATAACCTTTTCCAGACTGAACTGGTGGACCACTCCCAGTTACACGGGGTGAGACTGGACATCCTGGCAGATAAGCACATCTATCGCACGGTCTGTGGTGGACTGTTGCCAGTCGGTGCATCGTGACATGCAGTACACAAAGAGCAGAGATAAGCAAACCTATCATCTGGTCAGTCACTGCAACAGATACTGGAGTCAGTTTGTCTTGGCCTGTCCTTGCCATTGATAATACCTCTATCTGCCAAGAATGTGCCACTAGTCCAGCAAAAGCTAGCGGTACTCAAATACTTTGCAATCAGTTTCATGAAGTGGTCAGTCAGAAAGCAACTTATATCAGTTCGGATGTTGCCTGGGTTAACAAGGTCAGGAGTTCCTGGCAACGGAAGGTGAAGGACAGAGCTGCGTGGAGGAATCTGATCAGACCGAATTGAAACAGTCACTGTCGCCCCTGACAAACTGCTATGATGATGATGATGATGATATCTCAGTTACTGTGTTTCCAATTTGTTCCTGAATTTCTTTGGATCGCAGTATGATGTCTAGCTTTTGAGGATCGTTTGGTCTACTTCACTTTGTCAGGCAGATCCTATTTAAGTGATTTCTTGCCTGAGAACAGGTGTGTCAGTAATCAGGCCTGGGTGTGGGTAGAGAAACTGAACTCAGTTTTCCAAAGTCGTGATAAACCACAGTTAATGTATGTTTTAATGGTGGGGGGGGGCACTTTTTGACACAGGGCCATGTAGGTTTGGATTTTTTTTTTACCCTTGTGTTATCTTTGTCTAATATTTAAATTTGTTTAATGATCTAAAACATTCAAGGGTGACAAACATACAAAAACAATGAGAAATCAGGAAGAAGGCAAACACTTTTTCACACCACTGTAAACTAATGATGCACATATTGCAATTTGACTCTCACTGGATGGCCTTGAGGTCAAAGGTCAGAGGTCACATTTTCTCTAAATCTTGCATGTGCCATAACTACTGAAAGAAATGATGTAGGTGTTTCAAATCAATACAGTAGTTGTATCTATGATGCATCTTGGACAACGTACACCCTGACCTGACTATGGGCTTGGGATCAAAGGGTAAAAGTTAACATTCTATTTGCACTATGGTAAATGGTTAATGCTACTATTACTATAAAATGAGTAAAGCTAGGGCCATCAAACCTGGTACACAGGTTCACCTTGGGATCCTGACCTTAGAATCTGTGTTTTGGGTCAAAAGGTCAAGGTTAATATTCCCTATGCCTTATTACTGTACAACGAGTAAAGCTAGGGTCACCAAACATGGTACACAGGTTCACCCTGTGACCCTGGAGTGTGACTATGGTTTCAGGATTGAAAGGTCAAAGGTCAACATCAAAATGACTTATAAACTATATCTCAACAACAAATAATGCTAGGGTCACCAAAGCTGGTACAAAGATTCACTCTGACACCATGACCTCTGACTACAGGTTTGAGGTCAAAAGGTCAAGTTGACACTCCCTATGCTCTCTTACTATAGAATGTGTAAAGCTCTCTCAGGTCACTATACTTGCTACACAGGTTCACCTTGGAATCCTGCCCTACAACTACGGGTTGTATACTTTATTGTATATTCATGGATGATGGGTTTATCATAATTTGGTTCTGCCACAGTAATAATTTTGAAAAGATGAAGACTGCTCTCTGTCAGTAAGCACTGGAATCTTCAAAGAAAATGGAGGCGGGGGATATTGCACTAGCCTCAGAGTGCTCGTGTTTTAAAGGGAACTCAATCACGCATTTCTTTAATAGCAAAATTTACCATTTTTAAATACAAAAGAAAGCAATTTGTCTCTGATGAAATCTTCTCATCTCTACTTGACGTTCATATTGTGATTGTTGCATAACTGACATGCACTTACTGGTGATTTACAGGTTTTAGAAAGATTCCCAAATTGAGACAATTACATATTTCCTCCTCTGTAATCTTCTTGGTTCTCAGTTTAGGTGCACCGCTGACACTTTTCCTCTTCTGTCTTTCAAAGCTTAACCCTACAGCTGTGGTAATTTGCGCTTGTACACAATCCCGGAAATTTCCAGTGACCAGCTCAGCAAAGCAAAATGTGCTGCTGAGGCAGTGCATTGTTGCACATGCAGGAATAATTATCACACATTGCAATGGCTGATGAACAGAAGTCTACAGTACTTCAAGCGTGACTGTAAATTAAAGGAACATCCAAGTGCATTTGAGAATTACCCTCAAGGAAAAGACAGATCAGGTTTTTATATTTCATACTCAAAAATTATATGATAATAAATGTTAATTGTGCCCCATTGTTTTCCTTTGAACCTTGAACCTACCTATTTTTCCATCTCCTTGAATTGGTTCTCCCCACTCTTTTACAATTAATTTCCTATTCCTCTTTGTCTTTTCCATTAATCCCCCCATCTCCTTTTCCTCCAACTAATCTTCCTCTTGACCATTCTTTAACAGGTTCTTTATCTTCCCTTTTCACCTCTTCCCTTATCCTACCACTTTAGCCTGGATTCTGCATAATTCTCCCCCTGGCTGCATTTGTACCTCATCAGATCATTTTGATTTTTTTCAGGTTTTCCTCTGATTTTCTTCCCCTTACTGAAGGGTGCACACTGATTTCAGTGTAAACTATTTTACAAGGTCAATCCACAGATTTATCCCTGTGTCTTCTACAAAGGGTTGTAATGATGGGCACCTGCACTGAGAAATGGCTGTTTGAGAAATGTTCTGACAAAACAGCAATAGGGATATTATTAAGTTTTAAGCACAAACTTATGTGTTGATAAGGACTATCTCTTATCGCGACATATATATATTTTTATGGTGCCTCTGTGTAAAAGGCAATATCTACCGAATCCATTAGGTGGCAATGTGGATTCAAAAAGTCGTGAAAGTTTATTACCCATGTAGGACAAGGGAATGCATCCAGAATCCATCAAACTTCCTATTGACAGCTTTGGGCAAAACAAAGTCATAAACCTGTTGAAAAGAGACTTATCTGATGAAATTTTTTGGGATGGGGTCAGTCTTGTTCTGGAAGAGATATCCTCAGTTGGTGCTTAAATGTAAACTGTTCTTCAATGAAAAAAGGGGAGGAAT
The DNA here is from genome assembly GCA_020510985.1 of Pholidichthys leucotaenia. NCBI lineage: Eukaryota > Metazoa > Chordata > Actinopteri > Cichliformes > Pholidichthyidae > Pholidichthys > Pholidichthys leucotaenia. The sequence goes on from CM035841.1 coordinate 395,630,928, forward strand.
TAAATTCAAACTGGCTGATAATACTACACTTGAAACTGCTCAAAAAGTATATACCTTGCCAATGCTTAAAGGGGTCACTGACTGAAAAATGATGTGTTTGTAGGTTTTATCTGTCTGAAATGAGTCTGCTGGTCACTTGATTATCCAAAAAATTTCAAAACCATCAATTCTCTTAAAAAAAACACAGAGCCTTTATCGATTTTTTTCTCCCAGAAACACCAGAAACATTTTTGACTTTTCTGTGGAACTCTTATTTGTCACAAATTGAAAAAGCAAACCCACTGCCATCCTTGAGACCACCCCACTGCTCTATTATTGGTCCGCCAAGCTGTCTGTTATGTAGATGGATGTGCTGCTAAAGGTAGCCTATTAGCCCCCAAGCTAACACAGGTAACAAGAAGCTCGAACTGAGCGTGGCTTATAATGTTATTTTCTTCAGATCTTAGTGACCTTAAAAACCATCCCTGTTACCACCTGTTTCACCAGTCCGCAGTCCACAATGTACCTCACGTCACTCTGGCCTGTCTCCAGGTGGTTTTGCCATGGTTCCGCAGCTGGGGGCCGGCATGCCAGACACATGGAGCTGAGAGCTGGGAGCCAGAACCATGGACACGGTGCAGGCAGTTTCTGTGACCTAGAGATACTGCCTGGAGTTGCTGACTCAGTTCCTTACCATCCTCCAGCATACTCTCACGGGTAGCGTGGGGGAGCCGCTTCATGACGGGGCAGACCCCCTGGCTGGCTGTAAGAGAGGAGCGGAGTACCGCGAAGTGAGACATTGCCCTTTGAGATTCCGTGGCTTGGCCAGCGGCCTCGGGTTGCAGCGATCGGTGGATCAGCCAGCACTGGCGATTTGTTCTGGCATCTCGGCAGGGTTTTCCACGTACCAAATTGCTGGACTCACCCTCAGAGATAGGATGAGGAGCTCAGTCATCCGGGAGAGGCTCAGAGTAGAACCGCTGCTCCTCCACATTGAAAGGAGTCAGTTGAGGTGGTATGGGCATCTGATTAGGATGCCTCCTGGACGCCTCCCACTTTTTTTTTTTTTTTTTTTTTTGTTACTTATTTGTACCCGTAGGTAGATTTGGTTTGCAGTCTGGTGACAAGCCACTGGCTGCTGGTCACTGCGTGCGCGAGCGCCCTAAACCTACATGTTTTTGGTATGCGGGAGGAAACCGGAGAAATCCCGGAGTAAACCCGCGCAACACGGGGAGAACATGCAAACTCCACACAGCTCACTGTTGGTCGGGGGCTGGGATCGAACCCACGATCTCATGATCCCCGCGATCCCCCGGCCGAGGGTAAAACTGTGCTGCCACAGTGCTAAACCACTGCGCCACCGTGCAGTAGGCTGCACGGTGGCGTGCAGTAGGCTGCAACCTTGGTGGCGTGCAACCCTGCAACACTTGAGGTGTTTCAGGCACGTCCCACTGGGAGGAGACCCTGGGGCAGACCCAGGACTCGGTGGAGAGACTATGTCTCCCAGCTGGTCTGGGAACGCCTTGGTATCCCCTCTGAAGAGCTGGAGCAGGTGGCTGGGGAGAGGGAAGTCTGGGCTTCACTGCTTGAACTGCTGCCTCTGCGACCCGGACCTCCGGAAAAGCGGTAGAAGATGGATGGATGGATGGATGGATGGATGGATGGATGGATGGATGGATGGATCTCGGCAGGGTTGCTGGGGGGTGGGCCGGGATGATGTGAGATGCACAAATGACTGCAGATCAGTGAACCAGCATGGCTCACCCAAGCTAGAAGAAGGCTAGAAGCTACTCAGCTAATGGCTAACTGACGTAAGAGGGAGGGTGGAGTTGAACAGCTGAAGGATGTTTCTTAAAGTGACAGGCTTTAAATCAGAGCATTTCAAGAAAGCCAAAAAAGTAAAAACAAATTTGCTTCAGTAATTAAAAAATTAAAGAAAATGTGAACAAAATATGTCACAAACACTCCATTAAGACATGAGTGAGCTGTTAAAATATGCAAAACGTGCAGTCAATTAGGTGCAACATTTCAATTTTTTTGCTAGGATCCACAATGTATTCTGCACAGTCATAAGTATTCATCGCCCACATACTGCTGAATTTTGTCATCAAATTTCATACAAATTTTTTAGAAATAATTGGTGAAAATGTCAAAGAACGGCCTAGCACAAACTATCAAAGAAAGCCCCAACCTTCCACAAAATTTCATGAAAATCAGGTCAGCAGACAGAGGTGGGGTTAATTAAACCACAATTCTAATGTCACGCGAGTCCTGGAGTATGGTCCATTGATGCAGGCCTTGGGAAAACACCACAAAAAATTCCCCATGTTTTCCCTGTTGCTTTATTTATCACCCGCAGCTGCAGTAGTTCAGCTGAATGGTGGGCCTCTTCTTTTCTTTGTCTTCTCTCTCTCCATCTTCCTCCTTCTGACAGATCCATACTGGGTATTAGCAACCTGTTTTCTTGACATCTGAAAATCGATTGATGACAAACGGCATCAGAGGAGTCTTTTAGAATTCTCAGCGTACCTTCAAACCTGTAGCAGGCCTTGTTAACAGTCTTGGCAGACATAGAGAGTTGGTGCTGTGATCAAATGTATGCTAATATATCAGGGAAACAAACTGGGGCTGAGGTTTTAGAGGTTATTTATCTTTGAGAAAACAGACGCTGAGCTACATGAGATCTGACATGAATGTGACAGTTAAAAAAAAAGGAAAACAGGTTCTCCATTCAAGCTGCGGTGTTTCTTAGTTGAGTAAATGTGCTACTTTAAAGTGTAAATAACACCAGCTATTTAATATGTTGAGAAATTACTCAATAAACAGATATTACAAAACATATGGTTGTCGATGCCATAGAACAACTTTTAAAGCCATTGTGAAAGCAGAGTGTTAGCCCATCTCAAAACCACCACCAAGGGTAAATGGAGAGAACTAGATCACTGACAATAATGGGAAATACTCAGTAGTTTAGCCTCTAAAGAGGAGGAAGATTTAAGTCTACACTCATGACCACAATTTTATAATCAGAGATGGGAAGCAACGAAGTACAGTGGCTCAGGAGGTAGATCTGGTCATCCCAATAAGAGGGTTCACGTTTCGAATCCCACTTTCCCTGGCTATCCTGTTGTTGTGTCCTTGGGCAAGACACTTTACCCACCTTGCCTCCAGTGTCCATGACACAGAGTATAAATGTTTGATAGTGCTCTGGACAGGGTCAGACCCCGTCCACGCTTTATGTTTTTTTGTTGAACTCATTATTATTATCATCATTGGCATTTTCACTCTCCACAGTTTTTATTATCACTGTTATTAAATCACCTTCTCAGTTACTTTTGTATGTTGTATATTTTCCCAGCATCATCGTTTCTGAGTTGGCTTTTATTTTGACAGTGTTGTTTATTTACTTCCTTTCTAGCATAGCTCATCCTCGGTTACTAATTGTTGTTCATGGCTGTTCCTCTTCAGCTAGTTATGTTCTTTCCTATTTATTGATGTCACTCCATTATCTCTGTGTTGAGTCCTCATCATATTTCATGTCACAGCAGGTATCTCCTCATCGCTGTTTGAATTCCTCCCCCAGCGTTGCTGTACTACTGCCGTTGTGGGTTATTTTGTGTTTCAGTGGTCATGCTGCGTTTATTTTCCAATAAATTATGGTTAAATGATGCCCTGTGAGTGAGTCCGTTCTTCTGCCCCAGAGAGGCGTACATGATAGTAGGACCCAACCAAAAAAGAACTCAGTGGGCAAAGGGAGGTCGGGGGCCGGTGGTCCCAGTGTGGATGAGCAGTGGGCAGCCCAGTTCATCCAGGACATTGTCTCAGAAGCCCATGTCTCCCACACACCGGAGGAGGCCCTGGAGTGCCTGGATGCCATGGCTGGGATAGTGGAGGCCGGTATGCAGAGATACCCCGAGCTGTTGGGACTATTGTGCATCGTCTCCAACCTCCACTGGACATGCCGCAGGCTGGTGAGGAAGTTATGTGGAGCACCGGAGTTTGTACCGACGGCACAGCATCCCCTGACTCTGGCATCCCTTTTCCCTCGTCGCTCACCAGCCTTGCAGCCACACCACAGGTGAGGGAGGTGTTCAACCAAGACTCCAGAGACTGTGCTAGTGAGACAGCGTCCCCTGGCCTCAACGTCTTCAACACTTCTTTGTCACTCACCAGTCCCAGCACCACGGAAGCTTGTCCCGACGGTGAAATGTACCCTGGCTTCAACAATTTCCACACACCTCTCCTCTGCACCAACACCAGCTACTCCCCGCTGTGTAACAGCTACTCACCAGGCAGTCACCGTAGCCACCCGGAGAGATTCATCTGGTTCTCCAGCAGCAGTTTCAACAGCAGAGACAGCCTCAGCTGGGGACAAGGCAAGTACTATTTTCTCATTTTTTAACATCTAATAGTGAGAACTCTTGGCGTGTTCCTTGTGAGGAGCCTCAGCAGTAGCTTCCTATTGCTGCTGAGCCCTCATTCTTCATTGTTGCTGCCGCCTCCATACTTCCACCACTCACCTCTTCTCCTTGTTTTTCCAAAGTCATTTCCACCTCAGCTGGGTCCATAACAGTTGGCTCAACCACTGCCACAGCTCCCCTCCACATGCACGCTTCTGCAGAGACTCCTTTTCCTTGTGTGCACGCCCCTGTAGAGACAACTTCTCTTCACATGCACGCCCCTGCAGAAGCTGTTTCTCCTTACATGCACACCCCTACGGAGACTGTTTCTTCTCATGTGCATGCCCTTGCAGAGACTGCTCCTTTCGAGGTTGTCATCACAACGTCGGTAGAGTCATTGGGGTCCTCACCAGCGGAAGAGCAGGGGTTAAGGCAAGTCCTCTTCCTTATTTTCTTAATATCTGTATTAAAGAGGTCTTGTCTTACTCCTGATGAGGAAACCCAGCTGCATCCTCCATTTGCTTCTGAGCTCTCCCCGCCAAGCTCTTCTGCTGACTGTTATGGTGTGGTCCCTACTCCAACCTGTACCTCTTCCTCCCTGAGGTGGCAGTGTCAGAGAGGAATTCCTGTACATCTGGGCTGGATGCGCTTCAGCCCCATCCATCTCATCCTGAGGTCAGCTCGCCCCAGCCGTCTCATCCTGAGGTCAGTGCATCTCGGCCATCTGTTTCAGGGCAAAGAGTGAGCTTGTTACTGTTCCCTGAGCTCAATGCCCCTGAGCTGTTCTTTGGTCAGGTGGCCCAGGGACTCTGGTCAGCCACCTGACCCATCCTGTTTCCTGGAGTGAGGGCCTGTGAACTTGGGTAGACCCCCTTAACCACCTTGTTCTGTGACCTGAGGGCCTAGGCACTCTGGGAGGCTGCCAGATCCACCCTGCTCCTCTGTCTGGGGACCCATAGACTTGGGTAGGCCCCCTGACCCACTTTGCACTCCGGTCTGGTGGTCCTGGGACTCTGGGAGATCACCTGATCCTCCTTATTTTGTTTTGGGGCTTGAACTTTTTGTTGCCCTCACAAACTGAGTTTTTTGTGTTGGACTTTACGGGGGGGGGGGGGGGTTGTTTTGGCCTGCCTGCCTTTTTCCCCACCACCCACCTGGTTGAGGGGGTCCCTATCTTCATCCTGAGGTCATCTGGGGTCAGCCCTTAAAGGGGGGTTACTGTAGTGATCTGGATAGGGTCAGACCCTGTCCACGCTTTGTTATTTGTTGGACTCATTATTATTATTATTATTATTATTATTATTATTATTATTATTATTATTATTATTATTATTATTAATTATTGGTATTTTCACTCTCCTCAGTTTTCATTATCACTGTTATTATAGCACCTTCTCAGTTACGTTTGTATGTTGTTTATTTTCCCTGTGTCATCATCGTTTCTGAGTTGGCTATTATTTTGACAGTCATTTGTTTACTTCCTTTCTAGTATAGCTCATCCTCGGTTACTAATTATTGTTCATGGCTATTCCTCATCAGCTAATTATGTTCTTCCCTATTAATTGATGTCATTCCCTTTCCTCTGTATTGGGTCCTTGTCGTATTTCGTGTCACAGCACATATCTCCTCATTGCTGTTTGAGCTTCCTCCCTCTGCGTTACTGCACTACTGCCGGCGTTACTGCACTACTGCCGTTGTGGCTCATTTTGTGTTTCAGCTCTCATGCTGCATTTATTTTCCAATAAATTATGATTAGGGATATATATGACAGGTCGGAGAGGCCGTTGGTGCTGATTAGCAGCCACGTTTCCATCAGTCTGCCCCAGGGCAGCTGTGGCTACAGGAGTAGCTTACCACTATCAGTTTCTGTCTGTGGAGTGAATGAATAATGTATCCATTGTAAAGTGTCCATGAAAAGTGCTATATAAATCCAATGCATTATTATTAAATACTTCAGTAGATTTTCAAGTACAGTGGTGTGAGAAAGTGTTTGCCCCCTTCCTGATTTCTCATTTTTTTTATGTTTGTCACACTTAAATGTTTCAGATTATTAAACAAATTTAAATATTAGACAAAGATAACACAAGTAAAGACAAAATGCAGTTTTTAATTGAAGGTGTTTATTATTAAGGGTAAAAAAATATCCAAACCTAAACGGCCCTGTGTGAAAAAGTGATTGGCCACCTGCTAAAACATAAATTAACTGTGGTTTATCACATCTTTGAAAGCTGAGTTCAATTTTCTAGCCTTGGGACTCCAGGAAACCACAGTGACAGTCATTATCCACAAATGGCAAAAGCATAGAATAGTGGTGAACCTTCCCAGGAGTGGCCGACTGACCAAAATTACCCCAAGAGCACAGTGACGACTCATCCAAGAGGTCACAAAAGACCCCACAACAACATCCAAAGAACTGCAGGCCTCACTTGTCTCAGTTAAGGTCAGTGTTCATGACATCACCAAAAGAAAGAGACTGGGCAAAAATGGCCTGCATGGCAGAGTTCCAAGACGAAAACCACTGCTGAGCAAAAAGAACATAAAAGCTTGTCTCAGTTTTGCCAGAAAACATCTTGATGGTCCCCGAGACTTTTGGGAAAATACTCTGCGGACTGATGAGTCAAAAGTTGAAGTTTTTGGAAGGTGTGTGTCCCATTACATCCGGCATAAAAGTAACACATCATTTCAGAAAAGGAACATCATACCAACAGTAAAATATGGTGGTGATAGTGTGATGGTCTGAGGATGTTTTGCTGCTTCAGGACCTGGAAGACTTGCTGTGGTAAATGCAACCATGAATTCTGCTGTCTACCAAAAAAGCGGTGGTGGAGTGGCCAACTCCCTCATCCTGGAAACAGTTACAACAGTTTCTGGGATTCGCCAACTTCTATCACCGCTTCATAAAGAATTACAGCCTCACTGCCCTTCCTCTCACTCGTCTCACCTCCTCCAAGGTACCCTTCCGGTGGTCGGAGGAGGCTGAGGCTGCCTTTTTGGCACTGAAATCATTATTCTCCTTTCCTCCGACTCTGGCGCAGGTGGATCCCGCTCTACAGTGCTTGGTGTAAGTGGACGCTTCGGACTCTGGCGTATGAGCTGTTCTGTCTCAATGCTCTCCTGTGGATGACAAGATTCGCCCCTGCGCATTCTTCTCCAGCCGTCTATCCCCGGCGGAGAGGAATTATGACATCAGGGACAGGGAGCTCCTGGTGGTGAAGCTGGCACTGGAGGAGTGGCGCCATTGGCTGGAGGGGGCCTCCCAGCCGTTCATCGTCTGGACCGACCATAAAGAACTTGGAATACCTCAGGACGGCCAAGAGGTTGAACACGCGCCAGGCCTGCTGGTCCCTGTTTTTTGGCCGGTTCGACTTTACCATCACCTACCGCCCGGGGTCCAAGAACGCCAAGCCTGACGCCCTATCTAGGCAATTCGCCTCGGATGCTGCAAAAGTATCATCTCATCCCATCATTCCCCCATCATGTATCATTGGCGCCCTCTCGTGGGGTATTAAGGAGAGGGTTCTTAGAGCGCAGGAGACTGAGGCTGACCCGGGCGGGGGGCCAGCGGGGAGGCTGTATGTGCCTTCTGCCGTCCGGGGCGAAGTGATAAATTGGGTCCACTCCTCCAAGCTCTTGTGCCATCTGGGGATGGCACGCACAGTGACCCTACTTCAGAGGACCTTTTGGTGGCCATCGCTCCGCAGGGATGTCGGGGAATATATCCGCGCTTGTCCCCAGTGTGCCACCGGTAAGATGTCCTCCTCTCCTTCGGCTGGCCTGCTTCATTCTCTTCCTATCCCCGGCAGGCCCTGGTCCCACGTGGCTCTGGATTTCGACACCGGCCTTCGATCCTTTGCCAACAACACTGTCATCCTCACCATAGTGGACAGATTCTTCAAGGCAGCCCACTTCGTTTCCCTGCAGGGTCTGCCCACAGCGAAGGAGACTGCAGATCTGCTTGTCCTCCATGTGGTGCAACTTCACGGTATTCCCCTGGACATCGTGTCTTGCCAGGGGCCCCAGTTCGTCTCGCAGGTATGGAAAGCCTTCTGCAACACCATTGGGGCTATGGTGAGCCTGTCTTCGGGGTACCACCCACAGAGCAATGGCCAGTGTGAGCATGCCAATCAGGAGCTGAAGGCAGCGTTACGGTGCGTTACCACTGCCAACCAAGCGTCCTGGAGCTCCTACCTGCCATGGGTTGAACACGCTTACAACACCACTGTTTCGTCTGCCATAGGCATGTCTCCATTCGAGGCTTCATTGGGCTACAGCCCCCCGCTGTTTGCCGAGGAGGAGGAAGACATTGCGGTGCCTTCGGTGCGTGCCCACCTGAGGCGCTGTCACTGGCTGTGGAAGGCTACCCAGGCCACGCTGCGACGCATGGCGGATCGCAACTCCACCATTGCCAACCGCCGCAGGACCTCGGCTCCATCCTACTGGGTTGGGCAACAGGTATGGCTTTCTACTAAAACTATCAACCTCAAGGCCGAGTCTAGGAAGCTCTCCCAGCGTTTCATTGGTCTGTTTGCCATTACACATATTGTGAATCCTGTGGCTGTGCACCTAGCTCTTCCCCCCTCCCTCTGCATCTGTCCTACCTTTCACGTCTCCCAGGTGAAGCCGTTCTGTTCCAGTAGCTCGCCAAGGGGTCAGTAATATAAGAACAAAAATTTGATTCATCACTTGGTAAAACCCCGCCCAAAATGAAACGATTGCTTGTCAACTAACTGTCAATCAAACTTATGTTCTGTGCTGAGCTCGGGTAATGCAGTATTTTCTTCCCATTCTTTATTAATTCCTTGTGGGCTCTCTGAGCTCTTATTTTGACAGCATCTCTGCAGGGCTTCCGGCTGTCAGAGCCGAGCTCAGCAGTGACAGCTGGCCTTGATTTGATTCAGCTGTTGACGCCTCATCAGCTGATTAATTATCTTGCCCTATTTAAGGGAGAAGCTCCTGTCACTCGGGGCTGTGACCTCGCCTTATCCAGTCTGGTTTCCCTACGTCCGAAGCCAGTTCCTTTCAGCATTAGGTTCCACCCTCGCTATTCGCATGTAAGTGTTGTATCCTTGTCTCCTGTCAGTCTTCCTAGTTCTCAGTTTATCATCAGTGTCTTGTGAAGCCTTTATTTATGTTTTGCCCCTCGTGGCTCATTTCTTTGTACCTTTTTCGTGTCTGTTAATAAATATGCAAACTCATTGGTTGCCTACAGCATCTCATTAGTGGTCTGCGAGGACCACCCATGACAGTAGGTCGCAGCCAGAACGAGACGCCAGTGACCGTGAGTTTGCTTAATTTGGGCTTGTAGTTTTTCCCCGGAGAAGGAGCTGCAGATCCTCCACCATTCGACGCCAGACTGGGCCCTCGTTTTTTCCTTGATCCCCTTCTCCCCCCAACGGGTGCTGCTGGGATTCTCCGTTCTCGGATCGGCTTCCTTTCGCGGTCCCTCTTGGTAGGGAGGCCACGTCCGAACTTTTCCCTTCGGTCCTGGTGGCCTATGGACGTGGGTCGGCCGCCTGGTAAGCTGCTTCGCTGACTTGGCGTTCTGGGTCGGCCACCTGACATACTGGACCTTTTGTTCTGCGACTTGGTCCGGCCGCCAGAGATACTGCTTCTCCAGGCCTGGGACTGGAGTAGACCGCCCGAACTCATTCTTCTTCCCCTGTTAGCGATTTGGAAGCTGGATGCAGATAGATCTCCCGAATTATCTGTTCTTGTTGTTCATTGTGCTCTGCCTGCCGTCATCCCTGTATTTTTTGCTCTCCTTTATAATATTAGGGATGCTCCTGTGTTTTCTTTGCCATTTGAACTATATTGAACTGTATTTATCGCCGCTCTGTCATCCCTGTTCTTTGCTCTCCTCTGTAATCTTTGGGGATGCTTTGGTGTTTTTTTTTTCATCTGATTTTTATTGAACTGTGTATCGTTTGCCGCTCTCTAGCGTGATTTTTTTTTCCCCCTGATAAGTATTGGGTTACTGGTTATTATGTGCCTGTATTTCAGTTTTCTTGTTCCCTCTGTAGTCTGAGAAAGGTGGTTTTTTTGTTGTTGTCTTTACCTATTTGTAATATGGACAATATTTGCTGCTCAGTGTATTTTAGGGTACGTATGTTTTTGTACGTACCTGTATTTTTGTTCATTAGTCAGAATGTGGTATTCTTTTTGTTTTCAGCTTTGCTTAAGGATTGTTGTATCATGTTCTGCCTTGTTTTTCTGGGCGTTTATCTCGTCATTTTGATTATCATTTTTGCCCTCTTTGGGTTTTATTTTTCCCTCTTTGTTACGGTGTTTTCTGGTTCTAGCCCTCCTGCCCCCCCCCGCCCTGGGTGGGTCTCCTTGCCTTTTTTTTGGGGGGGGGGGGGCTTGGATGTTATGTTTACGCCCGGAGTGCGTCCTTCATGGGGGAGTACTGTCATGGTCTGAGCGCCGATCTCGTCCGCGCTCGGGCCATGCAGTATTTTCTTCCCATTCTTTATTACCACCCTCTGCATAAACACTTTGAACTTCTTCCATCTGGTAAACGATTCCGGAGCATCATTGGCAGAACCACCAGACTGATCAACAGCTTCCTTCCACAAGCTGTCAGGATGCTGAACAGTTGACCCGGAATCTCTCATACACACTACTGCACCTACAGACATTATGTGTATTATTTGTATATTATAGTTAGTTAGTTTTTTTTCCCAAGTATGTCTCAGGGATGTGTGAATGGGGGTGGGGGGGTGAAGCTATGTGTGAGTGTGTCTTAAATCATGCTGCTTCTATTTATATGGATGCCGAGAGAAACGCAATTTCATCTTGCCTGCACTGCAGTTGTATGTACAGCAATATGACAGTTAAGTTTGATTTGATTTGATTTGATTTGATTTGATTTGATTTGATTAATTCCTTGTGGGCTCTCTGAGCTCTTATTTTGACCGCGTCTCTGCGGGGCTTCCGGCTGTCAGAGCCGAGCTCAGCAATGACAGCTGGCCTTGATTTGATTCAGCTGTTGACGCCTCATCAGCTGATTAATTATCTTACCCTATTTTAGGGAGCAGCTCCTGTCACTCGGGGCTGCAACCTCGCCTTATCCAGTCTTGTTTCCCTACGTCCGAAGCCAGTTCCTTTCAGCATTAGGCTCTGCCCTCGCTATTCGCATGTAAGTGTTGTATCCTTGTCTCCTGTCGGTCTTCCTAGTTCTCAGTTTATCGTCAGTGTCTAGTGAAGCCTTTGTTTATGTTTTTCCCCTCGTGGCTCATTTCTTTGTACCTTTTCCCTGTCTGTTAATAAATATGCAAACTCATTGGTTGCCTACAGCATCTCATTAGTGGTCCACGAGGACCGCCCATGACACCTTCTTTATCGTAGCTATGGTGTTAACTGTCCAGGTAAGGTTGTGACAAATATGAACACCCAGAAACTTAAAAGCTTCCACCCTCTCCACACACTCCTTGCCTATATATAGAGGAGGCAGCTCACTGCTATGCTTCCTAAAATCAATAATGAGTTCTTTTGTTTTTTTTTGTATTCAATAGCAGATTATTATCTGAGCACCATCTCACCAGTTTCTGGACCTCATCTCTGTATGCAGACTCATCTCCTCCTGATATTAGCCCCACTACTGTTGTGTCATCTGCAAACTTCACTATAATGTTTGTGGGATGAACAGGTATGCAGTCATATGTGTACAATGAATACTAAGTGGGACTCAACACACAGCCCTGTGGCGAGCCTGTGTTAAGCATGACTGTAGAGGAGGAATGAAGTCCGAGTCTAACAGTCTGTGTTCGGTATGTTAGGAAGTCCTTAATCCAGCTGCAAGTGTGAGTAGGCGGACCAAGCTGAAGCTATTTAGTGATGAGAATGTTGGGAATAAGTGTATTAAATGCTGAGCTATAGTCCACAAACAACATTCTTACATAGCTCCCCTTGTCTTCTAAATGGCTGAATGCCAAGTGGAGAGCTATAGCGATAGCATCTTCAGTGGATCTGCTCTGCCTGTAGGCAAACTGGTACCAATCAAAGTCTGGGGGGAGACTAGACAAAAGATGTTTCAATACCATTTTCTCAAAGCACTTCATAACAGTGGGTGTTAATGTTACTGGTCGATAGTCATTCAGACTGCTGATAGTATGTTTTTTAGACACAGGAATAATGACTGTAGATTTTAAACACTGTGGAACAAAGGCTGCCTTAAGAGACAAATTAAAAATGTCAGTCAAAACAGAGCATAGCTGATCTGCACATGCTCTGAGCACCTTTCCTGGCACTCCATTTGGACCAGTAGCCTTTCTCGGGTTAACTGCTCTCAGTGTATGTCTCACCTCATGATCCTGCAGGGTAAGCACATCAGAGCTGGCATTCAATAATGTCAGTGGGTCCGGGCGAGGTGTATTTAATTTGGAGTATTAAATACACTACATAAATACAATACAATATTAATAAATATTAAATTATTAAATAATTTAATAATTTAATAATCTTTTTAAAATGGTCTTACTTTGGGCCTCAACCAAGAAAAGTGGCAGACCATTCCACAATAAGATGGCCCTGTACATTACAGATCTACATACTGCATTAGTCCTGGGTTTCTGTTTCACCAAGTGACCCTGAGAATCCTGCTGTGTACCATAACTATGCTGATCTGTAATATAATTGACTTGAGACACTTTGGTTGCTTCCTGTGACAGATATTTCTAAAAAAAATTAAAAGGTTACATGCCAACCTTTTATCCACCCTCAGCCATGACAATCGTACATGCATATTTTCTATACTCAGCCTCTCACTAAATGGGCAAGCCAGGGCAACTCTTGCTGCTATATTTTGTGTTACTTGGAGTTTAGATATACATTTCTTTGCTGCACCTGACCAAACTGGTTAGCAATAATCAAGATTAGATAGGACTAGAGCTCGTGTTACCAGCACTCTAGTACTAAAAGTAAGAAATGGGGAACATCTGATACAAGATATCCCTTGACCCATTCTCTTAACAATATTATCAATATGCTTTTTCCATGTCAGCTGCCCATCGAGTGTGACACCAAGCAGCTTAACTTCTTGAATCTGCTCAATATGTGAGTCTTTAAGTGACAGACAAAGCCGGCAATCACCAACTTGTCTAGACTTAAACAAAATGCTTTTGGTTTTTGTCACATTCAATGCAAGTTTATTGTTACAAATCCACTCCACCACCAACTGTAGCTGAGAGTGAAGTGTTTTCCACAATTCATTTATACTATGTGTATGATGATCAGGAGAGTGTGCTCCCCCTCCCCTACTGTTCCTGTCTTCCCAGCTCCGGAATATTACCTACACCTGTGTGATTGACACACCTGCTGCTTCCTGATTGTCCAGTATATTTAAGAGCCAGTGTGTGAAGAGCTCACCACTGGATTGTTAGGTTTGCAACCACAGTCTAAGCCACGTTGAATTGTTTTCTCTCGGTTTGATCTGTGTTTTCACTCCCCGTGTCTTCCTCTCTCCCCAGGTTTGCTGCCACCTTAGCAGTGTGCACTCCGGGGGTGATCATGCTTGCCTGACCAAGAAGACATCAGATATCCACCCCGGTCACCGTCTTCCCCCTGTTACCCTGGTTAACGCATGAATTCCCTGCCGGGCTCCTCCGCTCTCAGAGTAAGAGCGTTCTCTCAGTCTTATTCTCCTCTTGTGGAGATTCTGTCTCTATTAATCTCATTTGCTCTTTCCCCGTAGGCTGCATGTGCTCCAGTGGGCACCAGTTTTTGTGTGTAAATTTAAATGTGGTGTTTTTGGTTTTTGTTTTTTTTTTGCTTTTTTCTTGGCAAACTTTTTTACTGGCAAACTTTTACATCGGAGTCTGAGTGTTCGATCGGTGTGGCAGCTCAGCATTTGAGCCTCTCTCTTGTCCTGAATTATGACAATATGATGCCAAATAAATAGTTGTATCATCAGCATATTGAATAACACTACATGATCAAAACATAGGGTAAGTTGTTTATAAATGTAGAAAATAATAATGGCCCAAGGCAACTTCCTTGAGGAACACCACACTGTGTATATTTAGGATGAGAAAAACTACCATTAATGTACATGTACTGCACCCTATTGGATAAATAACTATTCATCCAACTAACTGATAATGGATTAAACCCATATGATGTTAACTTAGTTTACAGTAACTGATGATCTACAATATCAAATGCAGCACTTAACCCATTTTCTATCTATGGCACAGCAGTGCTCCCATCAGCTCACCTCCCTCTGGCAGTCAAGATTTTTTCAAGAAAATATTCAGTTTAGATATGACAAATTCCAAAGGCTCTATCTTGAATGTGATAAGAGATAATGGCTTACTGACAATTAGAAAGATGTAGAATATGTCATGAGCCGAGCATTGGAGATTTCCGTCATGCTCGGTCTCATGGCTTTTTCCATATATTTATATATTTGTTGCATTTTGTGCTTTTTGGATTTCTGTAATTCGTGTACTGTTTGCTATTTTCCTCTTTGAGTTTTGTTACACTTTTATTTTGTATCATGGTTGACAGCTGGCAGTGGCGTGGTGCTCCATGTGGGTGTTGCCCTGTCAGCTGTCAGCTTCGGTTACACTCCCCTCTCACTGCTCCCAGCTGCTCCTAATTATTTATCATTGTTTCCTCCTGCCCGCTCATGTGACCCATGCCTGTCATTGATTATGTGAATTGTTTTTGACCCTATTTAAGGGCAGTTATTTTCATTTCTTGTTGCCACAGTTTTGTTGAGTTTCTCCTCGTCTCCACCAGAGCCCTGCCTCACTATGGTGCCTTGTCAGTAAGTTTACCCATCTGTTTGTATTTTCCGGTAAGATCACTGTGTGGACTTTTTCAATAAATTTCACAAACTCACAGTTCAGCACATGGGTCTCACCTTCCTGCCTTGAAGGGCGATTCATGACAGAATATGATCCAAAGTTTGAGATAGGAGTTAATTTATGCATCTAATTTGCATAATGTGATGGCAGCCATGGTCAAAAGTGGACTTTGGACATATTTACACAAAGAATGGTTTTGTTTTTTTGTCTTTTTTTTTTTTGGTTATCTTCAAAGTATATGAACCAGAAAATCAGTAGAATGTACACAAATTGACAAAACTGTCAGACCTACTGCTCATCGTGTCTTCATTCGTCCATTTTCATCATCCACGGTCCTTATTTCGTCTTCTGCCAATCATTTTCGCTTTTTCTCCCACATCCAGAAACTCACATTTATCTTATGAATTATTCCACCTCAATTTCAGTTACATTACGCCGCTGAACCGGTACTTTTGTTCTCTGTCATTACGTGCAGCTCTGTCAATGGCAGACAAAAGTGTACACACTCCAGACCATCGTTTGCTGTCAGATCATCATACCTGGCAAAATTTGGAGCAAACACTTCCTCCGTGTGGAAATATATCTTGGGATGGACCCTTTGTTTACATTCTCCTCTTCACGTTTCCAGAAATTATGTTTTGAGGTGGGTCGTTTGGGTGAAGTCCTCCAGTGAAGAGCAGAAAGCTATATGTGTCTGACATCTTGTGACATGAAATTCTTGTTACAACTGTGTTTTCTGTGCTTTTGGGACACATCACATGACAGGCGCACCTGCGACATAGGCAGCAGGTGACACATATTTTATGGCAGCTGGAAAGTTAAAGGATTAAGTAAGACTGTTCCAACCACCATCCTATTATCAATATTGTTCATGCCAACCATTAATCTATCATCTCTGTCAAAGCTGTGCACGTGGAGTGATCTGCTTTGTATGCATGCTGAAAATGAGAATTTAAATCATTAAATGAAAAATAGTTCTGCATTTGTTCAAACATAGCTTTTTTCATTAACTTACTTAATACTGGAAGAAAACTGATCGGTCTGCTATTGACAGCTGAGAAACACTCGTTTATTTTTCTGAAGGAGTAAAACCTTGGCAGATTTCCAATCCTGAGGAAACAAACCTTCCTTCAGACTCAGGTTAAAAATATGACATATTGGCAGTGATACAATATTTGAAGCTACTTTCAATAACCTTCCATCCAAATTATCCATACCTGCTGATTTATTGAATCTTAGATTATCAAGCAATTTTAAGTGTTTAATTGGTTGAAAAGCAGACACATTGTTCTTCATTACAGAATAAGCTATTATTTGAGAAGACATAAAGCTTCTATTATGCGAACCCATTCCACTAGTCAGTTTTAACTCTACCCAAAACTTGATTTAAAATTTTAGTTTGTTACCATCAAACTTTTGCTCACTAATCATTTTCTGATAATATGCTTTTTTCTTCCTTTGATTTAACTTTGTAACTTTATTTTTCAATTTACAATATTTTTGCCACAGATCTGTTTACAAGTAACAACAGCTTTTTCAGTGTATCTCTTTCTTGCATACATTCCCTCAACTCTTCATCAAACCGTGATGCTTTTTTTTTTTTTGCTTTTACTGTAAATTTTCGTAATGGTGCATGTTTATCTGCCACAGAACAAAATAATTCAGTAAATGAGTTAAGGGTTTTTTCAGCTCCATTCAAAGCCAAAATTGTACTCAACTCCACATTTGCAGTATCTTTAACAAAATCATTTTTGTTAAACCTTTTGTCACCAAGTATTTTTGGACCAGTTTTAGGAATTTTAGTTTTTCTTACAATGGCCACAATATTATGATCACTAAACCCAACAGGGACATATACTGACTGCCCTGGGGCTTACTTCTCTATTACTGTATTAGTAAATATGTGGTCAGTGCAGGTTGCTGATATCTGCCCATCAGAATTACAATAAACCTTTGATGGTGTATTTAACATCTGCATCAAGTCACTCATAAGGGCAGCACTATTTAACTTTTTCCTCAATGAGCTTGAATCTGACAGCCAAACAACATTAAAATCACCAAGAATAAAAACCTCTTTGCCAGTGTCTGTTACCTTCATTAGCATCAACCACAGTTCATCTACATACTGCACATTTGCACTTGGAGGTCTATAAACACTACCTACTAAAACTGGTTTACAATAAGCAAGACAAATCTCCAACGAAAGAACCTCAAAGTCAGGGACCGTTAGGTCTGATCTTACCCTGCTGGGGATGTGACTTTGCACATACAGTATATTGCCACACCACCACCAAAAATATCCCTGTCTAAGCTAAAAACACTGAATCCTGGTATAGTTACCTCTGCATCTAAATGAATCTCTGAGACAGCCAGTACATGCATATTTTCACTAATGAATAAACTAGATGTCATACACTTTATTCCTTAGACTCTGAACATTAAAACCAGCAATTTTTAAGCCCCTTTTTGGTAAGTCCAATACCATACCCTTACCAAGTTAAAATAAACCCTTAACATTCCACTCAATTAAAATCAGTGAGGAGGCCTTATCTAAGTTCAGTCACCCTTCTTTGAATCAGAATCAGAATCAGCTTTATTGCCAAGTATATTTACAAGTAAACATAAGAGGAATTTGAATTGACATTGGGTGCGCACGTTAGGCGCATCCAATGACGTGGCAGCCATGCAAGGCGCCTGTCATACAGTGAGGGTAAAGAGGGGAAGGGGGGGGAGGAAAACACAATAGGCAGAGAGAAAAAACATAGTTATCAGAATAACGCTCGTATAAGCTCATATAAAGCTCAAATGAGCCAAATTTTGATTACACAGAAAAAAACCCTCTATGCACAATTAGCAGACAATAGATCACACATTAACAAAGCAGGAGAATTGAGAGAGTCAGTGTATATATATTTGTGTCAGTTTACGTGTATCAGTCATTCATGTAATGTTGAATGCAGTGTAATGTAGGTGTGTCATTGCTAGTGAACAGCAGAGGGCATCCTCTGGCAATGGATAGATATTATTCAGTCATGTGTTCTATAGTCCAGACACATGATAACGCTGTCCTTGGAGCTCTGTCTGCTGAAACAACAACAATTGTCGAATGTTTGGGTTAGCCACTTCCCCAGCCTTATCTTCATCGAGGAGGAATGTAAACAGGGGCACCAAAACACAAGGTCAAATCTGCACAGTGCACTCAGAGAATAGAATTTCCCTCTCTTCCCTCTCTTCGATTCTGTGCTTCATAATTTCATACAGGCTTGAATCATGCTTTAGATCATTCTCTGGAGAGCCCTCAGCAATCCCCAGATGTTATCCACCTACCGAAACATAGGTAAACATGTCCAAGAGAGTCCCTTCTCTCTTCAATGCATGTCAGGTGGTAAATTCCATGTTAATCCTATTTGCCGCTGACAGTCAGTGCTCCCCCCAGCTGGACGAATTGTTGAATTTGTTGAAGGAGCTACGCCGGGGTCCGCATTTGATTAGCTCACCCAAATATAATTTCGATACACCAGGAACTCCAGGGCCAAACAGAAAATCCTGTGATCATTTCAATCTTCAGTCGAATCACACAGACACATGAATTCCAATGCCATGAGTCTTCCTTGGGTTCCCCCTGACCCGATCTTCTTCTTTTAAAGTGGTGACAATCGCATATAAGCCACTTTTCCAGTTCCATAATTTCCATTTGGATTAAGATTCAGCCAGAAGAAGAGCGAAAGACAGACATCGCAAGCAGGGAATAGAAAGGAGAGGAGAGGAGAGGAAAAGCGTCTGCTCTCTCTAGAAGCCGGAATTTTAGGCTTTGGCCTCACAATTAATCTATCGTAGTTGATGATGACATAATGTGCTCTTGCCTTCTTCAAAGCGGGCAGCAGTTCAGCTCTTTTTTTCCCTCACATGCTTGGAAAAGTCCTCACTGATGAAAATAGAGGTGTTCTTCGGGTAAGATCTTGCCTTGGCCAAAATTAGCTGTTTATCCTTAAACCGCAACAGCTTAATAGCTACTGATCTTGGCTTTTGACCATCACCTCTGAACTTTCCCATCCTATGAGCTCTCTCAATCTCCACAGGAGTGTCCATCTTGAGTTCATTAGTGCGCAGATCTTGAATTTTACATTCAGTTTCAGCCCAGGCTTCATCTACTTTATCAGGTCTCAATCCATCAATCACTAGATTATTTCTTCTACACTGATTCTCAAGATAATCCAGCTGCTCACTAAATCCTTTTGTAGATTGTCGTACTTTCAATTAACTCTTACTACTTCCGGCGCCACACGAGTCGGCTGCCTTTTTGCAACAGTGGCTCAGTTTTTTTTTCTTCCTATTTCTTATTTATTATCTGGCTTCTCTCGCTCCGGTGACACCTTATCCATCACAGACACACAGATCGCCCCAAATGTCTCCTGAGCCGGCGGACGGAGCCACTGTTTATAGCAGGAGACAGTACAACAGGGACCAGCTGTTTGCACTTAACTGGCCCACGGTGCTAACGCAAAAACTCGACATACCAGGAGAAATAAGACGGAAACGGCGTGGATGTCGAGCTGGAGTAAGACAGCGGGCGAGGAATATAAGGTACAGACCTGTCCTTCCATCCGTTATTATGGGGAACTTTCGATCGCTACTCAATAAGACAGATGAACTGGCAGCTATGTCCTGCTACGAGAGCGTCTTTAGAGAGATCAGCATGATGATGTTAACTTAGACATGGCTAACAGAACTAGCAACAGATGGTAACATCAAACTGGAGGGTCTCCACGCAATATGGGCAGACCAGACACCAGACAATGGGAAGGCAAGGGGCGGAGGAGTGATAATGTATGTCAATAACAGCTGGTGTAAACTGGGACACATCACAGTTAAAGAGCAACACTGCAGCAAAGACATGGAGTTGCTAGCTGTTAGCATGCAGCCTATTTACCTCCCCAGGGAATACTCACATGTGATCTGCATTATTATTTATGCAAATCCAACGGCGAATGCTGGGGCAGCACATGACATCATCCACTCAGTAACTGGCCGGCTTCTGACAGAACACCCAGATGCTCTCCTCCTCATCTCCGGTGATTTTAACAATATCTCACTGTCCCCCATTCTGCCCACGTTCACCCAGTATATCAAATGCCACACCAGAGACAATAAAACACTGGACTTATTCTATGCAAACACTAAAGAGGCATACACCTCATCACCACTCACCCCACTCGGGAGATTGGATCACAACTTGGTTCATCTCCTGCCAGTGTACAAAACTCTAGTACACAGACAACCTCCGGTTATGCGCACAGTGAAGATATGGTCTGAGGAGGCAATGGACGCTCTAAAGGACTGTTTTGAAATCACTGCCTGGGAGCAGCTGTGTGATCCACATGGTGAGGACATTGACGGCCTCGCTCACGCCATCACGGTCTACATCAACTTCTGTGTGGACAACACCGTACCCACCAAGATCATACGGTGCTGCTCGAACAACAAACCCTGGATCAACCCTGAAATAAAATCACTTCTGAGAGAGAAGAAGAGGATCTTCAGGTCAGGGAAAAGGGAGATGCTGAAGTCCGTACAGAGGGAGCTAAGGAGGAAGATCAGAGAAGGTAAGGACAGCTTCAGGAAGAAGATGGAGGACAAGCTGCAACAGAACGACATCGGCGGGGTCTAGAGAAACCTCAAAACCATCTCTGGGCCCCAGAATACCTCCTCCCAGGCCACGGGGGGCAGGGAGTGGGTGAACAATCTGAACCTGTTTTTTAATAGGTTTGACCAACCGCCCTCCCCTCCGCCTGCACAACAACCACTGCTGCCTCTACCGTCATCGAGACCTGCTGTCCACCCCCCCCCCCTCCACCAACACCCCCCAACTCCCAGCACACAGCCCCCCAACCTGACCCTTACTAAGACCCAGGTGAGGGCGGAGCTGAGGAAGATCAAGGCGAGGAAAGCCTCGGGTCCGGACTGCATCAGTGCAAAGCTCCTCAAGTCCTGCGCAGACCAGCTATGTGGGATTGTGGAGCACATCTTCAACCTGAGCCTGAAGCTGGGGAGGGTACCACAGTTGTGGAAAACATCTTGTGTGGTACCCGTACCAAAGACTTCCCACCCCAGAAACCTGAACAGCTACAGAGCAGTGGCCCTGATGTCTCACCTGATGAAGACCCTGGAGAGACTGCTCCTTGCTCACCTCTGCCCCCTGGTGGGACCAGCGATGGATCCACTCCAGTTCGCCTACCAGCATGGCATCGGGGTGGAGGATGCAGTGACATTCCTTCTTCACCGTAGAAGCCTGGGAACATGGTGAGGATCATGTTCTTTGACTTCTCCAGTGCTTTCAACACCATCTAACCGATGATCCTGAGGGACAAGCTGCTGTGCGCATTGGTGGACCAGCACCTGTCATTGTGGATCCTGGACTACCTCACAAACCGGCCACAGTTTGTGAGAACCTGGGATTGTGTGTCCGACACGATCATCGGCAACACAGGGGTCTCCCAGGGAACAGTTTTGGCTCCCTTCCTGTTCACCCTTTATACTGCGGACTTCTCACACAACACAACACACTGCCATCTACAGAAGTTCTCTGACAACTCTGCGATTGTCGGCCTCATCTCCAACGGAGATGAAGCTGAGTACAGAGGACCTATCCAGGACTTTGTGGACTGGTGCCATTGGAACTGCCTCCAGATCCACGCGAGAAAAACTAATGAGCTGGTGGTGGACTGCCGCAGGCAAGGACAACCCCTCACAGCACCAGTAAACATCCAGGGAACAGACATTGAGATGGCGACATCCTACAAGTACCTGGGTGTTCATCTGAACAATAAACTAGACTGGTCACACAATACTGACGCACTCTACAAGAAGGGACAGCGCAGGCTGTTCCTACTGAGGAGGCTCAGGTCTTTTGGTGTACAAGGGGTGCTGCTGAAGACATTCTATGATTCGGTGGTGCCATCAGCCATCACTTTTGGAGTGGTCTGCTGGGGCAGTGGCATCACAGTAGCCAATAAGAAGAGACTGAACAAACTGATCAAGGAAGCTAGCTCTGTCCTGGGGCAGTGCCTTGACCCAGTGGAGGAGATAGGAGAGAGAAGGATGGTGGCTAAGCTGTCATCTCTGCTGGAGTCCGAGTCCCACCCTATGCAGGACATACTGAATGCACTGAGGAGTTCATTTAGCAGTAGGCTACATCATCCTAGGTGCGCGACCGAGAGGTTTCGCAGGTTCTTCCTACCTACGGTTGTCAGACTTTATAACCTTTATAACCTCTGGGCGGATGTGCACGCAGCGACCGGCAGCTGGTGAAAAAGCACGTCATCTGTGTGTTTTGTTTTATGCACTTTAATGTGTTTTTAAATATTCTCTGTGTCGTTTCTGTCCTGGAATGTTTGTGGACTGTATGGTGAAGAGCTCCCTGGTTCCATCAACATGGACTACCTCCCCTTTTTTGCACTGCTGCTAATTCTCCTCCGGCTCTTTGTCTCTGAAGTAAACGCGTTCGGCACCATGGCGGGCAGGATACATTATTCCAGGGACATGTTGCTGCATTTAAACACGGTTGATGCAGCGGTTGTGACTGAGCCTAAGCCGCAACTGACAGACTTTATTTTGAGAGACGTTCATGGACACAGCGGTGAAAAGAGAGACGGAAGAAAAAAAACGCGGAAAACGTGGATGAGTGAAATTGCGCCTGAGAAGACGTCAGTTTGGTAACATTCCTCTTCCTTCAATGATTTTTGGGAATGTACAGTCTCTGAGAAACAAGGTGAATGAAATTCAAGGGAATGTACGCTACCAGAAGGACTTTAAGAACTGCTGCGTCATGGCCTTCACCGAATCTTGGCTTACTGCGCATGACCGAGATGCAGACCTGTGGATTGACGGCTTTGGAGCCCCGCTGCGCTCGGATCGGCAGGAAGAGGTAACGGGGAAACATCAGGGGGGCGGCGTATGTTTATACATTAATAAGCAGTACTGCACATCTGCCACGGTCAGAGAGCGCATCTGTACACCCGATGTGGAGCTGCTGTCTGTGTCACTACGCCCCTTTTATTTGCCTCGCGAGTTCCCCCAACTTTTCATCACAATTGTGTACATTCATCCGAAGGCAGACGCTGACTCCGCCTGCGGCACAATCTTTGATGTGATCCAACAGCTGCAATCAATTTCTCCAGAGGCGCCAAACTTCATTCTTGGGGATTTTAACCATGTTTCTTTAAAGAAGACACTTAAAAACTTTTATCAGTATGTCTCCTGCCCAACCAGGCGAAAAAAGACATTGGACCTGTGCTATGGATCCATAGAGAGGGCCTATAAATCACTCCCCCTTCCTCCTTTAGGATCCTCAGATCACAACTGTGTACATTTGCTGCCCACATATAAAACTGCTCTCAGAAGAGGCAAGGTGGAGACGAGAGACATTGATGTGTGGACAGAAGATTCAGTGCACAGCCTCCAGGAATGCTTTGACTGTACAGACTGGAAGATGTTCACACTGGCCTGCGGGGATGATTTGGACTCTTTGGTGGACGTCACATGCTCATACATGGCTTTCTGTAAAAATAAGATTGTTCCACGTAAACGTGTCAAAATATATCCCAACAACAAACCATGGGTTACAAAATCAGTTAAATCCTGCTTACAGAGGAAAGCACTTGCCTTTAAACAGGGGTCTGTTTCTGAGCTACAGGTTGCCACAAAAGAGCTGAAATCCGAAATTTTAAGAGCAAAACAGAATTATAAATCAGAACTGGAAAGCAAGATGGCAACAAAGAAACTTGGTTCAGCCTGGGCCAGTATGAAAACTATTGGAGGCCTTCAGAGCACAGAGCGCAGTAATCGTGTGTTTTTAGATGGTTTTAATTCAGACACAGAGCTGGCTAATGCTCTTAACTGTTTTTATGGTCGTTTTGACTCCTTTGATTTTAGCACTGAAACCCAAGATTTGAAACAGAAACTCAAAGACAATCAGCACTTTAATATTGAGGTGCAGGATGTTAAAAGGGAGTTCTGCGCTGTAAAAGTGAACAAAAGTCAGGGCCCTGATAATATATGTGGGCACTTGGTAAAGTCCTGTGCACATGAACTGAGTCCTATATTTCATTACATTTTCAATAAGTCCTTACAGACACAACATGTACCTAAGATCCGGAAAGAAGCCGTGGTTGTTCCCGTTCCAAAATCCAGCTGTCCTAAAACAACTTTAGACCAGTTGCTTTGACTTCAATTTTAATGAAAATTTTTGAAAAACTGGTCAGATGTGAGGTCCTAAAGCAGACTGAGCATGCATTGGATCCTCTGCAGTTTGCCTATAGGCCTCACAGAGGAGTGGAGGATGCCACTGTCACTCTGTTTAACATGCTTTTTAAACATCTGGATTTTAATGGGACACACGCCAGTGACATGTTTCAGGAGCCAGGAGACAGACACAGACACGGGCAGATACGAACAATTATTCTTTATTAAGAGTGAGAGAGTGTAGTGCGTGTGTGAGTGCAGATATGGCAGTCTGGTCACTGGAGCTGAGCAATTCAGATGACGACCTGGCAACCCTGGAACACACAAGCAGAAACAGTTAAGGCTGTTCAGCGATAATGGACAATTGCAGGTGTGTAGCTTACTTGAGGAAACCACAGGTTATATTCTGCTGACTCCAAGTGTCCGTGTGATGTGGAGGTGTTTGTGCTCGCAGCTGTGGTGGTGGTTGCTCCTGTAGCTGTGGTGATGGTTTTGGCGAGGGTGGTAATAGTACCTGCAGCTGTGACGATGATTGCTCCCGTAGCCGTGGAGGTGATAGTGTATGTAGCTGTGGAGATGATGGCTCCTGTAGCCGTGGAGGTAATTGTACCTGCAGCTGTGGTGGTGATAGTACCTGTAGCTGAGGTGATGGTTGTACCCGTAGCTGTGGTGGTAAGGAGGAGCTCCGAGAAGGAGAGGGAGATGCCCCGTTGGTCGGGGAAGCTGGTCCGCCGCCTGGGAGGTCCACCTGTGCACAGGGGTTAAGATTTGGAGTAGAATAGCAAAGGGTATTCTTACGTGGCTGGTCTTGACGTGACGTTCTTGGCTTGGCTGTAGAACGAAGCTCTGGCTCATACTCAGACGAGGAAGACAGACGACTCTGTGCCGGGCTGTCAGCGACACTGGCTTTTAACAGCCCCTGATTGGCACCTGCTGCTCTGTGCGCAGCTGGAGCTGATGAGACAGATGACGGCCCAGCGGCCGTCATGACAGTACTCCCCCCTCTAGCAGTGCCTCCAGGCACCTGCCCAATTCTACCTGGATTCGCCCGATGGAAGTCGCGGATCAACTGCTTATCCAAGATCAATGCTGGGCGAATCTAAGAACGATCCTCTGGTCCAAAGCCCTCCCAGTCCACCAAATACTGAAGACCACGACCCCGCCTGCGAACGTCCAGGATGGCAGTCACCCCCCAGGCTGGATGGCCATCGATCATCCTTGGGGGAACAGGCGCCGCAGGGGGCGGGCACAGAGGGTCCAAGATGTACGGTTTAACCTGGGAGACATGAAAGGTGGGGCAGATGCGCATGGAAGGGGGGAGAGACAAGCGCACAGACACAGGATTGACAATTCAAGAAATGGTGTAAGGACCAATGAAGCGCTTAGTGAGCTTGCGCTTCTCGGCCGGTACACCAATATTCCGGGTGGACAACCAAACCTTCTGACCCACCTTGTAGTCCGGGGCGGGTCTCCTGTGACGGTTGGCCACCTGGATGTTGCGTTCAGTGGTCTTCAAAAGGAACCTGCAGGGCGATGGACCATACTCGCCGACAGCGCCTAATGTGGGTCTGGACAGACGGGACCGCTACCTCCTTCTCCTCCTCTAGGAACAGTGGTGGATCGAACCCAAATGAAGCCTTGAAGGGAGAGAAGCCCGTGGCCGTAGAGATCATGGTGTTATGGGCGTACTCTATCCAAGGAAGGTGCTTGCTCCAAGAGGACGAACAGGAGGAGATGACACAGCGCAGCGCGGCCTCAAGCTCCTGGTTAGCTCGTTCACACTGGCCATTACTCTGTGGATGATGCCCTGAAGAGAGGCTAGCTGTGGCTCCCAGCGCCGAGCAGAACGCCTTCCAGACCTGAGAGACGAACTGTGGTCTGACACTGTGATCTGACACTGTGTCGGCGGGGATACCATGGAGGCGGACCACATGCTGAACAAGGAGGTCCACCGTTTCCTGGGTCGAAGGCAAACCCCGAAGGGGCACAAAATGGGCCGCCTTCAAAAAACGGTCCACAATAGTCAAAACAGTGGTGAAGTTATCTGAGGGGGGCAAACCAGTCACAAAATCCATGGCAACATGAGACCAAGGGCGGGAAGGGACGGGCAGGGGATGCAACAGACCCGCCGGGGGAGATGATGTCGTCTTCCCTGTGGCGCATTGAGCGCAAGCCCAGATGTAACTCACCACGTCCTTCCGCAGCCCTGGCCACCAGAAGGTCCTCTGGAGCAGGTCCACAGTCCGACCTACTCCCGGATGACAGGCCAGCTTGGAGGCATGACCCCACTCAATCACCTGACCCTGAATAGAGCGTGGAACAAACAAGCGCCCCCCCCCCCCCCGGATCTGGCTCCGTCTTCAACGCTCTCCGGACTTTGGTACAAATACCCCAGGACAGAGCGCCCACAACACAGGAGGGTGGTAGGATGGGTGCTTCCTGATCTTCGGTAGATGGTGCATCGAACTGCCACGAGAGGGCGTCTGGTTTTCCGTTCTTGCTTCCCGGCCGATAGGTGATGGAGAAGTTGAAACGGCCGAAGAAGAGGGACCAACGAGCCTGACGTGCGTTCAGCCACTTCGCCGTCCTGAGGTACTCCAGGTTGCGGGGGTCAGTCCATACAACGAACGGCTGAGCGGCCCCCTCCAGCCAGTGTCTCCATTCTTCCAGGGCGAGTTTCACCACCAACAGTTCCCTGTCTCCAATGCTGTAGTTCTTTTCCGCCGGTGACAGGCGACGGGAGAAGTAGGCACATGGTCGGATCTTGCCGTCCTCAGGAGAACGCTGGGAGAGTACCGCTCCCACCCCTGAATCTGAGGCGTCCACTTCCATCAAACACTGAAGATTCGGGTCCACCTGGGTTAGAACACGGGCCGAAGCAAACTCTTCCTTTAATTTCTCAAATGCTCTGGCTGCCTCCTCACTGCAGCAAAACGGGGTCTTAGGGGAGGTGAGCGCAGTCAGAGGGCGAGCAATATTCCCAAAATTGGGCACAAACCGACGATAAAAGTTGGCAAAGCCCAGGAACCCCTGGAGCTGCTTCCTGGAGGGCGGAGCGGGCCAGTCCACTACTGCCTTAACCTTGGCCGGGTCGGGGAGCACCTGGTTCCGGGCAATGATGAACCCAAGGAAGGAGGTCTGGTTTGTGTGAAACTTGCATTTCTCTGCCTTGACGAATAATTGATTCTCCAGGAGGCACTGTAACACCCTGCGAACATGTACCTGGTGCTCCTCCAATGTGCGGGAGAAGATCAGTATGTCATCAAGATACACAAAGGAGTTAAGGAAGTCCCGCAGCACATCATTTATTAGTCGCTGGAAGACGGCCGGAGCGTTGGTCAACCCAAACGGCATTACCAGATACTCGAAATGGCCGCTTGGGGTCCGGAAAGCCGTCTTCCATTCGTCACCTTCTCTGATGCGAACCAGGTGATAGGCATTCCGGAGATCCAGCTTAGTAAACCAGGTCGCCCCCTGGAGGGAGTCAAAAGCGGTGTTCATCAATGGCAGAGTGTATTTGTCTTTAATCATGATTTCGTTAAGTCCCCGGAAGTCGATGCAGGGGCGTAGCGAGCCATCCTTCTTCCCAACAAAGAAGAAACCGGAACCCACAGCCGAGGACGACGGGCGAATGATACCTGAGGCCAGGGATTCTTTAATGTAGGTGTCCATGGCCTCGCGCTCCGGGGCTGACAGGCTGTACAGGCGGCTTGCAGGAAGGGGGGGCCCAGCCTTCAGATTAATAGCACAGTCGTACGGCCGATGGGGGGGGGGGGTAGAGACAACACCCGTGACTTGCTAAAAACTAACCCCAGGTCATGGTAAACCTCTGGTACCTTGGACAGCTCCTGGGGTGACGTCAAGGGAGGAGGCACCTTGACAGATGGGGCACATGCCACAGATTGGAGACAGGCACTCAAACAGAAAGTACTCCACGCTGTAATACTCCCTCCCTGCCAGTCGATGGTGGGGTTGTGAAGCCGAAGCCAGGGGTAACCCAGGATGACGGGCGAAGAAGAGACAGGCAGGATCAAAAACCTAATCTCCTCCCTGTGATTACCTGAGATGATCACGGACACTGGGGCCGTCTCATAGGCAACGGTGGTCAGTGACGTCTTGGACAAAGGGATGAGCTTGACAGGAGGATCCAGAGGCTGACAGTTGGCTGCACGGTGGCGCAGTGGTTAGCACTGCGGCAGCACAGTTTACCCTTGGCCGGGGGATTGTGGGGATCGTGGGATCGTGGGTTCGATCCCAGCCCCCGACCAACAGTGATCTGTGTGGAGTTTGCATGTTCTCCCCGTGTTGCATGGGTTTACTCCGGGATTTCTCCGGTTTCCTCCCACATGCCAAAAACATGCATGTTAGGTTAATTGGCTGTTCTAAATTGTCCCTAGATATCTGTTTCCTATAGGCCCTTA
Source organism: Pholidichthys leucotaenia (assembly GCA_020510985.1). Classification (NCBI taxonomy): domain Eukaryota; kingdom Metazoa; phylum Chordata; class Actinopteri; order Cichliformes; family Pholidichthyidae; genus Pholidichthys; species Pholidichthys leucotaenia. The sequence continues at coordinate 395,659,776 of CM035841.1, forward strand.
GAATAGAGGGTTAGTATTAATGAAAGCGCTTTGAGTGGTCTTTGTGACTAGAAAAGCGCTATATAAGTGCAGGTTAGTTAGTTAGTTAGTTAGCTGAGGCCCATCTGGGTTGCCAGGTCTCTGGAAACAAAGTTTTGCTCAGCTCCTGAATCTACTAGGGCTAGCGTGGAATGTTCCGTGTGTTTGTGGATTAGTCTGATGGGAATACAGAAACTCGTGAGGGGTTTTTCTAAGTCCGTGTCCGTGAATCCCCCTACTGCGATCCACGGACCTTCCCTTTTAACCGACTAGGGCATTCGAAAACCCCATGTGACTCCTTTCCACAGTAAAAACAAAGGCCTAGATCCCTGCGGCGCTGTCTCTCAGCCGCTGACACTGTAGATTGGCCTATTACCATTGCCTCTTGACCTGGAAACTCCTCTGACGCCGGAAGAGCGAGCAGGGGAGAGCTGGTGGAACGAGGGCGGGGCTTAACTGGACGGGGAGTAGACCGTCGTTCAGCCGCTCATTCCCTTAACCTACTGTCTAGGCTTATAGCAAGGGCAATTAGCTCTCCTAAATTGTCAGGTTTGTCCCATGCCGCTAACTCCTCCTTTAACTCCGCGTTGAGACTGCGGAGGAAAATACCGCAAAGTGACGGTTCCCCCCACCCAATCTCAGCGGCAAGGACCCGGAAATCAATAGCATAGTCAGCAACTGATCTAGTGCCCTGCTGCAGGCTCAACAGCCGTTCAGTCAACACTGCACCCCTATCTGAGTGGTCAAACACGAACATAAACTCTGCCACGAACTGCTGGTAAGTCAACATAGGATAACCTGGTTTCGCCATCACTGTATATGCCCAGTCTAAGGCTCTACCCCCCAACAGGTTGATGATATATCCTATTTTGCTTGAATCAATGGCGAAGTCTCCCGGAACCCGGAGAAAAACTGACTCGCATTGTAAAATGAATCCACGAGCCTCTCCGAGTTTCCCACTAAAACGGGCAGGAGTTGGCACAGGGGTGAGGTGAGATGTGAATGTGATGTTAGCTTGACCTGGCGCTAAGCCTGCAGGGACTGAAACGCTAGCGACCGGGGGAAATGCCTGGTGTCCCTCCAGGCGATCCAGCCGGCCGTTAATTTGAGTAAGTTGATTAAGAATAACTGTCTGCTGATGTGAAAGCATATCTACCCGGGCGCTAAGGGTGTTTAATCCGCGCGACAGTGTGCTGTCCGCTGGGTCAACGTGACGGAGTCGTACTGACATGTTTCAGGACCCAGGAGACAGACACAGACACGGGCAGATACGAACATTTATTCTTTATTAAGAGTGAGAGAGTGTAGTGCGTGTGTGAGTGCAGATATGGCAGTCTGGTCACCGGAGCTGAGCAATTCAGATGACGACCTGGCAACCCTGGAACACACAAGCAGAAACAGTTAAGGCTATTCAGCGATAATGGACAATTGCAGGTGTGTAGCTTACTTGAGGAAACCACAGGTTGTATTCTGCTGACTCCAAGTGTCCGTGTGATGTGGAGGTGTTTGTGCTCGCAGCTGTGGTGGTGGTTGCTCCTGTAGCTGTGGTGATGGTTTTGGCGAGGGTGGTAATAGTACCTGCAGCTGTGACGATGATTGCTCCCGTAGCCGTGGAGGTGATAGCGTATGTAGCTGTGGAGATGATGGCTCCTGTAGTCGTGGAGGTAATTGTACCTGCAGCTGTGGTGGTGATAGTACCTGTAGCTGTGGTGATGGTTGTACCCGTAGCTGTGGTGGTAAGGAGGAGCTCCGAGAAGGAGAGGGAGATGCCCCGTTGGTCGGGGGAAGCTGGTCCGCCGCCTGGGAGGTCCACCTGTGCAGAAGGGTTAAGATTTGGAGTAGAATAGCAAAGGGTATTCTTACGTGGCTGGTCTTGACGTGACGTTCTTGGCTTGGCTGTAGAACGAAGCTCTGGCTCATACTCAGACGAGGAAGACAGACGACTCCGTGCCGGGCTGTCAGCGACACTGGCTTTTAACAGCCGCTGATTGGCACCTGCTGGTCTATGCGCAGCTGGAGCTGATGAGACAGATGACGGCCCAGCGGCCGTCATGACAGCCAGGCTTTTATTTGTGGACTTTTCCTCCGCCTTTAATACAATCCAACCTCATATCTTAGCTGAAAGGCTCCTGCAACAATTTGATTTGAGCAATAATCTGGTGGGTTGGATTCTGGATTTCTTCACCAACAGGACGCAGAGAGTAAGGGTCAATGGTACATTGTCTGACCTAAAGTGCTCTTCTACTGGCTCTCCTCAGGGGTGTGTATTGTCACCACTACTCTTCATCCTGTACACAAACATGTGTCGGAGCAGACATGACAACAGACATATCATAAAGTATGCTGATGATTCAGTTATTGTCTCCTCCAGGATGGTGAGAGTGGCCACGGCCCAGTAGTTGATGATTTTGTTCACTGGTGTGAGGATTCCTACCTGCAGCTGAATACGACAAAAACTAAAGACATGATTATTGACTTTAGGAGGAAAAATCCCAGGCACAAAGTCACCGTACTAAAAGGCCAGACCACCGAATGTGTACAATCCTACAAATATCTTGGGACGATTATTGATAGTAATTTAAAGTTTGAGGAGGACTGTGAAAGGGTGTGCAAAAAGGGTCAGCAACATTTGCATTGCTTGAGAAAACTTGCATGCTTCCAAATTGACCGAACCATAATGACAATGTTTTATCGGGCTTTTATTGAATCTGTTTTATCCTTTTCTTTAGTGTCATGGTTTGGTCAGATAAAACTGAAACAGAGGAAATCCTTGGATCAAGTAGTTAGATGGTCCAGTCGTTTGCTTGGTGAGTCACTGCTGAGCCTGACATCCCTGTACACCAGACAAGTACAGAGGATGGCTACCTCCATTTTAAATGATGACTCCCACCCTTTGCACTGCCACTTTCAGCTTCTTCCCTCAAGACGGAGGTTTGCTGTCCCAAAAAGTAAAACCCAGTGCTACAAAAACAGCTTTATTCCTGCTGCTGTCAAAGAGTTGAACAAGCTGAAACAATATATTGCACATAATTTAGGTACCTATTAATTAACTCCATTTTATATTTACTTATTTTTGTAGGATGTTACTTGGGTTCTAAATATTTTATTGAGTTTTAGACCTTTGAGTTTTTAACCTCTTTGACTAGTTTTTAACTTTTAATATGACTCTTCTCTCTTACCTCTGGTTTTTCTCTCATCTCTTTGTCTTTTTATACCCTGATTGATGGAGCCTTGAGTATTTTTTATCATGTTCATAGTCAATTTCATGTGTGCCTGTGTTTGTGTCTATGTTGAATGTAATTTGTGGCTTGTAAATATGGATGTCACCAGACTGCAAAACAAATCTACCTACGGGTACAAATAAAGTAACCTGCACCTAAACCTCAACCTAACGTAAGCAGGGCTGCTCGCAGAGATAGCAAAAAAACATGACGACCTAATAGTATTGAATGAGACGCAACAGACTTACACAAAATGGTCCCCTCCAGTATACAACTAGGACAATATAAATCACTAACGAGGGTGACAACATGTATGGGTACATATTCATACTATGTGGGGTAACTAAATAGACTGTTATACTGTTTATTCCATCTAGCTACAATGCTCCGCACTGTGTATATATACAGCACACAGTGGACAAAATTGTTGGTACCCCTCTGTTAATGGAAAAAAAACCCCACAGTGGTCACAGAAATAACTTGAAACTGACAAAAGTGGTAATAAATAAAAATTCTATGAAAATTAACCAATGAAAATCAGACAATACTTTTGAATTGTGGTTCAACAGAATTATTTTAAAAAACAAACTCATGAAACAGGCCTGGACAAAAATGATGGTACCCTTAACTAAATATTTTGTTGCACAACCTTTTGAGGCAATCACTGCAATCAAACGATTTCTGTAACTGTCAATGAGACTTCTGCACCTCTCAGCAGGTATTTTGGCCCACTCCTCATGAGCAAACTGCTCCAGTTGTCTCAGGTTTGAAGGGTGCCTTCTCCAGATGGCATGTTTCAGCTCCTTCCACAGATGTTCAATAGGATTTAGATCAGGGCTCATAGAAGGCCACTTTAGAATAGTCCAATGTTTGGCTCTTAGCCATTCTTGGGTGTTTTTCGCTGTGTTTTGGGTCATTATCCTGTTGCAAGACCCATGACTTGCAACTGAGACCAAGCTGTCTGACACTGGGCAGCACATTTCTCTCTAGAATACCTTGATAGTCTTGAGATTTCATTGTACCCTGCACAGATTCAAGACACCCTGTGCCAGATGCAGCAAAGCAGCCCCAGAACATAACAGAACCGCTTCCATGTTTCACAGTAGGGACAGTGTTCTTTTCTTGGTATGCTTCATTTTTGTGTCTGTGAACATAGCGCTGATATGCCTTGCCAAAAAGTTCCAGTTTTGTCTCATCTGTCCATAGGACATTCTCCCAGAAGCTTTGTGGCTTGTCAACATGCAGTTTGGCAAATTGCAGTCTGGCTTTTTTATGATTTGTTTTCAACAGTGGTGTCCTCCTTGGTCGTCTCCCATGAAGTCCACTTTGGCTCAAACAACAACGGACTGTGCGATCTGACACTAATGTACCTTGACCTTGGAGTTCACCATGAATGTGTTTAGAGGTTGTTCTGGGCTCTTTTGTTACCATTCGTATTATCCGTCTCTTCCATTTTTCATCAAGTTTCCTCCTGCGTCCATGTCCAGGGAGGTTGGCTACAGTCCTGTGGATCTTAAATTTCTAAATAATATGTGCAACTGTAGTCACAGGAACATCAAGCTGCTTGGAGATGGTCTTATAGCCTTTACCTTTAACATGTTTGTCTATAATTTTCTTTCTAATCTCCTGAGACAACTCTCTTTTGCTTCCTCTGCTCCATGTTTCGTGTGGTACACACCATGTCGCCAAACAGCACAGTGACTACTTGTCACCCTTTAAATAGGCCGACTGACTGATTACAAGTTTGTAGACACCTGTGATGTTAATTAGAGGACACATCTTGGTTGAACATGTCCCTATGGTCACATTATTTTCAATCTTTTCTAGGGGTACCATCATTTTTGTCCAGGCCTGTTTCATGAGTTTGTTTTTTAAAATAATTCTGTTGAACCACAATTCAAAAGCATTGTCTGATTCTCATTGGTTAATTTTCATAGAATTTTTATTTATTACCACTTTGGTCAGATTCAAGTTATTTCTGTGACCATTGTGGGTTTTTCTTTCATTAACAGAGGGGTATCAACAATTTTGTCCATGTGTGTATTTATATATTTATGTGTACATATGTATATTCACTGCTCTTATTTTCTTATCTTCTAAATTATTGCTCTGAGTGTTGCTATCCCTGTGCTGTTGCAATCCTGGAATTTCACCATTGTGGGACTAATAAAGGCTTATCTTATCTTAATTCATTAGTTTTACTGGATATGATCTTGTACTCATTCTTTTGAGCCTTGAAATGCTTCTTAACCTCATCAATATCTTATTATCCTATCTTATAATATCATGCCATAAGGTTCGGTTAGCTTTGCACAGAAACAGCTGGTCGAAATGTCCTTTGAAGAGCTGTTTTTTTTTTTTAAACTTTTATACAAACTTTTCAGATCCTGTACTTTTTTTACTTTTACTTGAGCACAGAATAATGGCCACCAGCCAAAAATAAATCTGTGATCTGAAACCAGTTGGGAACCACACAACTATTATGGTGAGTTGCTTAGCTTATGATTACACTGGCCACACCAAATTTATTGTCTAAGGTTTTTTAGCTGATTTAGGACAATTTTGACGTGCTGAATCCAAAGATCACAGTGGTTTTGCTCAATCAGGTCAGCTTTTTGAATTATGGCCACATGTTGTTTTATCCATTTTTGTTTACATGTACATGTATTTTTGCTTTATATGACTCAAAATTCTTTTTTATGTCTTGAAATTCTCTGAATTTTGAACAATGATGACGTACGTACATGCGCAGTACTAAGTAAGTACTAAGTCATTACAGGTTTTTACTTAGCACCTGATCGAGAGAAACGGATGTCATTTTTTGATTCAGCGGTGCAAAATTGTTGTAAATCAGTTGAAAAAACACAGACAACTTACAAAAAAATTATTTTTGTAACCCTGTGTTTTTGTTGGCTTATGATAGTGGAAAAACACGTTAAATTTGTCTGTCAGTTATGACACCTCCATTTGAAGGACTTTTCTTTATTTAACCTAGAATAATTTCCCCATTGTGGGACTAATAAAGGAATCTAAATTAAAAAAAGTATGGCAGAGTGTTTTGTAAACATATTTGGATTTAGCTCTTTTTTGTAGCAACTGCTAGATGAAACACGTCAGCTCTATTAATTACTTTCTTTCCCTTCAGCAAAGGCAACTCTTTCATGAGCTGTTTTACCCTCCAAGTAGTGGTGAGTGCCCTCCTGGCACATTGCTGCACATCCTTTTGGCTAGAGTACAAATATACCCATTTGCCAATTTGGCTTTCAATCAGGATGTATTTAAGCTAAATTCAAGGTTTCCAGTCCTAGGTAGAACTGCATGCTGCATTGACTAAAATATCAAATCCATCTCTACTGTAAGTGTATCCAGAAGGAGGGTGGAATGACAGAGAGAGACTCAGCAGACCTTACATCTCCACTCTCCATTAACAGTCAGCAGCTGTGAAAGGGCAGAGCACAGGCCGCTGGGAGATTTATCAGAATGTCAGAGCACGCCGCATTAGTCCTGACACCACACGCAGCACACACAGATATGCACACATTTGTAGCTGCTACGTTTCAGACCCTGGTCAGGCCAGGGTTTAACTGACATGTCAGGAGCAGTCATCTCGTTCCAACAAGTCACATGAGTTTATACAGTAAGTGGCTGCAGGAATTCCTCTACCTTTATGTGGTTTGCAGTCATGCTCCTCATGTCATTTTATAGTGTCATGAACTGAGCTTGGGTTCCTGCCGAGCTCAGCTTCATGGCTTTTCCCTGTTTTCATATTTATCTCTGTGTTGTTATGCATATGGAGTTTTCATTTTGTCTCCCATTTTTCCTTGTCATTGTTTAGCTTGCATTTGCCATGTTCTGTTGAAATTTTTGGTGCCTTTTATTTGTCTGTTTTTGTTTCTGGTTATTTGATTCTCTTGAGTTATTTGTTGTTATTCTTCAGTCTGCTTTTGGTTTTGTTTATATTTATTTTGTGACTGGCAGCGGTCAGGGGCTTCTCTGGGTCTTGTTGTGCCACCTGTCAGCAGGCAGTCACTCCTCCCTCTCCTGTCATTGCGTGACAGCTAGTTCCAATCATTAATTGTTTCTTCCCTCTCTGCTCAGGTCAGCCCACTCACTCACCTGTGCTCACTCTGCTCGTTATGTCAAGTATTATTTAAGCTCTGTTCGTTCACCTTGCTTTTGCCGGTTCATTGTGTCGTCACCCCTCCACCAGAGCACGATCTGCTCTGGTGTTATAATCTCTGTGAGTACCAGCACCTGCCAGTTGTTAGAGTATTTGTTTTTTCTTTACTTTTTTGCCGGTGCTTCCTATGTGCATGTTTGGAGTGTTTTGGGTTGCCCGGCACCTGCCAGTATTCATGTTTAGGAGCATTTTGAGGTTTATATTGTTCCTCCCCCCGCTCACCATTATGCTGGGAGTGCCCATTTGCCAGTAAGCTTGGGGACATTTTGTATTCATTCTTTACCTTGCTAGCTCACCTGTTTGTTCGTTGGAGCTATTGCTAAGACCTTTATGTTAATAAACACACAAAATCATCCTGCATGTGGGTACTTCTGTCTCTTCTGCCCTGAAGGGGCAAAAATCATGACAGGATGAACCGGCCCAAATAAGAAAACTTAGCGGAGGTGTTGTGTGTGCCATTTTTTTCACCCTTTTTGTGTTTTTCCACCCACCTGTTTTGGGAGCACCATATCCTACTTGGATGAAGTGGAGCTGTGTGGGGTGTGCGTCCTGGAGGACCTTTTATCATGGATCCAGGCCTCTTGTACCCCCAAGGCAGTCCGTGAAGTCTGGGACAGCGCAGCACGGGTTATGGAGACACATCCCAGTCTGTGGAACTGTGCGGAGGCCGCTGACATTCTAGCCTCTATTTTCTCCCTTCCATGTGCAAGCGAGGAGCCCACGGAGGCCGATCCTACGCCAGAGTCCCCCCGAACGAAAAGAAAGCGCTCGCGTTGCAAGAGGCTGTCAGTCTCCCCTGCGGCAGCTCCGCCTCCTTCACCTGAGCCTTGGCCCGCTCCATCCGCTGAATAGCTGGAGGAACGTAGACAGATGGTGTTGGTGGAGATGGATCTCCTCGTCGAGGTGAAGCCGTGGCTGCTTCTAGAATGGATTCATGAAGTGGAGGAGCCTCCCCTGAGAGTGCTGGAGTTGAAGTTGGTGATTGAGCCTTCACTGAAGCTTCTTCTCCACAATGTACTGACATCTCCTTCTTCCGCATATCACTGCCGAACCCGGAAGCTTCGGCAGAGGGACTCCACCGCCGCTCAGCTTGTAACCCCTCCTTCACATGGGGTGAGATTTCTGCAGCCGGACTCCTTCAAGCTCCCAGGGAGATGGAGCATGACCTTGGGACTGCAGCTGACATCATAACCCCTCAGGAATTCAGGCAAGTTCTAATTTGTTCACTCTCTCTCTCACCTGAAAAAATTTGCCTGATTCCTGATGAGGGGACTCAGATGTCACAGTCCACTGATTCCCCATTATCAGTTGCCGTGCCCGCCCTACCACCTGTTTCTCCTGTCTTCCTCAAAACTCCACTGGTTCCGGACGGTGATCATTGGACGACGGAGGAACCAGAGGTCGCAGAGAAGTCTACCCCACAGTGTGAACATCCAGCAGCAGGCAACATCATGAACTGGGAAAATAGGCAAGTGTCACTCCATTCAACTTTCATTAATGAGAATGCACCTTGCCTGATTCCCAGTAGGGAGGCTCAGGGAGAGCAGTCCCCTGGGTTCTTCTCACCACCTCCTGCTGGGAATTTTTCACCTGCTCTCTCCTTGTCTCCTCCTCCTTTCCCTGTGAGTCCATCAGCCACAGAGAAGAACCGCAGGACGATGGAGGAGCCCGAGGCCCTTGGGAATCCAGTTCCAGGGTCAGTGGAGAGTCAGCCCCCAGCTGCCATGCCAGAGGAGTCGCCAGCGTGGAATACCTCGCCTGGGGGTCTAAGGACTGCAACCATCATGCCTGCTGTGGAGGCTGCCACAGCTGAGTCAGAGGCCGAACCCAAACCTCCATCTTTGCCTGGATCATCGGAGTCCTGTATGGCAGTGGAGCTCGAGCTCAGGCAAGTGCTCTATTTTGTCTTTCTGTTTTCAGTATTAGAGCAATCTTGTCTGACTCTTGGTGGGGAAAGCCAGGTGCAGCCACCCGTTGCATCTGATCTCACCTCGCCGGGGTCCGCCGCTGCCGGTGACCCTGATCATTCTTCTCCCTCTGTCTTTGAGCTCATTCCCAGGGTCACCAGAGATGAACCAGTCACTTCTGAGGTCTCCGCGGGTCCAGTGTCTCCGCCCGAGACAGCCGGGGGTCCAGCTTTCACGGAAGAGGTCGTGGGTGTTCTGTCCAAGCCCAGGACCTCCGTGGGTGCAGCTGTGGCCCAGGCAGGGTCCTCCAAGGGTGCTGCAGTGCCCCAGCGCAGAGCCACTGAGGGTGCTACGTACGTTGGCCCAGTTGGGGCCCACCGTGGGTGCAACGTTGGCCCAGCCGGGGCCCTCCGTGGGTGCAGCCAAGCTCCAGCCCAGAGACACCACCAGTGCTAGTTTACCTTCGTCCAAGATCACCGAGGGCGTCATGGTCCCCTTCTTTCCTCAGCCTGATGTCGTTGGGGTGCCCCTTCCTTGGTTTACTCCTACTGTATTGGGCCTCCCTGTGGGGGAGCCACCTCCTGGGTCACTCTTCCAGTCATGGTCGCTGAAGAACTCAGGCCAGCTGCCCGATGGACTTCGCCGCTGGGTTGGGTGGCCTGTTTTTCCTGGTAGGCCACCCAACTCATTCCACCTGGCTGCCCAGCTGGTCTGGGACTTGGGTAGGCCACTTGACCAGTCTCATCTTGCCATCCACTGGGCCTGGGACTCTGGGCGACCTCCCGAGCCTTCTAGCTCCAGGACTTGTGTGTGTGTGTGTGTGTGTGTTAATTTTGTGTTTTTCTGGTGTGGGCCTGAGCAGGGTTGTTTTTTATTCCCTGCTAGTCTGCCCTCCCCCCACCCACCCTGGGTAGTTTGTTGCAGTTCCTGTTTGGGGGGGGGGGGTTCTTTTTTGTTCTGTTGATGTTTCCCTGGGTGTCCGGAATCCACCCCTTGAGAGGGGGGCTTGGTCATGAACTGAGCTTTGGTTCCTCCCGAGCTCAGCTTCATGGCTTTTCCCTGTTTTCATATTCATCTGTGTTTTGTTATGCATTCAGAGTTTTCATTTTGTCTCCCATTTTTCCTTTCATTGGTTAGCTTTTGTTTGCCATATTCTGTTGTATTTTTTGGTCCCTTTTATTTGTCTGCTTATGTTTCTGGTTATTTGATTATCTCTTGAGTTATTTGTAGTTATTCTTCAGTTTGCTAATAATAAACACATAACATCATCCTGCATGTGGGTTTCTTCATCTCTTCTGAAATCATGACATATAGTAAGTAGGGCTTTCATGGTGGAGGAATTTCCCCTGCGGTGATGGTGGATAGCTCAACACTGTGATATGCGGTATCATTGCAAATGTTTTTAGGACCACGTGGTATTGTAATTTAAACAGGGTTCATAACTTATGTGGCAAATGATAGAAGCTGTGAGAAACTTGCTGCAGCTCTGCTCTCAACTTGAGCGTGTGACAATTGTGCAGCACTCTGGTCTTCCTACAGGCATGAACTGCCAATTCTGTTAAAAAAAAACAAAACAATCATTTTTCATAAAGCAGTGGCAGTAACTCCAGTATTCCAACTATAGGGTGTGTGGACTGGTAGGACACTGCAGTGATATTCAGCTTATTTAAACAGGACAGTCTCCGTACAGGACCCTGCATGGCTCTTGTCTCCATGATTTTTGCCGCTTTCTGAAAAATCACATTCAAACAAGCAATGCACTATGCAGTACTTGTTTTGCTCTCTGAGCTCAATTGTCAGGATCATAAACAATCCGCTCAGAAGAAAATAACGCACTTTGTGCCCTCACTGTCAGGGCTGTATTTAGCAAGGAGTCTATCTAGAGCAGGGGTCGGCAACCCGCGGCTCCAGAGCCGCATGCGGCTCTTTCATCCCTCTGCTGTGGCTCCCTGTGGCTTTGGAAAATAAATAATGAGTATTTAATTAAAATGTATCTTATTTTAGTTCACTAGTTTTTAACATGTAATTCTAAATTTGAAGATTATGGTGATCTTGTAAAATCTAAATAAAACGGGTTAAAGTTTAATCACCGTCAGTTCCGTTTGTTTCTGGACGAGCTGGAAAGCACACATTCTGATCTCCTGCTGCACAACAAAGTCCGGTGGCTGTCCAGAGGGGAGGTGCTGAAACGCTTTGCTGCGTGTCTGGAAGAAGTGAAAACTTTCCTGGGCAGCAAAGGGCTCAGCTTTCCTGAGCTGGAACAGCCAGAGTGGCTGGAAAAGCTGCACTTCATGGTAGATATGACAGCGCACCTGAACACGCTGAACACAGCTCTTCGGAGGAAAGGACGCACACCCTGCACATGTTGGAGGAGGTTTTGGCATTCGAGCGCAAATTGACGGTGCTTGCCAGAGATTTACAGAAAGGTACAGTTTCTCACTTCCCCAGTTTGAGAGAGTTCAAACAAGCTCACAACATGATAAATTCGGAGTATTTACATTCTGCAATCATCGCAATGCAAACATCGTTTGGGAAACGATTCTGTGAGTTCAGAGTTCAGTTTGACAGCTGACTGCATGCACCAGTAAAAGGACGGCACACAGAAGAGGACGGCATTTTTGGTTTGCTGCCGGTGGATAATTTAAGTATGGCCTTTTTTTCATAAATGCAAGAAGGACTCAAATAGATATTGAGTATTTTACTTGAAAGTAACCTTCAACCCAACGTCTTTTTTTTTTTCGTTGTTCAAAATGTTTTTGTTGCATGCAGAAATGTAATTTCATTTTCTCTGCAGGAGTTCATTGATTTCATAAACGCAACACATTATAGTTTGTTTATACATAGCATAAAGGGAAAAAAAGTGTTACAGTTAGACCCAGAAATATTTGGACAGTGACACAATCTTCATGATTTGGGCTCTGCATGCCACCACATTTGATTTGAAATGAAACAACTACAATGGAATTGAAGTGCAGACTTTAAGGTTTAATTCAAGGGGTTGAACAAAAATATATGATTAAACATGTTGGAATTGTAGCTATTTTTATACAAACACTCCTCATTTCAGGGGCTCAAAAGTAATTGGACAAATAAGCATAACCCTAAGCAAAATGTTACTTATCAATATTTTGTTGAGAATCCTTTGCAGGCAATGACTGCCTGAAGTCTGGAACCCATGGACATCACCAAACGCTGAGTTTGCTCCTTTGTGATGCTTTGCCAGGCCTTTACTGCAGCTGTTTTCAGTTGTTGCTTGTTTGTGGGTCTTTCTGCCTTAAGTTTTGTCTTGAGCAAGTGAAATGCATGCTCGATTGGGTTGAGATCTGGTGATTGACTCTGCCATTGCAGAATATTTCACTTTGTTGCTTTAAAAAACTCCTGGGATGCTTTTGCAGTATGTTTTGGATCATTGGTGAAGCACCGTCCAATCAACTTTGCTGCATTTGGCTGAATCTGAGGAGAAAGTATATCCCTATACACTTCAGAATTCATCCGGCTGCTTCTGTCTTTTGTCACATCATCAATAAACACAAGTGACCCAGTGCCATTGGAAGCCATGCATGCCCATGCCATCACACTGCCTCCACCATGTTTTACAGAAGATGTAGTGCTTTGGATCATGAGCTGTTCCAATTCTTCTCCAAACTTTCTTCTTCCCATCATTCTGGTACAGGTTGATCTTAGTCTCATCTGTCCAAAGAATACTGTTCCAGAACTGGGCTGGCTTCTTCAGGTGTTTTTTGGCAAAGTCAATTCTGGCCTTTCTATTTTTGAGGCTGATTCATGGTTTGCACCTTGTGGTGAATCCTTTGTATTTACTCTCATGAAGTCTTCTCTTTATGGTAGACTTAGATACTGATACACCTACTTCCTGGAGAGTGTTCTTCACTTGAGTGGATGTTGTGAAGGGGTTGTTCTTCACAATGGAAAGGATTCTGTGATCATCCACCACTGATGCCTTCCATGGACATCCAGGCCTTTTTGAGTTCCCAAGCTCACCAGTGCACTATTTTTTTCTCAGAATGTACCAAACTGTTGATTTGGCCACTCCTAACATTTCTACTATCTCGCTGATGGATTTCTTCTTTTTTTTTTTCAGCCTCAGGATGGTCTGTTTCACCTCCATTGAGAGCTCCTTTGACCGCATGTTGTGTGTTCGCAGCAACAGCTTCCAAATGCAAACGCCACACCTGGAATCAACTCCAGACCTTTTAACTGCTTAATTGATGACCGGTTAACGAGGGAAGAGCCCATGCAGCCTTGTTATTTTTTTTTTATTTTTTTTTTTGCAGCCTTCTGAGTCAATTATCCAATTACTTTTGGTCCCTTGAAAAAGAGGCGGCTACGTATTAAAGAGCTGTAATTCCTAAACCCTTGCTCCAATTTGGATGTGAATACTCTCATATTACAGCTGAGAGTCTGCACTTTAAGCCCATATTGATTATGTAATTGTATCCTGAATATGTTTTCGTAAACAGCTAAAATAACAAAACTTGTGTCACTGTCCAAATATTTTTGGGCCTAACTGTATGTGCAGTGTTATTTCATTTTGAGTGTCAAAAGGGTTTTGTGGCTCCCAGTGTTTTCTTTTCTGTGGGAAACAGGTCCAAATGGCTCTTTGAGTGATAAAGGTTGCTGACCCCTGATCTAGAGAGTCCCCCACATGGTGCTGTTGGTGGCAGAACCAGTACCGGGTGCAAGCATGCTGTTGGGAATAAAAATACACTTACATTTAACAATTTATTTAATAATCACTAGGGGCACCTAAGTGAACAAAGAGATTTAGCCACACACAAAAAAGTGAACACTGTGTGTACAGATCCCCTAATATGTGATGGCAATGGTCTTGACTGTTGAAGTTTACAGTTTTATTTTAGCACAGTACACATTAAGTAAAACACATAAACTAGGACCACCGTTAGAGCCTGTGCCTCATTACGGGTCCATAAACAAATTAACGTTAGCATTTGAAGCTCGACTGACTCTGCTAAGTGCTGTAGCCTTACTGACAATTCCACAGACAGGCACAGGAAGCAAAAACAAAACCACCGTTATCAAAATAAAAGCCTGCTTTTTTACTTCAGTGCACAAAATAGTAAACCATTCAGGGGGTTTGTTGTTATGGTTGCTCGTTATCCTCTGCAGTAGGCTTGTCCATAGTGCGGTACTACATTATTGTGGTTATTGCGACGGCCCAAATAATAAGTTCAACTTTTTCATAAAATTACTCCCTCTTTCAGTTTACTTTCTGTCTTATTTGCAAAGTATGTCCTCATCTGGCTTATACACAGTGATATTTTCCTTGCGAGTTTGACTTTATATTAATTTATGACACAAAGGGGTAGATTTACTAAGGCAGTGCAAATTAGCAAGGGCGCAAGTTAGAACGCCTAAGGGAGTGGCCAATTTTTGCCAGTGATCTACTAACAGCACGCAAAATTATGAACAGACTCAGTCACTTCATTTCAATAATGACCACCCATCCACCAAGAGCACCACAAAATTGTGCACAGGCACACCTGATGAGGAAGCGGGTCATCAGCAAAGGCACAGCCAGTTCGGAGGAGCATAATATATTTTTTAAGCTTTTGTTTAAGCACAAACCCCAATAAAATGTTTTTTTTTCCGTCATATATCAGAGTTTTGATTTTCATTTCACATGGCAGACTCCTTTGTTTAATATGTATAAATTAAGGACTACTCATGAATAAATTGATTATTGACCAGCGTGTTTATTTTATTAACACAAGAACCATCAAGATGGTCTGATGGAGACTCTGGGGTTTTATTATGTGAATAACTTTGTTTTAACAAAATCTACAGGTCTCCCAGTCCATGGCTTTTCATAAATACTGTATGTGCATTTTATCTTTTCTGAAGTCTGTAACATAATAAAATTAAACACACATGATTTCACTTATTCCTCAGACAGCCACAGCAGAGACTGCTGTCATTGAGACACTACAATGTTGCAATGTCGGGGACGTTATGGATCTGTGCTCCTTTTGACCACTTCAGGTAGGAAGGGCTGCACTATTTTATGGATTCAAATTCATTGTTTAGGAAAGCTTTTTCACTTTATTTATTTTATTTATTTGACCATTATTTCACCAGGTAAAATATTTGAGATCAATTCTCACTAGGGATGTCCTGGTGTGCCATCGTATGTACTTAATGTTTGCTTTTATTCTTGTTCTTAATCCTATTTGTGTAGAGATTTTGCCCTGAGATGTACAGTGTGTTATAAATGAAATATATTATTATTATTATTATTATTATTATTATTATTATTAATAATAATAACTAGAAAAGCACTCGGAGAGCACAGACCTCCGCCAAGCGCCACAGTTCCCCCCATACAGTGTTTGTGTGTACATTTTCAGATTCCTTGACCACAAAAACATATGACTAGCAATTGGATTGACAATGATAGGATTAGTGGTTCAGTAGTTATTCACAAAAATGGCATTTTCCATAATGGCGGCCACAGTTCCCCCCATACAGTGTTTGTGTGTACGTTTTCAGATTCCTTGACCACAAAAACATATGACTAGCAATTGGATTGACAATGATAGGATTAGTGTTTCAGTAGTTATTCAGGAAAATGGCATTTTCCGTAATGGCGGCCACAGTTCCCCCCATACAGTGTTTGTGTGTACGTTTTCAGATTCCTTGACCATGAAAACATATGACTAGCAATTGGATTGACAATGATAGGATTAGTGGTTCAATAGTTATTCAGGAAAATGGCATTTTCCGTAATGGCGGCCACAGTTCCCCCCCCATACAGTGTTTGTGTGTATGTTTTCAGATTCCTTGACCATGAAAACATATGACTAGCAATTGGATTGACAATGATAGGATTAGTGGTTCAGTAGTTATTCACGAAAATGGCATTTTCCGTAATGGGGGTTTTCTTCTGGACGGTGATCCGGATCACCACCAAAATTTAATCAGTTCTTCCTTGTACCATTTCCAACAACGCCTGAAAGTTTCATCGAAATCTGTCCAAAACTTTTTGAGTTATCTTGCTAACCAACAGACAGACAAACAGACAGACAAACCCCGTCAAAAACATTACCTCCTTGGCGGAGGTAATAATAATAATGATAGGCTCCAGCCCCCCCCCCCCCCGCGACCCGAAAAGGATTAAGCGGAAGAAGGTGAATAAATGAATGAATAATAATAATAGGCTATATATAAGCAAAAGATTTTTTTTTTTTTTTTTAAATCCTCTGCTGGCTGATATCCAGTTCAGCACAGCACCGATCTCTGTGAAATTGTTTCTGTTCATATTAATCTGTTCTGTCATGCCAAAAATGTCATGCTTGGGGAGAAGCTGTCTCCGTCCACACGCCCTCAGTTCTCGCTGGTGTCTCTGCACCGACAATCGCTGTCATCAGGCACAGATGAATCAGCACAAGCTTTTTGGGGGCGTAAAATGCTGGTGCGTTTAGCAGAAGATTGATAACCGCAACCTTAGTAAATCACCTTGAGCTAGTCATTTAAATACTCCCCTCTATGGCTGTGTTGTGAGACATGTATATGTTGGACACTGCATATGTGATTTAACCACGATGAAGGAGAGCCAGCCCCCTGCGGTGCGGAGCCACAGAGCCTGGACCCCCTGCGGAGGACAGGGGACAGAAGACTTCCTGACCACTGAGGCTCGGGAAGAGAGAAGGGGGAGTTATGTAAATAAAAGGCTAATGAATGTGAATAAAGAGATTTTGAGAGAGATGTGTGATTTCCCCCGCGAGGGAAATGGTTTGATGTCAGAATGTTTAAATGAGAGAACTTTGGTGTGTTCACTCTCTTTGTTCGCTGCTCAAGAATAAGAGCAGACAGTGGAATGATTTATTGAATAAACTGGAATGAAAGACAATTCGGTTTCGTTATTCAAGTCTCCCCACATTGGAGACCCCTCAAATTTGTGCTTTGACATGACAACTCCCACAAATACATATGCAATGAGGCCAGGGGCAAAACTGGGCTGATAAAACAGAATATCTGTGTCTGTCGCTGAATTGTGACAGAACCCCTAGTGGTCAAGAGTGGTAAATATTTTTTGTCAATAAAATAGTTCAGATTTCCAAGGCTATAAATTGAAAGTGGTAAGAGATAATGGCTTACTGTCAATTAGAAAGATGTAAAATATGATCCAAAGTTTCAGATAGGAATAAATTTATGCATCTAATTTGCATAATGTTGAATGTTGAATGTTGAAGTGTATTATTGATAGTTTACCATCTAGTTGCACTTGACTTTTGAATTGCTTTTCGGTGTAATATTCACAATGATTATGAATATTAATGAAAAAAGTGGTTATCAGGATCAATATCATTCCCATCTCTTGTAGTTTATGTTCAGCATAATGGCATATTTTCAGAGTTTGAATTTCCTCACTCTGTGTCAAATGACTTCCTCCAACTGGGGATAATTGATGTCTACTCAAGTCAGTCATAAGTTTTTTTGTTTGTTTTTTTTTTTGATTATTTTTTTTAAGTACATTGACATGGTATGTCAAAAGAACTATTCTTGCCGTGTGTGTGGATATGGATTTTTATAGTCTCTTAATTTTCTTAATCAGTGTTCATCTGTATTTATTTAAGTCAGTAACATCCCTGATTATTATACTCTTTGCTTCCTCAGGTGTTCCATTTAGTTTGATCCAAACTCTACAATTTCTTGTCCATGTTGCCTGTATCTTATTTTGTCTTTTCAGCATCCGTGCTTGCCATGCTATTTCAGCTTTAGTTTTTGTTAGATGTTCATTTAGGTAAACTTCTGTTCCCCGTAGTTTTCTGGCCTGCCTCAGTATGTCATTCTTTACCCTTCTGTTCACAAAGCGCATCCCAATTGATTTCTTTGTTTTATTATCTTTTCTGGGTAAAGCATGACAGGCTGAAATTGCATTTGCTTCGACCTTTATATTTCTACTATCAAGGAACTGAAGCACCTGGTTTTCCAGGGAGACTGATTCACTCAGGGGAGCATCCTCTCCTCTCAATCCTGCTGTAGCATGAGCATATGATTGATATTTAATGTCTAGTCCACTTATAATTAGATCATCCATACGAGAATATTGTTCAAGATCCTCGACGCATCGCTCCAAGTCTGCAATTTTTTTGCCTTTTTCCTTAATTGTTAATTTTAATTCTCGGACATCTTTCATTAGCTCTATTATTTTAGCCTGCTGACTAACCACTTTTGTCAGTTCTTCTGACAAGAAGTTCAGAGATTTTTTGATCTCTTCCAAAATGCTGATGGAAGCAAATGTTTCTAAACCAAAACTCATTTCAGACATGCACAGACAAAAGAGAAATGGAGAGAAGGGGGAATTTAGAAAAAAAAAATTATATATATATATATATATATATATATATATATATATATATATATATATATATAATCTCCCAAAAATGACACATCCAAAAAGGAAAAAAAACACTTGTCATTGAGAAATTTACAGTTAATTTTCTGCTCCATGCGTAATCATTCTCCAGGATTTATTGGTTTGGCTTTCATTGTAGGGAATCAAACAGTGGTGATGTGGTGTCAACAAGTAAGTGATATTTAACGAGATTTTGTTATTTTAATGGAGAGAGTTGTAACAGTCAAAATATAATCACCCAACATTTTATTTTTATGATAATACACTAAATATTTTTTTAATTCCATCCACATTCACATTTTAATTGGGGACTTACTGTTGGAGTCTATAGCTAGGCATAACTGTATTATTTTTTTAGAGGAATGAATGAATGAATGGATGAATGAATGAATGAATGAACAGGGGAAAAGGGCATGTAGAAGTACAGTGATCCCTCACTTATCGCGTTTAATGGGGACCAGAACCGACCGTGAAAAGTGAAAAACCGCGAAGTAGCGTCACCCCCCCCCCCAAGGGCGTCACAAGCACTATTTTGCACAAAAAGGCACAAGAGAACAGCGAAAAGTGCCACTAAGCAACACGAGCGATAAAGAACAATGAATGCAGTCTTCCTTCGCTGGGTATGGGCGCTCTGCAGGGAGAGAAGCTGGGTAAAACGTCTCGGCCAATCAGCTTGCGAGATTCCCGAGCGGTGAAGAGGTGGGTGGAGAGGAGTGGAGCGGTGGTCAGAGAGGTGGATTTTGAGTTGTGCGGGCTCTCCGTGTTGATACCTGATGTTCTAATGTAGTCTCCCTGCCTTCTGCTAGCGCCCGGGCAACTTTCGTGCCATTTTTTCTCAATTTTAAATTTTTGATGAATATTTTTGAAAAATCCACGATGCCCTGAGGGCACGAAAGGTGAAACGCGAAGTAGCGAGGGATCACTGTAACTACAAAGAATATAAAACGAAAATAAATACTGAAACATATGCCCAAGGGAGATATGTTCACTCCAAAAGCAGGTCCAGAATGGCAGGAAGCCTCCACAAACGTTGATCTTTATATGAGCATTGCCCAACACTGATGTCAGCTGACCTGCGCTGAGTATTCATTTGCTTAAGTTAACCTAAGTTGGCAACAGCTACACATAGCTAACCTAAGTTGGCAAAAGTTTGCCAATGCTGAATGCAACGCTGGCAAATGTTAGCAAAAGTTCATAAAAGTTGGTGTGCACTGGATTAAAAAATCCTGCTCAGAAACGTAATTTCACCGATGTTTGGACTAATTTCTCTGATTTTTCAAAACGTCTGTAAAAGTCAGTCCAAACGCTATAGTGTGAACCCAGCTTTAACTTAGGCCAACTTAGGTAAACTCTGCATAACTTAGCTCGGCTCTCAAGATCTTTTACAAACTGACCACAACTTTCACCAGCGTGTATTTCCAAATGTTGGCAAATTTTCAGCATACTGAAAATTTTCAAGGAGTACAACTTTCTCCAGTGTTTGCCAGAAAACACCAAATATCATTAACTTTTATCAACTTTTGCCAGCAGAGCCAGATATTTCCCAAAATATCAGTAAAAGCTGGTCCAAACGTTGTATTGTGAATCCACCTTAAAGTATAGTAATTTACAGGCCTAAAGCATATGAGCACACACTTTTTCTTGGGATCTTTTTTTCCCCTCCTTTGCTAATTGCATACAATTACAAAATGGCAAGATAGCAATGATGGAAGTAATCATGGTTGCCAGGTCCATCTCTCATGTAAAGTCTATGATGCCGGTTGTACTCTTACCCCCAACCACTACACCATTTAGTGCTTACATGAAATCACGGAATGTATGAAGTACGTATGCATGTATGAAGCAGCAGTGCTTCAGTATTCTATGATTCATGAAGCTCAATGTCCCAGGAATATTTTGAGTATTGGAAGTAAGGGACATTTGACTTTGTGGCATATCAAGTGGCGATATTAAACAATGTTACAGTTTTGGAAGTGGAAAGTTTTTATTTTATGTTTTCTACTTTAGAATCATGCCTTTCTGAACTATTTTAAAAACATAGCTTTTTAACTGCATGTTGGTCGAAGATCGAGGAGGACGAGAGGGGGAAGGCATTTTAGGAGGGAGAGAGAGAAAAGGAAATATACAAGTGTGGAAGTGAGAGTAGGGACATTATATGTAGGGGCTATGACTGGTAAAGGCAGAGAGCTGGCTGACATGATGGAGAGAAGAAAGGTAGATATATTGTGTGTTCAAGAAACCAAATGGAAGGGAAGCAAGGCTAGGAGCACTGGCGGTGGTTTTACACTATTTTACCATGATGTAGATTGGAAGAGAAATGGAGTAAGAGAAATCCTGAAGGAAGAGAATGTGAAGAGTGTTCAGGAGGTAAAGAGGGAGTCGCACAGAATCATGAGTTTGAAGCTACAAGTCAAAGGTGTGATGTTGAAAGTTCTCATTGCATATGCCCGACAAGTTGGATGTCAGGTAGATGAGAAAGAGGAATTCTGGAGTAAGTTGGATGAAATGGTAGATGGTGTTCCCAGGGGGGAGACAGAGTAGTGATTGGAGAGGACTTTAATGGACATGTAGGTGAAGGGAACAGAGGTGATGAGGAGGTTCTGGGTAGGTACAGGTACATCTCAAAAAATTAGAATATCATGAAAAAGTTCAATATTTTTTGTCACTCATTTCAGAAAGTAAAACCCCTATATCACATAGATTCATTACACAGAGAGTGATACATTTCAAGTGTTTATTTTAATTTTGATGATTATGGCTTACAGCCCATGAAAACCCCAAATTCAGTTTCTCAAAAAAATAGAATATTGCATAAAATTAATTTAAAAAAATAATAGTCTGCGATGAACTGGCGATCTGTCCAGGGTGTACCCCGCCTCTCGCCCAAAGATGCTGGGATAGGCCCCAGCCCCCCCACGACCCGAAAAGGATTAAGCGGAAGATGAATGAATGAATGAATGAATGAAAATAATAGTATTTAAATAGAAATGTTGACCGACTGAAAAATCTGTCCATGTACACATTCAATACTTGGTCAGGGCTCCATTTGGATTAATTACTGTATCAATGTGGCGTGGCATGGAGGTGATCAGCCTCTGGCACTGCTGAGGTATTATGAAGGTCCAGGTTGCTTTGATAGTGGTCTTTAGCCCGTCTGCATTGTTGGGTCTGGTGTCTGTCATCTTCCTCTTGACAATACTCCAAAGATACTCTATGGGGTTTAGGTCAGGAGAGTTTGCTGGCCAATCAAACACAGTGATACCATGGTCATTAAACCAGGTTTTGATATTTTTTGGCAGTGTTTGTGTGTGTGTGTGTGTGTGTGTGGGGGGGGGGGGGGTTCTGCTGGAAAATGAAATCAGCTTCTCCATAAAGCTTGTCAGCACAGGGAAGCATGAAGTGCTCTAAAATTTCCTGGTCGACAGCTGTACTGACTTTGGTCTTGATAAAATGCAGTTGACCAACACCAGCAGATGACATGGTTCCTCAAATCATCACTGACTGTGGAAACTTCACACTACACATCAAGCAACTTAGATTCTGTGCCTCTCCACTCTTTCTCCAGACTCTGGGACTTTGATTTCCAAATGAAATGCAAAATTTACTTTTATCTGAACAGAGGTCATCTGCTGGTGTTTGTTCACTGTGTTTTATCAAGACCAAAGTCAGTGCAGTCGTCAACCAGGAAATTTTTGAGCATTTCATGCTTCCCTCTACTGACAAGCTTTATGGAGAAGCTGATTTCATTTTCCAGCAGGACTTGGCACCCCCCCCCCCACACACACACACACACACACTGCCAAAAGTATCAAAACCTGGTTTAATGGCCATGGTATCAATGTGTTTGATTGGCCAGCAGTCTCCTGACCTAAACCCCATAGAGAATCTATGAAGCATTGTCAAGAGGAAGATGAGAGACACTGGACCAAACAATGCAGATGAGCTGAAGGTCATGATAAAAGCTACCTGGACCTTCATAACACCTCAGCAGTGCCACAGGCTGATTACCTCCATGCCACGCCACATTGATACAGTAATTAATCCAAAAGGAACTCTGACCAAGTATTGAGTGTGTATATGGACATACTTTTCAGTCGACCAACATTTCTATTAAAAAACTATTTTTTTAAAATTAATTTTATGTAATCTAGTTTTTTGAGAAACTGAATTTGGGGTTTTCATGGGCTGTAAGCCATAATCATCAAAATTAAAATAAATAAACACTTGAAATATTTCACTCTCTGTATAATGAATCTGTATAATATACGTATGGGTTTCACTTTGTGAAATAGTGACCAAAAATATTGAACTTTTTCATGATATTCTAATTTTTTGAGATGTACCTGTATGGTCTTAAGGAGAGAAATGTGGATGGACAGATGCTATGGATTTCCTAAAAGGATGGAAATGGCTGTGGTGAACATATACTTTAAGAAGGGAGAGGAACATAGAGTGACTTGCAAGCATGGAGGAAGGGGCACACAGGTGGACTACATCCTACGCAGAAGGAGAAATCTGAAAGCGATAGGAGACTGAAAGGTGGTGGCAGGGGAGAATGTAGCTAAACAGCTTCGGATGGTAGTCTGTAGGATGACTTTGGCAAGCAAGAAGAGGAAGAGAGTGAAGGCAGAGCCAAATATTAAGTGGGGGAAGTTACAGAAGGAAGAAGGTCACACAGAGTTCAGGAAGGAATTGATACAGGATCTGGGTGGTAGGGAAGAATTACCAGATGACTGGGAAAGTACAGCAAAAGTATTGAGGGAAATGGGTAGAAGGGTTTGTGGTGTATCCAGTGAACAGAGGAAGGAAGACAAGGAGACTTGGTGGTGGAGTGAGGAGGAAGAGGAAAGTATTCAAAGGAAGAGGATAGCAAAGAAAAAGTGGGATAGTAAGGGGGATGAAGAATGTAGACGGAAGTATTTGGAATCGAGGCACATGGCAAAGAGAGAGGTGGCAAAGGCAGAGAAAAAGGCATATAGTGAGTCGTATGAGAGGCTGGACACCAAGAAAGGAGAAAAAGACTTGTATCGATTGGCTAGACAGAGATACGGAGCTGGAAAGGATATGTAGCAGAATAGGCTGATTAAGGACAGAAACGGTAATGTACTAACAAGTGACAAGCGTGTGTTGAGAAGGTGGAAGGAGTACTTTGAAGAGCTGATGAATAATGAAAATGAGAGCGAGAGGAGGATGGATGGATGAAGGAAAGATGGTGAACAAGGGAGTCCCGAGAATTAGCAAGGCAGAAGTAAGGGCAGCTTTGAAGAGGATGAAGAATGGAAAGGCAGTTGGCCCAGGTGACATACCTGTGGAGGTATGAAGATGTTTAGGAGAGATGGCAGTGGACTTTTTAACCAGCTTGTTTAACACAATCTTGGAGAGTGAGAGAATGCCTGAGGAGTGGAGAAGAAGTGTTTTGGTACCAGTTTTCAAGAACAAAGGTGATGCTCAGAGCTGTAGTAACTACAGAGGCATAAAGTTGATCAGCCACACTATGAAGATATGGGATAGAGTTGTTAAAGCCAGGTTAAAAGGAGCTGTGACAATCAATGAGCAGCAGTATGGTTTCATGTCAAGAAACAATACTACAGATGCAATGTTTGCTCGAAGAGTGTTGATGAAGAAGTATAGAGAAGATCAGAAGGAGCTGCACAGTGTCTTTGTGGATCCAGAGAAAGCATATGATAGGGTGCCAAGAGAGGAAGTGTAGTACTGTATGAGAAAGTCAGGAGTGGCAGAAAACTATGTGAGGGTGGTGTAGGACATGTGTGAGGACAACGAGACGGTGGTCAGGTGTGCTGTAGGAGTGACAGATGGGTTCAAGGTGGGAGTAGGGTTACATCAGGGATCAGCTCTGAACCCCTTCTTGTTTGCCATGGTGATGGACAGGCTGACAGATGAGGTCAGGGAGGGGTCTCCATGAACTATGATGTTTACAGACGACATTGTGATCTGTAGTGAGAGTAGGGTGCAGGTGAAAGAGAACCTGGAAAGGTGGAGGTATGCTCTGGAGAGAAGAGGAATGAATGTCAGTAGAGGTAAGAAAGAATACATGAGTATAAATAGAATAGGCTTTATTGTCATTGTACAGTTGTACAGTACAACAAAATTGTGGGTGCTCTTGTGGCTTCTGCGCAATAAAGTAAGAGAAGGATTAGATAGAACACGGTTACAGAACACATGTAGAAGATTTTTAGGAGGATTTACAAGATGGTAGTGAGACTTGCTATGATGTATGGTCTGGAGATGGTGGGACTGACAAAAAGACAGACTGAGCTTGAGGTGGCAGGGTAGAAGATGCTAAGATTCTCAGTGGGAGTGACTCAGAGGGACAGGATTCAAAATTAGTATATCAGAGGGACAGCTCAGGTTGAGAGATTTGGAGACAAAGTAAAAGAGGCAAGGCTGAGATGATTTGGACATTTACAGAGGAGGGATAGTGGATATACTGGACAGATGGTGTTGAAGATGGAGCTGCCAGGCAGGAAGAAAAGAAGAAGACCACAGAGAAGATTCATGGATATAGTGAAGGAGGACATGGAGAGGGTTGGTGTTACAGAGGAAGATGCAAGGGGTAGGGTGAGATGTAGGCAGATGATGCTGTGGAGAACTCTAAAGGGAGCAGCCAGAAGAAGAATGTCTTTGGACTGTGAGAGGAAACTGGAGTACCTGTCAAAAACCCACACAGAAAGGTTGTCGCTGCCCAGCGATGTGAAGTGGCAGTGCTCCCCACTGCACTACCAATCTTAGATTTTGATATAATTAAATCAACTATGAGGAATTATAAATATATTAAGGGCTTAAAATGTTATTGATAATTGAAACAGACAACCAGAAATTCTCAAGAACTGAGGAGAAAGGTATTGGTATTGATTTCTGACAGTCTATGATCGATATTGGGACTACAGTGGATATAAAAAGTCTACACACCCCTGTTTGAATGCCAGTTTTTTGTGATGTAAAAAAATGAGACCAAGATAAAAGGTTTCAAATCTTTTTCCACCATTAATGTGACCTATAACCTGTACAACCCAATTGACAAACAAACTGAAACCTTTTAAGGAGAAAACTAAAAAAAAAACTTACAATAACCTGTTTGCATAAATATGCACATCCTGTTATAGCTGAGGATGTGGTTGTGTTCAGAATTAACCAGTTACATTCAAACTCATGTTAAATGGGACTCAGCACACACCTGCCACCATTTAAAGTGCCTTTGATTAACCCCAAATAAAGTTCAGTTGTTCTAGTAGGCATTTCCTGACATTTTTGTAGTCACATCTGACAGCAAAAGCCATGGTCCGCAGAGAGCTTCCAAAGCATCAGAGGATCTCATTGTTCAAAGGTATCAGTCAGGAGAAGGGTACAAAAGAATTTCCAAGGCATTAAATATGCCATGTAACACAGTAAACACAGCCATCATCAAGTGAAGAAAATATGGCATAACAGTGACATTACCAAGAACTGGATGTCCCTTCCAAAACTGATGAAAAGACGAGAAGAAAACTGGTCAGGTCAGCTGCCAAGAGGTCAACAGCAACATTGAAGGAGCTGCAGGAATTTCTGGCAAGTACCGGCTGTGTAGTACATGTGACATTTTCCCGTCTTCTTTATATGTCTGGGCTATGGGGTAGGGTGGCAAGACGGAAGCCTTATCTTACGGAGAAAAACATCCAAGCCCGGCTACATTTTGCAAAAACACATTTGAAATCTCTTAAATGCTTGTGGGAAAATGTATTATGGTCCGGTGAAACCAAGGTTGAACTTGTTGGCCATAATTCCTAAAGGTATATTTGGCATAAACACAACACTGCTCATCACCAAAAGAGCACCATACACCTACAGTGTCATCTGCTGCCATCACCATGCTTCACCTACAGTGAAGCATGGTGATGGCAGCATCATGCTTTGGGGCCGTTTTTCTTCAGCTGGAACTGGGGCCTGAGTCAAGGTGGAGGAAATTATGAACAGTTCCAAAAACCAGTCAGTGTTGGCACAAAGCCTTCAGGCTTCTGCTAGAAAGCTGAAGATGAAGAGGAACTTCACCTTTCAGCACGACAATGACCCAAAGCACACATCCAAATCAACAAAAGAATGGCTTCACCAGAAGAAGATTAAGGTTTTGGAATGGCCCAGCCAGAGTCCAGAACTGAATCCGATCAAACACCTGTGGGGTGATCTGAAGAGGGCTGTGCACAGGAGATGCCCTCGCAGTCTGACAGAGTTGGAGCATTTTTGCAAAGAAGAATGGGCAAATATTGCCACATCAAGATGTGCCACGCTGATAGACTCCGGCCCAAAAAGACTGAGTGCTATAATAAAAGCCAAAAGTGCTGCAACAAAGTATTAGTTTAAGGGTGTGCATATTTATACAACCGGGTTATTGTAAGTTTTTGTTTTTTTTTCCTCCATCAAAGATTTCAGTTTGTTTTTCATTTAAGTTGTACATATATAGGCCACATTAATGGTGGAACAAAGATTTGAAATGATTTATCTTGGTCTCATTTATTTATGTCACAAAAACCTGGCATTTGAACAGGGGTGTGTAGACTTTTTATATCAACTCTATGCGGCCATGTCAAAATCTTTGTTCAATCTAGTGCTGTAGTCAAGATCACGTTAAGACCAGGCCAACACTAAAATCTCCCGGGACCACAATTATTAGGGTTCAAAACCAAGTTGAGACCAAGTGAAGGCCCAGATGTGCATACACAAAGGTCTTGACTTGGCCTCTCCCTGGTTTGGTCTTGGTTGTGACTTGGTCCCAACCCCATAAAATCTTGGTCTTTGTACACTTTGGTCTAAATGTGGTCTTGACTACAACACTCATCAGATCTGAGTTATGCATCCATCTTGTCTTGTAGTAATTTCACCTGTAGTTGTTTCTTTCTTTGGGCCTCTAGGTATTTTCAACAGCTGAACTTTAACATGACGGCATGAGAGGAAGGACGAGCTGATCTATCTAGCCTATCAGTGAAAGGAAGACAATGAAAAATTTTCAATGCCTTGATCTCAATGCTGCACTCCTCAGAAGTATGTATTTCATTGACCTTGTTGCAAGGGGGAAAGAAAATGTACCGCAGGATACTCCAGGGATGCTGCCTTTCATTCTTCCACCTCTCACAAGTCTTCCATGCGGTGTCCACAAGATTCCATCTAAGAAATGCAATCACCCACATAACACAAGTCTGTTTTCACAATCATGTATTTCCTAAACCATCCGGATTTTTTTTTCCTTTATTTTGAGTCAAACTTGGAGACAGACGTCTATACCAACACCTGTACTTCCACTGTGAAAGCAGACCTCAGCACATGAAAGACGGGGTTGTGCTCTGCTGCTTCTCAAAACATTAAATGTGCTCTTTAATCACACAAACGCACATCTTTGGCTGCATCACTGCTTTCCACTCTACCTGTGCCTCTTACAGGGCTGCAGCAACATCAACTTCAATTCTGAATTCAAGGTTAACAACCAGCAACCTTGAAATGTTTCACATTTATGTATACGACTGAACAGCCAGAGCATTTTTTAAACAACAAGCAAGTTCAAAAGGGACTTAATGTTTGCATATTTTTGCAATGATTAAAGGTCCATTAAAGACCCAGAAAACATCTTTAGTTTTTTATTCCTCCTTTCTGTCTGTGCTCACTAATCAGTGTAACATTTTTCTCATCAGCATTTAGAGAAGAATCAATCTACAGTATATTTAGACAGGGTTGAGTAAGCATTTCCGAGTAAGATGTGAGAGGGTCATAATAACTAAAACACTATTGTTAAAAGATATGTTAATAGGTAAGCCTTGCTATTATTGTGTTGGATCCCTTTTGCTTTCAGAACTGGCTTAGCTGTTCATGGCACAGATTCAACAAGGTGTTGGAAACATTCCTCAGAGATATTAGTTCATGCTTGTATGCTAGTATCACACAGTTGCTGCATATTTGTTGGCTGAACAATTTAGAGGTGGGGGGAATAATTTTTCCGATGCATCGTGGTGCGGACATGAATGATTCTGAATTGATGCACAAATGTCAAGAATTCCACTCTTAAATATTAATTAATGATGTAATTAATTTTGACAAACCCAAAAAAAGCAGAACTCAGAAATGTGGAACTGTAGCATCTGAACAGTTTATGGTGCAACACAAAACAGAGATGTGCACCCCTGCCCCCTCAAAGCTGAATGGAAAAAGACCCAGACAGGACCCACACCATATGCAAATGCCGGAAAACCAAACCAAAACTCATTGGAACCATGACAAATATGTGAAACTACACTGCCTATCCCCCTCCAGAAGAGGAAAAATAACAGCTGTAACTGCCGGCCTCAACCAGAAGAGCACAGACTAAGCAATGTCAAAGCCGCTGACAGCCAAGACCCCCATGCCATGTCGTGCACCTCAGAGCTGTGGCACAACGTCCCACCACAGAGACACCCCACGGACACAGCAACCTCCCTCACCCCACAATGAGACGAACATTCAAGTCACAGTTCCATTTTCCAATAGAAGTCTAATATTTATGTGTTAGAAATTCTGCATATTTTTGACTGAAGGACTGTTACTTGTGGGAGGATCAAGATGCATCAAGAATTCTTTTAGAATTGAATCTGAGCCCCCTGAAACGTAATCGAATCGTGATGTGCCTAAAGATACCCACCCCTACTGAACGTCCATGATGCTCCATGCATATATCCATTTTTTTCAAGCATCAAAAAGGCATTTAGGCCCAGTGAAGTGTGACTAACTGGGCATTTTCTCTTTTTCAGACCAACCTCTGTAAACCCTAGAGAAGGAAAGGGGGTACCTCTCATCAAACTTTGTTTTAACAGGTGACCTATGACCTGACTTGACCTGCCCCTGACCTATGTAATTAACTGGGGATTATTGCTAATGACATGGGGATTAGTGTGGGGATTGAATGTCAATTATAATTGACCTATGGGATTAGTGTGGGATTTAGTGTGGGTATAGAATGTCAATTATATATGCTCCCAGCCCCCGACCAACAGTGATCTGTGTGGAGTTTGCATGTTCTCCCCGTGTCTGCATGGGTTTACTAATGGATTTCTCCAGTTTCCTCCCACATGCCAAAAAACATGCAAGCTAGGTTAATTGGCATCAAAACTGGGGATTCTAAATTGTCCTTAGGTATGACTGTGAGAGTAAATGGTTGTCTGTGTCTCTGTGTTGGCCCTGTGATGGACTGGCAATCTGTCCAGGGTGTACCCTGCCTCTCGCCCTAAGATGCTGGGATAGGCTCCAGCCCCCCCCCCCCCCCCCCCGCGAACCAAAAGGATTAAGCAGTAGAAGATGAATGAATGAATGAATTATATATGCTTTTAAAAATGATCTTTGACCTATTGGATTAGTGTGGGAATGGGATGTTAATTATAGGGGAAACAACTTTCAAGGATAATCGATATGTTTTTAGTTTCTTCATTTTACAAAACACACATTAGTCAGTCACTCCCTCTACAGGCCTTGATGTGGTTTTTGAGGAAGATGACCCAATGTACATGGCAGCTCATCCACCTCCCGTGTTTCTGGATATAGTAAAATTTGTGTTGATAAGATTTCTGGATGTTACCATTGGCAAATACAGAGAAGAAATATGCGACGGTTGTCGGATCAACCACTGAGATCAAAACCATGATTGCCCAGTGGAGTCCAAGTACTTCTTTCTGACCCACTTTGAAGAGATCACAAAAAAGACTGCGGAACAGGTGCTTCATTCCAGAGCTCCAGAGACTGACCTAATTAAACTACACTACCATTCAAAAGTTTGGGGTCACTTAGAAATTTCCTTATTTTTGAAAGAAAAGCACTGTTTTTTTCAATGAAGATAACTTTAAACTAATCAGAACTATACTCTATACATTGCTAATGTGGTAAATGACTATTCTAGCTGCAAATGTCTGGTTTTTGGTGCAATATCTACATAGGTGTATAGAGGCCCATTTCCAGCAACTATCACTCTAGTGTTCTAATGGTACAATGTGTTTGCTCATTGCGTCAGAAGGCTAATGGATGATTAGAAAACCCTTGTGCAATCATGTTAGCACAGCTGAAAACAGTTTAGCTGGTTAGAGAAGCTATAAAACTGACCTTCCTTTGAGCAGGTTGAGTATCTGGAAAAAAATTATTATTTCAAATACAAATCATTATTTCTACCCTTGTCAATGTCTTGACTATATTTTCTATTCATTTTACAACTCATGGTGGTAAATAAGTGTGACTTTTTTATGGAAAACACAAAATAATTGTCTGGGTGACCCCAAACTTTTGAACGGTAGTGTTGTAGAAGATGCCTTACAAATGAGACTGAGTTTATTTCTCAGGAAGCTTTATTGAAAGTCACATCTTCTATCATCAAAGTTCTCAGCATAATAAGAGAGAGAAACACAACTTTCCTCCAGCTTTTATAACCCCCAGAGATACTCAACCCCCACATAGCGTATCTCACACTTTTACCCCCACAGAAGCTCAGTAAACATATGCACCCATAGTCACACATAGCCCTCGAGACTTGCTGGCGTTTCTGCTCTCTTCTCCACCTCGGGGCTCCTGCCGGGACATTGTCTCTGACTTCCTTCTTCCCCCAGCACCCACCTCCTAGCCGAGGTCCCTGCTGGGGCATTGTTCATTTGGACGTTTGACTGTAGGCTCTGCACCGTCGAGCCACTGTATGCCTGTGGGGGAGAATGTGTACCATACAGCATGCTACATATGTGCATTAAATATGCACCATATAACCCCCCCCCCAAACGTTCAAATAAGGACCAGGTACACTTCAAATGCATAGAACTATGACACTCTACACAGAACAAGAGAGAAAAAAAACTTGGCACAACAGATTACAGTTCCTACTGCTTGGGCTTCAACACTCTGTCATATCTGCTGTGAGCCGGTCTCGCTCTGCTTGTTGTTGTCCGCTGCATCTGTGAAGTAGAATCGTTAACACATCGTCGTGAAAGCTTAGCAGAGCGTCTCCCGGGCGGCCTGCCACGGCGGGGGGCACTGGCTAACTGGACTGGGTCGTCAGCTAACACAAAAGCGGGTTTGAGCCTGTTGATGCAGACTAAATCTGTCCTGTCTCCCAAATCAAGCAAAAAGTGCTTTTCCCCGGTTTCTAACACTCTGAATGGTCCATCGTAAGGTGGTCTTAAACCTGGCCTCTGTGCGTCGTGTCTAATAAAGACGAATTCTGCATTCTTTAAGGCTTTAGGCACAAAAACACGTGGAAAACTGTGATGAGCGGGACCGGGGAGGGTGTGCGACCCCGCGTCGCTCTGCAGCCGCTGAGCGGGGAGGCGCTCCGGAGCAGGATTCTCAGGGAGGAAATCTCCCGGTAACCGGAGGGGTTGAGCGAAGACGAGTTCTGCCGGAGAGGCATGCAAGTCCTCTTTAGGAGCTGAACGCAACCCTAATAAAACCCATGGAAGTTTATCAACCCAATTTGTGTCCGTGAGAGCCGCTCTGAGGGCTGCTTTCAATGACCGATGGAAGCGCTCGCACAAACCGTTGGCCTGGGGGTTATACGCGGTCGTGCGATGAATTTTCACCCCCAGGCTGCGTGCCATGGACGACCAGAGCTCGGAAACAAACTGTGGACCTCTGTCGGACGTTAAGTCTGACGGGATACCAAAGCGCGCGACCCAAGCCGTTAAAAAGGCGTGTGCAACATCTGCCGTTGTAGTTGCCGCCAGAGGAACCGCCTCTGGCCAGCGCGTGGTGCGGTCTACCATGGTTAGAAGGTGTGCGAAACCCTGGGACAGCGGAAGCGGTCCTACTAAGTCGACATGCACATGATCAAAGCGTTTGGCTGGGATGTGAAAAGGTTCAAGAGGGGCTCGTGTGTGTTTGTGTACCTTTGCCCTTTGACACGCAGTGCAAGCTGCAGCCCACTCTTTGACTTGTTTACGCAGCCCCGGCCAAACAAACTTCTCCCCTACCATTTTGATAGAAGCGCGGACGCCCGGGTGTGCCAGTGAGTGTATTAAGTCAAAAACACGGCGACGCCACGCAGCCAGGACTACGGGACGGGGACGCCCCGTGGAGATATCGCAGATTAGGGAGGGCATGCCTCTTTGAAGCACCCTGTGCTCCAGCCTTAGCCCTGTTGGCCCAGACTGGAGCGCGCGCACGTCCGCGTCACCAACCTGTTCAGCGGCCATGGCTGCGTAATCTAAACCGACGCAGACCGGAGCTGTGAGCGCTCCCGTGCCGCCAGCCTGACCTAGGTCTGCCGTAGCCGACTCTGCCTCCTGGGGGCCTGTCGCTGCAACCGCGCGCGAGAGGCAATCTGCCACTACATTGTGTTTACCTGCCATGTGTTGAATGTCCGTGGTAAACTCCGAAATTGCAGCCAGCTGCCTCTGTCGGCCCGACCAGGGCTCTGAAACCTTGGCCATTGCAAAAGTTAAAGGTTTATGATCCACGAACGTGGTAAAACGGCGTCCTTCCAACCAGAACTGGAAGTGGCGGATGGCCAAATGTAGGGCCAAAAGCTCCCTGTCAAACGCGCTGTATTTACGTTCGCTATCGCGCAATGTTTTGCTGAAAAATGCGAGTGGTTGCCAGCATCCTGCAACCAGTTGCTCGACCACCGCTCCCACTGCCACGTCGGAGGCGTCTGTGGTTAGCGCCATGCGAGCTGCTGGCACCGGGTGTGCCAATAACGCAGCGTTGGCGAGGGCTGATTTGACCTGTGAAAAAGCGCGCTCCCGATCCGGGGACCACTCGACCTTGGCTGTAGGTTTTTGCTTCTTTAATGCCGCGTACAATGGGTGCATAAGCCGTGCCGCGTTTGGGAGGAAACGGTTATAAAAACTGACCATCCCCAAAAATTCTTGCAGCGCCTTGACCGTCTGCGGTTGGGGGAAATCCGTTATCGCGCGCACTTTATCCGGCAGCGGGACCGCGCCTTCTGGCGACACGCGGTGTCCCAAAAAATGAATTTTCGTCACCCCGAATTGGCACTTCGCTGGATTAATGATCAGCCCGTGTTCTGTGAGCCTCTGAAAAACGGCTGTGAGGTGGCGTTCGTGTTCGGCTTCAGACGCGCTGGCTACCAAAATATCGTCTAAATAAGCGAACACGAAAGGGAGGTCGCGCAGCACTGCATCCATCATGCGTTGGAACATCTGCGCGGTGCCCTTGAGGCCGAAAGGCATGCGAAAGGCATGCGCAAAAACTCGAAAAGCCCGAAAGGGGTTATAACTGCCGTTTTGGGTATGTCCTGCGTGCGGACTGGAACTTGGTGATAACCACGCACCAAGTCTATTTTGGAAAAGATGCGCGCCCCCGCTAAATGCGCCGAAAAATCTTGGATGTGCGGAATCGGATAGCGGTCGTGGGCTGAAGCATTATTTAATCTGCGGAAATCACCGCACGGGCGCCACGAGCCGTCAGCTTTGGGTACCATGTGCAGGGGTGACGACCAGGCGCTGTTGGAACGCCGGACTATGCCCAGCTTTTCCAAGTTGGCGAATTCCTCGCGTGCGATGGCCAGTTTAGCTGGGTCCAACCGCTGAGCCTTTGCGAACACAGGGGGGCCAGCAGTGCTTATGAAATGCTCTACCCCGTGTTTGGCAACTGACGCTGAAAATGTAGGGACCGTGAGTGCTGGAAACTGGTTGAGTAATGCATGAAACTTACCACCCGCTGCAGTGACATTGGAATGCGCCGAAGGCAGGGCCACCCGAGCTGTGCAGGAGATAGAATAGAAAGACAGTGCATTTATAATACGTCTATTAGCAAGATCAACTAACAAACTGTTTGAGCACAAAAAGTCAGCACCCAGCATGTTGTTGCTAACTGCAGCAACAACGAAGGTCCACTCGAAGTTGCGTCCGTGGAGGGACAGGCGGAGTGTCTTCTCCCCATAGGTTTTGACCGTGGAGCCGTTCGCCGCTAACACCAGGGGCCCGTTGGCCGGCCCCAGTGTGTCCGCGTAGGTAGGCTTGACAAAACACAGCTGGGAGCCCGTGTCCACCAGGAATTCTTTCCCAGAATTCGCGTCCGTCACGAAAAGCAGCTTGTTCTTCGTGCCGAGAGTCGCAGCTGCTACCGGCTCCCGGTCCTGGTGTTTCCCTGGCGCTGGTACTGGCACGGCGGGACGCATCTGCGGGCTTTGTCGGCGAAACGTCGATGGTAGAAGCAGATGGCGTTGTCAGCTCTACTTCTCCTGGTCTCCGCCGCTGCTGCCGTCATCGGGTCCGGTGCCGTAGCCTCTGGTCTCCCTCCTTCTCGCGAAGGGGCGGTCATCTCCGCTGCCGCCGTCGTGGCTGTGCGCCGTCTATGGGAGTCGACGAGCCGTTGCGCCACCTGTCCCAGCTCGTGGTAGTCACGGTTGGCGAGCGACTGCGAGCTGGTCAGGGTCACTCTCACTGCCGGCGGGAGCGTCCTGAGGAAGAGGTGGGCGAAGATAAAACCGTCGTCATCCTCGCCTCTCAGGCTCATCATCTGTGCCATCAGATCCGCTGGCCTGTCTGCTTCTCCCTCTGATAGCGCCAGGAGCTTCTCTACCCGCTCTTCCTGCGAGGGGGTGAAAGCTCGGATTAGGGCAGCTTTCAGTGTGTCGTACTTGTTGTCTTGGGGTGGGTGGTTGGTCAAACTCTCCACCCGTTGCACTGTGAGGCTGTCCAGCTTCGCGACGACATGGTGGAACCTCGTTGCATCTGCCGAGATACCCCGAAGGTGGAATTGCGCCTCCACAGTGGTAAACCAGGAGCGCGGGTTATGTTGCCAGAAGTCGGGCAGCTGTAGCATGGTAGCTGCGTTAACCCGGTGAGCTCCTGCGGAGTCCGGCGTGGAAAAGTTGTCGTCATTGGACATAGTAGTCGTAGGTCACCAGTGTAGAAGATGCCTTACAAACGAGACTGAGTTTATTTCTCAGGAAGCTTTATTGAAAGTCACATCTTCTATCATCAAAGTTCTCAGCATAATAAGAGAGAGAAACACAACTTTCCTCCAGCTTTTATAACCCCCAGAGATACTCAACCCCCACATAGCGTATCTCACACTTTTACCCCCACAGAAGCTCAGTAAACATATGCACCCATAGTCACACATAGCCCTCGAGACTTGCTGGCGTCTCTGCTCTCTTCTCCACCTCGGGGCTCCTGCCGGGACATTGTCTCTGACTTCCTTCTTCCCCCAGCACCCACCTCCTAGCCGAGGTCCCTGCTGGGGCATTGTTCATTTGGACGTTTGACTGTAGGCTCTGCACCGTCGAGCCACTGTATGCCTGTGGGGGAGAATGTGTACCATACAGCATGTTACATATGTGCATTAAATATGCACCATAGTGTATATGTAAACTTGTATACAGGTGTACGTCGGAATTACAGAGGCTTTCCTTCACGAACTTAGACAAACACCATGCATCACCCCCAAGATTTCTGAAATGCTGTTTGTGGGTGATAAGAAGATGGTTTATCATTTGCAAAGAGCTGAGGACTATTGGCAGGGTTGTCTGGATGGTGAGAACTTTTGGGAGGAGGATTTTGTGGGCGATTCTGACAATGAGAAGGGTTGTGATATGTGACGGTGAAACAGAGTCAGATATTGATTCTGACGCAGAGTGGGAAAAAACTGATGCTGAAATGTAATAAAACGCTTTTTAATTAAATTTGCATGCTTTTACTTAAACTATCTTTGTTCGACAACAAATTGGCTGCTAGGATGAAATAAAAAGGCCTGTACATCATAACATGCATCGCTGTACAATTTGCTTTTAGGTAGTGTTTTGTTTCACTCAAATGCATGGAGACTGTAGATGTGTGTAAAAAATGTTTTACAATATCGGAGTTTTTTTGTTTTTATCTAACTTTACCGTAATTGTAAGAACAAAATAAATCTGTTCCATTTTCTGAAGTGTGGATTACTTCTTTTTTTTTTTTTGGTCCAAATGATTCAAAAATTAATAAATAGTTGAGAGTTTTGTCATTTCTTAGGCCTTGTCTTTTATCATGCTGCAAATTGGTACTTATAGGGTGGATCTTGTTGGTGTTGAACTGAGCCATTGAATTTCTGCCAAAGCTTTGTGACTCAGTTTTCATTTTTGATGATAATATTGATTCAAATAAATCAAGGGTTTTATATAGCCACTCTAAAGGGCTAGGAAACTGGTTACAAGATGCTCAAAAGTAAACTGGAGCCGAGTCTGCCCGGTGGAAAGAAAATTCAGTTGTTTACAACGAACCCGATATCTGCTATTTGATAAAATGCTATTCATGAAATAATATTGTGTTTATGGTTTGGATCGCATTAGAGTTGTCAAAAGGTTAAGTTTAATATTTATTTGAAAAGGACGTTAGTACAAATGTAAGTATGCAGGATTTACCAATCTGGTTGTGTGGAAAGAATAAACTACATCAAACTACAGTATATGCAGTGTAAAATGTCTCTGTACAACTAAACATTTTTTTTTTCTGTGTTGTCATTCAAATACTTGTTTCATTTTTTTTCAAAATGAATAACATTTTAACCAAATTGATCATGGTGAAGCAACAATATAACAAGTAGGATTTCACATTACATGTTAATGGGTTGAAGCAATTACCTTAGTTTCAGAGTTTCTACGTCAGTATTACTTGTGGGTAGGTAGAGAGCTAAATTTCCCTTTAGGTATTATGGGTTTTTGATTTCTCTACCGAAAAATTATGCATAAGTGACCAGTACGTTATGTAACAATTGATAAAATATTGTGTGATCGTTTGCTTTCTAAATGCATCTTGCAAAATAACATTCGGCATTTTACATTGCTCATGATCAGCCTTTAACCCCATCCTGCTTTGGTAGAAAACTCATCATAGCCTGTAGTTCGTGAGACAGAGATCCCATCCAGCATCGAGAACATGATGTGTGGCGTCTGTCTAGAGGTAGTCCTGCAAAAGAGGACTCTGAACAAATGGCGTTTTGCCAAATTACCCAACTGTAACCACTGTTACTGTCTGGTATGTGTTTGCAAATGGAGAAATACCACCCAGTTTAACAAGAAAATCATTGAGTATTTCTTCACGTTGGCTTAATGAAAATATCTAAAATGATGAAAAATGTACATTATAAATGCAACGTTTGATTGTACGTTTGACACAGGAGTTGTCCGGAGTGTCAAGCTAATGACGATTTTTATATACCAAATGGACGTTGGGTACAAGACAAGGAGGAGAAACAAGCTCTCATTGAGAAATACAAAAGTGAGATGAGGTACACACGCATGCACACACACACACACACAAAGCAATCTCTGATGTAGTCTGGTGTTCCGTTTTCTCTTAGGAGAAAACCGTGCCGATACTTTGATGAAGGCCGAGGGAGATGTCATTGTGGTGCAAACTGTTTTAATAATCATGCTTTTCCCAGTGGAATGCTGGAACTTCAACAAAGACAAAGTGGTATGAATCAGGTATACCTGCTAACAATACCGGTATGAAATGTACGCAGTTCAGAGTTTTTATTAGTAATTTATTACCTCCGCCGAGGAGGTTATGTTTGTACCAAGATCTGTCTGTCTGTCTGTCTGTCTGTTACCAACATAACTCAAAAAGTTATGAACGGATTTTGACAAAATTTTCAGGACAAGTCCGAAATGGGACACGGAAGAAATGATTAGATTTTGGGAGTGATCCAGATCACCGTCTGGATCCAGGAATTTTTTAAAAGCTTCTTTATCATTGCGAGATAGGGCCATTTTTAGCATATGTGTATATAACTCCACAATAAATGGTCAGGACGCTTGCAAAAAAAATGCACGATAAGATCCCAGTAGGTTCTAGGAAATATCAAAGACTGATCTGGATCCTGCAAAAAATCCGGATACTGTAATCCACAACAGGAAACTAGAAAAGCACTCATAGAGCGCATACCACCACCAAGGCTCCTTCCGTTTCTCATGGATCACCTCCAAAATGTAATGGGTTTGTGTGTAGGCCTATAGCCACTTGTGGTGAAAATTGCATCAAAGTCTGTCCATCAGTTTTGGAGTACAGTGATCCCTCACTTATCGCGGTTAATGGGTTCCAGAACCGACCGCGAAAAGTGAAAAAACGCGAAGTAGCGTCACCCCCTAATGACGTCACCCATAAATAATACGTACGTTCATTCTCTCACTCTCTCTCTCATATGATACGTGTGGGTGTGTGTGTAAGTGTACATACATACGTAGATGTAAATAAAGTGTACATAAATATGTTTTTAGAACTCTTTTATTCTTATAACAAGATACGTA
This sequence comes from Pholidichthys leucotaenia, assembly GCA_020510985.1. Taxonomy (NCBI): domain Eukaryota; kingdom Metazoa; phylum Chordata; class Actinopteri; order Cichliformes; family Pholidichthyidae; genus Pholidichthys; species Pholidichthys leucotaenia. Next base: position 395,698,729 of record CM035841.1, read on the forward strand.
ACTCAAGATGAAGATGATTTACTGCACAGGTTAATGAGAGCTTTACTGCTCCTCAGGTGACGCTTCATCGTCAAGTGCTAGAGGCGCAGGATCATCGAGGGCAGCTTCCGATAGAGGTGGAGAAGCTGCAGGAGGCGGCGTAGTGGCTCGACGGGAAGACTATTTCGCACAAAAAGGCACAAGAGAACAGCGAAAAGTTCCACGCGGCGAGACTAAGCAACACGAGCGATAAAGAACAATGAATGCGGTCTTCCTTCGCTGGGTATGGGTGCTCGGCAGGGAGAGAAGCTGGGTAAAACGTCTTGGCCAATCAGCTTGCGAGATTCCCGAGCCGAGCCAACACGAGAACAGCGAACAGAGAGGTGGATTTTGAGTTGTGCGGGCTCTCCGTGTTGATACCTGATGTTCTAATGTAGTCTCCCTGCCTTCTGCTAGCGCCCGCCCATTTTTTCTCAATTTTGAATTTTTGATGAATATTTTTGAAAAATCCGTGATGCACTGAGGGCGCGAAAGGTGAGGCGCGAAGTAGCGAGGGATCACTGTATTGTTGTTAACACACTGTGAGAAGATAAGAGCCTTGGCTGAGGTATGCATTCTCCGATCATCACCAAAATACAATGGGTTCCTCTCTAGCCCAAGAACCACCTTTGGTGAAAATTTCATCCAAATCCATGCAGTAGTTTTTGTGTAATCCTGCTGCACAAATACAAACAAAGCCCTTGGTGGAGGTATCCACTCTCAGATCATCACCAAAATCTAATCATCTGTTCCCCGTGCCATTACACACCTTTCCTGAAAATTTCATCCAAATCTGTTCATAACTTTTTGAGTAATGTTGGTAACAGTCAGACAGACAGACAGACGCCGGTAAAAACATTACCTCCTTGGCGGAGGTAATAATATGGGATCTTTGGAATTTTCATCACTGGAAGGTAACAAATTAAGATATAAACATACAACAAACACCAAAATTCAAATTCAAATTCAAACGTTTATTTCAAACTCAGGGTTCATATTATGAGCAAAACTAAAACGAGTAGAAAATAGATAAATAAATAAATAAAGTATATACAGATCAGCAGACACTCGGCGCTCTTGTAACAACAATAACATACAATAATGGGCTCAGTATAAAATGGAACGCCACCACTTCCAAATGCTGGAATGAAGTGTGAGTGACGAGTTGACAATTGCTGATATAAGATGATTGTTACATGCCAGCAACCTTCTCAAAAAACTGTAAACATTCTTACGTATCAATTTGCCAAAAGACAGAATGTTCACAGACACAAACATCTTGCTTGCACTCGACCTTCGTGGTACATCTAACAACCTTCTTAGGGAGTTATTATAAGCAATGCGGATTTTGTTCCTAACAGCAACATTGCTATTAAACCATAAAGGCGAGCAGTACATTGAGGTACAGAAGGTCTTGAACAACATACATTTGACATCAGGAGAACATCTATGGAAATGTCGCAACAGTAAATTTGTTTGAGCATACAGTTTCCTGAGATGCCTGTTACAATCAACATTGGTCTTGTTAGATTCAATCCACACACCTAGGTATTTGACTTTTTCAACAAAGTTCAAGCTATTACCACAGAGTGGCATAACAGGATTCGACGTATTGACACCCTTTGGTTTGAAAGCCATACACATAGATTTAGTACAGTTGAACAGGATGTCATTTTTTTCACCAAATTTTTCACATACCGAAAGGAGATGTTGCATCGCTGCAGTAGACAAACTTAACAAACAGAGGTCATCAGCGTAGAAAATGTGATTTAACAGTGCACCGTTAAAGGAGCCGCCCACATTAGTATTGTTCAACAGTACACTGAGATCATCAACATAGACATTAAACAACAAGGGTGACAGTATACCACCTTGTTTAACACCGTTGGTCACATGAAATTTGGATGAGGTGACATTGCCCCATCTAACAACCATAGACTGCCTTCTGTACCAGTGTAGCAGGATGCTAACAATGTAAATAGGAATACCTCGATCGATCAGTTTTCTGAACAAACACCAGTGGTTAATCCTGTCAAAAGCTTTGCTAGCATCAAGGAACGTAGCATAGACACTAGTGGAATGGCTTCTGAAGTAGTCAACAAATTCATGGAGTAGGTAAACAGCCTTGTCAGTTGAAAGAGCTGATTTGAAACCAAACTGATTGTCGTTTGTCCACAGATAATCCTCAATTCTGTTCAGGAATAAACCCTCTAACAGTTTAGATATAACATTTGCAATAGCTATAGGTCTGTAGTTGTTCATATCAGAAAGACTGGCACACTTGTTTTTCACTAAAGGAATAATAACAGAGTCCATCAACATATCTGGCATGTAACCATGAACAAGCATACAGTTAAAACACAATGACAACAGAATACACAAATTGAAATCAGCGTTGATGAGGCATTCACTGGTGAGACAGTCAGGGCCAGCTGATTTGCCTTTCTTGAGAACTTTGATCAGTGAATCAACTTTAACAGGAGTAACAGCAGAGATATCAGAGGCATCAAACATGTCGTTATACAGACGAATATCATGCATAACAGAATCCTTCATTGAAACATTCTTGACTGAGTTGAAAATAGCTTCATAATGACATTTCCACCTTTCAGCAATATTAACGTCACCAGTCACACCATCAATAGTGTTTGATCTGACAGACCGGTGGGAGCTCATAGCCTTCATTTGTTTCCAGAATTCTACCATGTTCAGTTCACTCATGTGATTAGCTAGCTGGTTACATTTGATACTTTCTTCATTGCGCCTGCATGCTCGTAGAGCATATTTGAACCTAGCCCTGCAATTTTTCATGTTTTCAAATATTGGACCAGAATGTGGTTTGCTATTACTCCTCCACCACAAAAAAGCATCCCGAGCAGCTGTGTGAGCCTCGCTAACGACATCATTCCAGCCTGGGACGTTATATTGGGTGGTCACACTGTGACTAGGAATGCATTCACTCACACAGTAATTTAAAGCATCAACAATGTCACTGTAGAACCTGTCGATATCGTCCCTGTGTGCCGCACAATTACGGTCGTGACACCTGATGGCGTCCATAGGAGCACAGATGTTACAGAGTTTCTTACGAGTAAGTTTCTTATATCTGGACAGGTCTGACGCTGTGGCATCACGCCATTTGTATGTTCTACTGCCCTTTGTGGCTGAGGGAGCTTCCCGGGGGCCACTTACAGCACTAGATACCTCAATATCTATAGATAAAGGTACATGATCAGAACTCACATAGTCAAACAGAACTTTGATATTGGACACGTTGTCATGGCCTGAGGATGTAGTCACACAGTGATCAAGCCATATAGCCAAGACACTGAGGAATCAGTACTGTGCCAATGGATTTGTTGTATCTTCAAAAGCTATGGAGCTATATCCAGAAGAAAACCGCCATCACTGAAAAAAGTGATTTTTCTCAATAACTACTGAACTACTAAAGATATCAATGTTAATCCAATTGCTAAATTGTTTGTTTTGATGGTCAAGGCATCTGAAAATATAGATAAAATAAATGTAAGACAATTACATTTGGGGAAAATCCCAATATTTGGGGGAACTAAGGTACTTGGCAGAGGTCTGCACTCTACGAGTGCTTTTCTAGTTTATTTTGAGAAGAACAGATTTTGATTGTCCTTCCTCTTCTCCAGAATTCAAGACAAATACTCCTGAGGCAAATCTATGATGAAAGGGTGAGTACTGAGTCCTTTGATCCTAGGGAGATACTGCTCAAGGTATCAGCTATGGACACGGATGATGAGGTGGCGGATTCAGAGGACGAAATGGACTTGTTTTTATATTGAAATGTTTTGTTTTGTTTTTTTCTAGTAAACCTCTTCTATCCCAACACTATTTCTATGTTTTTAAGCAAAGCATCTAACAATTTGGTAGAACCACATTAAACAACGTTCATAAAATACCTGATAAAAGTATGTAAGTGGTAAACATTGTCATGTGTTTTGCACAAAGTTACTAAACAGTATTTGATGTATTTGTATCTGTCATAAACTGGCTCTTCCGGGGCTGAAAGACAGGCCCAAGCGCTGAACTGTAGTGTAACATTTATTAACAAAATACAAAAACAGTCCAGACAACACAAAAATGCAAACTAAGATTACTTACAGAGGATACACTACAGAGCAGGAAAGGCTCTGGAGGAGATGAGGAAAAAACACTGAGGGAAAAGAATCCAAACCAGTACAAGTTTAGCAATGCTGCCACAGTGAAACACTGAGTGGAGAGTGTTTAAGTACTGGGCAGACAGATGAGCCATAGGTGTGGGCTGAGCAGGCAGGTGAGCTAATTACCAAACTGTCCACAGCTGAGGTGGCAGGAAAGCAGACTGTGAACAGTTAGTTGGTGTGTCTGAGAGAGGAGGACACATAAAGGACAATAAATCAAAATATACACAGAAAACTGACAACAAAGTTAATAACAGACATGCAAAACTCAGAAATAAATTGAGTCTGAGCTCAGAAGGAATATTTCAGCTCAGACTCATGACGGTGGACACCAGACACCACCAGACAACACCAAAAATGAACCCTTTCTCCCAAAGGAAAGAGTACAGCAAAAAACTACCCCGGGTGGGAGGTGGGGAAAAACAGGTTTGGAGGGAACTAAAGTCCAGTGCCCACTCAGGACCCACAGCCACGCTACACTGGCCCCCTGGGCCCCCTCGGCCCCCTAGGCCAAAGAACACAGCTGTTCAGGGGGCCGGCCGAAGTCCCAGGCCAGGCAGACGGCAAGGTGGAATGAGTCGGGTGGCCTGCCGGAGAATATGGGCCACACAACCCAGCGGCTCAGTCTGTTGGGCAGCTGGCCTGAGTTCTTTAGCCACCAGGACCAGATGGGGTGACCCAGGAGGTGGCTCCCCAGTAGGCCCAGTGGCTGGAAGCAGGGCCGGAGGAGGGGGACCACAACAATATCAGGTGGTGAAGGAGGATGGGGGACCATGACGGCGTCTGGCAGAAGAGGACAGGGGACCATGACGGCGTCTGGCAGAGGAAGAAGGGGGACCATGACATCCTCGGGCTGGCCGGTTGCACCCTCGGTGGTCCCGGGTTGAGACATTGTTGCACCTGTAGTGGCTCCAGGCTGGAGCAATGCAGCACCCGTGATGGCTCTGGGCTGGAGCTCTGCAGCAGCTGTGGTGGGCCCAGACTGGGCCAATGCTGCACCCTTGGTGGTCCCGGGCTGGGCAAATACTGCACCCTCAGTGGGCCCTGATTGGGCCAGTGCTGCACCCTCGGTGGACCTGGGCTGGGCCAATGCTACACCCTTGGTGGGCCCTGGGCTTGGGCGTAGTGGCCATGGTGGGTCCAAGCTGGAGCGCAGCACCCACGTTGGACTGATGCTGGGGCGCAGCACCCACAAGAGTCTCCGACAGGGATGTAGCACCCACGGTGACTTGGACCGAGGAGGGACCCACACGACGACCTCCGGCAGAGGGGACGCTGCACCCATGGAGGTCCCGGGCTGGGACGGAACACCCGCGATGATCTCTGCAGGGGAAGCTGGACCCATGACATCCTCAGGTGGCAAGCCTGGACCTATGGAGTCATCTGGCAAGGTTGGATTTTCCCCGGTGACCCTGGAAGAAGGCTTGGAACAAACAGGCAGAGATACAGGGTCAGGGTCACTGGCAGTGGCACCGGCAGAGGCCGGTGAGGTGAGCTCAGGCGCAGCTGGTGGCTGCACCCGACTCGCCTCACCAAGAGCCGGGCAAGATCTCTCCAGAACAGATAAGAGGAAAACAAGAGAGAGCACTTGCCTGAGCTCGTGCTCCACCGCTGTCCAGGACTCCATCAATCCAGACGACGACGTCTCAGGCCAGGTCTCTTGGAGGTTCAGCTCCGGTTCCAACTCTGCTGTGGCGGCCTCCCCAGCAGGCATGATTGTGGTTGCAGTCCTCATCACCCCAGATGAAGTGAACCATGCCGGTGGCTCTTCTGGCGTGGCAACTGGGAGTTGGCTCACCACTGGTGCTGTAACAGGGTCCTCCAGGGCCACGAGCTCCTCCATTTTCTGGCGGTTCTGCTCTGGGGCAGGCGGACACTCAGGGGCAACACAGAGGAACACAGAACACAGAGAGGGCTGGTGAGCAATTTGTAACAGCAGCAGGTGGGGAGAGCTTGGGGGACTGCTTTTCCTGAGCTTCCCTACCGGGAATCAGGCAAGGCAAATTATCATATATAAAAATAGAATGAAATAAAACTTGCCTGTTTTCCTGGATCTGGATGTAGCCTGCTGCTGTATAAGGAGCGTTGTCCCTCTCTGTGGCTAAGGTGAGCTTGGGCCTCTCTGTGGATTGTAAAGGATTTGCTCCTGTAGTCACTGGGATGGACGTAACCGGCTAAAACATGGAGGACCTCTCAGCAGCAGGTGAACACGTCGAGGGGATGGGAATTGCAGCAGCAACGGAAGGAGGAGGGGTTGACTGAACAGCTGGTGAAGGAGAATAAGGAGAAACTGCTGTGGGATTTGTCGGGCTGGGCGTGAGGGAAATGGCTGCAAAAGAGGCGGGGGAATTCCTCTGGCAGTCTGCAGCGGGACGATGTTGCCACCTTGGAGCTGACAGAGCAGGCGAGGAGGAAGCAGATGGTATTGGCTGGAGTGAAGGAAGGGAGAGTCTTATCACCTGAGAATGGTAGCGTACGCTAGGTTTGACTTCCAGCAAGTTGGCTACTCCATCCCAGCACAGCTTCTCGTCCTTGCGGGATGAACAGTTTTGGGCACCAATCACCATGTCATCGATCATGGAGACAAACTCCAGCTCATCCCGACTCCACTTCCTCCTCCTCCAGTCTGGTTCGCCTGCAGGAGACATGACAGCTCTGCCGGACAGGTTAGTCAAAAAGGAAAAAAGACAAAAAGACAAAAAGCACGCTACAGCAGCTGGACCCTAACTTGGCAGCAGCATTCTGTCATAAACTGGCTCATCTGGGGCTGAAAGACAGACCCAAGTGCTGAAACTGTATTTATATATATAAATATATATAAAATTATTATAAAATTATTATATATAAAATTATTATATATAATTATAAAATTATATATATATTTATATATATTTACATTTATTAACAAAATACAAAAACAGTGCAGACAACACAAGCATGCAAACTAAGATTACTTACAGAGGATACACTACAGAGCAGGGAAGGCTCTGGAGGAGATGAGGAAAAAACACTGAAGGAAGAGTCCAAACCTGTACAAGTTTAGTTATGCAGCCACAGTGAAACACTGAGTGGGGAGTCTTTAAGTACTGGGCAGACAGATAAGCCACAGGTGTGGGCTGAGCAGGCAGGTGAGCTAATTACCAAACTGTCCACAGCTGAGGTGGCAGGAAAGCAGACTGTGAACAGTTAGTGGGTGTGTCTGAGAGAGGAGGGCACATAAGTGACAATAAACCAAAATATACACAGAAAGCTGACAACAAAATAATAACAGAAATGCAAAACTCAGAAATAAATTGAGTCTGAGTTCAGAAGGAATATTTGAACTCAGACTCATGACAGTACCATTTTGTTTTTATTGTTATTGTTGATGTAAAACATACACTGCGGTAGTGTATGATGCATTTACCATAACAGCACGCATGTTGTGTCACACACCATTATGCTTTCTGTTGACTGGAACTACTTTAAAAACTGTTCCACAAATTGAAATTTACAAATTTCATGTGTTTATTTAACTCTCCTACTTGTTATACTGTTGCTTCACCATGATTAATTTGGTTAAAACGTTCATTTGTTTTGAAAAAAATAAAACATTTTAATGATAACAGAAAAAAATGTTTAACTGTACAGAGACATTTTACACTGCATATGGTTTGATGTGTGATGGCCTGAGTGCAGATTCCATCCACGCTTGAGTTGTCCAGTATTTTCCCCGTTTCATCCCATTGTGAGCCGTGTTATTATGGCCTTCCAGGGCTTATATTTTGACAGCGTCACGGCGGGACTTCCGGCTGTCAGAGCTGAGCTGCTCCGTGACAGCTGATGTCATTTCATTGATTACATTCTCCTTTCCTGATTGGTCTTAATTCATTATTTAAGGGAGCAGCTGAGAATCATTCCTGGCTGCGACCTCACATAATGTTGGTCCCACACAACGTTGGACTGGAGTTCCTAAACCTGACTCCAGTCTTCTTTTGATTCATCACTCTCAGTAAGTGTCATTCCTAGTCTGTGTATTGCTCCTCTTATCCTATTGTCTTGAGCCTTAGTCATTGTTCGTGTTTCTGCCCCACGTGGCTGTTTATTTTGTCATTTTGTCTTTCATTAAACATGCAAACTCACCGGCTGGCCTATAGCATCTCAATGATGTCCCGCAAGGGACATCCATAACAGTAGGTCGCAGCCCAAAATGAGACGTCGGTCACCGTGAGTTTGTTTTTTTGGGCTTGTAGTTTTATCCCTTTTTTCCGTGTACCAGCGTGTTAGGAAATGGCATCGTTAGGAGAGGGCTACACCTTGGACTTGGGCTACGAGCTGATTACAGCTCTCAGAGAGATAGACTACGATGCACGCTGGTACTTGGACCTTGCAGAGGCGGCAATTAAACGCAATCCTCGCCTTGCTGACTACGACAAAGTCAGGAGGAGGATGGCAGAAATCATGGCACTTTGGGAGAAGACCCATGGACTGGAGTGGAATTCCAGCAGGAAGCTGAAGGTGAGGCATCCCCGCTCCTCACCTCGGAATCCGATTCCTGCCACCCATCCAGTCCAGGAGTCTACGTCACCCAAGTGCCAATCCCATCCACAGCGGAGGAGGAAGTCAGCCGGGATTTCCTGAGAAGAGACGCAGTGGGCAGCTGAGCTCATCCGGGGCTGTGTGGCTGAAGCTCGTTCTTCCTTTCATCCAACCCAAATCCTGAAGCATGTGGTGGTGGCAGTCAGACTGGTGGAGACCCATCCCAAACTCAATGATTTCCTCGAGTACGGCGAGCTGTTAGCCTCCGTCTCTGCGCAGCACTGGCATTTCCCAGACCTGACTCTCGCCTCGTCCTCTGCCAGTAAACGTCGTCATCTTGCTCGTAATCAGCCTCAGCAAGATCTCTATCTGGATCCAGTTCCGGGCCGCCGAGAGAGCTCTGCCTCCCAGCCAGCTGTTGCCCCTGCGTCACTACGGAAGGGACAGACTGCAGCCTCAGCCTCCGGGTCATCTGTTCCTGCTATTCTGTCACCTCCTCATCCCCGGACTGCCTTAGCTGCTCCTCCCTCCTCCTCGGCGCTCTCTCCAGCTACTGTGAGCTCAACGAGTCCTGCTCTGGCTTCGCCCGTCATTGATCCCGTGCGAGCGGCTCCTCTTCGTCTTCCTGGGGGGCCCTCCATCACCATCCATAGGGAAAAGGGGAGAACCAAGCCCATTACTGCAGGCACCATCGGCCCTCTGGAGAACAGGCAAGTGCGGTTTCATTCTCACACTCCATATAATGAATTGCCTTGTCTGACTCCTGGGGGTGGAGTTTGGGGTTCACAGTCCCTTCAGCTTCCTCCACCTGTTGTAGCCATAAATTTTGAACCTGCATCCTTTGTGTCTCCTTCCCCTCTCTGTGAGCGTCCCCCAGTGCCAGGAATAAACCGCCGGACGAAGAAGGAACCTGCGGCCCTGGAGAGCCTGGTTCCAGCCCCGCAGCCAGGCAGAGGAGGAGGGCGGACTGCCGTTTGGAGCCTGCACCGATGATCAAGTGTCCCCAGGTCTCTGTGGAGGAGCAGTCCTACCCAGCAGGTCACCGACCCCCTGCCACCACGCCGTGTGGGCCTTCGGCGTGGACTTCAGCGCCAGGGAGTTCCCAGACTGTGATGACCATCATGCCGGCTGTGGAGCCCGCCGCAGCTGAGTCGGAACCAGAAATGGATCTCTAGATCATTGATCCTGGATCGTCGGAGTCCTGGACAGCAGTGTAGCCCGAGATCAGGTAAGTGCTCTATTTTGTCTTTCTCTTTTCCGTTCTGGAGCATTATTGCCTCTCTCTTGGGGAAACGAAACAAGCTGGGTGCAGCGGATGGCTGCACCCGGCTAAAGGTTAGTTAAAAACAAAAAACTCCAATACTGTAAAACACATTTTTTACACACATCTACATTCTCAATGCATTCGAGTGAAACAAAACACTACCTAAAAGCACATTATACAGCGATACACGTTGCGATGTACGGGCCTTTCTTATTTCATCCTAGCAGCCAATTTGTTGTGGAACAAAGATAGTTTAAGTAAAAGCATGCAAATTTAATTTCAAAAAGCATTTTATTACATTTCAGTGTCAGTTCTTTCCGACTGCGTCAGATTCGATATCTGAGTCTGTATCACCATCTATATCACAACCCTTCTGGTTGTCAGAATCGCCCACAAAATCCTCCTCCCAAAGGTTCTCACCATTAAGACAACCCTGCCAGTAGTTCGGCCCTGCTGGCCTCATAGTCATGGTGAAGATTATTTAATTTTTCCGATTCTGGGCTACTTATTTATCCGATTTTCACACGCTCCACCCTGTAGTTTCATTGGTTGACGGTAGGGACCCGCCTGTAGACCATTATAGGGGAGGACTCTCCCTTCTCCGTTCATTGGAGAGAGCGACCCTGCATTTGTTGTGTAGATGGGTGGGTTCTTATACCACATTTTTCTAATGTAGACGGTAACATGATATGATATCTTTTATGCATTTTGAAACCAAAACGAATAAACTTAAACTCACTAAATACAACCAACTAACTCGTATGTGGAAACAGTTGGGGTGAATCGTGAATACTGGTCCTCAATTTGCTTTAGTCTGATTTATTGATCAATTGCTTTTACATTTATCGACTGTAGAGTGAAAAATATTGTTTGGATCACTGGGAAAAAAACTGAATGGAATGTTAACAAATGTCTGTGTTATCAGAAAAAAAAATAAATAACACGATACTGTTTGAATGACTGGCCAACACTGAAAAATGTAAGCAGCCTTCTGACCCCAGGAGACACTGTTATGATGCTGCTGAGGGGAGGGAGGGACGGGGTTGTTAGTGGTGTGAGATTTGAAAGTGATTAAACAGTGCACATAAAACTGATGTATTTTAAGTTGATAAATACATAGACAGAAGTACTTTTTGGAAGAGCCAAGGTGTTGATCGGTTAAAGTGTTCATTTTTAGTCTTTTAAAGATTTTACTAGTTAAATCGATACTTTCAGAATTCAGTTTGTGTTTTTCTTGAGCCAAAATGTGTCAGTAACACAATTCTTAAAGCAGAAGGCTCTTTAACCACTTTATAGACAACCTCAGGTCATAGATCATCAGTCTGTGAAACTGTTGAGCTCAAGGTAGAGGCAAAGTTGGTTATGCAATATTTATTTCTGTAGGAAAAAACAAACTATAAACACGATGCCCGATCTGTCGGGCATCACTACTGTTTATCGCTACCATGTGCTGTGATAGACATTTGTGTTAAGTTGCAAGTTTTGCTTTGTTTCACACTTGAGAATTTAATATCATTCATTCACCTTCTTCCGCTTAATCCTTTTCGGGTCGCGGGGGGGCTGGAGCCTATCCCAGCATCTTTGGGCGAGAGGCAGGGTACACCCTTGACAGATCACCAGTCCATCGCAGGGCCAACACAGAGAGACAGACAACCATTGACTCTCACAGTCATACCTAAGGACAATTTAGAATCCCCAGTTTTGATGCCAATTAACCTAACTTGCATGTTTTTGGCATGTGGGAGGAAACCGGAGAAATCCCGGAGTAAACCCACAATTTAATATCATTCCAATTTATTTGTTCATGCTCCTCATAATGCAGACAAAAAAAAATAATAATTGCAAAGCTTAGGTCTTTGTGAAAAGTGACGGTTGTGGTGTTGTCAGAGAGGGCAGCACATGTTGTCGGTCAACTTCGGGCCTTAGCTGTGATAGATATTTGTGTTTAGTTGCAAGTTTTACTTTGTTTCACACTTGAGAATTTAAAATCATTCCATTTTATTTGTTTGTGCTCTTCATAATACAGACAAAATCAAAAAAGTAATAAGAACATACATAAAAATTGTTTATTTATTGGTTTGTACAGATGTGTAGGTATAACACAAAATATTCTGCGGAAAATATAAAATGATTATATATGAGGGGGGAATGTCACCACAAATTAAACCAACCTTTTTCAAAAAAGTAAACAGTTTCTGTCACAAACCTCCGTGCGTCATGGCTCGGCGCATGAGAGAGAGAATGAAAACCCAAAAGCAAGAGTGGATGGTGCACTTTTATTAACAACACAAAGGAAATAAGTCCAATTATCATCAAGTATCAGTTCAGTTTAAGCACACAAAAATACAGGGAGGTGTAATGGCAGGACGAGGCCACCAGACCTACAGGGCACCTAGAGGATGCTCTACAGCCCAGTCAAAGAAGCCTAGTGCTGCAGGAGCGTTTAGCACAAATGGAAAGGCAATAAGCCTAACACTGCAGGGCTGCAAACAGCACGAAAAGAAAGGTGAAACAAAATGACACTTACAGGGCTGGAGCTATCCGAGGTGAACCAAGCAGTCTGGTGGAAGAGGACTGGAAGCTGAGGCAGCCGCAAACACCCAGGAATTGATCGTCTGGAGTTGTCGGGCTGAGTATGTGAACGGAGTGATACGTCATTCATGGAGAGCTTACTGCCATGAACGAGGGTGAATGCCCCGACAATCTCTTCTCTCTGGAGCGGCCAACAAATACTCCAGAAGCTAACAAGGAAAGAGACTGCTGGTGTGAGAATGCGTGGGCAGAACTGATTGGCATCCAGTGTGTGATAGCGTGTGTGAATGAGTGAGAATGGAGCGTGTGCATGTGTGTGTGCGTGTGGGTGTGTGTATGTGTGTGAGCACCCGTGACAGTGCAGCTGACGGTGCTTGACAGGAGGAAGGGGCATGCCAGAGCTGTCAGGAGGAAGCTAGGACAAATCATCACAATAAGTCAGAATCGGGTTTGGCCTCCAAACCTGGATTCCTGACAGTTTCACCCAGATTTAGGCAAGATTTTGAGGTAGATTTTGACATCGTGAGGTTTTATGGTAATTCCGGTATACAGATATTGAATAGACTTTTCAAACTAATGAAGCAGGTTTGTGTGAATATACTACCGGTTTCAAAGTCAGAGTATGTAATTTGTTAATACAAAGTGTAGTGATATTTAAATAAAATATAGTGTAATAAGGTACAGGTATAGCACCTTGGGGGAGTCAGATTATTTAGCATCTCAGACAAGAGACAGTGGATAAGCATGGGAGAACAATGCTCAGGAGGTTCCTGGCAAGATAGCAGGAAGGAGTCAAGGACGTAGGGGGTTGAATGCAGTGTAGTGTCATGTTGTGTGTGGAGAAATGCCATGAAACTTGTGAGGAGAGATTTGGGGTAAAAAGAGAGTGCCTGCTGAAATGAGTCAGTCTGTTCTGTGCTTGAGAGATGTGAAGTGTGTAATAAACTGTGTGCCATGAGTCAGCCTCTTATTTCACACACTCCACACTGGTGACCCAAGACGTATTATGGAACACGAGGCAAGAACCCCGGAGCCGGCCCGGTCAGGAAGCTCCAGCGAGGCGGTAGCCATCCCACAGACAGCCCGGACTGGAACACCCAGCCACGTGTGTGCGGTTTCAGTCAAGCTACCGGATTTCTGGCAGCACAACCCGCACTCTTGGTTCCACCACACCGAGGCCCAGTTCGCCCTCCGGGGAGTAACGGCAGACGACACCAGATTCTACCATGTGGTCGCAGCGCTGGACGCCCACACAGCTCAGCAGGTAGCGAGCCTGCTCGATCAGCCTCCAGCCAGCAACAAATACGAGGCGCTCAAGGCTGCGCTGACCCAGCGCTACACGCTCTCGGACTGTGAGAGAGCGGAGAGGCTCCTGACGCAGGCCGAATTAGGAGATGGTTCGGCCGTAGACCTGATTGAGAAGATGCTGGAGTTAATGGGCACGGACGACGGGCACTTTCTGTTTGCCCACCTCTTCCTCCGGAACCTTCCAACAGTGGCGAGAGCAGTTCTGGCCAATTCGATGTTGCTGGCTGTGCGTGACTACCGTACGCTAGCCCAGGAGGCAGACCAAATCATCATCACCACCAGGGCGATCACAGTCAACGCGGCAGCGGCGGAGACCAGCGAGATGACCAGAGGAGGCGAGGAGCCACCGACGGTAGCAGCAGCGGGGCCCAAGGAGCGCCAGAGAGACATGCTCTGTTTCTACCACCGCCGCTTCGGAGAGAATGCACGCAGATGTGCGCCACCGTGCCAATTCAAGCGCTCGGGAAAACGCCGAGGCCGGCGGTCGGTAGTAGCTGCGACCCTCAGTGAAGAGAACAAGCTGCTCTACTTGACGGATGCATGGTCGGGGAGGCGTTTCCTCGTGGACACCGGAGCCCAGAAGAGTTTCATTCTGCCAACCTACGCTGACCGGCTGGCAGGACCTAGCGGCCCCGAGATGTTGGCAGCAAACGGCTCGGATATTAAGACCTTTTGTGAGAGGACTCTGCTCTTATCTCTACAGGGCCGTACATATCAGTGGACTTTTGTCGTAGCGGCACTGAATTACCATATCCTGGGGGCTGATTTTCTGTGTGCACATGGTTTACTGGATGATGTTGCTAACAGACGCCTGGTTAATGCACTGTCCTTTGACTCTCTCCCCTGTATAGCTCGAGTGACCCGGCCAACAGCACAAGCCAACGTCACAGCTACAGGCGGTAAGTTCCACACACTGCTCACTCAGTTCCCAGCACTCACGGTCCCGACGTTTTCAGCGGCCATCGCTAAACACGGGGTGGAGCACTTTATCACCACCACCGGGCCGCCCGTTTTTGCAAGACCTCGGCGCTTGGACGCAGCTAAACTGGCCATAGCGCGCGAGGAGTTCGCCAACCTGGAAAGGTTGGGCATCATCAGGCGATCAAACAGCCCATGGGCATCCCCGCTACACATGGTCCCTAAGGCTGAGGGATTGTGGCGACTGTGCGGGGATTTCCGCAGGTTGAACAACGCCACAGCGCACGACCGCTACCCAATTCCCCACATACAGGATTTTTCCATTCACCTCGCCTGAGCACGCATTTTTTCTAAAATAGACCTGGTCCGCGGTTACCACCAAGTCCCAGTGCACGCTGAGGACATACCCAAAACAGCAGTTATAACTCCGTTCGGTCTATTCGAGTTCCTGCGCATGCCATTCGGGTTAAAAGGAGCGGCACAGACATTCCAGCGCATGATGGATGCAGTGCTGCGCGATGTCCCGTTCGTGTTCGTCTACCTAGATGATATCCTGGTAGCCAGTGTGTCCGAAGACGAACACGAAACCCACCTCACGACGGTTTTCCGGAGGTTGGAGGAGCACGGGTTCATAATCAACCTGGCGAAATGCCAGTTCGGCATGACGGAGATTGATTTTTTTGGGGCACCGCGTCTCTCCGGAAGGAGCGATCCCGCTGCCCGAGAAAGTGTGCGCCGTGGCGGATTTTCCCCGGCCTCAGACGGTCAGGGCGCTGCAGGAATTTTTGGGGATGGTGAACTTTTATAACCGTTTCCTTCCCCACGCGGCGCAGCACATGCAACCATTGTACACCGCACTCAAGAAACAGAAACCCGCAGATAGGGTCGAATGGACCCTGGAGCGAGAGTGGGCATTCTCGGAAGTTAAAGCAGCCCTGGCAAACGCCGCACTGCTGGCGCATCCGGACCCGGCGGCCCAGATAGCGCTCACCACCAACGCTTCAGACTTGGCTATAGGGGCTGTCGTGGAGCAGCGTGTCGCCGGGGCCTCACCTTTTTCAGCAGAACTTTGCACGACAGTGAACGTAAATACAGCGCGTTCGACAGGGAGTTGCTGGCCCTCCACCTGGTGATACGCCACTTCCAGTTCTGGCTGGAAGGGCTCAGCTTCACCACGTTCGTGGACCACAAGCCACTAACTTTCGTGATGGCCAAGGTTTCAGAACCGTGGTCGGGCTGGCAGCAGAGACAGCTGGCCGCGATCTCAGAGTTTACTACCAATATTCAGCATGTGTCGGGTAAACTGAATGTGGTGGCGGACTGCATCTCGCACGTCGTGGTGGCCCCAATCTACGTGGGGATAGATTATGCAGCCATGGCCGTGGAGCAGATTAGTGATACAGACGTGCGCGCGCTCCAGTCTGGACCAACAGGGTTAAGGCTGGAGAGCAGGGTGCTGCAAGATGGCCGCCCCCCCCCAATCTGCGATGTCTCCACGGGACGCCCGCGTCCGGTGGTCCAGGTCGCATGGCGCCGCCGCATGTTTGAGTCGGTTCACACTCTGGCGCACCCAGGAGTGTGTGCATCGGTCAAAATGGTGGGAGAGAAGTTTGTGTGGCCGAGCCTACGCAAACAAGTGAAAGAGTGGGCTGCAGCCTGCGCGGCGTGCCAACGAGCCAAGGTACACAGACACACGAAGGCTCCCTTGGAGCCATTTCGTATCCCGGCTAAGAGGTTCGACCATGTTCACGTGGACCTCGTGGGCCCCCTCCCGCCATCACAGGGGTGCACGCACCTCCTGACAGTGGTGGACTGCACCACGCGCTGGCCAGAAGCAGTCCCGCTGGCGGCAACCACGTCCGCAGACGTAGCACACGCTTTTTGAACAGCATAGGTGGCGCGTTTTGGAGTCCCGTCGGACATTACGTCCGACAGGGGCCCTCAATTTGTTTCTGAACTCTGGTCCGCGATGGCCCGCAGCCTGGGTGTTACAATTCACCGCACAACCGCGTACAACCCACAGGCCAATGGTTTATGCGAGCGTTTTCATAGATCACTGAAAGCAGCACTCAGGTCTTCACTGACGGATGCAAATTGGGTAGACAGGCTGCTGTGGGTTTTATTGGGGTTGCGCTCCGCACCAAAAGAGGATCTGGAAGCTTCCCTGGCAGACCTGGTTTTTGCGCAGCCCCTACAGCTGCCCGGGGAATTTCTACCAGATAATCCCACGCCGGACAGCTGCCCGTCTCAGCTTTTGCAGCGTAGCGCAAACACAGGCACGCTGCCGGGCCCTGCCCACCACAGTTTTCCACGTGTTTTCGTGCCTAAAACTTTGAAAAGCGCGGAGTTCGTGTTTGTCAGACACGACGCCCACTGCCCTCCATTGCGCCCACCCAATGATGGACCGTTCAGAGTGTTGGAAACAGGGGATAACCATTTTTTGCTAGACTTGGGGGGTAGGCGGGAAAAAATTGGCATAGACAGACTCAAACCCGCTTTCATTGTGGAGGACGAGCAAGTGCTGTTGGCTAGGGCCCCTTGGCGTGGAAGACCCCCACGGAGAGCTCCCCAGGGAAACGATTCACCAGAGCAGCAACACGGACAGACCGAAGTGCCCCCCCCCCCCCGTCACGGCCCACCCGCAGTCAGACACACTCCCAGCAGCCCCCCACCGGCACAGCAGCTCCATGGAGGCAGTAAACCCCAGTTACAGCAGATACGGGAGGAGACGGAAGCCCAAACAGCATGTGGACTGATGTTCTGTTGTTCTATCTAAGACGCTGGCGGGGGCAGTATAGCACCTTGGGGGAGTCAGATTATTTAGCATCTCAGACAAGAGACAGTGGATAAGCATGGGAGAACAATGCTTAGGAGGTTCCTGGTGAGATAGCAGGAAGGAGTCAAGGACGTAGGGGGTTGAATGCAGTGTAATGCAAATGTCATGTTGTGTGTGAAGAAATGCCATGAAACTTGTGAGGAGAGATTTGGGGTAAAAAGAGAGTGCCTGCTGAAATGAGTCAGTCTGTTCTGTGCTTGAGAGATGTGAAGTGTGTAATAAACTGTGTGCCATGAGTCAGCCTCTTATTTCACACACTCCACACAGGAATTATTTATTGACTATTATCTATTGACTTTGAGTTGGGTTTAGAAGATTTGCTCGGGTTCTGACTCGACTTAGCTTGGCTAAAGGACTGTCGTGGTTGTACTTGTGACCGAGGTACTGGAACAGGGGCTGGCCTTGGAGCACCCTCTAGGTCCAGGGTATCCAGTGCGGTGTTGACAGCCAACACCGTGGTAGACTCAGTATCCTTCTGATTACTTTGTCGTTGTTTCTGGAATGCATAATGTGCAAACTCTCTTAGCTCGTTTATTGAGTTAGACTTTGGGTTAGCCATGACTGCAAGGTAGTGTCTGACCGTGGGATGGAGATTCTGAATGAAGAGAGCCTTGAAATTGTTGTCTTCTTCCATCCCTGGCGTGTTTTGAGATCCAAAATATGTGCGCAGGAGTCGCTGGTAGTATGCCTGTGGGGGCTCTGAGCAACCTTGTTTCACAGCTAGGGCTGTCGCTAGCCCTGACTGTAAGCAGTCATCAGAGAACTCCTTTTCGATGGCTTTGTAGAGTTTCTGGTGGTTCCTCTTGATATCCAATGGCTGTCGGTTTATACATTTTGATACTGACCTGTTGGATGTTAACTTGATCAAACAAATGCGATTGTCGATCATAGCATCAGGGTATTTATGCAAGTAGTAGTCAATGTCTTGCAAATAAGCCCTGGTATCAGGTGACCCACTGGTTGAGGGGTCAAATTTGGTGATGTGTCAAGCGATTTTATTGAGGTCTCTATCGGACGGGTTTTGCAAACGTCTTTCGCGTTGCTGTTCCAGTCCGTTAAATGGGCCAGGCGAGTGCGCGCTGGGGTAGACCCTATCCCATGAGGGGATGCACCCCTTTGTTGAAGGAACCGGACTGTTCATGGCTTCTGGTCTTGGTTCCCTTTGTTTGCGGTAATCTTCCAGCTGTTCTTTGACATCCTGAAGGGCTTTTTGTGCTTCTCATAGAAGCAGTTTACATTTCCTGTAGTCGGAGTTTGTGTCATCCAGTTGACCTTCAACTTCCTTGAGTTGGTTCTCTTTGTCCAGAAGAACGGTTCCTAATTCCTCAATTTCTTGCCGAAATGAGGTATTGTCTTCCTCCAATCTTTGCTTTTCTTGCTTTGCTTGTTCCAAATTTAGCAACGCCTGATCAGTGTAGCTCTGGTATCTTCTTGCTCTATGTGAGCTTGTTCCTGGTTTCTCATAAGTGATTTGTTCTCTTCCTGGAGAGAAAGGATGGTTGATTGTTGTTTCGCCAGTTCCTTTTCGGCGTAGAATACTTGGGATTCAGCTAATCTCAACCTTGCAAGTAATGCTAGTGCAAACTTTCCTAACACACCGGGGATTTCCTTGGGTTTTGGTGGGTTAGTATCGCATTCACTCAAAAGTTTTTTCATGATTTGCTTCAAATCTTTGGGTGGCGTTTCCTGAACTTGTTTGGAGAAACCGGGTATAAGGTCGGAAGCCAACTCTTCCAATGTTGCTTGAAGGTCATCCAACTCGGCAAGTAGATTCGACATGTTTGACCGTTTGTGTAATGCTTCGCTTGAAATCAATTTGTTGATTATAGTTAAAGTTGTTAGTCAAGAGTTAACCTTGAGTGTTGTTTTGCAGTGAGGGTAGTTATAAGCTCCTGTTTAGAACTTGTTTCAACTTACAGGCTTGTAAGAAGGGAAGTGAATATCTTGGAATTGTTTCGAAATGTGAAATATGTGTTAATTTATTTGTTTGTTGACACTGTATTTTGATTTGTATTTCACAAGACAAACCAAAAAAAAAAAAAAATGTGTGGATTGACTTCTTTCATTCAGTTATCAAAGTGTAGTTTTGGAATAGTCATCAATAACTTGGTTGTGATTTTTTTTTTTTTTTTGTTGAATCTCACTTAACAGTAATGATTTTATTTACAAAAAGGAAAACAAAAATAGAAAAGGTTACATGCTTTAGGGCTTTAGAGTTATAAGTTTTCACTTTGTCTTAAAGTTAAAATTGGCTTTGTTTTTATTTGTTAAAGCCTATTTTCATTTAAAGCTTTTAAATGTATCAATATTTATAGATTAGGAAACAATTGAATTATTTTTGCATATTGTCACTAAGGCTTCCTTAGGATTAAAGTTAATGGTGATTTAAGAAAAAAAAATACAGACTAATCAACGTTTTCACCTTTGACTTCTTATTTTAAATCTTGGTGAGAAATATTAAGTTGGTTAAATGTTTTCCTTATCCTGTGGAGGAAACATGAATCAAAAGCAACACACTGACTGTAAACAAGCTACAACTCTCAAATGTTAATTGCTGAATACGGCTTCCTAAATTTTGGAAAATTTTGGGTAAATATTTAGTAAATCACTAAATCCTTTACCAACATGCACAGGATTAATGTTAACTTAAGTTCAAATAAACATTGTTATTTATTTGAATCCCTTAGTTGAATGGCTTCCTGTGAAAGAAATCATACAATGTAGCTTTCAAAACAAGTACAGATATATAGTTTTAAAAGTTTGTAAATTTTAGCATAAGATGTGTAAATATATGCTTTTAACTTTAAAGATTAAAATATGTGGTTAACATACATGAGTAAATACAAAGCCTATGCTTTTTATGTTCTTTCACTGTGTATATATGCAGTCAAAAGCTCTTCCACCAATGAGAACAACCTCTAAAACCAACAAGTTTCAAAATGGCGTCTGCACGTGGCGTCTGCACGCTGACTCTGCTCATGCGCAGTTTTTCATGCACAGCCTGTTGGTCAATCACGTGACTGTGAGCATACACATGACACGTGGATGCAGGCACAAGTCTATCGACAACACCACACCTTGCTTTTTCAAAACTGGAGCGATTTAATCTCCAACTTTTTTATTCATGCACAAATAATCTTACCCTTTTAATTCCGGGTATAGTTAAGCACTACTCCCAAACAGTTTACTCACAGTGACTTGATCAGCTGCGTCCAGCCTAATCTGACATCACCGAACACTTGGGCAATATAGAACTGGTCGATTTAATTCGTCCCACCGGGATAATTCGCCGGGAGGTTAAACTGATGAGTAGGCAGGATGGTTTTCTTCGTGCTTCTGTCACTCTAGGCCTTTATTTTTCTTAATTCAGCATATAATACTGCTTAACACAGCTCTTCTGCTCAACTCAGGTAGCGGGGTGAATCAGCCCCCCCCCCCCCCCCCCGCAGCTATCAGCAACACAGACACCTCAGCAGGAGGTGGGGTAAACAAACACACACAGAGACACAGACCTGCCTGCAGCAGCTCTCTGGAACAACACACACAGGTTCACCGTAAAAAGTGGATCAATATTTGAGAAAAAAAACAAAAACAAGAACACACAACTTATGTCTCAGTGATTTTTTTCTTTGCATATACTCTTCTAGCTGCACACAGGCCCATGCGGGGCACCACAATATGTAGTGATATTTAAAAAAAATGTAGTGTAATAAGGTAAAGGAATTATTTATTTTATTTAATATTGAGAGTGCGAAGGGACAGAGTTAAATAGTCACCCCAATGCTCACTAAATAAAACACAAAATCACTCGTAAAAGGGGGCACCCGTTCTAAAAGAACAACTTGTTAATGAATTAATTTCAATTAATCAATTTCCGTACCTTCAATTACTTAATGAATCAGTCTCAAAATTTAGTGAGTATTTTTTACTGCCGTGACCCAGAAAACCTATATGCAAAGGAAAAACACTTCAACTTCTCTTGTTTACAATTTTATTAAATGAACCCATTCAGGTTACATGACATGGCATTCAAATGATGAGTAAACAGATTCAAATGATAAATAGGTGTTCAATATCACATCAACTGTTAGTGTATTCCTGAGAATAAAATCTATAGTTAAACCTTTGTGGAACCAAGAGGAAGACAGATTTTATGTTTCAACTGTAATGGAAGGCTGAAGTATCTAACAAAACCAGAATGCAATTTTATGGGGAAAAATTCCATAAGCTGATTATCTAAAAAGGAACTTCTGAATTAATCTACAAAAATGAAAGGAGGTTACTTAAAAATGAATAAGACTTTTCCTTCAGTTTATAGCTTTGTCCTACAGCTGAGGAATTAATTGTACCATGAAATATTGGTTATGTTCAATTGTAATTGATATTTTTAGGACACCACATTTAAACCCAGCAGATAGGAAAATGGGAGTCTCACTTACGAACAGCTGTAGGTCCAGGTGTTCAGCAGTGTTCAGCGCCAGATGGTGGTATAAGTTCGGGAAGGCTCAGCGGCTCTTCGGAACACCGGGGGAAAGCCACTGCTGGTCAGATTTCAGATCGTTCACAGCTGTGAGAAGCATAGACTCGGCTGGGGGCTCACACGAGGCGGCAATGGAGGCTGGCAATGGAGCAGGTGTGGAATTCTTTGGCAACAAGTCCGAATTTAGGATGTCTCTGGCCCACAGAACAAAACCAAAGACTGAAGGAAGAATGTTTTAATTAGTTTCACCCACAAGCTCCTAGTTTCTTTACGGGGTCAGACGGGGATGAGGCCAGAAAAGAAATGTCCAAAAATCTCTTTAAAATCACTTTAAAACAGGAAAATTAAAAAGTTCACTTTAACAGCAGGAAAAGTAAAAAAAAAAAAAAAATAAGGTCAAAAAAAAAAAAAAACATTTAAATAGAGTAACAATGGCTTCTGAGGTGAAGGAAAAACAGATCTGAGAGTTTAACTCTCTTTAAAGATGAGCTCATAGAAAAGGATGATTTCTCCTCAGTTAACCAGAAAACAAGTAAAAAGATGATTTAGGAAAGTTAACGCAGGATTTGACAAGGTTCACACACACAAAAGACTTCTTAAAACTCACAGAACGATTTAGACAAAAGAAAACTGCAAAGAAGTACAAAGAACGGAAAAACTCTCTTTCTCATCTCATCTCTTCTCTGTATGCAGGGCGGCTCTGAAGTATTTAACTAAAGTGCTGCTGGGTCATAAAACGGGGCCGGCTGCAAGATAGGCCATTCATCTTCCATAAAGAGGAGTTTGAATGGGCTTTTGTCCAATGAGGGAACATTTTCTTGTTTGTGAACAGCCAATCAGATGCCAGTACGTTATCCAACAAGAAAGGCAGTATGGTGATTGGTTATCATGAGAGGGAAGACGGACAAAGATTCATAAACATTCAGTTCTTATGGAATTATATACTCAATATAAAATCTAACTAATTTAAGTGACTCAAGGCTAATATTCAGTGACCATGCATTTATACCATTACTAATAATTTTAACATTCATTTGAATAACACTCATGAAAATAAAACATTCCTAAGACATGCACTCACATTTAAATCAAGGATTAATGAATTACTGCAAACCATTGTTGGTGATCAAAAGGGTGATGATTTTCACTGTGTCCTTAGAATCCCGGGGAGATGACAGCTGGAAGAAAAGCTTAATGTTTAGTCAGAATTAACAGTCAGATTACACACTGAAACATATTCTGTAGATGCCCACTAGGAGGTACTGTTGAGCTGTAGATAATTTTTAGGTCTCTGAAATGCGAGCAGGGGGGCCTAGAGGGTTCTGGGAAATGTCTAAAAGAAGAAAGAAGGCCATATATCTGCCTGTTTAAGAAGTTTATGACTTTTTAAGAGTATCAGTTCCTGGCACGAACAGATACTATCAGCATGAACTGTCCAGTTGGGGATTTGACTCCAAGAGTTTATGGTCCACTTAAGCCTTTAAAAACAAATCCTTATCAAGTCTTTCTACAAAAGTGTAAATTGTTTACACTGGGGTCCTGTTAAAGACATACAGCATTCTTGACCAGACCTCATGTGAGAGTTGCTTCAAAATGAAGAAAAGTGAAATTCCTTTAAAATGAAGGAAAGTGATCTCCTGGATTGGCCTGAGGAAAAGTTGCTGCTACAAAACATAAAAAAATACCCTTATGCAGAGAAGTTTTTGTGACTTTTTTCTCACATATATATTAATATTGAACCGTCATAGTGACCCCTGACTGTGGCGAGCTTACTCTCATGTCCCAGCTGACTACACAAATCTGTAATATATGATTATGATGTGTTATTGTGTGATGATGGTGGTGGCTCCACCTTTCCAGTTCTGCTGCCACCCTAAGTATAAAAGACCAATGCGGAAGAGGAACGGTCTCTTTTGACCTTCAGCTCTGCCTGTACGAGAGTGCCTTGTGTCTGTGAGTCACCAATAAAGTTGAGTTCTATTGCACCTCATTATTGGATTACAGATGATGGACATAACATTTTGCAACGAGGATTAAAGTATGGATAAAAGTATTTTGGGCATTTGGCCATTTCTGGAGCTTCCTGGTGAGCCGCCAGTGTCGTGGGAGAGGTGGTTTGCCACATTCAAGAATTATCTGATGGCATAAACCTCGGTGAGTTGAAGAAGTTGCGTGTGCGAGCAATACTGGTCCATAATCTTGGCATGGAGGGACAGTGCATTCTTAGCACATTGGGAGTGAGCGACAGTTTTGAGGACATGGTTGGGCTAATGGCACGCTACTTTTGCACCCCGGAAAATGTCATAGTCCGGAGGATTCAGTTCTGACAACACCACCAGTGGGCTGGAGAGTCGGTGCAGCAGTATGTTGCTGACCTGCGAAAACTGGTTCGGGGTTGCCAATTTGGGACCTTAGAGGAAGAAATGGTTCATGACCAGTTGGCAGAGCACACGTTGTGTGCAGCAGCTTGGTCAAGACTCCTTACTCATTCCGGTGAGCTGACGTTGGCCAAAGTGGTTTAGATAGCCCAGCAGTTCGAAGAAGTGGATAAACTGTCACGGGACCTTGGTGAGAGAACAGCATTGGGCAACCCGACTCTCAATCAGCGGCACAGGTTGTAGATCTGGATAGCAATGACAGCGTGGAAGACAAAGAAGAATATGCGACCGCTATAAAATTAGGTCCGCCCCGGGGTCGCCAAAGTGTTTTGGCTGCGGGTCTACCAAGCACCGGTATAAGGCGAGAGATTGTCCGGCAAAAGGCAAACCCTGTGGCAAATGTGGGTTTCTACATCATTTCGCCAGGGCCTGTGAAAGGTTTGAGTGAGGGGAGCAACGACGTGAAGTGGATTCCTCCGCCACGACTCCTACAGTTATTCACACCGT
The DNA here is from genome assembly GCA_020510985.1 of Pholidichthys leucotaenia. Lineage (NCBI taxonomy): Eukaryota > Metazoa > Chordata > Actinopteri > Cichliformes > Pholidichthyidae > Pholidichthys > Pholidichthys leucotaenia. The sequence goes on from CM035841.1 coordinate 395,723,678, forward strand.
ATCCCCAAGCACAGAAGGCTGTACATATTTGACAGTTATGCTGGAAGGCAAGGACGTGCTGTTGTTGGTGGACATGGGCGAAGTGAGGTCCGTGTTGAACTGGTCTACTGTAAAGAGTTATTTCCCCTACCATCGTGTGAGAAGTCTGTTAAGGCCATTTTGTAGGTATGGCAGTAATAGACTGTCCATTGTGGGTTTGCTGGAGCTGACGGCAAGGTACAAGACAGCAGTGGTGTCCAACATACAGTTCGTAGTGACCGTGAATGAGTCGAATGTGATGGGCTGTGATCTGTTTCAATCACCAGCAGCAGCAGAGAGGAATGGTTGGGCTGTAGTTTGTGGGACCGGCCGGTTCCACGAGTGGTCACAATGCAGTTTGGAACGACACATGGCCTAGTATTCTGGGAGATGGACAGGACAATTTCCACCCAGGGCCATCAGGGCAGGGTTCCGGTGCCAGGGCCCACATTACCCTAGGTAAGGAAACTGGGCAGCATGGTGGAACGCCCATAATGGCGGCTGAGGCTGTGAAGACGACCCCTTCTGCTATTGGGGTTTAGCCTGGAGATACTGAGAAGCATGGGGCTGCTATAGCTATGCCAGCATTCAAAATGAAAGAGAGCGGGGCAGGACTGGCTGGCACGGGAAACAGATGTGCCACACAGGAACACTGCAGACCGAGTCGGGCTTCACGGAGGGTCGCTGCTGTGCGCTGCCCGGTGAGGGGGCCCGATGGAGACATTGTGGACATGGGAAGTTGAGGCGAGTTCCTTTAAGAGTCAGTGACGTGGTTCAACCCAGAGAGGAGGCTCGGTTGAGAGGTGCCCATGGAAAGAGGAAGCAATGTGAGGACTAGGGGCAGCTAAAGGTGGTGGCTGTTCGGGAGGACAGATACCTTTGGCTATCAGATGACTCATGGAGACACCCCAGTGAGCTGCGACGCGTTATCAAGGAGAAGGAGGTGTCGAGGCCCTGACGTGGCTCATCTCCAGGGACAAAGAGACAAAGGAGCTCTGGGCGGGACCCGCCAGATGAGTCCCCCGGGGGGTGGCCTCTCTATCAAGACTGTACGGTAGCAAGGGGCGATGGATTGTGTTAAATGTGAATTGCCCAGGCTACGAAGTTGATGTGTTTCTCATAATGGACTGCTATAACAGGTGCCCATATGAAAAATAAATAAATAAATAAAAAATACCTGTGTAATGTGTGTGTCACCATGTTTAGAAGTGTGTATTACTGTGCAGTTTGCCCAGGTTGGAGTGGTATCATTGGGAATGTTATGGTGGTGTATGAAGGAACATGTTAACTGGTTGTGTGTTGAAATTTTTCTTCTTTATCTATATAAGTCCATGGGATTATTTTGTATTATAATAGGAACACGGCAAATTTTATTTCATGAACTTTGATTATCAGAGATGGCCATGTGGAGGTGGGAAGGCAGTCCACCTGTCCGCCTCTAGTTTCAGTTGTTTGTGTGTATGGATAGGTCTATTTTATTTGTTGTCATCAGGGCGTGACTCGGGTATTAAATTTTGGGAGAGCCTAATTAGTGTGCATGTGTTTTGGACTTTTCTAAGGGTGGGGATGTCATATATGAATATGATGTGTTAATGTGTGATGAGGGTGGTGGCTCCACCTTTCCAGTTCTGCCGCCACCCTGGGTATAAAAGACCAATGTGGAAGAGGCACAGTCTCTTTTGACCTTCACCTCTGCCTGTACGGGAGTGCCTTGTGTCTGTGAGTCACCAATAAAGTTGAGTTCTATTGCACCTCTGGCCTCGTCATTGGATTACAGATTATGGCCATAACAAAATCTCTGAGGGAAGGACCCACAACCACCCCGCTGCTTTATTTTGACTTTTTTCTTCTGGCCTTCAAATGTTGCCATGTTTGTACATCAACGCACCGATGCCAAAGGATCAGAGAAGCCAGCAGCTTTGTAGTTTTTCTGCTTTACGTCCGGGGAATAAGAATTGGCTGCTTCTGGTTTTACATGTAAAGACTAATGTTTAAGAGCATTAACAAGGCTACACACTGGCTAAGTGCAGGAAGTGTGTTTGTCCATAATTGCCCCTGATTTGTAAGGCTTTTGCAAGGTGACTTCCCCACACTTTGTTGAAGGATTTAGAGGCTTTTTTGTTAGTTTTTTTTGTCTGCTAATTAGCTTGTGGATTAAGGGAAAACTCAAATTCTCATGGCATTTGTTTTTATTGTGCTTCCAGTGCTTTCTTTTCCTCCGATGTGATGTAAATCCACAGCTTTTATTCATGCAAACAGATCTCGAATGGTGCTCTATAAATATACCTATAACAGTGAATGGATCGGGCAGTGTTGGAAGTAATGCGTTACAAAGTAACGCGTTATTGTCAACGCCACTACTTTTGCAGTAATGTGCTGTGTAACGAAATTACTGTTTAAAAATTCAGTAATGCATTACAGTTACTGAAATTTGATCAGATGCGTTATTTGCTTTACTTGTTTTATTAATAGATATTTTAGCGCAAATAGACGATCATTCAACTTGCAGTTGTTAGACACCCTCCTCATCAGCTGCCAGCTGGGGTTGAATATACAGTTTCGGTGGCTATTGATGGGACTGCCATCCCCAGCGCCACCACCGGCCTCAAGCCACTGGAGGCTGTCATGCCAAAGGCAAAGGCAAGCACTTAAATTAGCAAATGAATATAAACTGGCCCTACCGTAACTGACGCATCTGTCACATAGTCTCCTGCGTGGGTCTGTTTCCTGTCCTGCCCCAGTTCACATCACAACCCAATGAAGAAATGCTGTGGCGGTGGCGACTTCTTATATCCAGGCCTGATCACCTATTGTCCAAGTGGTGAGTAGCCCCTAAGAGCTCCTATCTCTGTGGTTAAACATGAGTATTTTTTGAGCAAGATGCTTGCATTTTAATGTCTGCATTAAATGCATTTAAAGTTTTCTTACGTAGAGAGAAAAAGTGACTGTGATCTGTTGCAGTAAAGAACAGCTTCTAAGCGGTGAACTTTCATTTATCTGTGCTTTCTATTTTATTTTATCTCATTCATTTACATGCTGTTGTGATTTGCAACTATTTCATGGAAGTAAATCCTCTAAAAATGCATTTTTAATGGGCTGGTCCAGGGGTGTCAAACATATAGCTCGTGAGCCAAAAACAGGCTACCAGGGGGTCCAAAAGTTTCTCTGTGAATTTACAGCTTTATTTCTAGTAAATTTCTGACTTTCTACTGATTACAATAGTTTGTGTAAATCTGAGAAATTTTTTGTCATCAGTTTTCTTTTTCTTCTTTTTTCTGATGAGAACAAGGGGCCCTTATTAAGTATACATTTAAAAGTAATGTGTTACTTTTCCATGTAACTAATTACTTTAATCATGCAGTAACACTTTTGAAAAGAAGTAACTAGTAAATGTAACTAGTTACTATTTTTTAGTAACTTGCCCAACACTGGGATTGGGCTACTCTGGTTGCACTGATGAACCATGAGTTTGTTTATTTGTTTTTTTTTTTTACATGTACTGTATGAATGTAAGATTTGAACTGAATATTTAAACTATATTTTTCTGTATTACATCGTCACCTCAGAATTCAATATCATATTTCTCATTTTTAACAAAATAATAGCAAAAGAATATTTGATTTTTTTTTGCCTAAGGGTGTTTTAACACCTGATCGTCCACACAAAGGTCCGGCCCAAGATTTATATTTTTGGTCCAATTAAGTTTGGTGTCACACTGCTCCTTTTCCAAACAAACTAAATAACTTAATGTGATGCACCTTTGTCCTATTGTCATGATGGCGTTTGAGTTGTTAGCACAGATCGACAGTTAACAAACATGCTACTCCCCCTCCTAGGTGTTTTCTGCAGCTCTGGATACATCGGTAACCGCACTTTAAGTTGAAACTGGTTCAGACTCCATCAAGTTAGTCGGTGAACTAGTTTAGTGAGGCTAGAATATTATCCAGATTTTATTATCCAAAAATATTTGGTGAGTTTTCAACATTTTTATTATTTTTTTCAAGTGATTATTGATGCCACTAACTTCCATATTTCCTCTCTACAGCTCATTTCCTTCTTATTGGCTACTTAACGTCCTGTGTTTGGCTCAAAAGTCTGAACCTTTCTGAAAACTGCTTTCACACTCTAAATGAACTGGACCAAGGTTGAGTTTGATTCGGACTAGGGCTGTGTGATAAATCAAATATACTTGATGTATTGCTACATTTGTTTGTGCGCGATACATAAAATTAGGGATGCAGGATAGAATTTTTGCCGATATAGCCAATATGCCTATAGTTTGAAATTAGTTTTTGTAGATAACGATACCAATATATGCACATATCTTTTCCCACCTTTTTTACATCTGCATTGTGTTACAGTTAGGGCTGGGTGGTATGACTTTTAACATGTATCGCGATATACAATATATATCACAATATATTGAGATCCCCTCTGAACCACTGTATAAATGCTAATTTAAAGCCATTTCATAAAATGACACCAGCATAATAGAAACAGACCCTTGTAATGCATTTTTTTAATTGCATGCAAAACGGGAGGTATAAAATCAAGTTAAATTTAGCAAACTTTTTTGAAACAGTAACATAGCCCCACTCATAACTTTGCAACAAATGAGAATAAATAATTGTAGGCCTTCCCATTCACCTGATTCTTAAAAACAACAATAAAATCAAAACAAAATTTTAAAAAGGACTCAACACAATAAAAAGCACATTAAGCAAGAAACCAATCAAAACTTTATTTATATAGCACTTTTCATACAAAAACTTATAGCACAAAGTGCTTCACATATTGTAATAAAAGACAATTTCCCCCCACCCCCACCCCCCCACACACAAAGAAACTTTCAGCTGTGTGATGCTTATGGCTGATCACTGAGGATCCAGGTGTGGAAGCACCATCACTAGTGAGCCATCATCAGCAGAGAAAGGGCCGAGTCCACAGCTACAGGGACACCACCTCTGAGACCGTTCAAGTCCAATCCGAGGGGTTGACACTGCAGGTGTGACGCCATAGCGCATGACCCCCTCACCCGAGTAGAACAGGGAAATCACAGGCCAGCACCCTGCAGCCAGAAAACAGGCACAATTCCCAGTGGGAGGGACCCCTATGAGGGAACACTGGAGCTTGGACAGGGTGATTAAACATAAAATAATAATAATAATAATAATAATAATAATAATAATAATAATAATAATAATAATAATAATAATAATATCATTTGCTGATTAAAAGACTAGATAGTTAAGATAATTAAGAAAAACAACAACACATCATCATCATCATCATCATAGCAGTCTGTCAGGGGCAACAATGACTGTTTCATTTAGGTCTGATCAGATTTCTCCATGAAGCTCTGTTCTTCACTGTCCGCTGCCAGGAGCCCCTGACCTTGTTAACCCAGGCAATGTCCGAGCCAGTATGAGTTGCTTTCTGACTGACCATTTCATGAAACTGCTTGCAAAGTATTTGAGTACCGCTAGCTTTTGCTGGACTAGCGACTCATTCTTGGCAGATACCAGATAACCATGAAAACCGGTACTACTTGTCTCGTGTGTCGGTCCGTCGGCAACTCAACCGACAACCCCGCCCTTCCGAGGGCATGGAGGGTGAAACTGGGCATCCTGGCAGAACTAAAAACAATATCTGTCACAGGTCTGTGGTAGACCACTCCCAGTTACACGGGGTGAAACTGGACATCCTGGCAGATGAGTACATCTGTTGCAAGGTCTTTGGTGGACTTTTGCCAGTCAGTGCATTGTGACCGGCACTACACAAAAAGCAGAGATAAACAAACCTATCATCTGGTCAGTCACTGCAACAGATACTGGAGTCAGTTTGTCTTGGCCTGTCCCTGCCACTGAATACAATCAAACAGACAGAAATTCAGATATATTAACAATTAGTACTAAAATAAATAAATAATTGTGACTAGAATAACATAGAGTAGGTTTAAACTCAAAAATTGAGACAAAAATTGAGATAAATTGAGAAAATTAAATTTGGAAACAAATCAAAAGCTAAGTTAAAATAGTAGGTCTTGAGACTGCTTTTAAAAGCATGAACATTCTCTGCAGCCCTGATGTTCTCTCGCAGGCTGTTCCACAAGTGTGGGCCATAGTAACTACAAGCAGCCTTACCATCGGTGCATGTTCGGATGGTAGGGATAATTAAAAGGCCAGTGCCAGAGGACCTCAGCAACCGTGGGGGCTCATATGTTAAAAACAATTCTGCTTCAGCTTTGCATCAGAACTTAAAAGAAGTTCTGATGCAAAACACGAGTGCGGTTGGAGTCACTGAGTGCAGCTGTGTGAGAGGACTTCAAACAGATAAATAAATGCTGACGGCTTACGCTGCCATGACAATTTATGCTAGATATCCACAATAAAGCCATTTTATGTATCACGCATAGTAGAATAAATCAATACAACAAATATATTTGGTGTATCGCCCAACTATAGTTACAGTGATGATAAACTGGCATATAAGACACATTCCCCAAGGAAAATAAGATAACCATATCAACAAATAAATACGTTATGTATTATCAGATAAATGTGCAAGGGGAAGGAGACTCTATATCCATTAATAATATTAGAATATACACAGTCCAGTGTGTTATCTCCTTTTAATATGTTGGTCAAAACCTGGCCTCCTGCTTGTCAGTGGCTTCTAGCACACAGCCAAATGCTAAATTAGCATTAGCATCTGGACCGCTGTTACCACAGCAACAGAAAACTCCAGTGGCGGACAAAAACTGCCAGTAGCTCCAGGTCCGGCGAGCAGTACTTTTTGATGACCACACAGTTTGTAGACAAGCCCTTATTCACATACAAATTCTGCTTCCACAGCTCTTACCACTACTATTGAGCGGAGGAAAAGATGAAGCTACTTTGTTTTTGTGGAAATAGACAGATTATTTTTCCTTTGTTGTGGTTAAGGACAAAAGCATATTAGTGGGTGGGCAAGCTAAAATGCCAGTTGAGACCGATTGCAATCTTCAGAAGAGCCTGAAAACAGCAACAAAGCTCCAACAAAGTTAGTGGTAAGTAACGGCCAGCTATGCTAACAACGCTATGAAGTGGATCTACTGTATTCTGAACAGCCACGACTGGATTTCAAGCACAGTTATGCATCTAGACAGTTTGTGACCCAGCAAAAATTAAACTGACTGATTGTCAGATATGTCGTTACAGACTGAAGACATGATATAAACAGCGACTTTCCATCAGACAGCTGAGACTGTGAGCCACTGAAGTTAAAACACATTTACTTGCTACCTGGATAAAGATTATTCAAAAATGGATTTGATCTCCAAAAGGAATTTGAGGGACTGGATCATGTCTCTGTTACAGCAGACATTTGGACTGTGGATAATAGACATTTTCTATGGATCACTGCACATCAGATTAAATCCATAATCATAAAGGTAAGATAAACATGGACAGCTTAATGAAGTGTTGCCAACTCACTCTTTTGGAGTGATTCTCACTCTTGTTCCATCTCTCACTCCTCAAACCCTATTTTTCACTCCAAAATGAGGAAATTATTGGCAATTTTGTGTTGGTTTCTTCAGATTTTCCTCACAATAAGAGCTCTCAAGGCAGGATAAAGCAGACTGAACATGCTGTAAAAGCTCTGTCTGAAACAGTCTGTTTTCAGCCTGACATTAATAAACCCATAATGTAATCTATTACTTAAATTATCTTGGTATGTGTGCACAATGATTTAAATATGCATTTAAAAGAAAGGGCCAGACAGAGTGATCCAACAGAGTCCCATGATATATAAAAAATCAAGGATTCAGTGTACCCTGCCCAGTATGGGGTTACCAGGTCCCCGCCCTGGAGCCAGGCCTGGGGAAGGGGCTCAATGGCTAACCCCTGGTGGTCGGGTTTCTACCCACGGGACCCGGCCAGGCTCAGCCCGAAGGAGTTATGTACATGGGTCCACCCTCCAGTGGGCTCACCACTTGCAGGAGGGCCCATAGTGGTCCAATGCTAAGCGGATCAGGTGGCAGGCAAAAGGATAGACCTTTGCGGTCTGATCCCCGGCTTTCGAAACTGGCTTTTGCCACGTGGAATGTCACCTCTCTGGTGGGGAAGGAGCTGTAGCTGGTACAAGAGGTTGAGAGATACCAGCTAGATATTGTTAGGCTCACCTCAACTCACAGCTCCAGTTCTGGAACCAGTTTCCTGGAGAGGGGCTGGAACTTGGCCTACTTTGTATTTGCCCCGGGCAAGAGGCGACGGGCAGGCATGGGTATTCTTGTATCCCCCCACCTTGCTGCATCCACATTGGCGTTCTCCCCGGTGGACGAAAGGGTAGTTTCCCTGTGCCTTCTGGTTGGGAAATGGGTCCTGACCATCATTTGTGCCTATGCACCAAGGGATGATTCAGAGTACCCACCCTTTTTGGAGTCTGTGACTGGGATGCTGGAGAATGCTTCTCTTGGAAACTCCACTAGGCCACTGGGGGACTTCAATGCATATGTAGGCAATGACAGTAAAACCTGGAGGGGCATGACTGGGAAGAACGGCCTGCCAGATTTGAACCTGAGTGGTGTTCAGTTATTGGACTTCAGTGCTAACCACAGTTTGTCCATAACGAACACTATGTTCAAACATAAGGGTGTCCATATGTGCACCTGGCACCAGGACACCCTAGATCACAGGTTGATGATCAATTTTGTTATTGTGTCATCAGACTTGCGACCACATGTCTTGGACACTAAGGTAAAGAGAGGTGCAGAGCTGTCAACTGATCACCACCTGGTGGTGATTTGGATCCGATGGCAGGGGTGGATGCCATTCAAATCTGGTAGACCTAAACGTATAGTGAGGGTGTGCTGGGAATGTCTGGCTGAGGCCCCTGTATGGGAGGTCTTCAACTCCCACCTCCAGAAGAACTTCAACCACATCCCAAGGGAGTCTGGGGACATGGGGTCTCAATGGGCCATGTTCTCTACCTCCATTGTTGAAGCAGCTGCCCAGAGCTGTGGCTGCAAGATTGTTGGTGCATCTCATGGTGGCAACCCCCAAACCAAGTGGTGGACACCAGTGGTGAGGGGGACCATCAAGCTGAAGAAGGAATCCTATTGAGCTTAGTTGGCTTGTGGGACTCCCAAAGCAGCTGAGGTGTACCGGCAGGCCAAGCAGAGTGCAGCTCGGGTGGTTGCTGAAGCAAAAACTTGGCTGTGGGGGGAGTTTGGTGAGGCCATGGAACAAGACTTTCGGTCAGCCTCGAAGAGATTCTGGCAAACTGTCCGGTGACTCAGGAGGGGGAAGTAGCTCCCTCTCCACCTTGTATGGTGTGGATGGGGCGCTGATAACTTTGACTGGGAACATCGCTGGGCTGTGGAAGGAATTCGTCAAGAATCTCCTCAAACCCACTGACACGCCTTCCAAAGAGGATGCAGGGCTTGAGGATGAGGGGGGCAACTCGCCCATCACAGGGACTGAGGTCGCCGAAGTGATTAAAAAACTCTTTGGTCACCGGGCCCCAGGGATGGATGAGATTTGCCCTGAGCACCTCAAAGCTGTGGATGTTGTAGGGCTGTCATGGTTGACACGGCTCTGCAATATTGCGTGGAGGTTGAGGGCAGTGCCTTTGGCATGGCAAACCGGGGTAGTGGTTCCTCTTTTTAAAAAGGAGGAACGGAGGGTGTGTTTCAACTTTAGGGGGATCACACTCCTCAGCCTCCCTGGGAAGGTCTGTGCCAGAGTACTGGAGAGAAGAGTCTGACCGCTGGTTGAGCCTCAGATCCAGGAGGAGCAATGCGGTTTTCGTCCTAGCTGTGGCACATCGGACCAACTCTTTACCCCCTTGAGAATCCCCAAGGGTTCGTGGGAGTTTGCCCATCCAGTTCACCTCTGTTTTGTGGACTTGGAGAAAGCATTTGACTGCGTCCCTCGTGGTCTCTTGTGGGGCGTGCTGCAGGAGTATGGAGTATTGGGATTTTTGTTAGAAGCTATCCAGTCCCTATACGACCATTGCAAGAGTTTGGTTCGTATTGCCAACACCCAGTAAAACTCGTTTCCAGTGAGAGATGGACTTCACCAGGGCTGTCCTTTTTCACCGATCCTGTTCAAAATTTTTATGGACAAGATATCTTGGTGCAGCCAAGGATCGGAGGGTGTCATGTTCGGTGACCACAGGATCTCATCTCTGCTGTCTGCAGATGATGTTGTCCTGTTGGCTTCATCCAGCAATGATCTACAGGTCTTACTGGGACAGTTTGCTACTGAGTGTGAAGTGGCTGGGATGAGAATCAGCACCTCCAAGTCTGAGTCCATGGTCCGAAGCTGGAAAAAGGTGGATTGTCCCCTCCGGGTTGGGACAAGATGGATGCAGACAGATGAATGCAGGCTCGTCAACCCTTTCGGGCTTCAACCAGTGGGGAATAAAAATCTGAAAATCCAGACCAAACACATTAGGTGTGCGCGCACTCCTCATGAGGGTTGTTTTTTAAAGCTGTCAGTCCACTCAAAAGCATGACAGCTCTTTCTCAAGAAATTTCTATTTGTGTCAAAGGAAGACACAGCTCTTCCACTAAATGTGAAAAAAATAAAATGATTTAAAGTCACTCAACCAAAAATCTATTTTTTTTCTGTTATTAACATGTCTATAACATGTTTTTTGTGACTTACAAAACAAATCAAGAGCAAAATCATTCAAATGTCTCATATCTGTTTTTTTTTCTGAAAAGTTTAACTTAAGCCCCACCAACCCAAAAAAATGTGAGTTTGGTTAGAACGTTTCTAGCTATGTAAGTATTTCTGCTTAGACTGATTGGTTAAACACTGGACACAGCTAAAGACCTGAGTTCACTGCCTCGGGGGAAGAGGGAGGAGCCGAGAAGCAGCAGGAGCTTTTACAAATTGGGAAAGATGGACGATTATATGTGTTCAGTTTTTGCCTGTGTGAGCAAGAGATCCTCTTTTTTTAAAATTACGAGGAGGGGCTGAAAAGGTGATACGCTGAAAAGTTCATTGTGGTCAAGTTTGACCAAATGTGGTTTATATTTCAGCATAGTCTCCCCTTCGGTCCATACACTTCTTCCATCGGTGTTGCAGCACTTTGATCCCTGCGGCTGACAAATAAAACACATTTGGTCAAATTTGACCACTATGAACTTTTCAGCCCCCCACGTACATGTCTTACACACAGACATGAAAATACAACAGTGATGATTAATTTTATTTGGAAAATCCTCAGTGTCCCTACTAAAATACTGGAGAGAACATAGTTATGCAGCCTGCATTTTACCCTGTATGCCAGGGGAGATGGCCCTGAGGTGCGTGGCACAACGGTCGGTGCGAGCTGGTGAGTACTGTCGTAGGTGAAGGAGCCGAGCCGGCAGGTGGGTGTACCATCCACCGGCGAGCCGTATGCTCACTGGGGGCCGGCAGTCCAGTGTGCCCACCTGCTGGCTCGTCTCCTTTGAAGCGAGCCTCCTTCGGAGCAAGCTGGGGAGATCCACAGCAAGTGGGCAACCAGAGACCAGCGGAGAGGCCTCCAGCCTCCACATGGGGCTGGGCCATGACTTTCCGTTCCACCTAGAATGATCCTTCCACAGGTTTACCTCTGGAAACCTTGTTACAACTTTTACTTCCTCAAGTTGGATGTCTTTGTCGTCTTCCAGCTACTGGTGGGCGGGAGTATGGGTGGAGCTAATTAGAATATTCAATAGATCCGTACATAAAGTAGGTGGAAGATGTTAAAGGTCTTTTCAAGCAATTCAAAGGCAATGGAAGTTTTTTTTTTGTGTGTGTGTGTGTGTGTATAAAAAACTGCAATATACTATTTTGGGAAATATACATTGGTTTCTGAGGTGGTTTTAGAGCTGTCAGAGTGTGTCTTTAAATGATGTTACTTACAATAGAACTACTAATTGCTAAACAATTGGGGGGGGGGGAGTAAGCTGAAAAGAATACATTTCACATAAAAGATTGCATTAATTTCCAATCAGGATAATCAGTTCTCTCATCAAGAAGGAAATCAAATGTTGCAATAGTGCTGGACTACTATTCACATGTAAATCATTCACTGGAACAAAACAAATGTTGAAACTAAAGTGGTATTTCATGAACAAAAACAGTAAGGCATTGTTCCTTTAATAATATCCTTACATTCAGCAGAATACATATGTGAAGCTTAAATGTTTACCATAACATCTGATCTTAATTAACTCCATAAATTGAACATTTGTTTGTTCAGAGGAGACACTACAGAATAATGGCAAAATGGATCTCTGTCTAGAATGTGACATGAGCGAAGCACTAATTGCTCTCAGGGAAATGTCATGCTCATTATGTTGCTATCTGAAGCTATTCTCTTCATGATTCCTCCCGGAGCAGATAAGAAAGCCGACTGCCGATTCATTCCAAGTGTGCATTAATGTCAGACGCATGGATCAGTTTGTCTTCAGCTCATCAATCTCAAATCACACAAGATGCCAGCAGTGTCAATACAGCTACAGCAGCGTGGGATGCTGGTGAATTTGTCATCCTGTGATCCATAGATATCTTAGCTGTTCTCTCCTACACAGTCATGTGGGAGGTATAGGGCAGTTATGAATGACACCTTTAGACTCAGATATTTTTCTGCCTCAACGGGCGACGTCCATCACTTCCCGCTCGCTTCTCTCAGCTTTAAAAGGGGTCTAGGCACAGAGAGGCAGTTCACTGGATGCGTTCACTCAGTGTGCTCAGAATAGAAATAACACTGCTATAATGAAAAAAAGTTTTATATTAACGGTGGATTAAATAAAGGCACATTTGTCAGAGAAATCTGCAGTGATAATCAGTGATAATGTTACAGAAAATTATGACATGACTAGGCAAAATCATCAACTGTGACTATTTAGGCCAGAGGTGTCCAGTTATGTGCCATGAAGGGCCAAGAGCCTGCAGGTTTTCTCTTCTACCCAGTCTCTTCAGCAGGTGTTTTTACTGATCAGCAATCAGTGGGAAGAAATTCAGTGAAATCTGCTGTTGAAGACACTGGTTGGAGGTAAAGCCTGCAGGGTCTTGGCCCTCAATGGCACATGATTGGACACCCCTGACTTAGGCAATATCTTATGAGAGGAAGTGCAGTATCAAGGAATATAACTCAACACCTGAATACTATATTCATGATACTGCATGACTTCAACTGTAATACTGTAAAAATTCCATAAAACCAATTTATGAGATGACATTAACAAGTAGAGCTAGGAATATTAACACATTATTTTTTTCAATTAATGTAGGCCAATTAAGGCCATTAGAAAAATGAGGCCATTAGGCCATTTTTAAAAAATCATCCTGAGGTGGTGTTGTAATAGTGGCAGGTTTGTCTCCACAGCCGGCTCAGCCTAAAACAAGAGTAATTTTGTTTTTTCAGGATTTACAGCAGAGAAAATAAGTACTGAACACATCAACATTTTTCTCATTAAACATATTTCTGATGGAGCCATTGACATGAGATTTTCACCAGATACCAGTAACAACCCAAGTAATCCATACATACAAAGAAATCAAGGCAACTGCATTCACAAAATAAGTTATATTTAATAAAGTGGAATGACACAAAGTAAGTATTGAACACATGAAGAAAAAGAAATGCAAAAAGGCATAGAAAGCCTTGAGTTTACAAAGCCATCCCATCCCCCATCAATGCAAATTAATTTCAGCTGGTTAAGTCCTGACTGATAGTGTTTTAAAAGGTCTGTGAATATTAGATTGTCACACCACAAATAGCTCATGATGGGTAAAAGCAACGAGCTTTCTCTAGACCTTCGCAACCTTATTGTTGCAAAATATAATAATCATCTGTAGGATACCCCATTTCTGACAATCTCTGAAAATTTCATGAAAATCCGTCCATAACTTTTTGAGTTATCTTGCTAACAAACAAACAAACAGACAAACAGACAGACAAACCAACGCCGATGAAAACATAACCTCCTTGGCGGAGGTAATGATGGCATTGGTTACAGGCACATTTCTAAACTGCTGAATGTTCCAGTGAGCACTGTTGGAGCCATCATTTGGAAGTGGAAAGAACATCATTTTACCATAAACTGGCCACAACCAGGAGCTCCTCACAAGATTTCTGACAGAAGAGTCAAAAGAATTATCAGAAGAGTTATCCAACAGCCAAAGCCCACTCGTGGAAAGACCTGGAATTAGCAGGTACTGCTGTTTCAAAGAAAACTAGAAAAGCACTCGGAGAGCGCAGACCTCTGCCAAGCGCCACAGTTCCCCCCATACAGTGTTTGTGTGTACGTTTTCAGATTCCTTGACCATGAAAACATATGACTAGCAATTGGATTCACAATGATAGGATTAGTGGTTCAGTAGTTATTCACGAAAATCGCATTTTCCGTAATGGCGGTTTTCTTCTGGACGGTGATCCGGATCACCATCAAAATCTAATCATCTGTAGGATACCCCATTTCTGACAATCTCTGAAAATTTCATGAAAATCCGTCCATAACTTTTTGAGTTATCTTGCTAACAAACAAACAAACAGACAAAGAGACAGACAGACAGACAAACCAACGCCGATGAAAACATAACCTCCTTGGCGGAGGTAACAATAAGTAATGCACTCATATGCCCACTCACCTTGCAAGACTCCATTGCTGAAGAAAAAGCATGTTGAAACTCATTTAAAGTTTGCTGTACAGCATTGGGGCAAGCCAGGAAAATACTGGGAGAATATAGTCTGGTCAGACGAGACCATAATTGAACTTTTTGGATGCCACAACACACAGCATGTTTGGAGGAGAGATGACACTGCACATCCCATCATGGCGTGGGGGTGTTTTTCAGCACATGGTACAGGCAGACTTCATATAATTGAAGGAAAGATGAATGGACAAATGTACAGAGACATCCTTGATAAGAACCTGTTGCCATCTGCCAAGATACTGACGATGAAATGAGGGTGGACATTTCAGCAAGACAATGATACCAAACACACAGCCAAGGAAACTCTCAACTGGTTCCAGAGAAGGAAAATAAAGCTGCTAGAATGGCTCTGTCAGTCACCTGACCTGAATCCAATTGAAAATCTATGAAACAAACTGAAGATCAGAGTTCATAGAAAACACTTACAGAACCTTCAAGATTTGACAGTTTCTGTGGAAGAATGGGCTAAAATCACTCCTGAGCAATGCCTGCACCTAGTTTCTCTATACAGGAGGTGTCTGCAACCTGTTATTACCAACAAAGGCTTTTCTAGTAAATATTAAATGAATTTCACCAAGCCTGTTCAACACTTATTCCCTGTGTGATTCCACGTTACTAAATATAACTTGTTTTGTGAACATAGTTGCCTTGATTTCTTTGTATGTATGGATTACTTGGGTTGCTACTGATATCTGGTGAAAATCTCAGGTCAACGGTTCCATCAGAAATATGTTTAATGAGAAAAATGTTGACGTGTTCAATACTTATTTTTTCGCTGTACATTTACACCACACTAGGAAAGGCAAGGCAAGTTTATTTGTATGGCACATGTCATGTACAAGATAATTTAAAGTGCTTTAGATAAAACATTAAAGCATTACAGCAAGTTGCAAAAGAAATACATAAGAATTTAAAAGCAAACTAAAAAATAAATTAAAGAGAAACAGAAACAAGGTAAAACAGAAAAAGACAGAAAAAGTGCAAGAAATAAAAGGTACAGTGCATTGTGTGACACTGACACTAAACCAGTCCTCCAGTACTCAGGGCTACCTCATTCTGCGTCCACAAACTTCACTTGAAGCACACACACATATGCACATATAAACACCTAATGCAGTGTTATTGATAAGACCTGCCTGCTCAAAAGTTTGAAAAGATGCAGAGTTTCTGTCAGAATGAGTGGAGAAAAATAGACAGTCCAATAAAATAATACACATACCTTTACAGATTTCATTGCTTCAGCTGCTTTGGTCAAGTGGGCTACTAGCTCGCTAACTAGCGCTCAACAGCTACATACAGGATTCTTGACGGAAACCACTAGTGTATTATTATCATGCAGCCAGTCAAAGGAGCTGATCAGGATGATGCAACATCAGTTTATCCAGCTTGCTGGTAAGAGACCTAACATTTGCAACAAAATACTGGGGAGCAGTGGTGTTGTCAAGAGCCTCATTAGAATCAGAATCAGAATCAGAATGAGATTTATTGCCACTGTTCATGTAGTACACAAACTAGGAATTTGTCTCGGTGCAATGCTGCAACATTAAACATGGAGTAGCACTAAAGATAAAAATAAAAACTTTAGCCTAGGCTAAACATTAGCCTAGACTCCGCTAGGCTAATGTCCATAAATACGACTACTGACAGTTGTCCAGAAGAGAATCATTGTCACACTCCATAAGGAGGGTATGCCACAGACTGTGATTGCTGAAAAGGCTGGCTGTTCACAGAGCGCTGAATAAAAGTATGCATATTAATTAAAAATCAAATCAAATCAACCTTTATTGTCATGTTGCTGTACATACAACTGTAGTGCAGGCAAGATGAAGTTACATTTCTCTAGGCATCCATATAAGTAAAAAGAACATAATTTAAGACACACTCACACGCCCCCTCAACCTCCACCCCAACACAGCCATTCACACATCCCTGAGACATACTTGAAACTAACTAGAACTATATACATATAATATACATAATGTCCATAAGGTGCAGTAGTGTGCATGAAACATTCCGGATCAACTGTTCAGCATCCTAACAGCTTGTGGAAGGAAGCTGTTAACCAGTCTGGTGGTTCTGCCTCTGATGCTCCGGAATCGTTTGCCAGATGGCAGCAGTTCAAAGTGTTTATGCAGAGGGTGAAAGTGATCCTTGACAGTGTTCAGTGCCTTGCT
The DNA here is from genome assembly GCA_020510985.1 of Pholidichthys leucotaenia. Taxonomy (NCBI): domain Eukaryota; kingdom Metazoa; phylum Chordata; class Actinopteri; order Cichliformes; family Pholidichthyidae; genus Pholidichthys; species Pholidichthys leucotaenia. The sequence goes on from CM035841.1 coordinate 395,740,551, forward strand.
TCTACAACGACTCTGAAAAAGTTCTTGGACAGAGGGGAGGGAAACTCCAATTACCTTCTCAGCTCCCTTAACTATCCTCTGCAGGGCTTTTTTGTCTGACATACTGCAGTTGGAGTACCATGTTGCAATGCAGTACGTCAGAACACTCTTCACCACACCTCTGTAGAAGGTCCTGAGGATGCAGATGGGGAGAGAGGCCTGTTTGAGTTTCCTCAAGAAGTGCAGTCTCAGCTGGGCCCGCCTCCTGATCCACAAGGAATTCTTGCTCCAGGTCAGGTCCTGCGAGATCTGCACTCTGAGGAACTTGATGTTCTCCACTCTTTCCACCAAACGGCCACTGATGCTGAGAGGGACGTGTTCAGGCCGTGACCACCGGAAGTCAATAATCATCTCCTTCGTTTTATCCACGTTGAGCACCAGATTGTTCTCCCTGCACCAGCCTTCCAGGTCTCTAACTTCTTCCCTGTACATTGATTCCTCATCCCTCTGAATAAGTCCCACCACTGTGGTGTCATCCACAAACTTAATAATCTGGTTCCCCTCGTTTTTGGATACACAGTCATGTGTTAGAAGTGTAAACAACAGTGGACTGAGTACACAGCCTTGAGGGGATCCAGTGCTCAGCGTGATAGAGTTGGAGATGTTATTTCTACCATTCAAAAGCTGAATGGTAGAAAAAAAATTTGGTCAAAAAAGGTGCAAGGGCAACAGGGATGATCATAGCCTTGAGAGGATTGTCAATAAAAATGCTTCAAGAACTTAAGGGGAACTTCACAAGAGTGGACTGAATCTGGTGTCAGTGCATCAAGAATCACCACGCATGGGCATCTTTAGCTAAGGGGGTACAACTGTTGTATTTCAAATACTAAGTCACTCCTGAACCAGAAACAGTGATTTCACTAAGCTAAAGACAAAAAGAAGTGGAATTTTGCCCAGTGGTCCAAAGTTATCTTTTGTGGTGAAATCAAGGTTCTAGCGTTTGGAGGAAAAGTGATGAAGCACAGAATCCAAGGTGTTTAAAGTCCAGTGTGAGGTATCTACAGTTTAGCCTGTGATTATTTCGGGTGTCATGTCATCTGCTGGTGTTGGTCCCATGTTTTATCAAGTCCAAAGTCAACACTGCTGTCTACTAAAAATTTTAGAGCACTTCATACTTTCATCTGCAGAAAAGTTTTATGGAGAGGCTGTTTTCCTTTTCCAGGAGGACTTAGTACCAACCTACAGAAACAAAACACCTACACAATAGTTTACTGACCATAATTCTGCTTGACTGACCAGCCATAACCCAGTAATACAGATGAGCAAAGCAACTTAGGCTTCAATACCACCTCGGCAGTATCAGAAGCTGCTCACCTCCATGCCACGCCGCACTGATACAATTATTCATGGTAACAGAGTCCAAAACAAGTATTGCATGCATAAATGAACACTCTTTTCAGAAGCAACAGGCAAAACAATGCATCCAGCCTTCAGCAGAACAACACAACCAACCTTCAGCACAATGTGTCCAACCTTCAGTACTACCGCACAGTGCACAAGGACTCAGGTCTGTACAAAGACTTGCTACACAAGCTCCACCTGGCCAAGGTTGGCGACTGCATGGGCAAGGGTGGTGACAGACCAATCCAGCGCAAAAACAGCTACATCTCCAACATCATGGCCATCATCGGCTTGCACAGAGATTTTAGGGATAAAGAAGGCTTCTTATTTTTGATTGAGGTGAGGAAATATTCTAATAATCTGAGACACTAGATTTCAGATTTAATAAGGTATATAATTATCAAAATTAAAATCAAAAGCTTTTTAATATTTGCATTTATTTGTAAGGAATATGAAATAAATGAACGTTTACTTTTGGAATTACATTAAACTATTATATTGTATTTTTGAGGTGCATATTCCATTACACGAAGCTTCACTGTAGAAGGGATGTGCTAATGGAGTCCCACTGTTTCTTTTGACCCTGGGACCAAATGGATGTGTTGATCCTGTTAAATAGTGAAAGAGGAACCCAAAGTTAAGACATTCTGTACTTCAAAGTTTCTTTGTACAGCAGTGGGTGAATTTAACAAGGCGGACCTGTGTTCCCCGGCTCTGTAGAGAACAACAAAGGCAGTGGGAGACTTTGGAAATATAAATCACCAGGTTATGAACGTGATGGCTTAACGCAGAGAGCAACAGCGCTTTGGATGAGCAGAATTAATCTGCAGCTTTGTAGGTTTTTGCTGCGGGGCATCGGTTGAAAGGAGCTGCTCATGCCTCTGCAAAGGTTTGAGCTCAAACTGCTTTGAAATGTGTTAAATGGCCCCAGGCTACTGGACATCGGGGGGCATTTGATTTGTCTTGGTTAGATTATCGACTACCGGGTTGGGTCAACGTGGCAACACAGTGCAGCTTTTTATCTGTTTACCAACCTTCCTCTGCACTCCCAATTCCTCGAGAAATGTAAAAAGAAAAAAAAAACAAAAAATGAATAAATGTGCTTTTACCAAAAAGTTGACCTTTAGCAGCAGTCTTTTGCTTAGAGTAATTTTATAATAAGTTCTAGAGTAATTTGAAGCATTTTCGTGCAGACTTACAACTACTATAGCAACATGGGGGTATTTATATACTGAATAAACCATTGGGATTTTTTTTTTTGGTTTGTTTTTTTATAGTTCTGTACTCTTTTCTTAACAATTTTGAGCTCATAATTTGTCAGTTTACCGACATGCCCAGGGATGATGGATGGAAGCTGTAGCAACTTTGCTAAACCTAACCTTGCTAACCTTGTACACAATATCTCTTCTTGTTTTATATAGAGCTAATGTTTCTGTGTACACCTCTCCTGTTTAGATAAAGCTTGGAACAAAAAGGCAGCAACATAGGTCCTCAGGACAGAGTAAAGGAGATCATATACAGGAGAAAAGATCTTCCTTACTGAAGTCACAGAAAACCCAATTAAGATGGAGTTTGTGTACCATTTAAGGTGACGTGCATTATTATTTTTTTTGCAAATATTCACTCATTTTGAATTTAATGCCTGCAACACATTCTAAAAAAAGCTGGGACAGGGGCATGAAAAGACTGAGAAAGTTGAGGAATGCTCAAAGAACACCTTTTTGGAACAGTCCACAGGTGAACAGGTTAATTGGAAACAGGTGCATGTCATGATTGAGTATAAAAGGAGCATCCCTGAAAGGCTCAGTCATTCACAAGCAAGGATGGGGTGAAGTTCACCACTGTGAACAACTGCGTGGGCAAATAGTTCAAAAGTCAGCATCTGTGAAGGTATGGGGGTGTGTTAGTGCCGATGGCATGCATAACTTGCACAACTGTGAAGGCACCTTTAATGCCTAATGGTACATAAGGTTTTGAAGCAACATACAGTATGCTGCCTTCCAAGCAACATCTTTTTCCAGAGACCTGCATATTTCAGCAAGGCAATGCCAAGCCACATTCCGGAGGTGTTACAAGAGTGTGGCTTTGTGGAAAAAGAGTGCAGGTAGACTGGCCTGCCTGCAGTCCAGACCTGTCTCCCACTAAAAATGTGTGGTGCATTATGAAGCACAGAATATGACCACGGAGACCCTGGACTGTTGAGCAACTGAAGTTGTACATCAAGCAAGAATGGGAAAGAATTCCACCTACAAAGTTTCACCAGTTAGTGTCCTCAGTTCCTAAATGCGTATTGTCATAACTGCCCCTCTGGGGCATATAAGAGGACTCACATGCAGGGTGATTTTAGACATAATTTATTGTCAAAGGAACACAGCTCATGGGCTGAAAGCACTAAATAAATGTAATGGCTGATACAACTCATAGTCATAGGAAAATGTAGTGGTGTGCAAAATACATGCGGGAACATGCAGAACATGACAAGGATGCCGCACTGGGGTAAAGAGTGGCATCAACTAAATAAGCATGAACATAATTATCAAAATAAGTAACACTTATGGCAAATTAGGAACTAAGGAAACAATGATGAGAACAGGAAATAAAGGGCACTGTCAAAATAAGAGTCAGAACAGGAATAATGAACAAGAAAGGAGTAACATTAACAATAACCAAGGTTTAAACATAACTAAAGGTGATCAGCCCATGTCCTGATCATGATACTTATTGAGTCTTGTTAAAGGAAAGGTGATGTAACACAGTGGTAAACATGCCCCTGTCCCAGTTTTTTAGAACATGTTGGATGCATCAAATTGGCCTACTCTGGAGTTGCACCAGGTGAGAGGCGACGAGCAGGGGTGGGTATTCTTGTATCCCCCCACCTTGCTGCCTCTATATTGGAGTTTTCCCCAGTGGACAAAAGGGTTGTTTCCCTGTGCCTTCGGGTTGGGAAACGGGTCCTGACCATCATTTGTGCCTATGCACCAAATGATGGTTCAGAGTACCCACCCTTTTTGGAGTCTGTGACTGGGGTGCTGGAGAGTGCTCCTCTTGGAGACTCCATTGTCCTACTGGGGGACTTCAATGCGCACGTGGGCAATGACAGTGAAACCTGGAAGGGGGTGATTGGGAGGAACGGCCTGCCCAATCTGGACCCGAGTGGTGTTCAGTTATTGGACTTCTGTGCTAACCACAGTTTGTCCATAACGAACACCATGTTCAAGCATTAGGGTGTCCATATGTGCACTTGGCACCAGGACACCCTAGGTTGCAGGTCTATGATCGATTTTGTTATCGTGTCATCAGACCTGCAACCGTATGTCTTGGACACTCGGGTAAAGAGAGGTGCAGAGCAGTCAAATGATCACCACCTGGTGGTGAGTTGGATCAGATGGCAGGGGAGGAAGCCATTCCGACCTGGTAGACCCAAACGTATAGTGAGGGTGTGCTGGGAACGTCTGGCTGAGGCCCCTGTATGGGAGGTCTTCAACTCCCACCTCCGGAAGAACTTATCCGAGGGAGTCTGGAGACATGGAGTCTGAATGGGCCATGTTCTCCCCCTCCATTGTTGAAGCAGCGGCCTAGAGCTGCGGTCCCAAGGTCGTCGGGGCATCTCGTGGTGGCAACCCCCGAACCAAGTGGTGGACACCAGTGGTGAAGGGGGGCCATCAAGCTGAAGAAGGAGTCCTATCAAGCTTGGTTGTCTTGTGGGACTCCTGAAGCTGCTGAGGTGTACTGGCAGGCCAAGCGGAGTGCAGCTCGGGTGGCTGCTGAAGCAAAAACTCGGGTATGGGAGGAGTTCGGTGAGGCCATGGAACAAGACTTTCAGTCGGCCTCGAAGACATTCTGGCAAACTGTCCGGCAGCTCAGGAGGGGGAAGCAGCTCCCTGTCCACACTGTGTATGGTGTGGATAAGGTGTTGTTGACTTTGACTGGGGATATCGTCGGGCGGTGGAAGGAATACTTCAAGGATCTCCTCAATCCCACTGATTCACCTTCCACAGAGGAAGCAGGGCTTGTGGACAAGGGGGACGACTCGCCTATCACAGGGGCTGAGGTCGCCAAGGTGGTTAAAAATCTCTTTGGTGGCCGGGCCCTGGGGATGGACGAGATTCGCCCTGAGTACCTCAAGGCCCTGGATGTTGTTGGGTTGTCATGGTTGACACGCCTCTGCAACATTGCATGGAGGTTGGGGGCAGTGCCTTTGGCATGGCAAACCAGGGTGGTGGTTCCTCTCTTCAAAAAAGGGGAACAGAGGGTGCGCTCCAACTTTAGAGGGATCACACTCCTCAGCCTCCCTGGGAAGGTCTATACCAAGGTACTGGAGAGGAGAGTCCAGCCACTGGTCCAACCTCCGAGTCAGGAGGAGCAATGTGGTTTTTGTCCAGCCCGTGGCACATCGGACAAGCTCTTTACCCTCTCGAGAATCCTCAAGGGTTTGTGGGAGTTTGCCCAACCATGTGTTTTGTGAACTTGGAGAAGGCATTTGACTGTGTCCCTCATGGTTTTTTGTGGGGGGTGCTTCGGGAGTATGGGGTATCGGGCTTGTTGTAACAAGCTATTCGGTCTCTGTACAACCATTGTGAGAGTTTGGTTCGTATTGCCAACACTCGATCTGACTCATTGCCAGTCAGAGTTGGACTCCGCCAGGGCTGCTCTTTGTCATTGATCCTGTTCATAATTTTAACGGACAGGATTTCTATCATGCAGCCTGGAAACAGAGGGTGTTATGCTTGGTGACCAGAGGATCTCATCTCTGTTGTTTGCAGATGATGTTGTCCTGCTGGCTTCATCCAGCAATGACCTACAGTTCTTACTGGGATGGTTTGCCGCTGAGTGTGAAGTGGCTGGGATGAGAATAAGTACCTCCAAGTCCGAGTCTATGGTTCTCAGCTGGAAAAAAGTGGATTATCCTCTCCGGGTTGGGGACAGGCTCCTGCCCCAACTGGAGGAGTTTAAGTATCTTGGGGTCTTATTCATGAGTGAGGGGAGAATGGAGCGAGAGATTGACAGACGGATCGGAGCAGCATCTGCAGTGATGCAGACGTTGTACAGGTCTGTTGTGGTGAAGAGGGAGCTGAGCTCTAAGGCAAAGCTGTCGATTTACCAGTCAATCTACATTCCTACCCTCATCTATGGTCACGAGCTTTGGGTAATGACCGAAAGAATGAGATCGCGGATACAAGCGGCTGAAATGAGCTTTCTTCATAGGATCGCTGGACTCACCCTCAGAGATAGGGTGAGGAGCTCAGTCATCCGGGAGAGGCTCAGAGTAGAACCGCTGCCCAGCCACACATTGAAAGGAGCCAGTTGAGGTGGTATGGGCATCTGATCAGGATGCCTCCTGGATGCCTCCCACTTGAGGTGTTTCAGGCACATCCCTCTGGGAGGAGACCCTGGGGCAGACCCAGGACTCGCTGGAGAGACTACGTTTCCCAGCTGGTCTGGGAACGCCTTGGTATCCTCTCTGAAGAGCTGGAGCAGGTGGCTGGGGAGAGGGAAGTCTGGGCTTCTCTGCTTGAACTGTTGTCTCCGCAACCTGGACCTCCAGAGAAGCGGTAGAAGATGGATGCGTGCATGCATGCATCAAATTCAAAATGAGTGAATATTTGCAAAAACCAAAAAAGTTCATCAGTTTTAACATCAAATATCTTTTCTTTGTAATGTATTCAATAGAATATAGGGCGAAAAAAATTTGCAAATCATTGCATTCTGTTTTTATTTGTGGTTCACACAACGTCTCCATTTCTTTGTATTTAAATTTGAAATTCAAAAGATAGTAAACTATGTATTTCATTAGTTTTATGGGATTTAAACATGGAATATATTTGTTAAATCACATTAGCCTTAATAGGAGCTTGTCTGTCTTTTTGTGATTACAATGATGTTAATTTGATTTGAAAGCAGTTAGCAGGATAGTGTGTGTTGAAAAGGTTATAATTATATTGTTTGAGATTAATTCTCTTTAGGTGTTTGTGTTAATACGTTGTATTGATGGTGTTTTCTATAGTATGCCTGACCCCAGGAAGAATATTCACTCCTATGCAAAGGCTATTGGGGATCTAATAAACAAACACGAATGATGATGAATTTCAGTCAGATGCTCAAATAATGAGTTTAACTTTTTTGCAAGCTTTAAGGCTTTAGGAGTGACAAGATATCTGTAATTGCCAAAATGAGCAACTTAACTTCTAATTACAATGCAGTGGCTGATTTCGTTAACAGTACTTTTCTTTCCATATTTGTCTCAGTCAAGCTTTTTTCAAGTTCCCCATGCTCTTTCCTTTTATTTTTATTTTTTCATTTTTCTGGTTTATTCCTAATCTTCTAATTGTTGCTTAATTTGTGAATGTTGGACTTTTTCTGGATACCAGTCTACCCATGAGTACTGTTTGCCTTTCAATATGCAGCAAAAACTCAGACTTGCAAAACACTACCAGTGTCAGTGCCATGAAAAATGAGGCAGAGATGGAGTATTTCTGAACACAACAGGATTAACAAATGAAAATTGCTACTTAGCAACCAAGTTAATATATAAGAGTGTGCATTGTTCTCTCCTACAGATAAAGGTAAAACAAAATAAAAATACGGTGCAAATTTACGCAGTTCTCACAGAGTTATTATTCTTCCTGGACCGCCTTCTCAGAGTGAGAAACACTGGATTAAGGATCCGATTTCTACCTGAGCCCCACTTTTTGAAGGCTTCAGGCAGAGTAAAACTGTTATCTGAGACTGCTAATCTTTAAAGTGTCATGCTGGGACTTTGGAGTTTTTCAAGTAGGCCACAAACTAACCCTCAGCCTTCTAAACACTAAGACACTTCACCATGAGTCAGGCAGCCTTCAGCAAGTTCATCCCTGTGTGCTGCTCGGCTCCTAATTGCTGCTGCTTCAACTTCAGCACCCCAGGCGTTATGTGCCTGCTCCTGTACTGACCACTTGTGAATGTCCACCTAACTCTCTGGATTAAACCTCAGACTTTTCTCTTGGTGTTCTGCCTTTACAGGTTTCTACAGTGGTGATTTGATTTGATGATATCATTGAGTGCTCCTTGGCCCGGGATTTCCACTGACTCCGGTTGTGGTCCGTTACGGCTGCGATCTCCTCTTCACAGCAAATAGTTCCCATTCTAGTTAATGTTCTACTCCCCATCTGGTCTGAATCATTGTGGAATGAATCCAGCTCATCAGATTCGGATCTCTAAAAATATGCAATGAGTGTATTTTGATGGATGCCAGATCTAGTTCGCAAGGAAATGCCCCATTATCTATGTATTTAATAACTGTTCATTAAAAACTATTTTCTAAGGACTACTCCACCACCACTGTATCAGAGAAGATAAAAACTTTGATATAACATGAAAACACGTCATAGAATTAAAATCAATGGGCTACTTACGCAGGTGGAGAGCTGCTACTTCACACTTCGTTGCTGTTATTACTGTATGTGATTGCAATCGGTCCTCCCCAGGTCTTCCTCGGGTCTTTCTCGAACTCATGCTTTATTTTATATAATTCTTGCGTGATCTTGTAATCCAAACCTTGTTCTGATTGATGCCGGATCAAAACACAAGCAGAGTGGATGGGGATTGCTGCAAGGCTCCATCCGTACTGCATCCACAATGGACAGCATCCGGAGTTAGTGGAAATCCAGTGTGAGCATTTGTTGAGAGACTGATTCCAATGGTAATTGAGAGAAAGTTTTGGACTTTTTTTTTTTTTTTTTTTGTTACTTATTTGTACCCGTAGGTAGATTTGGTTTGCAGTCTGGTGACAAGCCACCGGCTGCCGGTCGCTGCGTGCGCGAGCGCCCTAAACCTACATGTTTTTGGTATGCGGGAGGAAACCGGAGAAATCCCGGAGTAAACCCACGCAACACGGGGAGAACATGCAAACTCCACACAGCTCACTGTTGGTCGGGGGCTGGGATCGGACCCACGATCTCATGATCCCCGCGATCCCCGGCCAAGGGTAAAACTGTGCTGCCACAGTGCTAAACCACTGCGCCACCGTGCAGCCCCCCAGCCCACCTTTGGACTGAGTCCAAAGGCGATTCTAGAGTCTCTTGGGGCCTGAGCAAAAATTCACAGGTGGCCCCCTCCAACCAGCATTCATCACCCTTAGATAGATAGATAGATAGATAGATAGATACATACATACATACTTTATTTCGAACAAAAAAGTATAACAAAAACAAGACAAATGCAATAAAGTAACAGTATACAGTGTTCGAAAGGGAGAAGGAAGAAGTGAACACTTATTAATTCCATCTCCTCTTTTCCATAAATACACTCATGTGAATTATATACAAATTACCACATTTAAGACCCCAAGTAAACAATTAACTGTATTTTGTACATATCAACATTAACACCCATCCATCCTAGCATACATTGATGTCCATACATCAAAACCAGCCTCAAACAACACAGATATACACAGTGCTGTCCCACCCACCATTCCATAGTGTCCCATAGTGTCCCAGAGTGAGCATAGTGAATCGTACATATAAATACTACACTTTTAACATATATCCTTTCAGCAAATAATGTTTGTACCTCTTTTTGAATTGATTTCTGTTTGTACATATTTTCAGTTCCGGCTCCAGACTGTTCCACAAATCCACCCCACAGACAGATATGTACATACGGTGGGGCAAAAAAGTATTTAGTCAGCCACCAATTGTGCAAGTTCTCCCACTTAAAAGATGAGAGAGGTCTCCAATTTTCATCATTGGTATACCTCAACTATGAGAGACAAAATGAGAAAAAAAAAATCCAGAAAATCACATTGAAGGATTTTTAATGAATTAATTGATAAATTCCTCAGTAAAATAAGTATTTGGTCACCTACAAACAAACAAGATTTCTGGCTCTCACAGACCTGTAACTTTTTCTTTAAGAGGCTCCTCTGTCCTCCGCTCGTTACCTGTATTAATGGCACCTGTTTGAACTCGTTATCAGTATAAAAGACACCTGTCCACAACCTCAAACAGTCAGACTCCAAACTCCACTATGGCCAAGACCAAAGAGTTGTCAAAGGACACCAGAAACAAAATTGTAGACCTGCACCAGGCTGGGAAGACTGAATCTGCAATAGGTAAGCAGCTTGGTGTGAAGAAATCAACTGTGGGAGCAATTATTAGAAAATGGAAGACATACAAGACCACTGATAATCTCCCTCGATCTGGGGCTCCACGCAAGATCTCATCCCGTGGGGTCAAAATGATCACGAGAACGGTGAGCAAAAATCCCAGAACCACATGGGGGGACCTAGTGAATGACCTGCAGAGAGCTGGGACCAAAGTAACAAAGGCTACCATCAGTAACACACTACGCCGCCAGGGACTCAAATCCTGCAGTGCCAGACGTGTCCCCCTGCTTAAGCCAGTACATGTCCAGGCCCGTCTGAAGTTTGCTAGAGAGCATTTGGATGATCCAGAAGAGGATTGGGAGAATGTCATATGGTCAGATGAAACCAAAATAGAACTTTTTGGTAAAAACTCAACTTGTCGTGTTTGGAGGAGAAAGAACACCATACCTACTGTGAAGCATGGGAGTGGAAACATCATACGTTGGGGCTGTTTTTCTGCAAAGGGACCAGGACAACTGATCTGTGTAAAGGAAAGAATGAATGGGGCCATGTATTGTGAGATTTTGAGTGAAAACCTCCTTCCACCAGCAAGGGCGTTGAAGATGAAACGTGGCTGGGTCTTTCAGCATGACAATGAGCCCAAACACACCGCCCGGGCAACGAAGGAGTGGCTTCGTAAGAAGCATTTCAAGGTCCTGGAGTGGCCTAGCCAGTCTCCAGATCTCAACCCCATAGAAAATCTTTGGAGGGAGTTGAAAGTCTGTGTTGTCCAGCGACAGCCCCAAAACATCACTGCTCTAGAGGAGATCTGCATGGAGGAATGGGCCAAAATACCAGCAACAGTGTGTGAAAACCTTGTGAAAACTTACAGAAAGCGTTTGACCTCTGTCATTGCCAACAAAGGGTATATAACAAAGTATTGAGATGAACTTTTGTTATTGACCAAATACTTACTTTACCTAGGAATTTACCAATTATTTCATTAAAAATCCTTCAATGTGATTTTCTGGATTTTTTTTCTCATTTTGTCTCTCATAGTTGAGGTATACCTATGATGAAAATTGGAGACCTCTCTCATCTTTTAAGTGGGAGAGCTTGCACAGTTGGTGGCTGACTAAATACTTTTTTTTACCCCACTGTACTTTTCTTGGTTGTTCGTATCTTGGGTTTTGTAAAGTTTAAGTCTCCTCTCAAATTATGATCATTGTCTCTTTTTTAAATATTTTTTGTATATTAGTTGGGAGTTGATTATTAATTGCCCTGTTCATGACTTGTGCTGTCTTAAATTTAACTAAATTGGTGAACTCTATGACATGTGAATTTAAAAACAACGAATTGGTATGGTCTCTATATCATACATTATTTATTATCCTTATAGCTCTTTTTTGTAATGTGCATATTGACTGTAGGTTGGTCTTGTAGGTGTTTCCCCAGACTTCTACACAGTAGTTAAGATAAGGTAGAAACAGTGAATTGTACAGTAAGACCAATGATTTATAGTCCAAGATGTGTCTTGTCTTCCCCAGTATGCCTATACATTTTGCCAACTTGGCCCGGATGTGACTGATGTGAGGTTTCCAGCAGATTTTATTGTCTAGCGTCACCCCCAGAAACTTATTTTCCTGTACTGTTTCTATTCTGGTGTCATCTATCGTTACCATTATTTCATGATTTATTTTATAATTTCCAAACAACATAATCTTTGTTTTTTTTAGATTTAGAGATAATTTATTTTTGTTGAACCACTGCGTTAACTTTTTCATTTCAGTTGTGACCACCTCTAAAACCTGCTGCAAATTCTCACCAGTGCAAAGGATATTTGTGTCATCCGCAAACAAAATAAATTTCAGAATTTTTGATACTTGGCATATGTCATTTATATACAAAATAAAGAGTTTGGGTCCCAAAACTGACCCCTGGGGCACACCACAAGTGATGTCCATGAAGGATGATTTGTGCTCACCAATTTGTACAAATTGTTGTCTGTTACTTAAATAACTTTCCACCCAACTCAGTCCGACCCCTCTTATCCCATACCTTTCCAGTTTCCTTAGTAGTATTCTGTGGTCAATGGTGTCAAAAGCTTTCTTTAAATCTATAAATACTCCTACAGCAAACTTTTTTTTATCTATACAACTAGTAATTTCTTCTATAAGTTCGATCAGTGCCAAAGATGTAGATTTATCTGCTCTAAAACCATACTGGCTGTCTGTAAGGAGGTTGTGTTTTTCAATGAAATCATCCAGTCTCTTAGTGAAGATTTTTTCAAGTATTTTGGAGAATTGTGAGAGTAAAGAGACTGGCCGGTAATTTGTGAAACAATGACTGTCTCCTGTTTTGTATAGAGGTATTACTTTTGCTATTTTCATTTTGTTTGGAAATTTACCAGTTTGAAATGACAGGTTACAGATGTGGGTGAGTGGCTTAACAATTCCTTCAATTACTTTTTTCACTATTGTCATGTCAATTTCATTCCAGTCCGTTGATTTTTTGTTCTTAAATTTACTCACAGTCTCGATAATTTCCTTTTCAGTAACTGCACCCAAAAAGATTGTGTTTGGATTTTTATCTTCTATTTCATTTACAGAACCACTGTTGTTTGTTTCTGTTGTCACTATTGATTTTACTAATTCAGGACCAATGTTTACATAAAATTTATTGAAACCACTGACCACATCCTCCATATTATTTATCAAATTGCCATTTTCAATAAAATATTCTGGATAATTAGCATTCTTAGGTCGATTACTAATAATCCCATTGAGTACTTGCCATATTCCTCCTAAGTTATTTTTTATTATCATCTAATATTCTGTTGTAATATTCTTTCTTACAGGTCCTCATTATATTAGTAAGCTTATTTTTATATCTTTTATATTTGATCTCATCCTCCACCATTCTGCACTTCCGTTCCGTTCTATATAATAAATAATCTGACACTCACAACAAATATGAAGCATAAACATTTAAAAAACATTTATCTTTTATATAAATTCTAAAACTTAGCATTCTTAGCTTGACAGTTAAGCTTGGCTGAACACAGCTTTCATTTGATAACAAAAGGAAAAATATTGTCCAAGTTAACTGTTTTTAATTTTCATCCTGCTAGCTGAGGAAACAGGACGAGTACCAATGTCCTTACTACGACACCCAGGTACTCAACATGGTCACATCAGGACCAGCGGAGGCAGGACACACTAATGGCCCTTTTCCACTAGTACGAACTTGGCCCTACTTGGTACGACTCAGCCCGGTTTGTAGCCTTTTCCATTATACTCATCACCGGTTAACAGGTCCTATTTTTGTACCTATTCGAGGCCAGGGTACAACCGTGCTGAGTCGAGACAAAAATGTGACGTCAACAGACTGCAAGCCACTGATTGGTCAGGGAGTAACGTCACGAAAGTGTCTGTCTTCTGTGAAATCTACACGGCCGCCATTTGCAATAGTTCACGGACTAAACTCGGTCACCGAGTAAATACGATATTAATAGAGATGGCGTTGTAGGTTTTGCGGAAATCTACACCGTGGTCCAACGAAGAGGTGCAGAGTTTTCTCTGCTTGGTGGCAGATCCACAGTGAGAGGAGCGACCTGCACCAATACAGATGCAGCCCAGCATAGAACCGGACTACGGACAAGCTGAAGATGAATGTGAGAGAACCATCGATGGTGAGTGATTTGTAATATTGTGCATCTGTTCGCTTATTTATCCTGTTGGTGGTGAGCTCACTTTTTTTGAGCGATACAGCGCCATCCTGTCCTGGCTAACAAGTGTTAGCTAGTAGCTAGCTAGTAGCCAACTGCTGATTCGCGCTTGTTTTGTCCTAAGTATTCGCTTGTGAGAGCAAAACGATGAAATACAGTATGTTAATCCTGGTTAAAGTCCTGGTTCGTGTACGTGTTGCACTTTGGTGCTGTGCATTAAGTTGTGTGTAATTTCTTCCTAGAATCTGTTTCCACATGCCAGGGGTTAGCTGCCCTCAGCATGTTGTGTTTATATTGTGGATCCAGGTCAAGAGGACCCAAGGATCCAAAATCTCAACATATACAAGTGCATTTTCAAACCAGTGATTTATAAAGTGATTCATATAATTTTCTAAAGCATCAGAATAGACCCACACACCTATTCTGTGGATTTTCCATAAAAGGTGTTGGAACAGTGTTGTTGTGCTGTTCCACCATAAATCCCTGGATTGAAAATGTACATGTACAGAGTGGATCCTGCAGTGTTTGTCAGGGAAACAAAGCATTTTTGTCACATCCCACCACTGACTTTCACAAGTGTATTTCCCTAATACAGGTACATCTCCAAAAATTAGAATGTCATGAAAAAGTTGAATATTTTTTGTCACTCATTTCAGAAAGTGAAATCCATCTATTACATATATAGATTCATTACACAGACAGTGATATATTTCAAGTGTTTATTTATTTTAATTTGAATGATTATGGCTTACAGCCCCTGAAAACCCCAAATTCAGTTTGGCAAAAAATTAGAATATTACATAAAATTAATTTTAAAAAATAGTTTTTAAATAGAAATGTTGGCCGCTGAAATGTTGGTTAATATGGGCTGTAGCCATAATCATCAAAATTTAAATAAACACTTGCAATATATCACTCTCCCTGTAATGAATCTATATATGGGTTTCACTTTCTGAAAGAGTGACAAAAATATTGAACTTTTTCATGATATTCTAATTTTTGAGATGTGCCTGTATATGTTTTGAACTTGCTTGAACTAACCACCATCCATTTCTGTCTTTGGTCTAGGCAAGAGGAAAGGAAAAGCAGCCACCCCACAACGGACCTTGCCACTGTGGAAAGTACTGAAGTCCCTTGCTTTTATAGGTAAAGTGCCAAAACCAAAGTAGCACAATTTCCAATTAATATAAAAGGGACTGAACTGAGATTTATTTGATTGTGTGAATATTAATTACAGAATAATTGAAAATGACTGGCACATCAACTGTAAAATAAACCGCTTGTTAATGTATTTTTTTTTTGTCAGATCACTTGTGTGATCCTTTGTGAGTTATGTTCATAACTGTATGTTGCACTTTGGGGAATGGCAGTTGTTCAGTCATCAATATAATTTAGTTTATATATGTAGTTTATAGTCTATCATCAATAAACTCATGCAGTAACAGGACACATTACAAATATTTCAGGTACAGGTTCAGGTTACTTTATTTGTACCCGTAGGTCGATTTGTTTTGCAGTCTGGTGACATCCATATTTACAAGCCACTAATTACATTCAACATAGACACAAACACAGGCACACATCTTACAAAATAGGTAAATATAAAATATGTACAATATAATTTTTATAGCTTGTTCAACTCTTTGACTATTTGAGACCCATTGTAGTGCTTCCTTTTATATTTTAGCAATAAAAGTACAAAACACCGCCCACACTTGAAGCCAGGGCAAGAAGAGACACAGCGGTGACAGAATGGTGGCTAAACTTTTATTGATTAAAAATTCCATATTTTGACTGAGTGACTCCATTCTCGGTGATGCACACTCTCAGTTAAAGTACTATATTCAAGTGAATGTATTAATTCATTCTGATTGCTGAGGCCACAGAAAAAACAGATGATTTTAAATGTAACCCAGCCCTTGTAAAATCTACTTTACTGAAGTGCAGCTACATGAAAATTGTGGTTAAATACAACAACGAAGTACTTTATTGTCACATTGGAATTGTAATCGCTCCTGTTTTGTTTTTCTTTTGAATTCTTGGATGGAACATGGGTGGGCAATATAAGCTGCAGCTTCAGCCATCACCCATTTCAGATAACCTATGTTGAACTGTATAATCAGTGGGGTTATTGTTTAATTTGACCTTGTTAGATTTTTTCCCCTTTGTTATATTATTCTATTTTCTTTTAATCTTTACTTTTTATCTATCTGAAATAAAGATTCATTCATTCATTCACATTCCACCATTGCCTTTTAGCAACAAGTGTATTTCCCAAATATGTTTTAAACTTGCTTTAATTAACCACCACCCATTTCTGTCTTTTGTCTAGGCAAGAGGGAAACGATCCACCCAAACTGGACCTTGCCTCACTATTTAAAGAGATGCAGGTCTAAGATCTGCTGAACTGGAACCAGCTTGAGCGGCACATCCCAGCTGCTTCTCAGTGAGGCAGCGTGGCCAGTGTGTGTGACCCATTCTAAGTTTTTTTTACAGTTTGAATTTTGCACATTCTGAATAATCTGGAATTTGCTGCTGATTGTAATAAACGATTTAGTGACTTATGTGTTTGCATCATAATTTTCTAGTTTGTCTGTTAAGACACTGGTGGGAAGACAGTCAACAGTACAAACCATTTATCAGTGACTTTGAAAATAATGGCTCATTCTTAAGAAAAAGTAACCAAAACAATTATTTTATTAACTGAAGACTGTATTGTTGGATGTGCCACCGCAGAAGACCCCACACACTTTAGTGACAGTACCAGTATATGGAGGAATTCTGGGCTATATTAGCATCTGTACTTTATCATAATGGGTTTGGGCAGGGGTGTCCAATCATGTGCCATGGAGGGCCAAGACCCTGTAGGCTTTACCTCCAACCAGTGTCTTCAACAGCAGATTCCACTGAATTTCTTCTACTGACTGCTGGTCAGTGAGAACACCCGCTGAAGAGACTGGGTACAAAATAGAACCTGCAGGGTCTTGGCCCTCCATGGCACATGATTGGAGACCCCTGGGTTATGGTTTAATGGGATTTATCATTTTAACACAAACTGCTTTATGGTTCATAATTCTGTTGACAGACTTACACCAAACCAAAAGTGATTTCTCAAACTGCTGGATTGTTCTTAGACAGCTTTTCCAATCTTTCAGTATTTAATTTATGTCACTTGGTGGTAACCTTCCCATATAAAAAAAGAGACATCTGCAAAAACTTCAGAGGTTTATTGTCAGTGCAATTCCCAGAGCAATACTACATGAATGCATATATAGTACATTGTTGATGCAGAGAATATATATTTCTACAGTACATTCATCTTCTTCTGCTTAATCCTTTTTCGGGTCGCGGGGGGACTGGAGCCTATCCCAGCATCTTTGGGCGAGAGGCAGGGTACACCCTGGACAGATCGCCAGTCCATCGCAGGGCCAACACAAAGAGACAGACAACCATTCACTCTCACATTCATACTAAGAACAATTTAGAATCCCCAGTTTTGATATTATTTCTACAGTACATGTATCTAGTAAATCAAGTATTTTCCATGTATCCTTGCGACTGCATTATTTTAATTGCTTTTAATCCTAGATCAAGTTTGTTTTGGCCTAAAATGCATCATAATTGTCAAATATATCTTATTATACCTAACTCAGTACTGTTTACTTTTAGAATATATATATTTTGTGGCTAATATAACTACAACCTGGCGATCAAGTTGTGTCAGCTGAAGAGTTATTGCCATGACACCACCACAGACTCAGTGCTGCTGGAGCAGGTACATGATAGGATGTCTCAACAGTCTGTCCATCATTTTCACGCAGATCAGAGCAATTTGTTGCACAGGAAGCTAAACGTTTCTACAAACATTCTTAAGCTCTATAACCACTGATCGTTTGTGAAGCTGGGGTGACATCAGTGAGAGGCTGTGTTGAACGCCCAGACCGACCGTTTGAAGCAGTAATTTTCCCACAACAGAGCCATCTGAAACACACACACACAGCATACATATTTTAGTACCTAACAGCGATAACTTGCAGAAATTACAGTGTAGTACGACGTACTTAAAGCAAACTAGCATTAGCAACCATTAACTTACCGTCATATATGATTTAGTTTGCATCCTCATGTCTTCGGCTATCCCAGAAGCTGTAGTACTATTCCAGAGTGTTTCGTCTCGCTGCCTGTACCCTTGTCTGGCGGTCCTTTTTGGCATTTACAGTGACAAAAAGCCACAGACCGAGGAGTCGCCTTGTACAGCTGCAATGTTATGTTTTGCTTTGGTCATGTGTTTTACATCACGGGAGTGTGACGCCGCCTTGCTGTAAAAAAATTCCACCCACGCCAGGCGTACCCAGCTGCAATGGAAACACAACCGAGCCAAACCGAGTAGTGGCGAGTAGTGTAGAGTAAGACCGACTGGGTCTAGTGGAAAAGCGCCATAAGCTGCTCTGAGCTAAATTAACTACTGTATTATTTACACTACTTACAACTGTCTTGATTTATTTTCTCCTCTTTCTCTTTTTTCTTCTTTCTTTTGTCACCACCAGATGGATAACTTTGCTTCATTTTGATACAACCACTCTCACTTGTTTGTTTACATAAGACGAACACCGGTACTTGCCAGAGTGTGAGGTGGGGGTGGGGCCGCTTTAGGGACTTCTAAGCCAGCCTACCACTGTCATTGCAAACTCTCCACATTGTCACTGCTGTATGGATTCAAAGTTGTTCAGCCCTCGGGGGACCTCTTCTGGCCTTGGGCCCCAAGCATTTGTCTGCCTTGCCTGCCGGCACACAGCACCACTGTGCCGACCGTGGAGATCAACGGAAGATCATTAAGAGATCAGCAAGAGATCTTGGCAATCACTGGGTGCTCATTGAAAAAATCATTGAGAGACGATTTTTTTCTTCCCTCAATCTCAGCGACTGCTTCCCCTGTGTAAAGGGAGCATTACTTCCGTACATATTTGCTGGTAATACTGCATTTTTTCCCCATATACTAAAGCGACTTTTTCATTAAAAAACAATTTGTCATGTGCCAGAGTTTTACATTTTATGGTATTTTTATATATTACAGTATCTTGTTCATTTTGGGGCATTAATCGTAAAAACACAGTACATACAGTGAAGTATATACAGTAGTTCATATCTGGTGTAGAGATCTGTGTATGACCATGAGTTCAATATACTGTATCTGAGTCACCGACTTTCTGCTGATTTTCTATTCAATTAAAGTTAATCATGCGTACCTCAACTTAAGATGGCAGCAAAGACAGTGGGAGGTAGCGATTCGAGAGAGGGTTACACGGGGTGAGACTGTACATCCTGGCAGATAAACACATCTGTTGCAAGGTCTGTGGTGGACTGTGCCAGTCAGTGCATTGTGACATGCGCTACAGAAAGAGCAGAGATAGACAAACCTATCATCTGGTCAGTCACTGCAACAGACACTGAAGTCAGTCTGTCTTGGCTTGTCCTTGCCACTGATAATATCTTTATCTGCCAAGAATGTGCTGCTAGTCCAGCAAAAGCTAGCAGTACTCAAATACTTTGCAAGCAGTTTCATGAAATGGTCAATCAGAAAACAACTCATACCGGCTCGGACGTTGCCCGGGCTTACAAGGTCTGCGCTGATCTGTTCACACTCCGACAGGCAGCGAAAAGTAAGCTAGGAGCAGGAAGACAAAAGAAGAGGAAAACAGCAGCCTTGTGTGTAGCAGAATGGAATGTACGCACTCTGTTGGACAGAACAACATCACAGCGCCCAGAAAGACAGACCCCGTTTGTGGCCCTGGAAATGAACAGGTACAATGTAGACATAGCTGCACTTAGTGAAACAAGATTGCCTGGATATGACAGCTTGGAAGACCATGGGTACATCTTCTTTTGGAGTGGGAGATCAACTCAAGAAAGGACAGAAGCAGGAGTGGGCTTTGCAGTTAGAAAGGAGATAGCAGCAATGCTTGATGAGGAACCGGTGCCAATCAATGACAGGATAATGACTATGAGACTCCTACTACAGCAGAAGATGTATGCCATACTCATCAGTATATATGCCCCAACAATGACCAACACAGAGGAGGTGAAGGAAGAGTTCTACAGTGATTTACGTGAGACTATCAGGGATGTACCGACTGATGGCAGGCTGATACTCGTTGGAGATTTTAATGCCAGAGTTGGTTCGGACACTGAGAAATGGAAAGGAGTGCTAGGCAGTCATGGAGTAGGCAAGTGCAATGCTAATGGAGAACTTCTACTTGCACTATGTTCAGAGTACAACCTTGTGATAACCAACACTCTATTTAAACACAAGGACACACACAAGAAGACATTGATGCACCCAAGATCCAAGCACTGGCACTTATTAGACTACATCATAGTCAGGCAGAGAGACATAAGGGATGTATTGGACACCAGAGCAATGAGAGGTGCGGGCTGTGGTACTGATCATGTTATGCTGAGCTCTAGATTAAGGATTTGCAGACGAAAACAGCACTGCAGGACGGGTGCAAAGCCACCACGGAAGCTAAACACTAGTGCACTGAAAGGCCAAAAGAAGCAGGAAATGGATGAAAACCTGAAAGACTGGGTCAGTAACAACTCAGAGAATGACATAGAAGAGAAATGGGCAACACTGAAGGATATGGTATATCAGACTGTGAGTGATGTATTAGGCCACCCTGAGAGGAAACATCAAGATTGGATTGATGAGCATGACGAACACCTGAAGAAGCTACTAGAAGCGAGGAATACAGCTAGGCAGGAAAACCTACAGTGTAACACAAGGTCGAAGAAGAAGAAATACTCAAAGACTCCGAGTGAGCTACAGAAGTACACCAGAGAGATGAAGTCCAACTGGTGGGATGAAAAAGCGGAGGAACTTCAAACTGCAGCAGACAGGAAGGACATGAAAACATTCTTCACAGGTTTGAGAGAAATCTACAGCCCTAAACCAAGAGGACTGATCCAACTAAAAGCTATGGATGGTAAAACGGTTTTGCAGGGGAAAGACAAGATCCTGGACAGATTTGCAGACCACTTTGACCAACTACTAAACAACCCTGGAGATCTCACTGAAGAGGCTAAAGAAGCTGTAGTGCAGCAACCAGCTGTATCAAGTCTGGATGAACCACCAAATTTTGATGAACTAATGACAGCTATCAGGACAACACAGGATGGTAAAACTCGAGGAAGGTATGGAATTCCAGCAGAAGTGTTGAAATTTGGTACTGTTCAGCTGACCAACTGCCTGCACAAGCTCATCCAAGAGATATGGGATGCCCAGAAAGTACCTCAAGACTGGAAGGATGCAAGTATTGTGCCTTTGTTCAAGAAAGGTGACAGGAAAGATTGTGGAAATTACCAAGGTATATCACTGCTAGCCACTGTTGGTAAGATTCTCTCACGTGTACTACTTAACAGACTCAATGAACACTCTCCCAGAATGTACTACCAGAAACCCAGTGCGGCTTTAGAAGTGGAAGAAGCACAATGGACATGATTTTCTGCTTGAAACAGGTTCAAGAAAAGTCTACCAAACAGAACATGCCGCTTTATGTAGTCTTCATAGACTTCAGTAAAGCCTTCAGTTCTGTTTTGCGACAAGGACTTTGGCAGGTACTCAAGAAATATGGTTGTACAGAGAAGTTTGCCAGCCTGATCAAGGCACTCCATACAGGTATGCAAGCAAACGTGGCAATGAGGGGTTCAGTATCTAAAGACTTTTCAGTAAGCAACGGGGTGAAACAAGGGTGTGTGCTGGCACCTACACTCTTCTCGCTATATCTGGCAGCCATGCTTGCGGTGGCCTTCAAAGACACTTCAGAAGGAGTATACATTCAAACAAGGAAAGAAGCAGACTTGTTCAATGTGGCACAATTTAAAGCCAAGAGTAAGACATCAATAAAGGTAGTAAGAGAAATGCTCTTTGCCGACGACAGTGCTCTAGTTGCACACAGCGTGGAAGATATGCAATCTTTAGTGGAGAAATTTTCAAGAGCAGCTAGCCAGTCCAGCCACCAAATCAACATCAAGAAGACAGAGTGCCTTTATCAATCACCAAAGTTCCAGTTATCAACATCACTACCAGAAGAGATCAGCATTGGTAGAGAGCCACTAGTCAAGTGCAAGACTTTCAAGTATCTAGGGAGTACTGTTTCAGAGAATGTTAGGCTGGAGGATGAACTATCTCTCAGAACGGGAAGAGCGAGCGCTGTGTTTGGAAACTTGAGGGAGAGAATGTGGAACAATCGACATGTGTCTATCTGTATGAAATGCAAAGTGTACAGAGCGACAGTACTGGCTACTCTATTGTACAGTGCTGAAACTTGGACTGTCTACAGAGTGCAGGTGAAGAAACTCCACGCGTACATGATGAGACACCTTCGAGCCATAATGAACATCTCATGGAAAGACAAGATAACCAACATAGAAGTGTTGAAACGAGCTGGTCTACCATCAGTGGAGGACATGCTAATACAGATGAACCTGAGATGGCTCGGACATGTTGAAAGGATGGGCCACCAGCGTCTCCCTCGGCAGTTACTCTACTCACAGTTATGCGAGGGCAAACGCAATCAGGGTAGACCAAGGCTCAGATTTAAAGACACTGAAAAAAAAGAAACTTGAAGAAGTTGGACATAGACAGGAGTTCCTGGCAGCAGAAGACTAAGGACAGAGCTGTGTGGAGGAATCTGATCAGACCTAAATGAAACAGTCATTGTCACCCATGACAGACTGCTATGATGATGATGATGATGAAAGTTAATCATAAACTTCTTTCCCTTCTAGACACCTCAGTTGTTCCACTCTCACTTTCTCCAGTATCTGTGACACAGGAGGTTAACTGCACCATGGAGAGAACGATAACAAGGGATGGAAATTTATTGATAGATAGCAAATGGGCTAATCCTGTTAGCTGGCTAACCGCCGTGGTCATAAGGTCTGTGTTAGACACAAAGAAAAACTGCACGCTCAGCATCACCAGTGAGTGTATGTGCTGACTTTTATTGTCAATGTTGTTATGACCAAAATCTGTCCAAACAGTCATTGTTACTGTAGTGGCAACAAAGGTCATAATTTTTGAAAAAAAAACATGGTTTACGCTGAGAGTATGGGTTAGAGTTAAGGTTCACTGGGTTAGGGTTAGGTCAGTTTCCACGAAATGAAGGCTAGTGAATGCAATGTCCTCTAAAGAAACAGCCATGACTGTGTCTGTGTGTTTCTGGGAGGAGGAGGAACTGGTCTGGAGATCCATTACCCATTATTATTCAGGGCCCCCAGGGATTACTGTGGATAAAGCAAGAGAGAAAGAGAGCGTAGGGACTTAGCCGAATATCCTGCTTCCTCTTTTTTGCCCTTCTGTCCAGCTCACCATACAATCATTTGGCTGACAGCAAGGTTTTTTTTTTTCTTTAGAAATTGCAGCCAAAGCAAAAGTAAACAAAAATTTGATTAAAATGCTTAGTATGTGTATGAAAAGCTTCCAGTTACTGGCTGGCTCAAGGTCTGGCATCTAATCCAATCTGTCATTGAATCATTGGACCAATGGCACTAAAATCCTGACACAGACAGTGAAGTCTGTCAGGAATGGAGATATTTTGTCATAAGTTTCATTGTTTTTGCTCACTCAAAGAATTACTGCTGTAGCAGCAGGAGAGTCGGCCCCCTTTCCCAGTCCATCAGTTTGGTACACAAGAAGAAAGCAGGCTTCCAATTTTCCATCAGCCCTTGTGGGGAATAGGCATGTTAAATGTTGGAAAATAAGCATCATGACTGGCGCCTAGCGGCTGCCCCGGCCTTGGATGCGCTCTGCAGAGCGTGCCCAAATGCCAAGTCACGTTTCGTTACCTTGTATTCATACATGTGTAATGACAATAAAGTTGAATCTCATCTCTCATCTCATCATCTCCTTAGTTAGACTGTAAGTGTACTGCGGGTTACTGTTGTATATACGGGGGTGGGGGCTGAAACTTTCATAGTGGTCAAATTTGACCAAATGTGGTTTATTTGTCAACTTAGTCTCCCCCTTGGTCCACATACATCTTTCATGAGTGTTGCAGCGCTTGGATCCCTGCGGCTGCAAAATAAACCACATTTGGTCAAATCTGACCACTATGAACTTTTCACCCCCCCCCCCCGCTGTATGTCCAAGGTGTGGATTTAGTGATATTTGAGTTTCAGATAACTTTAATGTGCCATTGTAGTTTTTCTGCACGAGTAGAAGTGCTATAGCAGCAAAGCAAGACACCCTATCCCAGTATCCATAACACTAATATTAGATACATTTAAGTGAGGTGCCCTGCCCATAGCATTTGCACACATCGCCCTATGGCGGAAATGGCCATGACCTGCATTATTTTAGGCCAGAAGGTTTCAATTTCAGTCCTATAAGGTCAATAAGAGGGTAATGAATAAAGTCATGGATCAGGGATTCATTTTTAAGTAAAATAAAGAATTACAACTTAAATACTTATCAAGCATGCATGCTGCAAATTTACAAGAGGGAAAAGTTGCAAATTTACAGTATCTGAGGGGAAAGTCATAAATTTATGAGTGGATATTTTACCGTAAAGAGCTAAAAGCTAATTTATGAGAAAAGCTTCACAAGCCCTTTGTCTTCAATATACAAAAAAAAATAAATAAATCCCAAATTTTATTTCATTTCAGTGAACCTGTAACCAAGTGACACCAATCCTCGGGGTAGGAGCATTTTACCAAATTAACCGCACCTGTGGATGCACTATATATACCCTCTGCATCCATTCCCTTTTCCTCTTTCTTTCCTCCTGGTACGGTAAGAGCTTATGCTGGTCTGTTAACATTGTGTTTGTGCTGTGCGGGCTGCCTTTTGCTTGGGTACCCCTGCGCTACGTTATAAGCCTGTTAAGATAAGATAAGATAAGATAAGCCTTTATTAGTCCCACAACGGGGAAATTCCAGGATTGCAACAGCACAGGGATAGCAACACTCAGAGCAACAATCAGAAAGCAAGAAAAAAAACAAGCAAGCAAGAGCAGCTAATATACATATGTACATATTACTATAAAATATATATATATACACACACACAGACACACAGTGCAGAGCATTGTAGCTGGATGGAATAAATATATGAATATATAAACACAGTGCGGAGCATTGTAGCTAGATGGAATAAATATGTAAATATATAAACACACAGTGCGGAGCAATGTAGCTAGATGGAATAAATATGTAAATATATAAACACCCACAGTACGGAGCATTGTAGCTAGATGGAATAAATATGTAAATATATAAACACACACAGTGCGGAGCAATGTAGCTAGATGGAATAATATGTAGATATACAGTATAAACACACAGTGCGGAGCATTGTAGCTAGATGGAATAAATATATAGATATATAAATATAAACACACCCAGTGCAGAGCATTGTAGCTAGATGGAATAAATATGTAAATATATAAACACACACAGTGCAGAGCATTGTTGCTAGATGGGATGAAACAGCATAACCGTCTACTTAGTTATCCTACATGGTATGATTATGTGCCCATACATATTCTAACCCTCCATAGCGACCGGTATTTTCCTAGTTGTATGCCGGAGGGGACCATTGTGTAAGTCTATTGCATCTTTTGCATTCAAAAAACTATTAGTTTGTTACGTCTTTTTGCTATCTCTGCGAGCAGCCCTGCTTAGGTTGTACAGTCTGACAGCCGTTGGTAGGAAGGACCTGCGAAACCTCTCGGTTGTGCACCTGGGATGATGTAGTCTGCTGCTAAATGAGCTCCTCAGTGCATTCAGTATGTCCTGCATAGGGTGGAACTCGGACTCCAGCAGAGATGACAGTTTAGCCACCGTCCTTCTCTCTCCTATCTCCTCCACCGGATCAAGGCGCTGCCCCAGGACAGAGCTAGCTTTCTTGATCAGTTTGTTCAGTCTCTTCCTATCGGCTGCAGTAATGCCACTGCCCCAGCAGACCACTCCAAAAGTGATGGCTGATGCCACCACCGTGTCATAGAATGTCTTCAGCAGCGCCCCTTGTACACCAAAAGACCTGAGTCTCCTCAGCAGGAACAGCCTGCGCTGTCCCTTCTTGTAGAGTGCGTCAGTATTGTGTGAACAGTCTAGTTTATTGTTCAGATGAACACCCAGGTACTTATAGGATGTCACCATCTCGATGTCTGTTCCCTGTATATTTACTGGTGCTGTGAGGGGTTGCCCATGCCTGCGGCAGTCCACCACCAGCTCCTTAGTTTTCCTCGCGTTGATCTGGAGGCAGTTCCGATGGCACCAGTCCACGAAGTCCTGGATAAGCCCTCTGTACTCAGCTTCATCTCCATTGGAGATGAGGCCAACGATCGCAGAGTCATCAGAGAACTTCTGTAGATGGCAGTGTGTTGTGTTGTGTGAGAAGTCCGCAGTATAAAGAGTGAACAGGAAGGGAGCCAGCACCGTTCCCTGGGGGGCCCCCGTGCTACCGATGATCGTGTCGGACACACAGTCCCTGTTGTGTTTTCTGCTCAGAGTGAGAAGGTTGTAGCGGCTGTGCAGTGTGGTATGCACCGTCGGCGTTTGCTTGAAGGTATGTGACATACATTTTTCTTTTCAGCCAGGACGGTAGCGGTTTAGCAGCATAAGGTATGTGCTACCCTTACCTGGTTAAACTTGTGATGTTTTTTTCCTTATAGACGTTCTCTCAGGCAGAAAACTGCTTACAACTTAACAGCACACAATATACTTGTCTGATTAGGTATGGGATGCATTTTACCTTCAAGCAGGGTTTGTTGATAGTTAACAGCAAGCAGTGTAAGTTGCCATTAATTCTGTATTGCCTTTTTTTTTCTGTACTGACAGTTGTCTTCTTAAAAAAAGGAAAAGGAGACATCTTCTTTGTCTTGGTACTGAGCGCTCCTGTGAGTGGTGCATTCTCGCCACCTTTTGTGGGGGAGTGGTACTGCAGTCAGGTGGGAACTGAAATCTGATATTTCTGTATTGCCTTATAACTATGTAACACCCACTTGTGTGTAACCCCTCTTTGTAGCACTTTAGGGGTGTAATACTCCTTTAGGTGTTGTCTTGTACCCTTTTGGTAGTACTGGGTATGGCAGCGTAGTTACCTTTAACCTATTACCTGGACAGATGGGACAATTGGGCTGGGTCAGATAGATTCTGGGTTCGTAGGAGCCTGGAAGGTGCAACAACTGATGACACACACACAAAAATATGGGAACTTGCAAATGTGTGTATTATTTTAACAAATGTTGTACACTTAAACAAAATGAAGCGCTTAAAAATATAAAAGTAAAAAATAAAATAAAATACCCCCAAACAGTTACAATTTGTACCAGTCTTTGAATAGTCATTCAGTTTTTCAATGTTCGGTTCCAGTCCTATAGTGACCAGTTGGATCACCTCTACCAGTTAGGTAGGTTCGGGCTTCGGCTTGCCATCCAGATCTGGAGAATCCACGTGCTGGTCAAACCAAGCCAAAAAAGAAACCTGACCATGCTAATCGACACGTGCGTCATGGGGTTCCCGCACTCAACGGCGTTAATAGCCTTTGGATCCAAATCAATCTCAAGTTTTATCCAAGACAAAGACTGCTATTAGCACGTTAGCTCACCGTCTCCGTAAGGGAACGTGCCCTCTCGGTCGATGTCTGCCGCGACTGAAAGCGCTCTGCAGGCCACACACAAACCGAGTGATGGAGCGCGTGACCCCACTGGTTGGCGTGACCCCACTGGCTGTTGCTGCCAAACAAAAGACTCAGCCATTGGTTGCTCAAAATACCAAATAAAACATTTGGAACTTTATCAAAACTCCCCAGAAAATGTTCCCTACTGTTTTATGAATATATATTTATTTAAATATTCATCTTCAAATTACCTACTCCCATTGTGAAATGGGTGGGGGTTTTTTTAAAAGCGGTATCAATATTCATATTTTTATTGCCGTTTTTAACACTGGGTTACACTACCCCCCCCCCCCCTTAGAATCATGTAAGTCCCTTTGCATGGGATTAGGTAAATGGTATTGACGGGAGAACTAGTGTTCATGGGAATATTCCTAAGATCTGACTCTGTTAAGGCTCTGGTAAAAGCCAGGTTTGAATAATCTTAGGATCTGTCTCTGTTAAGGCTCTGGTAAAAGCCAAGTTTAGTCCTTGAAACAGGGACTGGGCAACAGTTATGAGAGGATTTCCCAACTGACTATACTGTAGTCTTTCTGGCTGGGAGGTTGTCCTCTTGGAACGTCTCACAATCTTTGGGATTTCCCTTTCAGGTTCTCTTTCTTCCACAGGTTCATCACAGGTACTTTTATCAGGTAAGTTGGTTTCACTTTCAGTTCCATTCTCATTGTTTGATGGTTCCACATTTGTTTCAGTTTCCTCCAGGTTTCCATCATTCGGTAAGTTGTCACATCCAGGTGAATTGTCATTTCCAGGTAAGTTGGCACATCCAGGTGAAGTGACATTTTCTATTTGGTTGTCATTCTCAGGTAAGTGAGTTTCAGCAGGAATGTCTCCTTTAAAGAATGTCTTTGGATGGGGAATTTCATAAACTCGAGTGAGCTTTATGGGCGTTTGGATTGGTTCTTCTCTGTACCAATAGACATCTTCATTTTCCGGTTCTGAATTCTCACATTCCTCACTTTGTTCAGGTGATTGTCTTGTCTTGGGTTTTCGGACGCGTTTTGGTTGGACAGGTTCTTCTTCAACAGGGGCAAGAAAACCACAGGGAAGCAAGATGTCGCGGTGAACGATGCGAACAGGACCATCTTTTGTCTCAGGTTTTATAGTGTAAACAGGCAAGTCACCTGCTTGGCTCACCACAATGTGGATTTCAGCTTTCCACCTGTCTGCTAGTTTGTGCTTTCCTCTGCGGCAGACTGCATCTACCAAAACTCTGTCACCTGGTTCTAGTTTTGAGGGTTTCACTCGCATATCAAATCTTGTTTTGTTTCTTTCAGCCATCTTGTTAGCATTTTCTGTTGCTAGTTTATAGCTTTCTTGTAGAGTTGTCTTCAGTTTTTCAATGTACTGGGAATGTGACTTGAAACTTTTGTTGTGAAACGGGAGCCCAAATGTAAGATCGATTGGCAATCTCGGCTGATGACCGAACATTAACTCATATGGGGCAAAACCAGTAGTGTCATTCTTCGTACAATTGTACGCATGTACAAGTGGTTTCACATAGTTGTGCCAATGAGATTTGTTCTTTTCCTCCAGAGTTCCCAGCATGCTCAATAACGTTCTATTGAAACGTTCTACCGGGTTACCTCTGGGATGATAGGGTGTCGTCCGGATTTTGCGAATGCCTATGATTTTACAAAGTTCTTTTATAATATGGGACTCAAAATCGGGACCCTGATCACTATGTAACCGTTCGGGTATCCCGTAGTGGACTATAAAGTTGTCCCAAAGTGCCTTTGCAATGGTCTGAGCTTTCTGATTGCTGGTAGGGATGGCTATAGCGTATTTCGTGAAATGATCAGTTAGCACGAGCACATCCTTAGTGTTACTTTGATCGGGCTCAATGGACAGGAAATCCATATAGACAAGTTCGAGCGGTCGGGTGGACTTGATGTTGACAAGCGGAGCAGCTCGTTCTGGAGCGGTTTTACGTCTTACGCAGCGATTACATGTCTTGATCTTCATTTCAATATCTGCCGCCATGCGAGGCCAATAGAACCTTGTTCTGGCGAGATCCAAAGTACGCTCTGTGCCTAAATGGCCCATGTCACAGTGGAGGCTTTGAAAGACTGAATCGCGGAGCTGTTCAGGTAAGACGAGCTGATAAGTAACATTTCCTCCGTCTTGGCGAGTGTGGTAGAGGATGTTTTCGCACATTTCAAGTCGACTGAGCTCTCGGAGTAACCAGTTGATGTCAGGAAGTTCAGTTCGTACAGTTGGTGGAACTTTTAGCCCAGTTTCAATTTGTGCAATCACTTCTCTTAAACAGGGGTCAGTTCTTTGTTCGTTTTTGATCTGTTCAGGAGTCATGTGGAGTACAACTGGAAGACCACCACAGTCATCTTCATCGGCATAGCCATCTGGAATGGCGGCTACAGAGAGGGCTAATGAGTGAACCAAAGGGAAGGTGTTGTCTGGAGAGCTACAGACAAGGTGTTTTTCACATATAGCAGACACTACCTCGGAACTTAAACTGCTTTCAGGAAGAGACAAGTGAGTTTGAGTGAACTGCTGTATGCGGTCAAGCTCCTTTTGGGACACTGCGTCATTAAGTAACTCACCATGTGGCCGTCTAGAGAGGCCGTCTGCATCTGAGTTAAGCTTGCCTGCTCTGTATTGGAGCTTGAAGTTAAACGTCGACAGAGCAGCTAGCCACCTATAACTCATGGCATCCATCTTAGCAGTAGTCAAAATGTACGTCAGGGGGTTACTGTCTGTCACAACAGTAAAATGATTGTCATATAAATAGTCTGCGAACTTCTCCGTTACTGCCCACTTTAGAGCTAAAAATTCTAATTTATGGGCGGGGTAACGGGACTCACTTCTAGACAACCCCTGGCTTGCATAAGCTATGACCCTAGTCTGGCCCTCCTGCTCTTGATAGAGGGCTGCAGCAAGCCCTGTAGTGCTGGCGTCAGTATGGAGTGTATATGGCAACTGAGGGTCAGCGAAACCCAGGACAGGCACAGTACTGAGCTTTTTAATGATGGTTTTGAATGCAAGATCACAGGAAGAAGTCCATCGCTCACCAAATGGTGTCTTTGGGTCGTGGTACTGGGCAGGCCTAGCTTTGGGCTTTGTGCTTTTGTGCAAAGGAGGGTAGCCTGATGTTAAGTCAGTGAGGGGCTTAACGATGCTGGAATAGTTCTTAATGACCCGCCTATAGTACCCTGAAAAGCCTAAGAACGAGCGGAGCTGTTTGAGATCACGGGGCACAGGCCAGGTACTTAGGACTTTCACTTTTTCAGAGTCGGTCTCAACTCCTTTACTGGACACAATGTGACTGAGGTATCTGACAGAAGTTTGAAAAAATCTGCATTTCTCAGGGGAGAGTTTAATCCCGTACTCTTTTAGGCGATTAAGAACTTTCATTAAGCGAGCCTCATGTTCTTCAGGCGTCTTGGAGAATACAATGATGTCATCGAGGAACACAATCACCTCATACAGATTCATGTCACCCATACATTTCTCCATGAGGCGCTGGAACGTGCTGGGGGCGTTTGTAATGCCTTGGGGCATTCTATTGAATTCCCAAAAGCCCATAGGACATACGAACGCCGTCTTTGGTTAGTCCAGCTCCTCTACCTCAATTTGTTATTACCCCGACTTTAAATCGAGGACGGAGAACCACTGCGAACCAGTCAAGGTAGAAAACGTTTCCTCCAAGTTGGGGAGGGTGTAAGCATCTTTTACAGTCTGCATGTTAAGCTTCCTGTAATCAACACAAAGGCGGACATCGCCATTTTTCTTTAGCACCACTACAATAGGCGAAGAAAATGGGGAAGTGGACTCTCTTATCACGCCTGCTTGTTGGAGTTCTTTGAGATGCTTCCGGACCGCTTCCAGGTCATTTGGATGTATGGGACATGCTCTGTGTTTGAACGGTGTTTCATCTGATAATTTGATTGTGTGTTTCACTTGATCCGTTTTGCCAAAGTCAAGATGGTTTTATGCAAATACTTCGGGCATTTGACTGAGTTTTTTTCTGTTAGGCGCTCTTTCCATTCAGCGCTAATGGGGGAAGAGTCAAAGCTGAACTTCATAGTGGACTTTGGTTCAGTTTTGGACTTTGTAACTTTCACGGAGTGTTTTTGCGATAGGACTCGTTGATATGCACTGATTTCTCCAATGACACATTTCTGAGGGATTGTCGCGTCATGTTCCGATTCATTGGTAAGTACAACTGGAACAAAGTAAGGTGCTCTTTCAGGTAAGTCTATGAGACATGGTTTTACTAGGATACCACCAGGTAAGGCTGACATTACCGGTTGTTCTAACAAGACAGATTTTTCACTGTTGCCGGCTGCCACAGCTACAGCGCCATCTAGAACAACTGTTTGGCCTGCAGGAACTAACTGTGGCTCTTTGTTGCGCATGGTCACTAAACCAAGGCTAGTGTCTTTGGACTGTCTGTGCCGTAGCTCAAGGACTTTTAACACTGCCTTATAACCAAGTGACATGGTTGGCTGCAGTTCAGAACATGCATCAGAGTACAGCTCGTAAAGTACATCTAATGTGTTTGTCCCTATTGACACTAAGGACTGATCAGCTGCACGTACATCAGGAACCACTAAGGCAAGTGTTGGCACTTCGGCTTCAATACCAAGAAAGTGTTTTGGGAAAGTGACATGCATTTCAATGTAGCCTAAATAAGGTACACTCTGACCATTAGCTCCCTCCACTTCTAACAGCTCAAAAAGTGGCTTAATCTCATGGTTGGATAAGTACTGTCTGTAATAGGACTCAGGGACAGTAGTCACCTGGGAGCCTGTATCTAACAAACAGCTCACAGTACAGCCAATCACTTTCACTTGTGTTGTACTTTTTGTACCAATTAGACCATTAGGAAAGTTAAAGGAGTCTGTTTTGTAGTGTGACTTCAGTTTAGCACGTGTCTTGAATGGAGCTTTTGTTTTGGGACGGGTCATCTCTGAACTAGCCTCTGTTTGTCCCGCAACAGGGGCAGACTTCAGTTTTAAAGAGGATTTGGGGTTCTGACTGTCCCAAATCTGTCTTTTTACTCTTAGTTCTTTGCGTTTTGCAGCTACAAGTGCAGGGTTTGGCTCTGACTCACAAGTGGCTACAATATGCTTATCTTCGCCACAGCGGAAGCAATACCATGGTTTGGGCCTAGTATTGCGACGGCTGGACGAAGGTAAGTTTTCAGGTTTGGCATGGTCAGGTTTTTTATTTCCAGATTTCTTAGTTGGGTCTTTCTTTGGTGGTGCTTGTTTCTTTTGTTTCACGACAGCAGCTAATTGGCTTTTTAGATCAGCGACTTGCTTTTTCAGTTCTTTCAGACTGTCCGACTCCACTTCACTATTTGTATTTGTTTCGGTGACGGTTTGTTCGTAGGAGGCTGCTTTTGGTTTTGTGGCGCCCAAGTGTTTTTTCATGTGGGTGTTTGTAACTTCTTGTCTATTTTCAACAGTGCGAAGGTGAAGCAATAACTCTGCATACACAGGTGGATGTTTATCTTTTAGTTCCAGCTGTAGCTCTTTTAGCAGATTATCATCCCAACAGCCTCTGTTAAACTGCTTGAGAAGCGGTTTGTTCACTTCTTGTGGCTCTAAACCGTCTCTACGCACTGTGAGATTGAACGCCACCTGCAAACGATGCAGATATGCAGAGGGTTTTTCTCCATAATCTTGGAAAGTGTTCATGAATCGCACAAGCAGTTCCTCGCTGTCTTCAACAGTCCTGAAAGCTGAGTCCAACAGCTTAAGATAGTCGGCAGAGGTGGCTTCAGACCCAAGAGGGCGAATAATATCAGACGCAGGAGCAAGAAGACTTTCCAGGATCTTGCGAGATTTTTCCAAGTCAGACAAAGAAGTATCTTCCATCATCAAGTCAACATGTGAACGCCATGTTTCATAATCAGCTTCAGTATACGGTCTTGGCGTTTTGCCAGAGAAAGCTCTGATTTTCAAGGAGGAATGGGTGTTTGACGGCTTCTTTGCATGTTTAATGACATGCTCGGTGCACAGTGGCGCAGTGGTTAGCACTGCGGCAGCACAGTTTACCCTTGGCCAGGGGATCGTGGGGATCGTGGGATCGTGGGTTCGATCCCAGCCCCCGACCAACAGTGATCTGTGTGGAGTTTGCATGTTCTCCCCGTGTATGCGTGGGTTTACCCCGGGATTTCTCCGGTTTCCTCCCACATGCCAAAAACATGCAAGTTAGGTTAATTGGAGACTCTAAAGTGGCCCTAAGTATGAATGTGTGTGTGAATGGTTAAGGGATAGCACCGTATCGTGGCTGCTTCATCCATCCAGGTGGTGGATGACCCTCAATTTCCCCTCTGGGGATCAATAAAGTATACTAAATCTAAAAAAAAAAAAAAAAATGCTCGACTACGATTTTCTAAACCTCGGGTGGGTTAAAATCAGCTGGACTCAACATTTGAGGGGTCAAGTTTGGTCTAAGAGGGCTTTGGAAGAGTGCTTGAGTGGTTTTAGGGGTGCGAGGCACTTCAACTTGGAGTGGAGGAGAGACTCCACTTTGTGTGGGTTCTACAGTCGAGACAGCAGGATCACCGTCAGCAGAGACCGTTTCAGCTGTCTCAGCAGCTTCAATAGACTTCCCTATTGTGGATATAACCTCCTGCAACACTTCTTCAAAACCTTTTCCACTTAACTTAGCTAAACCCCTCAGGTTGCTAAAATAAGTCTCAGTAACACTGCCCCCTACAGTTTTAGTGTACACATCAGTTAAGGCTTGAATGCAGTACTTCACATCAGGATTGTCAGTGGATGCAAAAAAGTACGGCAACGCAGGTACTAATGTTTCAATAGCTAATCCAGACTCGAACTCCACAAGGTGACTTTTGTCAGATTCATACGAGTTATCATCAATGCTAAGCACCCTACGAATAGTGCCATGTTGCTCTAGGAACTCAAAAACGTCTTGGTCTTTTTCTTTGGCAACAACACCATTGACAATAACTGCATTTGGAACTTTGACACCATATTTTTCAACAAAATCAATTTTGACAGTATATGAACTGTTTGGTCAGGGGTCAAAACAGAATCCACATCTGTTGTCGCAACGCTCCAGGCTCCTGGCTGGCTTGCCAGATTTTTGTAACACCCACTTGTGTGTAACCCCTCTTTGTAGCACTTTAGGGGTGTAATACTCCTTTAGGTGTTGTCTTGTACCCTTTTGGTAGTACTGTGTATGGCAGTGTAGTTACCTTTAACCTACTACCTGGACAGAAGGGACAATTGGGCCAGGTCAGATAGACTCTGGGTTCGTAGGAGCCTGGGAGGTGCAACAACAGATGACACACACACAAAAATATGGGAACTTGCAAATGTGTGTATTATTTTAACAAATGTTGTACACTTAAACAAAATGAAGCGCTTATAAATATAAAAATAAAAAATAAAATAAAATACCCCCAAACAGTTACGATTTGTACCAGTCTCTGAATAGTCATTCAGTCTTTCAATGTTCGGTTCCAGTCCAATAGTGACCAGTTGGATCACCTCTACCAGTTAGGTAGGTTCGGGCTTCGGCTTGCCATCCAGATCTGGAGAATCCACGTGCTGGTCAAACCAGGCCAAAAAAGAAACCTGACCATGCTAATCGACACGTGCGTCATGGGGTTCCCGCGCTCAACGGCATTAACAGCCTTTGGATCCAAATCAATCTCAAGTTTTATCCAAGACAAAGACTGCTATTAGCACGTTAGCTCACCGTCTCCGTAAGGGAACGTGCCTTCTCGGTCGATGTCCGCCGCGACTGAAAGCGCTCTGCAGGCCACACACAGACCAAGCGATGGAGGGCGTGACCCCATTGGCTGGCGTGACCCCACTGGCTGTTGCTGCCAAACAAAAGACGCAGCCATTGGTTGCTCAAAATACCAAATAAAACATTTGGAACTTTATCAAAACTCCCCAGAAAATGTTCCCTACTGTTTTATGAATATATATTTATTTAAATATTCATCTTCAAATTACCTACTCCCATTGTGAAATGGGTGTTTTTCTTTTTAAAAGTGGTATCAACATTCATATTTTTATTCGCGTTTTTAACTCTGGGTTACAACTAGCTCACTTATACCTCATGGAACAGCCCTTTGGCCTGTTTATGATGACAATAATGACAATATTGGCCCCAGGTGTGAATGTGTGTGTGAATGGTAAAGGGATAGCGCTGTACCGTGGCTGCTTCATCCATCCAGGTGGATGCCCTCAATTTCCCCTCTGGGGATCAATAAAGTATACAAAATCCAAAAAAATAAATAAATATAATAATAATAATAATAATAATAATAATGAGAAATAACTGTCTTGTTTTCTCTCCTATTGTTCTCCTGGAGGAGTAATAGCTTCTGCGGGAGTGAAGGAGGAGGAAGTGGCCAAGACATTGGTATACATCACTCCAGGGCTATATTTCCCCAGCCTTAGTCATCCCAGCTGAGACCAGGAAGGCCAGCAAAAGAAGCCGAAGCCGATTAAAGAAAGTCAGCTGCACGGCCCATGGGTGGAATTCATGCAGAGACAGTTGGAGGAGATGCATAAGACCATTGAACATATGGCAGCAGATCAATGCATAAGACCACTGAACATATAGCGGCAAAGCAGTGTGCAAGACCATTGGCATATGGCGGCAAATCAACAATGCCAAAAAAAAAAAAAAAAAAAAAAAAAAAAAAAAAAAATGCCTTTGGGTATGTCGCTCAGGCTCCCGTATGTGTCTCGGGACTGCATCCTGATGCTTTGTCTTATGTGGCCTCTGATAACTTGGGTAAGACCACTGGTTTTGGCTGTGGCTCCAGTGGGCGAATGGGTGTCGTTGAGAATGAGGTTGAGGAGGACAGTGACCCTCCGGCCGGGAAGGACCATCCGGACCCCTATGATGCACCCCTTAAGGCACTGCTCTTTAGAGCAGCATCGGCTGCTGGGCTTTCTCCTCCATCTTCTCCACCTAGGGCTTCGGTTTTGGACAGGGGTTCTGCAGCCTGCAGGCGGATGTCCCTGTCTGTGTATGATGATTTTGTGAGTCATCTGTAGAAGTGGTGGGCTCGTCCAAAGGAGGCTGCTGCTCATCGCTCTGGGCTCAGTGTTCTGAGTGGTGCTGCGGAGCAAGGCCTAGATAGCGCGTTGAAGATGGGCCCTACCTTTGCTGGCTGGAGCACCCCTCCCCCCCAACACAGGCAGTAGGTCTATATGCCACCCTAACGACATGTGTCGTGCCACTGATGGGTTAGTGGCCAGCGCCTATCAGCCTGTGGCTATGGCCTCGAGGCTGGCAAATGCTAATACACTTCTTTGTGGTGTATTTAGAGGGTCTGATAAAGGACCTACAGTCAAAAGCGCAACTAACCTTCTACCAGGTTTCGTAAGGATTGCAGACACTGTGATTCAAGGAGCTAGCTTTCAAGCTACAGCTCTTGGGAATTCCTTGGCCAGCTGACCATGGCCGGTACATGTGTGACTGAGCCAGTCTGGACTGGCAGATACGGACAGGACCCGCGGCAGAGGCAGTGTCAGGCGAGGTGCAGAAGGCGTGACTGCGTGTGCAGTCCTTTCTTCAGCCAGGACCTCCCAGGTAGAGTGCCCGGAGACCTCTTGAGGGGTGTGAAAACCCACAATGGCTTCTTTCCAACCTCACGCTCAACAAGGACAAGACAAAGGAGATGATGGTGAACATGAGGAGAGGGAGGAGGAGACCCCATCGGCCACTGTTCATCCAGAAGCTTGAGGTGGTGAGGGTGAGCAGCTTTAAATACCTGGGCATCCACATCAGCGAGGACCTTAAGTGGACACACAACACCACAGAGCTGGTTAAGAGAGCTCAACAGCGACTGTACTTTCTGAAGAGGCTGAAGAAGTTTGGCATGTCTTCCAGGATCCTCAACAATTTCTACAGCTGCATCATCGAGAGCATCCTGACCAACTACATCACTGCGTGGTATGGCAGCGCTACTGCGCTGGAGCGCAAATGCCTGCAGAGAGTGGTGAAGACAACGGAGAAGATCATCAGGACTACACCCCCCTCTCTGCTGAGCATCTACCACCGCAGAGTCCAAAAGAGAGCTGACGCCATCCTCCGGGACCCCACCTACCCCCAGCACAGACTGTTCACACTTCTACCCTCAGGCCAGAGGTACAGAAGTGTGAAATGCGGGACATCCAGACTGAAAAACTCCCTCTTTCCCACTGCCATCAGACTCTTGAACAGATAACAACTACAAAAACTCTGTAACACAGCTTTGCATACAGGAACTCACACACTGGCTGCTACATTTGCACACTGCTCACCTGTACAGTAGATATAGTATCATCCGTCTGATGCCCATATCACCTCTGCTGCTACTTATCATGCACAGTCTACTGGTACTGTTGTTACAGAATTAATTTGCAATTATACATTGCTCGTTGCACAATGCTCATTTGCACACTGTACAT
This sequence comes from Pholidichthys leucotaenia, assembly GCA_020510985.1. NCBI lineage: Eukaryota > Metazoa > Chordata > Actinopteri > Cichliformes > Pholidichthyidae > Pholidichthys > Pholidichthys leucotaenia. The sequence continues at coordinate 395,778,815 of CM035841.1, forward strand.
AAGTTTATGCCATCTCAGATTCACATCAGGTTGCACAATGCTCATTTGCACACTGTACATAGGTTCATGCCATCTCAGGTTCACATCATCTGTGATATCAATATGCCACTATTACTTTAGTCATCCAGTGAATTTTCAGTTTCATTCCTCTACTGCCTAACTTTGTGTTGGTGTGTGTTATTAGCATCCATTAGTATTAGGATTGAGTTACTGTGTTAGTGTGTCATTACCTATTAGAATTGTTGTTTTGGTACCTTTTACCTTGGCATTCATTCAGAGCAAAGTAAGAATGTCATTGCTCAGGAAATGTAGCATTTCTTAACTGTGCACATGATAATAAAGCCTTTGAATCTTTTAAGGAGCCAGGTTCCTTGAAGAGCTCAGGTTACCCAAAGCAGAGGACCTCTTGGCAGCGGGTGCAGGTTCAGCAGCACTCACGTCCGCGCTCTCGAGAGCATGTAGGCTGTGGTTCTGCCAAGCCCTGCTAGCATCCCTGATGGTACACTTCCCTGATGTCAACTTTTTCCGGGGCACACCTTATGAGTTGGTGTCGGTGCACCTCGGGTCCTTGGGTGATCAATACACTGGTGTGTGGATACTGCCTACAATTGAGATCTCTTTTTCCAACTTCAAGAGTTTGGAAGTAGAAGTAAGAAGGACTCTCTTCTGCAGTTTGGGCAGCGAGATCTCTGCCCTGCTGGGAGAGAGTGTGATATGGTCTCTGTCTCCAGGAGAAAAGAAGTGAGGCTTTTACACTGCCTATTCCTTGTCCCCAAGCAGATTGGTCCATGACACGCAGAGCTACCGGAGGACTGACCCCCCCTCCCCCAACTGTAATTTCATTACCTAAAGTGGCTGTGTGGCCCAAGGCCAGAGGAATGGGATAGACACCGCCCTGTACACCGTAGGGTGTCCCACGTGCTGTGGGAGGGAATTACTAACTAACTAGACAAGTCTCTGTCCAGTTGTTGGACCTGAGCCGGTGTCTCAAGGGGCTCCCTTGTGTGGTGCTCAAGCTGAGAACATTATTCAGGTCAAAGGGCCAGGCGATTGGTTCACAGCAGTGGGCCATCACGATGCTGATTCCATATTCACATGGATCCGGCCACAGGAAGTTCCTCAGGGTTTCTTCAGGACAGCCTTTGGTTACGATATCCTGCCTTTCGGCCTGTCCTTGTCCTTGGACGTTTGCCAGGTGCATGGATGCTACACTCATCCACTACAGCAGAGGGGCGGTCGAGTTCAATTATCTGATAATTAATTATCTGATAAGACAAGATGGCGCCAGTGTATGGGGCTGACTGTCTGTCTCTGACAGCTTTGCTTGTTTTTTTTTTTTTACTGTTTTTAACCATTGGCATTCAAGAAATCAAGTCCTTACTTGTGTACGACCGCCAAACATTGTTGGATCTTAGACTTTCTGCCGAGGATCTTATTTCGTCTGATTATGGTGGACAGAAGCCTCTGCTCTTGTCAGATATCCCGCCTTACCTGTATCGGGCCTTAGCCCCTCTCTCCGAGCAAAGGCGAAGGCAGAGGCAGAGGCCTCACCGTCGCTGTGGGAAACGCAGTGGTCGGCTGGTGAAACTGAAGGCCCGCCTGGCACATTTCTTCTCTGTTCCCCAGACTTCGGGTGGATTATGTTCCCTGGATCCTGCTGATGCCTGCCTGGTCCCTGTGACTGGCCTTGGTGAGGTGATCCGGCCCCGGCGCTGCTACTCTCCCAGGCCCCGCCAGCGTGGGGTAAATACCTGGCACCTGAGATCGCTGCGGCACGTTTCCTGTTCTGCTGAGGCCCAGGCTCCAGCTCCAGCCCGGATTGGCCTGGTAAACGCCAGATCTCTGGCAAGTAAAACTTACATCCTGAAGGGTTTCATCAGCTCCCGGGAACTGGATTTCTTTTTCGTTGCGGAGACCTGGCAGACTGTGGGTGAACTCTCTGCTCTGTCTGAAGTTTTACCCCCAGGTTATTGTTATTGTTATTCCCCGCGGACAACAGGACAAGGAGGAGGAACGGCAACTGTTTACAAAAATGACTATAAATGTAAGCAGTGCTTTTTACCTTCTCCGTTCTCCAGCTTTGAACTGACTTTCTTTGAGGTGGGTCGAATAAACCCTGCACTGTGTGCTGTCATATACAGACCACCCAAATATAATAAGGACTTTTTAAATGACTTCGCCATTTTCTTAGCTGGTATTGTTACAAATTATGATCGTGTGCTTATCGTTGGAGATTTTAACATACATGTGTGTTGTCCTGATAAGCCACTGGTTAAAAATTTTTAAATCTCATTGATTCTCTAAATCTGGTGCAGTCCATGACTGGTGGTGCTACACACGAGCACGGACACACGTTAGATCTTGTCCTCTCGTATGGCCTGTCTGTTGTTAATTTAGAAATCTGTGACACTGTATTGTCCGACCATATGCCTGTATTATTTGAGGCTGATCTGTCAGGCGCTGCAGCTAAAACTCGCGCTCCTGCTCAGCCCTGCCGGATTTTTAACCCTTCCACTGCCGGTCGGTTCTCTGCTGTCTTTGACCAGCTCTGTGTCCCTCCTGGTTCCATCTCATCTGTGGAGGAACTCAGCTCCTGGTTTCACTCCTCCTGCCAAACCATCTTGAACTCTGTGGCTCCACTGAAAACCAAGCAGCCTCGGAGAGGCAGACAGGAGTGCCGCAGAGCTGAACGCAAATGGAAGAATTCAATTCAATTCAACTTTATTTATATTGCGCCATTTCACAACAACAGTCATCTCATAGCACTATCAACTGTAGGGGGAACCCCCACAGTTGCAGAAAGACCCCAGCAATCAGACGATCCCCTGTGAGCAAGCACTTGGCGACGGTGGAGAGGAAAAACTCCCTTTTAACAGGAAGACACCTCCAGCAGAACCAGGCTCACGGAGGGGCAGTCATCTGCTGCGACTGGCTGGGGGGTGAGGGGACAGAGAAGATGAAAAGAACAGACATGTAGAGAGCAAACAGCACGATGGGGACTCAATCTATGGGAGAGAACAAACAGATGTTAATGACCAGCAAAAAAAATATTTCATTGAGAGTGAAGAAAGGAGTGAGGCCCAGTGCATTATTGGAGGTCCCCCGGCTGACTAAACCTATTAGCAGCATAACTAAGGGAGGGTTCAGAAACACATGATCCCTCCCTCATGTGCAGAAGGACAAACTGCAGGTGTCACTGCAGATTTTAAAAGACTGCTGGCATCAGTATCAAAACACTGTCAAGCAGGAAAAAAGCAAATATTCTGCTAATATTGTTTTATCTCATTGTCATAATCAACGTGTTTTATTTAACACTATTGACTATGTTCTTAATTCCCCACAGACTGACTGTTTGGAGCCTCCTCTGAGTTATGCAATGATTTTATGAACTTTTTTTATTGATAAGGTGGCCACCACTAGGGCTCTCATCTCAGCTCCTGCCTCTGATCCCTCTGTCTCTGTCCCTTGTTCTGCTGTTTTTAATCAGTATGAACCTGTGACTCTGTCATTTTTAGAGGATGTGGTTGGCCACATTAAGCCCTCAGGGTCTCCCTGTGATGCTGTCCCTCCTAGACTTTTTAAAGAGGTGCTTCCCAGTATAGGCCAGTCAGTTCTCACCATCTTGAACAGCAGCCTGTCATCTGGTGTGGTTCCTGCAAATTTTAAACATGCAGTAGTACAGCCCTTGATCAAGAAACCTGGTCTCGATCATACCATGTTGGCAAATTTTAGGCCTATTTCCAAGCTGCCATTTCTCTCAAAAATTTTAGAGAAAATTGTCTATATGCCGCTGAAATGTTTTCTGGATGAACATCGTATTTTGGAGATTTTTCAATTTGGTTTCAAAGCTCTTCATAGCACAGAGACAGCCTTGCTAAGAGTTTTTAACGATATTCTCTTGACATGTGATTCACGTGAATATGCTATTCTTCTGCTGCTTGATTTAACTGCTACCTTTGACACAGTGGACCATCATGTTTTAATTTCCCATTTGCAGCACCTAGTGGGCATTTGTGGCACTGCTCTCAACTAGTTTAGATCCTATCAGTCAGACAGGACTTTTAAAGTTAGCATGTCTGGGTTTGAATCCTCTTCTGCTCCTCTGCCTTACGGGGTCCCACAGGGGTCAATTCTAGGGCCCATGCTTTTTTCTCTGTACATACTTCCACTGGGTTCCATTTTTAAAAAGCATGGTATCTCTTTTCACCTGTATGCTGATGACGGCCAGATTTATGTCCCTCTAAAACAAAAAGCTGCCTCATCAGTAAACTCACTCCTGGCGTGCATTGAAGACATAAAGTCTTGGATGGCCCTAAACTTCCTAAATTTTAATGATAAGAAGACCGAAGTGATGGTCTTTGGACCTAGTCGCCCCTGTGAGTCCCTTCCTGTATACTTGGGCCCCCTTACTCCTTATGTTAAATCCACAGCTAGGAACCTTGGTTTTATCATGGACAATGATGTCAAATTAGACATGCGGATTCGTTCTGTGGTAAAATCCAGCTTCTTTCATCTAAGGCGTTTAGCAAAAGTAAAACCCATTCTCTCTAGACCACTCTTGGAAACAGTAATCCATGCTTTTATTTCATCTCGGCTGGATTACTGTAACGCACTTTACGCCGGTGTCAGCCAGTCATCTCTTTCCCGTTTGCAGCTGGTTCAAAACGCCGCTGCTCGTCTTTTAACAGGTACACGTGGAAGAGATCACATCACACCCATCTTAGCTTCACTCCACTGGATGCCTGTGTATTTTAGAGTTCATTTTAAAATTCTTTTATTTGTTTTTAAATCCTTGAATGGTCTTGCTCCACCTTATCTCTCTGAGCTTCTGCATCCCAACGCTCCCACCCGGTCCCTTAGGTCAGCTGAACAGCTGCTTTTGGAGGTACCAAAGGCGAGGCGCAAGCTCAAGAGGGGAAAGAGCCTTTTCGATCATGGCCCCCAGGTTATGGAATGATTTACCACTGGACATCAGACAAGCAACTTCACTGTCCATTTTTAAAACACGTCTTAAAACACATTTTTACTCCCTGGCCTTCAACCCAGTATGAGACATTGATTTTATTGAATGAAATGGAATTTTATTTATTTTACTTTTTTTTCTTGTGTTAGTGCCCTTTGTGTTAGTGCCATGATTTTATGTTCTCTTGCTGTACAGCACTTTGTGTAGCAAGTGTTGCTTTTAAAGTGCTATGTAAATAAAGTTGACTGATTGATTGGCTGGCTTGTGCGCAATCGGAACCCATAGCAAGGAGCCATATGGAGGCCATATTGGCTCTCCTGTCAGCTCTTGGGTTGCATTTGAATGCGGAAAAGAGCCACCTGGTTCCAACCAGGATTGTCGAGTACTTGGAGCTCACCCTGGATTCAATTGCCATGAGGGGATCCCTGACTCTGAAGACGAGGCATGCTATCAGGGAATGCATCAAGTGCTGCATCTCACAGAGGACTGTGTCAGTGCAGCAGTGCCAGAAGGTCTTGGGGTCTCTTTACTGTTGCCGCCCAGGTAGTGCCACTGGGTCTTCTGCATACTTGTCCCCTTCAGCGATAGTTCATGCTTCAGAAGGTGGTTTTGCCTATAGACAAAGGAGGAGGCTGGTTCTTCCGAAGGAGCTTCATGGCTCTCAGGTGGTGGAGACGCTTGTCAGCAGTCCAGGATGGTGTTCCCTTGGGCCAAGAGGGACGCAGGGTGACCCTAATAACTGATGCCTCCCAAGCAGGCTGGGGTGCAGTCTGGGAGGGCAGGTTGTTTGGGAACACTGGGCTCCAGCACAGCAGTTTTGGCATATCAGCCATCCCAAGATGGAAGCTGTGTGTTTGGCTCTGGGGCCTTTTCTTCCAGTCATTCAGGGTAGAGAAATTCTGGTATGGACGGACAGCATGGCTGTGGTGTCAGGTCCACTAGCTACAGATGCGCTGAGCGTGCTTGGCTTCCAGTGAGCTGTTGCATTTCCACTACTGCCTCTTCTGCCAGCTTTTCTCACGGAGGCAAGACTGCTGTCTGTTCAAGTAATTTTGATGGCCCGAATTTGCCACAAGACCATGGATGGTGGAGACCCACGAGATGTGTGTGTGTGGGGGGGGGGCGTCCTTGGCCTCTCCCAACCAGACGGGATATGCTCTCACAGGCACAGAGTGAGAGCTAGCATCCAGATTTCCAGCTCCTGAGGTCTCATGTATGGCCCTTGGACAGGAGCAATGGTGGAAATCGGGCTTGGAGAAGGAGGTCATAGACACTGCACAAGCTTCACGGGGACCATCTACCCAGCAGCGATGCAGTGGGTAGTGGAAAGTGTTTTGAACTAGTGGCGGACTAAGGGGAAGGATCCCTTGTCATGTCATATCTCTGTCATCTTGTCTTACCCCAGTATCTCTTCACCCTAAGTTGGGCGGAGTCGACTACCAGGGGCTACTTGGTGGCAGTGTCAACTGTCCATGGGAAATGTGATGGCTTATCCCATGAAGTGCATCCCTTGGCTAGGCAGTTTTGAGAGGCGTGGAACAGAGCCATCCATCTCGGCATCCATTGCTGCCCACTTGGGATCTCCAGACAGTTATTAGGGTTCTATGCTTACCCCCTTTTTTTGAGCCACTCTCCAGTGCTGACCTTCATCTGCTCTCCTGGAAGATGGCTTTTCTCTTGGCAGTTGTCTCAGCCAAGAGGGCCAGTGAACTGAATGCATTCTCCATGGATGCGGCATGCCTTAGGTTTGATGGTGATCAGGTGGTTCACCTGGGCCCAACCCAGCTTCCAGCCCAGGGTGCTAGCTAATGGGTTGTTTCCCACTTTCTTGTGCTTGAGGCCTTCTACCTGCCTCACACACCTCTTCAGAGGCTGAGAGGCTTCATAGTTGTGCCCAGGGGGGCCCTTAAGCTTTGTATTGACCGGATGAGGTCTGTCCGCTCTTCAAACAGGCTTTTTGTGTTCTATGGGAACTCCACGTTGGGCAGGCCTATCTCTAAGCAGTGTCTGTGACCTGATTACTTCACATAGGTACAGGTTGAAATGGGACCACCAGATAGGCTGGTGGCTCACCCGACTTGAGGAATGGCCACTACATGGGCGTTGTTCAGGGGTGCACCCCTGGAGGATGTGTGTGCAGCCTCTGGCTGGCCTCTTCCTCAGTGTTCACTCACTTCTATAGGCTCGATTTGGCCTCATCAGCCGTCGCCTCATCTGTTCTGGGAGTCACAGCAGATTTGTGAGTTCTGTTTTAATTTTGGTTTCTTTTCCTCCTTTGAGCCGGCAGGGGTACTTTATGCTCAGAATGTTTTTCGTTCAGCTCCGGTTATCCGGAGGAACCAGCTTAACTTGCAGGCGTCCAGTTGAGTACAATAGGAATCAACTCATCTGTTCTGGAGTTCGCGACAGCTTCTTAAGTTGCGTCTTGATTTCCCTCATGTGATCCGGCATGTGTGCCTTGTGCTCAGAATAGGTTTTTTCTTTTTCTTTTCAGATCCAGTTGCCTGATGGAACCAGCATATCTTATATGTATTCAGTTAATGCAATAAAGAAATTAAACTCATTTGATTGTGTTTGTGTTTTATGGTGTATTGGGGCTTTTGTGCCCCTTCGACCTTTGGGTGTCGCCCTCTCCATTCTTCCTCAGGACTCATTTGGTATACGGTTGCCACTTGGTTACAGGTTCACTGAAATGAAATAAAATGTACGTTTACACATGTAAATGCAGTTTTATGAATGAAAGTGAACCTGTAACCATTCATTGTCCTTCATCAGTGGAGGCAGGCTCCTCCCAGTCATCAGAAAAAGGAAGAGGGAGTGGATGCAAAGGGTATATATAGTGTGCAGTTAATTTGGTATAATGCTCCTACCCAGAGGATTGGTGTCACTTGGTTACAGTTTCACTTTCATTTATAAAACCATGTTTGCATGCGTAAACATACATTCTTCTTCCAATTGCTCTCTTTCAGTCACCACAGCAGATCTGATATTGTGATGATTCACATGTAGGAATTGCCAAGGATTTTACACTGGATGCTCTTCCTGATGCAACAGTCCCCATTTACCTGGGCTTCCAACCAGCACAAGGAGTACACTGGCCTGTGCTTCCCCTCGATAGCTGGGTAACAAACTTTCTTTTCCCCATTCTATATTATGCTGAGCACCAAGTCAGGAGGCGGGAAGTACAATTTTTACATGGTCTTTGGTATGACCTGACTGGGGTGTGAACCCACAACCTCCCACCTGTGGGGAGAATGCCCTACCACTAGGCCACCGCTGCAGCACAAAAAAAATCCCAATTTCAACAGACACACAGTATTTAAAATCTAAGGGTAGCTCGAATGGAGCGGCAAATGCTAACAAAGGTAGCTATTTTTTGATTGGCCAACTTTGCTGATGTTAGTACCTCACAGAGCAACGAATGCTAAGAAACGTTGCAATTGATCGGTTTTATCAGAGTTCATAGAAGTAAAAATATTTCACTCACAATTTTTAAGGTTGCAAACTGTTTTGTCATAAAGGTTCTTAAACAGTGGCTAGTGTTCACTGAGTGGTCAACCCAAAAAAAAAAGAAACTTTAGCGACATGTGTTATAACTGTTTGCAGATGCGAACGTTTGTGACCATTCACTGAAAAACTGTTGGTGACCTTAAAAACCATTTTGCAGCAACAGTTAAAAACTGCTTGCTCTGGGTTTCTGTGGGTGGGGGTGGGGGGTTTGCTGTGACCAGCCACTCTCTTCGTATGTTTCCTGACAAACCACTCCCATGCACAAACTTATTCTGTGTGCATTCTCATACACACACACACACGTATGCACATACACATACCCCAATGCCATACCAGCATGGCATTGGGGTGGAGGATGCAGTGATCTTCTTCCTTCACCGTTCCCTGTCCCACCTGGAGAAGCTCGGGAATGCGGTGAGGATCATGTTCTTTGACTTCTTCAGTGCTTTCAACACCATCCAACCGATGATCCTGAAGGACAAGCTGCTGTGCGCAGGGGTGGACCAGCACATGTCATCACGGATCCTGGACTACCTCACTAACCGGCCACAGTTTGTGAGAACACGGGATTGTGTGTCCGACACAATCATCGGCAGCACGGGGGCCCCCCAGGGAACGGTTTTGGCTCCCTTCCTGTTCACCCTTTATACTGCGGACTTCTCACACAACACAACACACTGCCATCTACAGAAGTTCTCTGACGACTCTGTGATCATCGGCCTCATCTCCAACAGAGATGAAGCTGAGTACAGAGGACTTATCCAGGACTTCGTGGACTGGTGCCATCGGAACTGCCTCCAGATCAACGCGAGGAAAACTAAGGAGCTGGTGGTGGACTGCCACAGGCAAGGACAACCCCTGACAGCACCATTAAACATCCAGGGAACAGACATTGAGATGGTGACATCCTACAAGTACCTGGGTGTTCATCTGAGCAATAAACTAGACTGGTAACACAATACCGACACACTCTACAAGAAGGGACAGCGCAGGCTGTTCCTACTGAGGAGGCTCAGGTCTTTTGGTGTACAAGGGGTGCTCTTGAAGACATTCTATGACACGGTGGTGGCATCAGCCATCACTTTTGGAGTGGTCTGCTGGGGCAACGGCATTACAGCAGCCGATAGGAAGAGACTGAACAAACTTATCAAGAAAGCCAGCTCTGTCCTGGGGCAATGCCTTGACCCAGTGGAGGAGATAGGAGAGAGAAGGATGGTGGCTAAACTGTCATCTCTGCTGGAGTCCGAGTCCCACCCTATGCAGGACATAATGGACGCACTGAGGAGCTCATTTAGCAGTAGACTACATCATCCTAGATGCGTGACCGAGAGGTTTCGCAGGTCCTTCCTACCTACAGCTGTCAGACTGTATAACCTAAGCAGGGCTGCTCACAGAGATAGCAAAAAAAAAAACAAAAAAACCGTGATGACCTAATAGTATTGAATGCAAAAGACGCAACAGACTTACACAAATGGTCCCCTCCAGTATACAACTAGGACAATATCAGTCGCTATGGAGGGTGACAATATGTACTCAGACTCAGAAAGCTTTATTGCCAAGCATGTTTACATAAAAAACATAAACATACGAGGAATTTGACTTGACATTGGGCGCGCTGAATAAGCGCATCTCAATGACGCGGCAGCCATGGAGGCGCCTGTCAGCAGTAGAGGGTAAAGAAGGGAATGAGGGGAAAGGGAAGTGACACAATGGGCAGAGAGAAAAAAAGCATTGTTAATCAAAATAAAGCTCATTTATGACCAAAATTGTGATTACATAGAAAAAAACTCTCCAATGCACAATTAGCAGACAATAGATCACACAAAAACAAGAGTTGAGAGAGTCAGTGTGTGAATATATGTATCAGTGTATGTATCAGTCGTGTGATGTTGTATGCAGTGTGTAGTGTGGGTGTGTCAATTGCTAGTGAACAGCAGAGGGCGCCTCCTGGCAGTGGATGGATGTTATAATCATGTGATCTATAAGCAAGTACAGAGTCTCTCTCTTTCTCGTGCTTGCAGGTGGCAAAGTTTGAAGACACATGATAACATTGTCCTTGAAGAGTCCAGTTTGCTGAAACAACAGCAATTGTTTGTCGACTGTTTGGGTTAGCAGAGCCGCTCCTTCCACCTTATCTTCATCGAGGAGGAATGTAAACAGGGCACCAAAAAAGACAAGGTCAAATCTGCACAGTGCACTCAGAGAATAGAATTTTCCTCACCAAGCGATTCTGTGCTTCATAATTTCCATACAGGCTTAAAAAACTGGTCGAATTTGGTGAAAGAGCTTGCCTGGGTCCGCATTTGAACAGCACTCCACCTTCCTCAATTTCTGAAACATCAGGAAACTCCAAAAGCCAAAATAGAAGTCCTGTGATCATTGCCAATAGATGTCTTCTGCATCTCCAGTCGAATCATAGACGCATGAATTCCCAATGTCATGAGTCTTCCCCTTGGGTCCCCCCTGACCCGATCTTCTTTTAAGTGGTGACAATCACATTTAAGCCGCTTTCCAGATCCATAATTTCCATTTAGATTAGGATTCAGCAGAAGAAGAGTGACTAAACACAGACAAAAACGCAACATTGCAAGCTGGGATCAGAAGGGAGAGGATTAGGAGGGAGAGGAGGGAGAAAAGCGTCTGCTCTCTCTGAATGCCGGAAGAAGAAAGGTACAATATGTATGGGTACATATTCATACCATGAAGGGTAACTAAATAGACGGTTATGCTGTTTAGTCCATCTAGCTACAATGCTCCACATGTCACCATGGGTTGAGATGCCGTCTCGGCACTCAGCCCATGTTTTCCCTCATCCCTGCTTCCCATTGAGCAGCGTCTCAGCTGGCCCCCAGCTGGCAGCATTATGGACGGCTGGGGCCAATTAGTCTTCATCAGCTGGGGCGCTGCCAATGAGGATAAATAGGAGCAGCCTCGATGACTCGGGGCTGCGACATAAACACATTGCTAAGCTGAAGCCCCTTCGTCTGGTGTCAGCTTATACTCCTCTTGCAGCATTCCCGTGTTTGTATCCCGCTGTGAGTATGTACGTCTTGTTACCCCCACGTCCGGTACGAGCTGCTTACCTCTGCGCTGTGCAACCTGTGAGTGTACCTCTGCATGAGTATCTGTGCTCTCCTCATCCCTTCCCCTTTTCCCTGAATAAAATATCACGACTCACTGGCTTGCCCCTGGCTCTGATTGCCCGGCTCCCTAGAGCCGGATATGACAGTATGTCGCAGCCAGAAGAGTTGCCGGCGGCCGTGAGTCGCTGTGGAAATGTACCTTTCTGTCCGGGTGTCAGCGCTGCTAGCATGCCGTTTCCCAGGAGTCACTTCCGGCGCCAGGGCGACGAGCTGAGGTCCATCTCGGAGGCTGTCGACGGGACGTTCTTCACCCTGCATGACGCCTCCAACGCGAGACGCTGGCATCCGGGCCGTGCTGAGGAACTCCTGGACTGTCACCCTCACTCTCTGTACCATCTGGAGGACAGTGCCAGGATAGACGCTGCAGGTACACAGCGAGAGAAGCTCCACGGGGTGGATGGAAATCCCGGCAGGGAGTCGAAGTGGGCGACGTCTTTCCCCGCTTCGGAGTCCCGTTCCTGCCGCCATTCCAGTCCGGGAGTTCGCGCCAACCAGAGGACTTCCCCCGACCTGCGCCACGTCACTCGAGATTCCCTTCAAGGAGCCGCAGCTGACAGCAGTTATGTCCGGGGTCGAGTGGCTGTCGCGAGCTCTACTGTGTTTCCTGTCACCACCTTCAGGCATGTGGCGGCGGCAGTGAGATTGATGGTGAGGACTTCAGGGCTACGAAGCTTTCCCGTGCTCGACGCCTTCCTCGTCTCGATCTCCGATCTGGAGCGGCGAATCCTGGGTTTCCCCCTCGCTTCGTCCCCTGGGAGTAGTCGTCATCACATCGCCGAGTCACCTCTGCACGAACCTCGTCCGGATCCAGTTCTGGGTCATCGTCAGGACCGTTCCTCCCACGCAGCTGTCATCCCTTCGCCTCGTCAGTGTGGAGACTCTACAGCCTCGTCCCCTGAGCCTCGTTCCCCCGCTGTCATTCCTGGACATTCGGGCTGGCTCACCCCGGCTGTTTCCCCCTCCTCCTCGACGCGCTTCCTGACCGCTGTGTGTGCCTGGAATCCCGGCCTGGTGAGCTCTCTGCTGGAGACAACGCGAGCGACCCTCAGACGAATTCCCGGGGGGTCCTCCGTTATCGCCGAGTGGGGAGAGGAAGAAGCAGATTCCACTACAGCAGGCGATACTCAACCTCCAGGGGGCAGGCAAGTCATTGTTTTTTCACACCTGCTTAATGGTTTGCTCTGTCACATCCCTGGAGGAGAAGTTCAGGGTTCGCAGCTCCCTGAACTCTCCCCACCTGCTGTAACCTGTATGCCTAATCCCGCATCCTCTGTGTCTCTCTCCGCCGAGCGGTCCCCGGCTCCGGGTCAACGTGGTGGGATATGGAGAGGGCCTGTGGTTCCGCAGCTACATTGCGGACGGAGGAGGGGGACTGACTGCTGCGTGGAGTCTACGCCGACGACTGAGCGTCCCCGGGTCTCCACGGAGGAGCGGTTCGGTCCGGCGGGACGAGATTCTTCTGGCTTCACGCCGAGTGGATCGTCGGCGGGGTTACCTGAGCTGGAGGAATCTCAAGCTGCGCTGACCATCGTGCTGGCTGCGGGGCCCGACGCGGCTAGATGGGAGCCTGACAACGACCTCCTGACGACGGATCCTGGATCTTCGCAGTCCTGGACGGCATCAGAACCCGAGATCAGGCGAGTGCTCTCCTTTCTTTTCTCTCTTTTTATCCCCGAGCACTTCAGCCTATCTCCAGGGGAGACGAGCCGGGTGCAACCGTCCGCTGCGTCTGAGCTCGTCTCGCCGGGTTCTGGCGCTGCCGGTGATCCTGATCCCGGTTCTGTTTTCTCTTCTGAGCCTTCTTCCAGGGTCACCGGCAAGGAGTTGCTGTTCCTCGTGGTGCTGGAGGGTCCGGGTTCAACGTTGGAGGTCGGTTCTGGTGCAGTATTCAACGTGGGTTCGCCCGAGACCCAGTCGGGGTCCAACGTGGGTTCGCCTGAGGCCCGATCAGGGTCCGACGTGGGTGCTGCCCCAGTATTGTCCAGGTCCGGTGAGGAGGTGGCCGTTTTCCTGCGGCCTGACGCCCGCCGCCCTCGTCATCGGCTCTCCCCTGAGCCTCTTCCACCGGGATCCGCTCTGATCCTTCGCCCGTCTCAACGGTCCTGGTGGTTGAGTGATGCGGGTCGACAACCCGACCCACAGAACTTTCGGTTCGGTGATCTGGTTCCCCCCACTGGTCTGTGTTTCCCTCTGGGCAGCCTGGTTCGGCTGCCGGTGGACTGGATTCCTGGGATCTGGGTCCAGAGTTCGCCGTCCGAACACTTCTCTTCCCCTGATTCGCCAGCTGGACAATGGGCGGGGAGATCTCCGGAGCCATCTCGGCCATTTTTGGACTCTGCCTGCCATTCACCTCGGGTGTCACTTTTTCTTTTGTTATTAAGGTCACTCGGGTGTAATGTGTTGTCCTGTTGGTGGATTCGTTTTTATAGTGCTGTGTTTTCCATCGCTCATGCTCAGCATTTTACTTTTTGTGCCATGTTTTTTAGCCTCGTTTTTTGTATTGTAGAGTTATGTTTTGTTTTCCGTAACACCATGCTCTGCAGTTATCCATCTATTCCAGTCACTTTCATTTCTTTAGGTGACTGGGTATTTATATATTCGTGTGTGTGGGTTTTTCTTTACCTGCACTCAGTATTTCTTTTTTGTCCTGTTGGTTCATTATAGAGTCATGTGCCTTGTTTTCTGTAACACCATGCTCTATAATTGTCATTTGTTCCAGTCACCCTCACTTTTCTTGGTGACTGTGTGTATGTACTTAAATTAGCGCGGTGTATAGGTTCCCCTTTATTTAACCGTACTCAGCATTTTTTGCCCTGTACCTTTTTGGTGGTTCTTTTTTCCTTGCTCTGGGTCACGCATGGTTGGTACTCTCTGGGTAGTATGTAACCGGTGTGCTGACCCAGTTCTTCTCCCCATCTGTACCTGGGTTAATTATTCTGTTTTGTCAGTATTGTATTTGGGTTTTTCTTTCCCGCTACCCTACATTGCCCCATTGGTGTTGTCCTTCCCTTGGCTTCTTCCCCTCCGGTCCGCCTCCCTTCCTCCCACCCTAGGTGTGTGTGGGGGGGGGGGGGCTGGGATGTTCCTGGTCGTTCAGGAGCCCGACCTTGAGGGAGGGGTTCTGTCACCATGGGTTGAGATGCCGTCTCGTCTCTCAGCCCATGTTTTCCCTCATCCCTGCTTCCCATTGAGCAGCGTCTCAGCTGGCCCCCAGCTGGCAGCATTATGGACGGCTGGGGCCAATTAGTCTTCATCAGCTGGGGCGCTGCCAATGAGGATAAAAAGGAGCAGCCTCGATGACTCGGGGCTGCGACATAAACACATTGCTAAGCTGAAGCCCCTTCGTCTGGTGTCAGCTTATACTCCTCTTGCAGCATTCCTGTGTTTGTATCCCGCTGTGAGTATGTACGTCTTGTTACCCCCACGTCCGGTACGAGCTGCTTACCTCTGCGCTGTGCAACCTGTGAGTGTACCTCTGCATGAGTATCTGTGCTCTCCTCATCCCTTCCCCTTTTCCCTGAATAAAATATCACGACTCACTGGCTTGCCCCTGGCTCTGATTGCCCGGCTCCCTAGAGCCGGATATGACACCACACTGTGTATATATATTTATATATTTATGTGTACATATGTATATTCACTGCTCTTATTTTCTTATCTTCTTAATTATTGCTCTGAGTGTTGCTATCCCTGTGCTGTTGCAATCCTGGAATTTCCCCATTGTGGGACTAATAAAGGCTTATCTTATCTTATCTTATCTTATATGTGCCTCCTTTAGCAGGTACAGATACCAGACTCGTGTTGAGACCTCTTCAGTGGAAGAAACAGTCTGTCTTCTGTTTGTTTCAGTTGTTAGTTTGTCTTTTTTGTTCCTTTCCTATTTCTTTCCCCCTTCCCTCCCCACCCCTCCTTTCCCCATTCCCCCCTTGTCAGGTCCTTCATGGGTGGAACGATTTAAATAAAGTATTAAAAATTATCACAAGAGGAGTTTATAACAATATACAGTGCATATACTGTACAGTGGTGTGAAAAAGTGTTTGCCCCCTTACTGATTTCTCATTTTTTTGTATGTTTGTCACACCTAAATGTTTCAGATCATCAAACAAATTTAAATTTTAGACAAAGATAACACAAGTCAACACAAAATGCAGTTTTTAAGTGAAGGTGTTTATAATTAAGGGAAAAAAATCCAAACCTACATGGCCCTGTGTGAAAAAGTGATTTCCCCAGACCATCACACTACCACCACCATATTTTCCTGTTGGTATGATGTTCCTTTTCTGAAATGCGGTACTTTTACGCCGGATGTAATGGGACACACACCTTCCATAAAGTTCAACTTTTGTCTTGTCAGTCCACAGAGTATTTTCCCAAATGTCTTAGGGATCATCAAGATGTTTTCTGGCAAAACTGAGATGAGCCTTTATGTTCTTTTTACTCAACAGTGGTTTTCATCTTGGAACTATGCCATCCAGGCCATTTTTGCCCAGTCTCTTTCTTACGGTGGAGTCATGAACACTGACCTTAACTGAGGCAAGTTAGACCTGCAGTCCTTTGGATGTTGTCTTTTGTGACCTCTTGGATGAGTCGTTGCTGTGTTCTTGGGGTAATTTTGGTCAGCCGGCCACTCCTGGGAAGGTCACTGTTCCATGTTTTCACCATTTGTGGATAATGGCTCTCACTGTGGTTCGCTGGAGTCCCAAAGCTTTAGCAATGGCTTTATAACCTTTTTCCAGACTGATAGATCTCAGTTGCTTTGTTTCTCATTTGTTTCTGAATTTCTCTGGATCACAGCATGATGTCCAGCTTTTGAGGATCTTTTGGTCTACTTCACTTTGTCATACAGGTCCTATTTAAGTGATTTCTTGATTGAGAACAGGTGTAGCAGTAATAAGGCCTGGATGTGCCTAGAGAAATTGAACTCAGCTTTCCAAAGATGTGATAAACCACAGTTAATTTATGTTTTAACGGTGGGGGGGGCAGCAATCACTTTTTTTTCACACAGGGCTATGAAGGTTTGGATTTTTTTTATCCTTAATAATAAACATCTTCATTAAAAAACTGCATTTTGTGTTTACTTGTATTATCTTTGTCTAATATTTAAATTTGTTTGATGATCTGAAACATTTAAGTGTGACAAGCATACAAAAAAATGAGAAATCAGGAAGAGGGCAAACACTTTTTCACACCACTGTATATGTACTGTATAAAGCTCCTTTTGGCAAAGTAAATTTGTTTGGAACAATAAGGGAAGTAGATTTCTGTTCTGCTCACCTAGCTGCCTGACAGGACAGGTGGGGAAAGAGAAAAAAAAAAACTGTTGTGGTGGACCACTAGGAGATTCCACTCACACCCTGTAACTTGAGGAGAAGGGTGGAGAGACGGGGAACATTTATGCATGCGTATTGGCGCCAAGATTAATTCTTGTTATGGCTGGAGCTGAATAAAGTTCTGAACTGGCAGCTCTCCTGTCTCGTCACCTCATTCCTCTACACTAGTGACCTACGACGTCGATAATGCTCAAAATGGAAGGCGAAGCAAGCTTCTCTCTGGGAACACCCATGCTAGGGCTTCCCTCTGAGACTCCAACCTCATTCGCCGTGGCGGTCAAGCTCCCGGACTTCTGGCTCCAGGATCCCGCTTCCTGGTTCATCCACTTTGAGGCTCAGACGACACGAGATACCATTACATGGTGGCTTTGTCCGACCCGCATTCCACTCAGTGTGCCATGAGCCTGCTCCAAGATCCCCCAGCCCAGGGGAAAGATGCCACTCTCAAGCAGCTGCTGTTATGGCGTTACACCCTCTCCGACGGGGAGAGAGTGGAGAAGCTCCTCTCCCACTCTGAGTTAGGCGACGGCTCAGCTATGGAGTTAATGGAAAGTATGCTGGCTTTGCTGGGCACAGATGACAAATCTTTTCTCTTTGCCCATCCCATCCTCAGGAAACTGCCGGTTTCAGCATGGACAGTTTTGGCCAACTCACTGTTGCTGGCTGCCAGAGACTACCGTGCACTGGTGGAAGAAGGGGACCGCATTATCCTGGCAAATAGGAGTTTCGGTGGCCAGGCAGTAATACCGGGACCTTCGGTGGAGTCCACAAAGGCTGTGGAGATGACAGTGGTGGCTGGGATAGCCACTCAGAGACGCCGGAACAGGTCTGTGTGCTTCTACCATCAGTGTTTTGGCACCGATGTTCAGCATTGACTTCTGCCATGCTGTTTCAAGACGCTGGGAAACGGACCAGTCAGCGGTCAGTAGTAGCTGCAACCGCTGGCAACAAGGAAAGATGCTTTTCCTCAAGGACACACGTTCCGGGAGATGGTTTTTGGTCGACTCTGGTTCCCCGCAGAATCTTGTTTTGCCGACTGGTTCTGATAGACTGGCGGAAGGCTGTGGCCCATCATTAACCGCCACTAATGGCTCCCCTATCAAGACGTTTGGAGAGAGGTCAGTGACTGTATGTTTTCATGGACGCAACTACAAGTGGGACTTTGTGGTAGCTTCCTGTTCAGTTCCTATGATAGGATTACTTTCTGACTTTCTGTGTGCTTATGGTCTCCTTGTAGATGTTGCTAATAGACGTTTGGTTGATGCTGTTTCTCTTTCTTTACTGCCTTGTATAACTCGGGGAGTTGGGCCACTAACACATGCTAATTTTTTAGCCTAAGGGGACATGTACCAGCGATTGCTTTCTGATTTTCCCTTGCTCACAGTGCCTTTATTTTTCCACTGTTGTGACCAAGCATGGAGTTGCGCATTTTATCACCACAAAGGGCCATCCGGTTTTCGTGTGCCCGCACCACCTTAACACAGCTAAGCTAGCCATTGCGTGGGAAGAGTTTACTAACTTGGAATGTTTAGGGATTGTTAGAGGCTCCAATAGCCTTTGGGCTTCCTCACTGCACATGGTGCCCAAGTCCGATGGTTCATGGCAGCCGTGCGGTGATTTCCGTTGCCTGAACAACATCACGGAGCACGACCGCTATCCTATCCCTCACATACAGGATTTTTCAGTGCATCTGGCTGAAATGTCCATTTTTCTAAGGTGGATCTGATTTCCCTCATCCGCAGACCATAAGAGTGGTGCAGGAGGTTTTGGGGATGGCTAATTTTTACAAATGTTTCCTACCCTGGGCAGCCCAGCTGCTGCGACCTCTTTACAATGCGCTCAAGAAGAAGAAACCCACGGATGGCATCGACTGGACCCCCGATCGGGTCCAGGCTTTTTCGGGTGCCAAAACTTCTCTTGCCAATGCAGCTTTGCCAGCCCATCAATCTCCATTGGTGTGGACTGCATTAACTACGGATGCATCTGACGTCACGGTGGGAGCAATGGTGGAACAGTACGTCTTCGGTTCATGGCAGCCTCTTGCCTTTTTCAGCCACACACTGTGCAACAACAAGCATAAGTACAGCACTTTCGACAGAAAGTTATTGGCTCTCTACCTAACTACACACCACTTGCAGTTTTGGCTCGAGGGCCGCATGTTTACCTCGTTTGTAGACCACAAACCTCTAACCTTCATGATGTCTAAAGTCTCGGAACCATGGTCAGCACTTCAGCAACGTCATCTAGCCGTAATATCGGAGTTCACTACCGACATTCAGCATGTGGCCGCCAAGCTCAGTGTTGTAGCCGATTGTTTGTCGCGCGCGCTGGTCTCTTCGGTCTACTTGGACATTGATTTTTCCGCCATGGCCGCCGATCAACCAGGAGATGTGGACATTCTCGCGCTACATTCCGTGAGTACAGGCCTTAAACTAGAGAGCAAGGTGGTACAAAAGGGCTGTCCCCCCCTGCTTCGCGATGTCTCCACCGGCCATCCCCACCCAGTTGCTCCAATCAATGGCGCCATCGCGTGTTTATTCCATTCACGCTCTCTCGCACCCTGGCGTATGCGCTTTGGTTAAGCTGGTGGGGTCCAAATTCTTTTGGCCCTGCTTACTCAAGGACGGGAAGGAGTTGGCTGCACCTTGTGTTGCGTGCCAATGGGATAAAGTTCAGAGGCACACCAAGGCCCCCCTTGAACCTTTCCAGATTCCAAGCAGGAGATTCAACCCCATCCACATGGACTTAGCAGGCCCCCTTTAGCTGTCGCATGGTTTCACGCACCTTTTGACGATAGTGGACCACACCATGCGTTGGTCAGAGGCAGTTCCGTTGGCTTCCACGAACACTTCTGCCAATGTAGCCCATGTATTTTTGTCATCTTGAGTCGTGCGTTTCAGTTCCCCATTGGACATTACCTCCGATAGGCACCCCCAGTTCGGTTCAGAACTCTGGTCCACCATGGCCAAGAGCCTGGGGGTCAGAGTTCACCGTACCATTGTGTACAATCAGCAGGTTAATAGTTTGTGTGAGAGGTTCCACAGGTCACTTAAAACTGGATTTAGAGCCTCATTGACCAACGTGAACTGGGTTGACCACCTCCCTTGGGTTCTACTTTGGTTACGCTCCACGCCCAAGGAGGATCTTGCAGCTTCCCCAGCTGAGCTTGTTTTTGGTCAACTGTTGTGGGTCCCGGGAGAATTTTTGCCGGAAGGTCTCATGCTCGTGACCAACTCATCCTCGTACTTTTTTCCTAGGGTCGAATCAGTTAGCGTTCCTGGGCCGGTGCACTATTGTTTCCCTCGCACTTTTGTTCCGAAGGGTTTGAAGCATGCCAAATTTGTTTTCGTCAGACACAATGTCCACAGGACTCTGCTGCATCAGTTTTACGACAGCCCTTTCAGGGTTTTGGAAATGGGTGCAGAACATTTTGTGCTGGATTTTGGGGGGCGCAGGGAAACCATCTGCATAGATAGGCTTAAGGCCGCTCACATTTCAGCAGATGGGCAGGTGGTGCAGGCCCAGACTCCCCGGCGTGGACACCTGTGTGTGTTGGGTTCATAGGCTGTTTTTTCCTCTACAGAGGACTTTTTGCCAAGACCGGAGACTGAGTTGTTTCCCTCCCCACCTCAACCTCGTGTCCCCTCAGTGGGCCCAGCTGCTCCACATTACGGCCGTTATGGTTGATTGCTCAAGCCGGGGGGAGAGGAGGCTGTGTGGTGGACCACTAGGAGGATCCACTCACACATAGTGATTTGAGGAGAAGGATGGAAAGACGGGGAACATTTATGTATGCACATTAGCGCCAAGATTCATTCTTGCTGCAGCTGGAGTTGAATAAAGTTCTGAACTGGCAGCTCTCATATCTCGTCACTTCATTCTTCCACACTGTTTTGCAACCTTTTAAGAATATTCCTCAGCATTCGCTGCTCTGTGAGGTATAGGCTTAATGGGGGAAGATGAAAATTTATTAGAAAAAAAGGTTAAATTATGTGTTGTGTTAACTAAATTTACATAAGTTTGACACAAATTGTACACTTCTATAAAAAAGTTTAAACTCAACAAGGAAAAGTCCTAAATTTTTGTGCAAAAAAGTTAATTCAACAGAAAAATCTCACAAATCAGTAAGAATAAAGTCACTACTCACTACTCGGGTAATTAGCTGATACTTTCTTATTCTTGCTCAAGTAATTTTTTGGTGTCTACTCTTACTTGAGTAATTAACATCATAATGTAATCCTACTTTTGCTTGAGTACAATTTGTGGATACTCATCCCACTTGGCACAGTTGCTATGACTGTATACTCTTAGACAACATGTATAGTAATTCCTCATACAGGTGCCCAATGAATTCAGACTTGGAGCTAGCAAAGAGCCAAGACAATTAGGACAACTGGTCTGATGCAACTGCGTGTTACAGGTTTCACGGCATTTTTATCGAATGTTCTAACAACCTGTTTGTCCATGGTAAAGGTTACATCAGATTGCTTCAACCCATTCTCATTCCAGACACTTAATCTACTGCTGTTTCATCAGAGCTGCTGGCATCATGGACACATGCTGCACAGAACCCGTGAGGCTATGGATTTATAAAGCACTCCATTATAAACCCACCACATCAATATTTTAGGCTGAGCCCACCGATAGACTCAGCGATACAACCCAGTGGTTTCCAATCTTTTTTGTTTTCATGGTGCCCCTCATCCTTGTGCCCAAGATAAGCCAGACCCCCACCTTCACTCATGAATCCTGTTTAGATTTAAAAAAAAAATCTGAATCAAGACATGACTCTTTCTGTTCTGAATTATTTAAAATTTAGTTAATGCATGAGGCCAGAGCTCAGTCAGGGACAACAGTATTCAGCCAGTAGGCAATTTGTTATTTTCAAACAAATTTAAAGTAAGGTATAAATGTGTAAATGTAAAGTAATTTCAATTTTGTAAGAATAAAAGTGCAAAAATGTAATAAAAGATGCTAATTCACAATTAAAAACAAATTTATATGATAAAAGTTGAAAATTTACAAGGAAAATGTCAAAATTATGAGGAAAAAGTTGCAAATTAGTGAGAAAAAAAGTCATATTTATGAGAAAAAAGTTGTAAAATTATGAGAAAAAATCATAAATTAAAATAAAAATCACAAAATTACAAGAAAAAAACATGCACTTTTAGGAAAAAAGAAGTTGCACATTTACATGAAAAAGTCACAACTTTATAAGACAAATGCTGAAAATTTATAAGAAAAAGTTGCAAATTTACAAAAACAACAGCAATTTTATGAGAAAAGATGGTTAAATTTAGGAGAAAAGTTTTAGGTTTTCTTGTAAACTTGTAACATTTTTCTTGGCAAATGTGTGACTTTTCCGATAAATTTCGTACTTTATGCCTATAAATTTGTCACTTTTTGTGGTAAATTTGTCACCTTTATTCCTGCAAGAATTTATATCTCCATACTGACAAAATTTCTATCAAATTTGCAGCTTTTTTTCAAAATAATTTTCAATATTTTTCTTATACATTTGCAACAAAACTCTCACAAAGATTCTATTGCATTATCCTTGCACTCTTTATGGGGATGTTGGGGGGAGCAGCTTAACAATGGGGATAGTTTTTGGTAATTTTGCTAACAAGGGAGATGGCATTACCGACTCATCCCCCCTCAAATTGCCTACTGGCTTCAGCTGTGAACTCAGAATTACCCACTGTGCTATGACAGTTTATCGCTGCCTCTTTGGTTGTACAGCACACTTGTCTGCTGCCATTTCACTGGAACAACCTTCAGTAGGCGGCATCCTTTGACTTGGTTTTATAGCATCGTGCCCCCCCCCCCCCCACACACACACACAGGCACTCAATACGGTGACTTTTAAACAGTGTGTACATTAAAGCTCAAGTTATTCCAACAGTGGGAATATCATTTGAATAAATGAATAAATGCCACTCAGAAAGCCAATACATGCACAAAATCAAAACATGCATTCATATTTCATGAGTGCTCAGGCCATCATGTACTCAGTACAGCGTGCTGCTCATTTCAGGGCTTTTAGCAAGTCAAACTTGTACAAACGTTAACTAAAGAAAACAGCACATCTGACCTTGTGAGGTGATCATTTACAGTTTACAGCGTATCTTTGAAGAGAAGGGGTTTCAAGCTATGTGTGATGTTTGCTTATTGATATACAGTACCATTATTAGTTAGATGGCATTGGTCTGATTAACTGAGGCCGCATTCAGTTTTCCTTGTGATGTTGTTTATAGTCATGGCTTCAAACTCATCTTGCTTGCGTTATGCGTTTGGAAATGAATTAATTGTACTTTTATACTTGTTTTTTTGACAATTTGCCAGATGTGTTGGGACTTCGCAATTTTAGGCTGATGAAGAATAAGGAAAATTCATTGACACTTACCCGGAGCTGTCAGATCAGATACCCAGACCTCCCACTCTCTACCCACTTCCTGTGTAGGGACACTATGTAGTTTTCTGGTTTGTCCTGGATTTGGGCATGGTCAAAACCTGTGGAGTGGTGCTGTAGCAGTTAATTGTGTCTCCCAAAGGTAGAAGGATTTTTGTGTATAAGCAACTCTTTTGAGTTTTTCTATGCGAAGTTTGAAAGTTGTCCCTGTGCCTGGATGGGTTTACTCCTCGTACTTTATCTGGAAATCCAGAACATCAATAATAGACTTGGCTCTCTGTATGAATACACAAATGTGCAGACATCTTTTTACAGTGGGCACAGATACACATTAAAAGCCACATTCACTAAAAAATGGTGTGTTTGTGGGAATCGCAAGGGACTTCACAATACGATACACATCGCGATACTTTGGTCATGATGCAATATTTTCACGATACTACGATTCCTTAAGTACTGGAATACCATATATCCCCAAATTACTACAGTCAACATCTGTTTCATATGTTTTGACTGTCTTCAACTCACCGCGCCCACTGTTGTTTCATTGGCTGCGGGCTTTCAGTCCTCTGTGGGATGGTGTGCCGTTGTGGTCCTTTCTGCTGCCCCCATTCTCATATTCCACGGGCTTTATTTTCCATGGCAATACATCTCGGTACACAGGAAGGGTGGTGGACTACAGACGTGGACAAAATTGTTGGTACCCCTCTGTTAATGAAAGAAAAAACACGCAATGGTCACAGAAATAACTTGAATCTGACAAAAGTGGTAATAAATAAAAGTTTGAGTTTGTTTTTTAAAATAATTCTGTTGAACCACAATTCAAAAGCATTGTCTGATTTTCATTGGTTAATTTTCATAGAATTTTTATTTATTACCACTTTTGTCAGATTCAAGTTATTTCTGTGACCATTGTGGGTTTTTCTTTCATTAACAGAGGGGTACCAACAATTGTGTCCACGTCTGTACGTTGTTTCCTTAGCTCGCTGTGAGTTTGGAGGTGGCTTTGTTGCGCGGGAGTTGTCCAAGGTTGGTTGATCACTGGGACCCACACCACTCATTCTGGAGTGTTTTTAGCTTAGATATTGCTAACGCTGCTGTTGCTGAATTGTTCAGAGGAGAGTGTGCCGGCCCACATGTTCCAAGTGTTTGTATTATTTATTGTGTGATGCCCCTTGCGGGTTGTGTGTCTTTTCAAGGTTTTTCATTCCTTCTTTGTTGTAAAATCCAAATAAGGCCCAATATTTGAGCTAACTTTTTGCCGCATCCAACAGTTTCCTAACTTGTACACCTGGCTGCAAATCTTGTGAGACAAGCTATGACTTTGCCTGACAAAGCACGTTTATTTTGCATCATCTAGTGAAAATACAATAGGCTGATTCATGGGGTTCTTTTCCAACTTCTTCAAATCCCAGAAAAATGATGGCAAAGTTGCACAGATGGTAATGCGCTTTTTTATTTTGCCGGCCTCCCGAGTGCAAATTACATACAGGTGAGGTGAAAACCAAACAGTGGAGACAAATGGAGAAAAAAAAAAATAGTCTTTCTGGTAAACTGTCTCTAAAAATAGAGTCCACTCTTGACTCCTTCTTCAAAATGGGAGAAAACAAGTCACTACCCAAGAGTATAATTTGGTGCATGCATTTAGGGATCGGTGCATCATCGCAAGTGCTAAGTACTCACATCGCTGATTTGTCCCACCCCTAGTTTTAACTTTCTAAAATGCTTTCTTGGGTCACATAACTACAGTAAAAAATATTAAAATCCCTTTTAACTGAGAAATAATAAAATTTTAACTAGGGCTTGGTGATACAATGAATATATTTGTTATATTGATACATTCTACTATGCGCGATACAAAAAATGTTTTTATCATGAAGCTCAAGCATTGTCGCAGCTGTCAGCTTCTCTCTCCTCTCCTCTCAGCTGCGCCATACAGCTGCACTCAGGCGGTTCCCCACACCATTTTTCATTTCAGGGTCATTGCCAGGTCTGTTTTCCCCACAATTTTTATTCTTTATAAGCTGCTTCTTTTGAGCCTGTTTTCATGGAGCAGCAACGCTTGTTTTTTTTTAATGCACAATCTGGCAATCGCACTACCACTAATTTATTTCACCATTGAGATGTCATCCACTATAATATGAAGAATGCATTAAGAATCACTCTCAACATCCCAGGTAGCCCCTATAAAAAGATTTAAAAAAAATAAATAAAGGAACCAGCTCGAAGAAAATGACTATATGGCTTCTTCATTTGGAAAATTTATCCCATACAACACAAGTGCAAAATAGAAAGATCACAACTGCAGTCACAAAATATATGGCCAAAGACATGGCCCGTATTGTTAAAAACATGACCAGTCAGAAAAAAGTGGACGTTAATTTATATGGTTTTAAAATGTCTTTCTCTAGAATTCTTGCTTAATGGACTTTTTAATGTGATGAGTCCTTTTTCTGTTCTGTTTTGTTTGTAATGGTTTGATTACAGGCCATAAGAGGAAGGCCAACCATTATTTGTTCTGATTTGTTGCAAACTTATGAGTGGGCTTGTGTGACTGGTTCAATAAAGTTTGTTAAATTTAACTTGATCCCCCCCCCCCCCGCCCATTTTTGTATGCAATTTAAAACAATGCAATACATGGGTCTGTTTATTATCATGCCGGTGTCATTTTATGTAAAGGTTTTACATTTATACAGTGGTTTGGAGGAGATCTCAAGTTATCATGATATATATCATGTATCGCGATAAAACCCTAAATGTAGTGCAATACATGTTGAAAGCGATATGCCGAGCCCTAATTTTAACTAGTGGTGAAAGAGGTGATTACAGTTAATCACATTAATAGCATAATGCATGATTAACACTCGATCGTTCTCTGTCACCAACAGTGGTGTGAAAAAGTGTTTGCCCCCTTACTGATTCCTCATTTTTTTGTATGTCACACTTAAATGTTTCAGATCATCAAACAAATTTAAGTATTAGACAAAGATAACACAGGTAAACACAAAATGCTGTTTTTAAATAAAGGTGTTTATTATTAAGAGGGAAAAAATCCAAACCTACATGGCCCTGTGTGAAAAAGTGATTGTCCCCTAAACCTAATAACTGGCTGGGCCACCTATAGCAGAAACAACTGCAATCAAGCATTTGTGATAACTGGCAATGAGTCTTTTACTGCACTGTGGAGGAATTTTGGCCCACTCATCTTTGCAGAATTGTTGTAATTCAGCCACATTGGAGGGTTTTCAAGCATGAACCGCCTTTTTAAGGTCATGCCACAGCATCTCAATCGGATTCAGGTTAGAACTTTGACTAGGCAACTCCAAAGTCTTCATTTTGTTTTTTTTAAGCCATTCAGAGGTGGACCTGCTGGTGTGTTTTGGATTATTGTCCTGCTGCAGAACCCAAATGCGCTTCCACTTGAGGTCACGAACAGATGGCGGGACATTCTCCTTCAGGATTTTTTGGTAGACAGCAGAATTCACGGTTCCATTTACCACAGCAAGTCTTCCAGGTCCTGAAGCAGCAAAACAGCCCCAGACCATCACACTACCACCACCATATTTTACTGTTGATATGATGTTCCTGTTCTGAAATGCTGCGTTACTTTTATGCCGGATGTCATGGGACACACACCTTCTAAAAAGTTCAACTTTTGTCTCATCAGTCCACAGAATATTTTCCCTTGGGGATCATCAAGATGTTTTCTGGCAAAACTGAAACAAGCCTTTATGTTCTTTTTGTTCAGCAGTGGTTTTTGTCTTGGAACTCTACCGTGCAGGCCATTTTTGCCCAGTCTCTTTCTTATGGTGGAGTCATGAAAACTGACCTTAACTGAGGGAAGTGAGGCCTGCAGTTCTTTGGATGTTGTTGTGGGGTCTTTTGTGACCTCTTGGGTGAGTCGTTGCTGTCCTCGGGGTGATTTTGGGAATGTTCACCACTGTTCCATGTTTTTGCTATTTGCAGATAATGGCTATCACTGTGGTTTGCTGGAGTCCCAAAGCTTTAGAAATGGCTTTATAACCTTTTCCAGACTGATAGCTCTCAATTACTTTGTTTCTATTTTTTTCCTGAATTTCTTTGGATGAAAACAAGATGTCTAGCTTTTGAGAATCTTTTGGTCTACTTCACTTTGTCATACAGGTCCTATTTAAGTGATTTCTTGATTGAGAACAGGTGTGGCAGTAATCAGGCCTGGGTGTGGCTAGAGAAGTTGAATTCAGCTTTCCAAAAGATGTGATAAACAACAGTTCATGTTTTAATGGGGGGGGGGGGATCACTTTTTCACACAGGGATATGTAGGTTTGGATTTATTTATTTTTTTACCATTAATAATAAACACCTTCATTTAAAAACTGCATTCTGTGTTTACTTGTATTTTCTTTGTCTAATATTTAAATCTGTTTGATGATCTGAAACATTTAAGTGCGACAAACATACAAAAAAATGAGAAATCAGGAAGGGGGCAAACACTTTTTCACACTACTGTATATGCCACCAATACAAAAATTATCATGTTAATCAATCAATCAACTGTATTTATAAAGCACTTCAAAAAGCAACACTCGCTACACAAAGTGCTGTACAACAAGAGCACACAAACACATAAAAGCAACAAGCAGGACACTAGCACAAAAACAATATAAAACCAACAAGACAATATCTCACAAAACACACAAAAACACGATTAACATGATTAATGATGCACTAATGATTAATGATGCACTATCTAGAGCAGTGGTTCCCATCCTTTGGTCACTGGAACATTCAGGGATCTGTGAGACATTTCATAGTTTCACTTCTTAATTGGTCCAGAAATTGCAGATAATTCACCTTTGTTATGCATGGGTGCATGCATGCCTACAGAACACATACACAACAACAGCAAGTTATTAGTAATTTTTGGACCAATTAAGAAGTGAAATTACAAGATTTCCCATGGAAACCTGAATGCTCCAGGGACCGGAGGTTGGGGACTACTGACCTAGAGCATCCTCCCTGGCTAGGCCATAACAAAGACCATACTGTATAAATACTGCCAGCTTTCTAGCTTTGTGGTCAGCAGAGTAGAGTGGGGGAAGGAAAGTTGGTTGGGGTGGCACTTTGCATGGCAGCAGCCCCTCCGATTCTAGATGTGATTGACATTGTAGACAGGAGAAAACATTTTGGCAGAATGGGCAGAAGCCAGCATAGCTTTTCAAGGTTTCATTTCTCTACAAATGATCCAGTTTTCTTTTACAACCCATCACAGTACCATTGGCCGTGATATCTATCTGGTCCCCACTCAGAGTTTCTGAGTCCAAGGCATTAGCTTCAGTGCTAACAGTGCTACAATGAAGTTAGCTTACCAAGCATACCAAGTTAGCTTACCAAGCATGGTTTTTATTGTTATTTTCTTTCAACTCAAGCTACTCCCACCAGGTTCACAAATCCACAGTTGATAATATCCAGTATAGCTTGTTATATTTTTGCTTTGGTAATACATTGAACCATTAGCATTAGCTTGGCTAGGTGGTCTGAGTCGTTCTGTCTAATTGTATCATAGTTCCTCTCGGCAGGGAGAATCTGACAGACAGGCCACCAAGCATTAGCCTCTTCCTCTTCTTCTTTTAGATTTGATTGGCGGTTGGCAACCAGCTTACAGGTGCATTACCGCCACGTACTTCACTCTATATCATCACTCTATCTGTCTCTGGCCGGGTCTTCAGCCCCAAGCAATAGCTTAACTCTCTGATCGGAGCCAGATGTGATCACTGTTTTCTAACAATTTTATCCATCCCCTCTGGAATCCTTGTTCATCTACAAACCGTTCATCTACAAATGAGAAGACAGTCTTCTCATGCCATCTACTGAAACCACATACCCTTGCCCTCCGGTAATACTTTATTTTATTCATACTTGAAGACAAACTTACATTGGTTGGCTCATAGTGTGTTTTCTCCCTGAACTGGGAACTAGCCAGCATCACACATTCAGCACAAGGTACAAATATCATCATCATCATCATCATCATCATCATCATCATCATCATCATCATCATCATCATCATCATCATCATCGTCAACACTCTTCACTCTATAAAAGCAAGAAATCTCTGTGTGTCTGTCACACTTCACAGGACATCATAGGACAGCCTATGATCGCTGCCTGAACATCATAGGCCAGAACTCATCCATCATAGGACACATAGACAAATGTGTATTTATGATGTCATGTGTCTTTGAACTCAGGTATCATAGGACACTTGGACAAAAGTGTCTTTATGATGTCATATAGACCATGAACTCAGGCATCATAGGACAACTTGCAATGCCTATATGACGGCACATAGACAAATGTGTTTTATGATGTCATATACATCAAGCCTGCCTTCATGTCTTTATGATGTCATATTCAGTGACAGACTTCAGGCAACGTGTCTTTATGATGTCAAATACATCAAGGCTGCCTTCATGTCTTTATGATGTCATATACAGTGACTCCATGCTGGAATGCCTCATTTTGCTCAGATCTATTTTCATGATCCTGTCCATGAACTAAAATTATGACACACCTATCCCTCAACCAGTGGTCTCAATGAAGAAGAAGAAGAAGAAGACTCACCAGATAGAGAGCAATAGAATGACGACAACTGCTGCACATCAGAAAAGATGCCATGAAGATGAAACACCTGAGGTTCCAGCAGTACATTGCACCCGTTTGAGACAGGAGAACACCCTTCACCAGCATAGGGTACGACAGACTTTAAAGCAAGTTTCTAGGACATCGTAGGATGGCCTATGATCTCTGCCTCATCATCATAGCGCGTCCTATGAACTCGGGTATCATAGGACAACTCGCCATGCCTACATAATGGCAAATGTGTAACCTTGACGAATGCCAGTCTACACTACCAATGTGTAAAATGCCAAGCAAAGCATTGATTTTCTCTGGGTGCTCCGGTTTCTTGGTTTCTACGGGCATGCACGGACCTTCCTGAACAAGGTCGAAAGCCACCTTTTCAGGATTGTGCTTTTGAACTAGAATTACAATGCACCTATCTCTCAACCAGTGGTCTGAACGAAGAAGAAGAAGACCCACCAGATGGAGAGCAATAGAATGAGGAGAACTGCTGCATGTCAGAAGGGATGACATGAACATGAAACACCTCAGGTTCCACCAGCATGCCGCAGGCATGACTGTGAACAACACAGCCATCTGAGACAGGAGGAGGCCCTTCAGTGGTCTGAACAAAGAAGAAGAAGACCCACCAGATGATGTCTATATGATGGCTCATAGACAGAGCACTACAAGACATATATATAGACACAGGTAAGCAACGTAACACAGAACAGTGACAGGAAGGAGAAGAAGTAACAAGCAGGGGCAAACAGCCACAGATGGCAGGGCATATTTTGTGTGATTTGTATGTTTTGCTGCATACAAAAGCCATCACATGTGATTGCCACTTAGTGCTGTGTTGCTATACCAACTGTCCTGTAACTGGCAAGAATTCTGTTCCAATGCATCCCCTCTACAGGCATGCACAGGTTTCTATGGGCATGCACGGGTATGCACTAGTATAAATGTAAATTAGGTACATATTTGCATGAATAAACTTTAAAAAATAGGATAAAGGAAGGTAATTTACAATTAAAAAGTCACAAAGAGCAATTTAATTATATAACATAAAAATTTAACCAGCATCCAGATAAAAACTGCAACTCTACAATTTCTAAAATCTACAAGTTGAAATTTTACAAGAATAAAGTTGAAAATGTCAGAAAAAAGTTGCAAGTTCACTAAATGGTGGCAATTTCTTTTAGAAAAATGCAAATTTACAAGAAGAAAGTTGCAAATTTATGAGGAAAAAAGTTGCAAATTTACAAGAAAATACTGTAGTTGCAAATTTTTGAGAAAAAAGGTACATTTTTGAGAAAAAAGTTTCAAATTTGACAAAAAAGCTACAAATTCTTGAGAAAAAAGTTTCAAATTTATGAGAAAATAGTCTATGGGCTCTTTTTCTTGTGTCTTCCAGTTTGTGTGTGTGTGTGTGTGTGTGTGTGTGTGTGTGTGTGTGTGTGTGTGTGTGTGTGTGTGTGTGTGTGTGTGTGACTGGGTTGAGGCAAGTGGGTGTTTTCCATTCATCAGTCTGGTGTCACTGGTGGTTTCTCTGGGTGGGCTTGGCAGTGACTTCTAGTAGGGGGTAACTGTCTACTCTGGTTTGGTGTGGCATGGAGATGGCCCTGGGGTTGCATCCACGGGAGTTCCTGGTAGGTCGTCGCGGAGTGATTGCTTGCCAGCCCAGTAGTTTAGTGATTAAAGAACCTCCTACAAGTAACTGCCCAAAGACTAGGGTTCAGAGTAGTTAGTTAGTTTAGTGATCAGTTAGGTCAGGAAGGAGAATTGCCGATGTGTCAATTTGGGTGGAGACGCTTTCTCTGTTTTTGACCCAGTTTAGTTTAGGGTTTTTTTGTTGTTGTTGTTTTTTCCATTGGCACAATCTGCTCATGTGTGTGAGTAGAGGCATAACATTTTTTTTTTCTCTGTGAATGAGTGACAGCAGCTGTGTGATCCGGGTGACGTCAGTGTTTATGTGTGTGCAGCGTTTGCTGAGAAGCACACCTGTGGGGGAGACATGGAGGTGAGTGTCTGTTAAGCTGTAAAATGTGTTTACGGTGGTTTTGAGTTGAAGCTTGGGTGCATTATTTTGAGTTATAAGCAGAGTGTGGTACTTGGGTTAATATAGCGCACATCAGTCTGATTTGTTTGTATGTGTTTGTGTGTGTGGCGCTGGTTGTGATGGCTGGAACGAGTATGACTCGTAAGGCTGTCGCGTTATTGTTTGAACAACAGGAAGCATTTTTGCTGTGGGAGATGGTATTGGTATAGCATGTTTGGGGAGATGCAAACTGAGTGTTTGGTGGCCGGGAGTGCCGATTTGGGTTCAATCGGTGGCTCTGATTGTGTGCGCTCAGGTGATTTGTGCCCAAGTTCATCTGGATCAGAGATGCATAATCAGCCAATGAGTGAACTGGTGCCAGCTTGCACAGTGACACCTGTGGTGTTGGCTGTGCCAAATGATTATACTAACTCTATTAACCTGTGCGTGGAATCTCCTCCTGGGCAGTCTGGCTGTGATGTGCCAGTGGTACCAATTAATCAGACTGATTCAGAAAATCTGTGCATGGAGCTTCCATGTGTGTTCTCTGACTGTGACCTGTCAGCAACGCCAGTTAGTGCGTCAGAGGAGCTGCATTCTGTGACAGATTGTTAGCAGGAAGTGGTGATTTTTTTTCAGCTGATTCTGACAGTCAGTTGTCTCCAGGTGGCATGGTTGGGAAGCCTGTCATGCCGGTTTCTTTTGAAGTCTGTGGTGTTCCACCTGTGCAGAAGGAAGAATTGCAGCTTGACCAGATTAATTTGTTGAAATCTGATTACTCAGGTTGCAGGGCATGTTGGTGAAGTCTAGGTCATTGCAAAACCTGCATGGACTGTGGTTTGCTCCTGAGTTGTGCTGTGTTGCTCCTGGGCTGGGACCACTGTTTATTTTGTGGAGTTCTGATAGTGGTTGTCCTCCTGATGGACACCTCTATTTTTGCTGGCTGTCTGTAGAGTTTTCTTCCCTGTTCATTGGACCCTGGATTTTGGTCGTCCTCCTGAGGGACATCTATTTCCTATTAGTCTATGGACTATAGGTTGTTGTCTGACTGATGTGCCTTGGTTTTTTGTTTGTTTGTTTGTTTGTTTGTTTCTGCAGATCTGCTGTGTAGACGTCCACCACACATCAAAGGCTCAGAGTGTTGTGGTGGAGGCCTGTCTAGAGCACTGAGTTCCTAGGTATTAGACTGAGAAAGTCTTGCCTAAAGTTACCTGTGCCATCTGTTTGGTTTGTTGACCCTCTTAAACTGCTTCTCCAGGTGCTGGGAGTTGCTGGGTGGCTGACAGGTTTGGATGGGTGGCTGTGGCACTTACACCAGGACTTGGTAAGTGAAATAATATAGTGGATCTGTAGTGGTTGTATTTAAAATGGACACATAAAACTGTACATTATGAACTGAGTATATTTAATAAATGATGAATTGTTGTAAATTGTTTGTAGGTCAGTTTGTGTAGGCCTTCCCAATAGGAAGCCCTTTTTTGTGTGTGTGTGGGGGGGGGGCGGTTATGGCCCCGCTGAGAGGTGCCTATAAAAGCCACCTCATGCCACTGGGCATGACTGCAGCCCTGACAGAGGTGTGCAGTCACTGGATGGGCTAGTGACTGTCTATTGTTTTGTTTGTCTCAAGCATCCCATACAGATGCACCCACCACTGATTATACAGACACACTTTCTTTTATTGCTTGACTTCAATAATTTTGTTTAAATTGGCACCTCTGTGTGGTCTCCCTCCTTTGTCAAAACCTGGAACCAGATTTGTGATACAGGTTAACAAGGGGGATGGATTGAGGTCATTTTACTAACAAGGGGGATGCATCCCCCCTCATTCCCCTTCAGATCACCTACTGGGGTGGGGTGAACTGGAGCTCATGAGCCTTTAAAGAGACATGCACTGAAATGAGCCATTCCAAGGAAGGCTGCAAAAGATGATTCACAATGATGCTGCCATAACAAAATAATTAAAGGCAATTATGTCACAGACATTTGTGACATGTCAGCATGTGGAAAAAGTGCAGTGAATGGGACCTTTAACAGCAGGTACAAAGAGGGAATAATCACCATACTTTGCCATCCCCTCCAGGTGAAAAGTAAAAAATGTATTTAATGCCTGGTTTATTTATTTGCTGTAACTATTAAAAATGAATATCCTCCAAGTGTGGAGGTTCAATAATTTTAGCCGATTTCTGACTACTGCCCAACTGAGAAGGCAATTAAATTATATCACCCTCCAATAAAACACTACTACTACAATGTTCTGAATAATAGGAAGAAATATTAAGACATTTTATTGCAACAGTGAAGGGAGATAAACAACTAATCATGGATTTTAATTGATTGTTATGGGGCTGAATGTGTGAAGCGAAGCAGAGAAGATGAGTAGATGGAAAATTCTACTATAAATATAGCTTTCAGGTATCTTTACAGATGTCGTCTTCTAGCTGCACTTTTTTCTCCTTCCTGTCACCTCCATCTGTGTATTTCTTCCTATGCGCCCTTATATCTTTTAGCAGAAATTACTCACCGAGGGCAGCCACCTGCCTCAAGTGAGGAGGAAACGTTATGAAATTATTGTCCTTTTTCAATGGCACCATTCATATAGAAGTTCTTCCCAGACAAGAGCAGCTTCTGTTGCTGGCATTTGCTTTGATTGTGCCAGGTTCGGGCAGCTCATCAGAAAAGCAATTTTAATAACCCCTTTTCAATCTTTCTTTTTGACTATCACCAATTTCCCTTTAATTATGATATACCAAGTGTTAACTTTAACCGCCCCGAGAGAAAAGAAAGGTGTCAAAATTACACAAGATTGTTGCAGAAAATAAAACTGTCTCACTTTCCCATCTTGTGTAAGATGGCACCATCAATAAAATTAGCCATGAGATGGGCGGGGGACAGCAAAAGCTAGTCGGTGGGAAGATGTGATGAGCCGAAATAACTGGGAGACTGCCAATCAGTGGGGAACTGGGTCGTTCTCTCCATTACGGAGACTTGAGTTATGTTTAACATTATAATTTAGCAGCTGAAATTAAGATAAATGTTTGGCCCGGCAATGACGGCAGAGGAAAAACAGAGTAAAAGATGAAAAGAAAGAGACACTAGAAACTAAATTATGCATTATACCCTTCAGAAGCCCTCAGGAAAAAGCACACTCTATTTGCTATCAGTGCAAACAGGTCAGTATGAGCGCCCTGACCTGGTATTTCATCTCTACATTTGTCTTCAATTTAGAATGTACAACTTAATTTTCTGAAATAAATGTGTCCTTGTTCCAACCTCAAGCTGTCAAGGTGGAAAAAATACACACAGATTCCAATTCCACTGTGTACTCTCAATCAGTTTGATAAAAACATTAGGTTTTTCTAATATTGGATATGATGGCAAAAGCCTTCTGAACACCTTTTCAGTGGCAAATGGACAAATTTCAAGAAATTTAGATCATGATATTTCTCACAGCTGCCCCTTCAGATGTATTCCCATCAGTGAAAACAAAAAAATGTAGTTGAGGAAAGGGACCAGTCTGGATAGAGTGTGCAGGTGCAAAATTAATGGCCAGCTATTGTCTGAAACAGTGGCTTCAACAGTGTCCTTACATGCACAGTTAGTGGGTAGATCAATGAAAAGTCAAGGTCTTCACTGTAGAAAAAAGAATTGGTTTCTATGATATGCTCCATTTCCTCTTCAGTTGAACTTAATACTGGAGTGCGTCAGAATTTCATTGTAAATTTTTTGTTGAATCACTATCTATCCAGGATCTTCATGGGTTTGTGGGAGTTTGCTCAACAAGTCTACATGTGTTTTGTGGACTTGGAGAAAGCATTCAACCGTATCCCTCATGGTTTCTTGTGGGGGTGCTTTGGGAGTGTGGGGTATCAGGTTCATTGCAACTGGTCTCTATACAACCTTTCCAAGAGTTTGGCTCGTATTGCCAACAATCAGTCAAACTTGTTCCCAGTGAGACTTGGACTCCACCTGGGCTGCCCTTTGTCACCAATCCTATTCATAGTATTTATGGACAGGATTTGTAAGCATAGCCGAGAAAGAGAGGGTATTTTGTTCAGTGGTCACTGGATCTCGTCTCTGCTGTTTGCAAATGATGTGGTCCTGTTAGCATCACCAAGCAATGACCTACAGGTCTTACTGGAATGGTTTGCTGTTGAGTTAAAAGCAGCCAGAATGAGAATCTGCACCTCCAAGTCCAAGTCCATTGTCCTCAGCTGGAAAAGGGTGAACTGTCCTCTTCGGGGCGGGGTCAAGCTCCTGCCCCAAATGGAGGAGATCAAGTATGTCGGGGTCTTATTCATGAGTGAGGGAAGAATGGAGCGGGATATTGACAGATGGATTGGAGCAGCATCTGCAGTGATGTGGAAGTTGTACCAGTCTGTCGTGGAAAAGTTCAATCTGTATTCCTACCCTCACCTATGGTCATGAACTTTGGGTAATGACAGAAAAAATGATATCATGGATGTAAATGGCTGAAATGAGCTTTCTCCGTAAGGTGGCTGGACTCACCCTTCTAGAGAGGGTGAGGACTTCAGTTAACCGGGAGAGGCTCAGAGTAGAGCCACTACTCCTCCACATAAAAAGGAGTCAGTCGAGGTGGTTTGGGCATCTGATCAGAATACCTCCTTGACACCTCCCACGTGAGGTGTTTCAGGCATGTCCCACTGCAAGGAGACCCCGAAATAGACCCAGGACACACTGGAGAAATAATGGGCCATATTACAAGGACACGGCCAGTCGTCAGTTGTCAGTGACGCAGAATGCATTTATGGGCCCAAGTTCCTTTCCTCATCACAGCAGCACAGAAACAAATTTTCTGCCAGGCGCAAGGTACAAAGAGGCTGGTCTAATTATTCAGAGGTCTGTTTTGGATAATCCAATCCAAAGTGTTTCTGCCCATCCCTTTGATGAACAGAGGTGCATTATCTAGAGTGAACTGTGATCATGACTGCTTGTTTAAGATGGGTTTTGCACTGACCAAAGCCCGTACATGTGAGCAAAAATGCCCACGACAGTAACACTGCTTGGTAATAAGAAGCTATCACTCACAGTTGATGCCCAGTTAGTTATTTTAGTAAGAACAAACGGGTAAGAATGGGCTGAAAAATCAGCTGAATGGTTAAGTGTAGTGCCCACGGATGGAACACACATACATGAATGGGTTTTAAACTCTAGGAAAAGAGGATGATGTCTGTGCAAACTTTCATAAACTTTCATTAGCGGTGGCACAGAAGTCGCTCCCGGACAGTGGGGAGATGAAGTGTTTCCTCTCCTGTTGCTTTCACTGACTGAGGGTCTCCAGCAACGGTGGTCTGCCAAGGTTTGCAGCTCCTATCCCAGTCTCTTCTGGGCAGGAGGGAAGAAGATCTGGGGCAGCTTTCTGTCCACTGCCGAACCACGCCACAAAGCGAGCAAAGGCAGCTTTTGCAGGGGACTGACAGATGGCAGTAGGGGAGCTTGCTGGTGGAGAACCACGATGTAAGCACATGGTGCGGGCGGCCTCGGCGAGGCTGGTAACCGGGAGCACGTGGCTGAGGCACATGTGGATGCATCTCCTGTTTCTTTGGGGAGTTACATTGAAAAGTAAAACGCCCCACACTCCTTGTCCATTCATTTATTTCCCTAAAAATAAACACATTAATGGCTAATAAGTCTGTGATGAAAACGTAAATGTGACTGGAATAAAAATCTTTAGACTGACATGCTTTCCCCTGTGCACTGCACATCCCTATGGTATGCACACATCCTCCCTGTTCATTCATTCATTCCCCTCAACAAAATCATACATTAATGCCTAATCTATAGACTCCAATGGTAAGTCCGCAATTGAAATGAGAGAATGGATGGTATAAAAAAAAATATTTAGTGTGTGATCATATTATAAATAAAATGACGGGCGATTATATCATGACTGTTACAACTCTTTCCATTAAATTAACAGAAGATCCCAGTGCATGCTGTTTCCTCATGACTCCGGAACTGCACAATTTCAAAACATGCCACTGAAATAGCATTAAACAATGTGCTTCTGATGACAGACCTCTTTTTGCCTGATCAAAAGCGGATTGTCATGAAATGCCCCATAATAGTAATGCGCATGAGAGTGCACGCTGCTACACCTCTTTGAAATGAGCCTTTGCCTCCCAGCGCAAAGCGGCATACTGTCTACTGAAAATTGCATGGTGTGGTGCAAAGCATAAAAAACAGACAATGCACTGATAGAAACAGACAGAAACTAACACTATGTCACTTTTAATGAAACAAAGTGACATAACCTATCCTGTTGTGCAGCCTGTTTAAGAAGTCAATTTAAGTGAGTGAAATGGTACAGTATGTTACTTCATCAAAGAAGCTTAAAGGCCAAGCATATTAATCTAAGAAGATAATGAAGAACAACCCCCCCTCCTTTACATGGTCATTTCAGGTTTCAAAATGAAAAACCAACATAGCTTCACCCAAAATGCTGACACTGAGGCTTCAAAGTGCAAAGTTCAAAGACCCTTCTATCATGTCCTACAGGCTTCATCCATTAAAGGGTGCATTGCTATATCTATCTATGTATCTATCTATCTATCTATCTATCTATCTATCTATCTATCTATCTATCTATCTATCTATCTATCTATGTTTGCCCCCTTCCTGATTTCTCATGTTTTTGTATGTTTATCACACTTAAATGTTTCAGATCATCAAACAAATTTAAATATTAGATAAAGATAAGATAAGACAAGATAAGATAAGATAAGATAAGCCTTTATTAGTCCCACAACGGGGAAATTCCAGGATTGCAACACAAAACACAACACAAAACACAAGTAAACACAAAATGCAGTTTTAAAATGAAGGTGTTTATTATTAAGGAGAAAAAAAAATCCAAACCTACATGGCCCTGTGTCAAAAAGTGATTGTCCCCCAATGTTAAAACAAAATTGTGACCTGTGCTGGCAAAATGAGTCACTTTGAGGAAATTATCAAAACTGAGGTAACATTTTTTTTCCATATTCTGTATTGAAAGCCCTTCAAAATGATATTTAATTTGTAGGAAGTGAGCAAAAACAGACCCAGAAAAAGCTGATTTGTTTATATTTTGGCTTGGTTAAAAACTCGCGTTCGATCGGTCGGGAGCTACGTCTTATGCCAAAACATATGTATTTTTAGAAAGTACGATTGCTTTACAATGATACCAGGCACTTGCTGGGATTTTCCCGGGACTTGCCGCTAGCAAACAAAGAAAGAGTCATGATTTATGACTTCTCCTGCCTGTAGCTCGTAATGACACGGTGTGCATTCTGACTCATTTTGCCAGCATTGGTCACAAATTAACTGGTGCATCACATCTTTGGAAAGGTGAGTTCAATTTATCTAGCCACACTCAGGCCTGATTACTGCCACACCTGTTCTCAATCAAGAAATCACTTAAACAGGACCTGCTTGACAAAGTGAAGTAGACCAAAAGATCCTCAAAAGCTAGACATCATGCTGTGATCCAAAGAAATTCAAGAACAAATAAGAAAAAAGTAATTGAGACCTATCTATCTGGAAAAGCTTATAAAACCATTTCTAAAGCTTTGGGACTCCAGCGAACCACAGCGAGAGCCATTATCCGCAAGTGGCGAAAACATGGAACCGTGGTGAACCTTTCCAGGAGAGGCCGGCCGACCAGTATTACCCCAAGAGCGCAGCGACGACTCCTCCAAGAGGTCACAAAAGACCCCACAACAACATCCAAAGAACTGCAGGCCTCACTTGCCTCAGCTAAGGTCAGTTTTCATGACTCCACCATAAGAAAGAGACTGGGTAAAAATGGCCTGCATGGCACAGTTCCAAGACAAAAACTGCTGAGCAAAAAGAACATAAAAGCTCGTCTCAGTTTTGCCAGAAAACATCTTGATGATCCCCAAGACTTTTGAGAAAATACTCTTTGGACTGACGAGACAAAACTTGAACTTTTTGGAAGGTGTGTGTCCCATTACATCCGGCATAAAAGTAACACAGCATTTCAGAAAAGGAACATCATACCGACAGTAAAATATGGTGGCGGTAGTGTGATGGTCTGGGGCCGTTTTGCTGCTTCAGGACCTGGAAGACTTGCTGTGGTAAATGGAACCATGAATTCTGCTGTCTACCAAAAAATCCTGAAGGAGAATGTCCAACCATTTGTTCGTGACCTCAAGTGGAAACGCATTTGGGTTCTGCAGCAGGACAATAATCCAAAACACACCAGTAAGTCCACCTCTGAATGGCTTTAAAAAAACAAAATAAAGACTTTGGAATGGCCTTGTGAAAGTTCTGACATAAATCCAATTAAGATGATTTTAATTTCGTTGTACTTGTTATAATGACAAATAAAGTCTATTCTATTCTATGCTGTGGCATGACCTTAAAAAGACAGTTCATACTCGAAAACCCTTCAATATGGCTGAATTACAACAATTCTGCAAAGATGAGTGGGCCAAAATACCTCCACAGCACTGTAAAAGACTCATTGCCAGTTATTGCAAACGCTTGATTGCAGATGCTCCAAAGGGTGGCCCAAGAATTTATTAGGTTTAGGGGGCATTCATTTTTTCACACAGGTTTGGATTTTTTTTCCCTTAATAATAAACACCTTCATTTAAAAACTGCATTTTGTGTTTACTGGTGTTATCTTTGTCTAATGTTTAAATTTCTTTGATGATCTGAAATATTTAAGTGTGAAAAACATACAAAAAAATGAGAAATCAGGAAGGGGGCAAACACTTTTTCACACCACTGCATGTATGTT
This sequence comes from Pholidichthys leucotaenia, assembly GCA_020510985.1. Taxonomy (NCBI): domain Eukaryota; kingdom Metazoa; phylum Chordata; class Actinopteri; order Cichliformes; family Pholidichthyidae; genus Pholidichthys; species Pholidichthys leucotaenia. Next base: position 395,819,575 of record CM035841.1, read on the forward strand.
GTCATTTTCTTCTTTACAACAGGAAAAAAACTGTATGTGTAACAAGAGGGTCAACCAACAAGTCTTTCAACTAAAATGTAAGAACAGAATGTAAGCACCTCACCAAATCCAAATATGAAGATGGATAGGAGATGGTAGGGAGGACTTAAAGATGGCACTCTTCTGCAAGCAATCAAGGTTCAAATCTAAGTGTTCTCACCTCGCCAGTCCAACGTCTGCATTGACAATTCAATTCTTTTACTCAATACCTGCAAATATATGGGCAATTAAATTTACAGCATCAGGAAGAGCTTGCCACTAAAATTTATGATTATGGTTAGAGAAAAGGCTAGGGCTAGGGGAGGGTTGGGTTTATCTCACTGCAGGTATTTATTTTCACAGTCATAAGAGGTTGGAGTTTTCAAACATGTAACTGGCATATCTGCTACTGGTAAAAATGCTCTGTATGTATATTGGTTCAACAAAATGGGAATATTCAGAATAACACCAACTAGTGGACTTAAAAATGCAACATAATTACAGGTAAATGAACAATGTATGGTTTTCAAATTTTGCCACTACCCGGCTAAAAATGTCCCCATTACTCAATGCCATGTTAGAGTAACCTTTGTGGGCCTCTTGGTCATTTTTGTACTTTTTTTTGGGGGGGGGGGTCATAATTTTGGCTGAGTTACAGCTTATAGCATGAATTTCTGCAAGAATATTTCCTTTTTGACATTTTTTTTTTTAATTCTACAAATCCATTATACATAGCAGGCAGTTTTTGGACCCTCTGGGGACCATTGAGCCAAACATGTACACGCAAAAAAAAACCCTGCTATAAAATCATCAGACAATATTTTGTTCTACATTTTTCTGCATAAATCTCTTGAATCACTTCAGCTCTGCTTAAAACTACCAAGAGTTCAATCATTCTCTGAATTTTAACCCTTTAAATACCAGTTTGAATAAGATAAGATAAGCCTTTATTAGTCCCACAATGGTGAAATTCCAGGATTGCAACAGCACAGGGATAGCAACACCCAGAGCAATAATTTAGAAGATAAGAAAATAAGAGCAGTCAATATACAGTACATACAGTATGTACACACACACACACACACACACACACACACACACACACACATATATATATACTGTATATATATATATATATATATATATATATATATATATATATATATATATATATATATATATATATACTGTATATATATATACATATACAGTATATATATACTGTATATATACACACAGTGTGGAGCATTGCAGCTAGATGGAATAAACAGCATAACAGTGTATTTAGTTACCCCACATAGTATGAATATGTACCCATACATATTGTCACCCTCCGTAGCGATTGATATTGTCCTAGTTGTATACTGGACCATTTTGTGTAAGTCTGTTGTGTCTTTTGCATTCAATACTATGAGGTTGTAACATTTTTTTTTTTTGCTATCTCTGCGAGCAGCCCTGCTTAGGTTATAAAGTCTGACAACCGTAGGTAGGAAGGACCTGCGAAACCTCTCGGTCGCACACCTAGGATGATGTAGCCTACTGCTAAATGAACTCCTCAGTGTGTTCAGTATGCCCATCATAGGGTAGGACTCGGACTCCAGCAGAGATGACAGCTTAGCCACCATCCTTCTCTCTCCTATCTCCTCCACTCAGTCAAGGCGCTGCCCAGGACAGAGCTAGCTTTCCTTTTTCAGTTTGTTCAGTCTCTTCTTATCGGCGGCCGTGATGCAGCTGCCCCAGCAGACCACTCCAAAAGTGACGGCTGATGCCACCACCGAATCATAGAAGGTCTTCAGGAGCACCCCTTGTACACCAAAAGACCTAAGCCTCCTCAGTAGGAACAGCCTGCGCTGTCCCTTCTTGTAGAGTGTGTCGGTATTGTGTGACCAGTCTAGTTTATTGTTCAAATGAACCCCCAGGTACTTGTAGGATGTCACCATTTCAGTGTCTGTTCCCTGGATATTTACTGGTGCTGTGAGGGGTTGTCCTTGCCTGCGGCAGTCCACCACCAGCTCCTTAGTTTTTCTCGCGTGGATCTGGAGGCAGTTCCGATGGCACCAGTCCACAAAGTCCTGGATAAGTCTTCTGTACTCAGTTTCATCTCCGTTGGAGATGAGGCCAACGATCGCAGAGTCATCAGAGAACTTCTGTAGATGGCAGTGTGTTGTGTTGTGTGAGAAGTCCGCAGTATAAAGGGTGAACAGGAAGGGAGCCAAAACCATTCCCTGGGGGGCCCCCGTGCTGCCGATGATCGTGTCGGACACACAATCCCGAGTTCTCACAAACTGTGGCCGGTTTGTGAGGTAGTCCAGGATCCACGATGACAGGTGCTGGTCCACCCCTGCACACAGCAGCTTGTCCTCAGGATCATCGGTTGGATGGTGTTGAAAGCACTGGAGAAGTCAAAGAACATGATCCTCACCGTGTTCCCAGGCTTCTCCAGGTGGAACAGGGAACGGTGAAGGAGGAAGATCACTGCATCCTCCACCCCGATGCCATGCTGGTAGGCGAACTGGAGTGGATCCATCGCTGGTCCCACCAGGGGGTGGAGGTGAGTAAGGAGCAGTCTCTCCAGGGTCTTCATCAGGTGAGACGTCACGGCCACTAGTCTGTAGCTGTTCAGGTCTCTGGGGTGGGAAGTCTTTGGTATGGGTACCACACAAGATGTTTTTCACAACTGTGGTACCCTCCCCAGCTTCAGGCACAGGTTGAAGATGTGCTCCACAATCCCACACAGCTGTTCTGCGCAGGACTTGAGGAGCTTTGCGCTGATGCAGTCCGGACCTGAGGCCTTCCTCGCCTTGATCTTCCTCAGCTCCGCCTTCACCTGGGTCTTAGTGAGGGTCAGGTTGGGGGGCTGTGTGCTGGGAGTGGGGGGTGTTGGTGGAGGGGGGAGTGGACAGCAGGTCTTGATGACAGTAGAGGCAGCAGTGGTTGTTGTGCAGGCGGAGGGGAGGGCGGTTGGTCAAACCTATTAAAAACAGGTTCAGATTGTTCACCCACTCCCTGCCCCCCGTGGCCTGGGAGGAGGTATTCTGGAGCCCAGAGATGGTTTCGAAGTTTCTCTAGACCCCGCTGATGTCGCTCTGTTGCAGCTAGTCCTCCATCTTCTTCCTGAAGCTGTCCTTGCCTTCTCTGATCTTCCTCCTTAGCTCCCTCTGTACGGACTCAGCATCTCCCTGTTCCCTGACCTGAAGATCCTCTTCTTCTCTCTCAGTAGTGATTTTATCTCAGGGTTGATCCAGGGTTTGTTGTTCGAGCAACACCATATGATCTCGGTGGGTACGGTGTTGTCCACACAGAAGTTGATGTAGTCCGTGATGGTGTGAGCGAGGCCGTCAATGTCCTCACCATGTGGATTGCAGAGCTGCTCCCAGGCAGTGATTTCAAAACAGTCCTTTAGAGCGTCCATTGCCTCCTCAGACCATATCTTCACCGTGCGCATAACCGGAGGTTGTCTGTGTACTAGGATTTTGTACACCAGCAGGAGATGAACCATGTTGCGATCCGATCTCCCGAGTGGGGGGAGTAGTGATGAGGTGTACGTCTCCTTAGTGTTTGCATAGAATAAGTCCAGTGTTTAATTGTCTCTGGTGTGGCATGTGACATACTGGGTGAACGTGGGCAGAATGGGGGACAGTGAGATATGGTTAAAATCACCGGAGATGAGGAGGAGAGCATCTGGGTGTTGTGTCAGCAGCCTGCCAGTGACTGAGTGAATGGCGTCAGGCGCTGCCCCAGCGTTCACCGTCGGATTTGCATAAATAACAATGCAGATCAAGTGTGAGTATTCCCTCGAGAGATACACAGACCGCATGCTAACAGCTAGCAACTCCATGTCTTTGCTGCAGTGTTGCTCTTTATCCGTGATATGTCCCGGTTTATACCAGCTGTTATTGACATACATTATCACTCCTCCGCCCCTTGCCTTCCCACTGTCTGGTGTCCAGTCTGCACGTATTGCATGGAAACCCTCCAGTTCGATGTTAGCATCTGTTGCTAGTTATGTTAGCCACGTCTCGGTAAACAACATCATGCTAATTTCTCTGAAGACGTTTTCGTAGCGGGACATGGCCGCTAGCTCGTCAGTCTTATTGAGTGGCGATCGTACGTTCCCCATAATAACGGCTGGGAGGATGGGTCTGTACCTTATATTCCTTGCCACTGTCTTACTCCAGCTTGACATCCACGCCGTTTCCGTCTTATTTCTCCCGGTATGTCAAGATGTTGCGTTAGCACCGTGGGTCGGTTAAGTGCTAACAGCTGGTCCCTGTTGCACTGTCTCCTGCTATAAACAGTGGCTCCGTTTGCCTGCTCAGGAGACATTTGGGGTGATCTGTGTGTCCGTGATGGATAAGGTGTCGCCGGATCAGAAAATTTAGCAAGTGAGGCCAGATAGTAAATAAGAAATAGGAAGAAAAACTCAGAATTGAGCAGCTGTTGCAAAAAGGCATCCGACTCGTGTGGCATCGGAAGTGATGAATACATGATGTCACTGTTGTTATTTATGGTAAAAAAAAAACAACACAAAATGAGATTTTTTTTATGAAATGAATAGTGGGGTGGGGTGTTGCTGGTGATTTCAGTCTTGGATATGTCAAAAAGTAGCAACAACATTGATTTCATTGCATTAGTCTTTTTTATGTGGTGTCAGATTTACAATTTTGCACCCCTTGGGAACCCTCGAGCCAAAAGTATACATGCAAAAAACTGCTATAAAATCATCATATATGAATTTAAATTGTTATTTAAAGGGTTAAAATCCTGAAAAGTATTGAATATTTGGTAGTTTTGAGCAGAGCTGAAGTGGTTAAAGAGACTTATGCAGTAAAAAGCAGAAAAAAATATTGATATATGATGATTTTACAGCAGTTTTTTTACATGTACATTTTTGGCTAGAGGGTCCCCTGTAATGGTCTCTGGGTGTGCTCTGTTTCCCTGCCTCACTCTCTCCCTGATAGGCTCACACCCTGCAGCCTTGTTCATCACCTGCTGTTAATCAGAGGAGGCTCTTTAAATTGGACGCTCTCCCCTCACTCTGCCTGGTGACGTTATCCAGCACACAGCGATATCCTCTCTGACCTCAGAACCTATGTTTTATCCTGCTTTGCTGTGCTTTTGAACTTTGCTTGTCCTAGACCCAGAGACTGCCTTCTGAATTGGAATTGCCTTCCTGGCATTACCTCTCTGGTAATGATGGGCAGATGAGGCTTTCTGGAAGACTTGAGGCCTTTCGTCAAAATGGCTCATATAGACGAGGCCTCGTGAAACTTCATTTTATCTACTAGGCCATCTAGTGGACAAAACATATACAACATGCAGATTTTTACAAGAGTGTTATTGGTTTGTGTATTTTTTCATTTCAATAAATGTACTGTCTTTTAAGAAATATCAATGATCATAAAGGAAAAATGAAGTAATAAAACTGAGACGACTACAATGAATGTGCTTGTGCTACTTATCCATTTTTTTAAGAAATAATAACTTTTCAACAGTCTTATACTGTCTTTCCCAGTACATTCATCTCTGTCCTTATTGTGATGCAGGGCACAATAGTGCCTCAGCATAATGATGTGTTATTGTTGTATCCAAGCTTTTTGAAACACAACAGACACTTCACCTTGCAAATAAAAATAAATAATAAGAATAACCCCACTAGGATTTCAACCCCAGCACTCCAGACATTTTACCTCTAGGCTACCACTTAGTGGTGAGTAGATAATGCTTTCTTGAAGACTTGAGCCTTTCCATCAAAATAGTTCATCAAGACGAAGCCTCGTGAAATTTCTTTTGCTCTACTAGGCCATGTAGTTGGCAAAAGGTATACAGCATACAGATTTTCACAAGAGCATTATTGGTTTAATGTGTATTTTTTCAATTTCAATAAATGTGCTGTCTTTTAAGAAATATCAATGATCATAAGGAAAAAAAGAAATAATAAACCTTGGATGACTACAGTGAATGTCCCTGTGTTATTTGGTGTGCTTGTACTACTTATCCATTTTTATTAAGAAATAATAAATTGCCAACAGTCTTATACTGTCTTTTCCAGTATATTCAACTCTGTCCTTATTCTCATGCAGGGCACAATGGCAATAGTGCCTCAGCATAATGATGCGTAATAATGATCCAAGCTCTTTGAAACACAACAGACACTTCACCTTGCAAATAAAAATAACATAACAAGAATGACCTAGTTGGGATTTGAATACCAGAACTCCCATTTGTAGAGCACATGCTTTACCACTAAGCCATTACATCAAATACAATGGATATACACTATTTGTGGAAAATACATCAATGGGAGAAATGCACTCAAATTGTTCCTGAATGGGAGAAGTCCATGTTTTTGGTGCTGGCTGTGAAAATTGGCTGTGACAAATCCCTTACACAGTCAAACATGACAACACAAAACGTGAGGAATGGGGAGTTTCATTGTGTATCACTACTCACTTTATTTCATGTTGCGTGCAAAATCATGAATGGCTTCCTGATCCAGTCACGTGGTATGACGTCAACACATACTGTAAGTCAGCAATACACACCTCGAAATGCGCTTCGCTAAATATTTCCTGGATAAGCTCGGAGCACCCTTGAAGCTCCGGAGCCTGCCGTCCCATCACTACTATCTACTGTCCTCTGACCCTGGCATGCCTCTGGATTTTGGAAACAGCCTCTAGAATTGGATTTGGATGTCTTGAACTGTGCACACTGTGGTGTCGTGAGTGTGGCTTGTGTGTGCTGCCGTAACTGCATCTGGCGTGACGTCAGGCAGGCACGGTCCCTTGAATATAAATAGTTCTGTGTTCTATAATAAAGTGGTTGGTGTTGTTGGTTCCCACATGAACGTGACCCTGACTCCTTCCTTATTCATACATAACAGTTTGGCGACAAGAATAATGATGGCAGCGTATGGGCTACCTCAACCATTAATTCCATTTTTGGAGTACGCGGGAGAGCCGGTGGTCCTGTGGCTGAAGTGGCAGGCCGTGGGAGAAGATGACAAGTGCTTCTGACCCACTAGCTCGGCGCAGAGGACTGAAGAATCCTCACTACGTTGGGAGAGACGGAGGAGTATGAGGATGCTGTCGAGCGGCTGGCTGAATTTTTCGCCGGGCAGACGAGCACCACAAAGCTGTGGGTGGCGGGAGGTTTGGCGCCAAGGGAGGATAGGCTAGTTAGCTTGGGAAGCTTATGGCCTATTCACTATCTATGGGCAGGCTAGCAGCAAAGTCAACTGCATACCGAAAGAGAGCTCCAGGCTGCCGGCTAGACTTTGAGGTGGGACCAGGACTACGAGAGGGGGAGTCCCCGGTCACTGAGGACAGCGAGCCAGCCGCGAAGCGCAGGAAGGTGGAGGATGCTGATGAGTTGGACGGCATGGTGTGCGATGACAGCGGAGAGGGAGAGCAGCAGGAGTCATCCCCCCAGCTGGAGGCTAGGCAGCGGGAGAGTGTAGCCATGGTGGCTGAGGGCCTCGGGGAAGAGCAGCGAAGGTCTGGCACAAAGACGATGCAGCGGAGCGCCTTGGGCGACCGACGTGCACGGAGGGACAGCGTGCCAGACAGCATCATCACGGGGCCCGAGCAGTAAGTGGCAAAGAGAGACAGTATTGCAGACGGCGGCCAGGGGCATCCGGGCCGATCCTACCACTGGCTGCCAATGGACGTACAGTAGGTGTGACTTGAGAAACGTTAATGTAAATATATGTATATAGTGCTGGTGTGCATGAGAATATGCACACCAGCATATTGTGTTATGGGATTATTTTATGTATTTTAAGAAACTTGGCGTAATTTTAGTTGTGTTGTGTGAATGTGGTAGGCTGTTTTATTACAGTTAATTATCCCCCTGTACTCTTAGTGCATGATTTGAGTCCTAAATTGGGGAGGGTCTCAACTGTGTGTGTGGTTTTGCATTTTTGTAAGGGGGAAGGGAAGTGTGATGTCGTGAGTGTGGCTTGTGTGTGTGCTGCTGTACCCGCCCCTGGCGTGATGTCAGACGGCCACAGCCCCTTGTATATAAGATAGATAGATAGATAGTGATTAATAGATAAATGCTGATAACTAGTATTGATAGCTAACTAAAGTATAACTATTTGATTTTGTTAAGGATTGTTACTGCAGAAGGAATAAATGATTTCTTGTAAATGTTTTTATGGGCCAATGGAACTTTTTATCGTCTGCCTGATGGCAGTAACTGAAAAGAGTGATGAAGAGGGTGAGATGGGTCCTCTGTGATCAGGGTGGCTTTCCTGATCACAGAGCGCTGATACAGTTCAGACAATGGTGTCTGTGGTGGGCCAATGATTTTACTTGCCTGATTAACTATATGGGAAAGCTTTGTTTTGTGCTTGATGAAGAGGAAGCTGTACCAGGATGAAATGTTAAAAGTGAGAATGGATTCAGTTAATGAAGTGTAAACCAGAGTTAAAATGTGTTTGCTGACATTAAAAGTCCTCAGTTTCCTCAACAGGTGGAGGTGTTGTTGTGCTTTTTTATAAATAGAGTCAACATAGTGTGCAAAAGACAGGCTACAGTCCATCTCTATTCCCAAATATTAAAAACTTGAACTTGCGCAAGAGCTTAACCCTGGATACTGAGGGGTGTAAAGAGAGTAGCTGAAAGTTTCTCTCTGCTCCCACAGAACAACTCCTTTGTCTTTGTGATGTTTAACTCCAGAAAGTTTTGATTAAAAGTCTGAGCTAGATCGTTGATTGACCGCTGATAGTGGGTCAGTGCAGTACCGTGTCATATGAGCCACCAGGGCCATGTCATCTACATATTTAAAAAAGAGTCATTCCTTCACTGTCATGGGAGATGTTATTTGTGTACACAGAGAACAAAACTGGAGATAAAACACAACACTGAGGAAGACCTGTGTTTAAAATTGACTTGCTAGATGTAAAACCATTTAAAAACACTTCTTGTGGCCTGTCATATAAAAAACTCAGAATCCAAAAAATCAATGTTGGGTGAACCTGCAGGTCTGTCAGATGATGTAGCAAGGTGCCTGTGTGTACAGTGTTAAAAGCAGAAGAAAAGTCCATAAACAAAATCCATGAGGGGGGTGAAGAATCCAGTTGTTTTCTGACAGTGTCTAGAAGTGTAAGATATGCATCCTCTCCACCCCATTTTGCCTTATAGGCAAACTGGAGGAGATCCAATTTGTGTGACAACATGTTGGTCAAAAAGTCACCCACCACTTGCTCCATACATTTACAGAGCACAGAGGTCAGGACCACTGGTCTGTAGTCTTTCAGGTCCTTAGGGTGAGTCTTTTTGGGGATTGGAATGATGGTAGATTCCTTCCACTGGTCACGGACACATCCAGAATCCAAGAGATGCCGAAAAAGTCTGGTGAGGATGCTACCTAGCTGAGTAGAACATTCCTTAAGGACTCTGCCTCTGAGCCTATCAGGGCCAGCGGCTTTGTGTTGGTTGACCCTATGTAAGATGAATGTCACAAGTTGCTCCTCAATGATAAAGGGTTCATGGGGGGAAGGTGGGCAGGTCCAGGTGGTCGGTGTGCTGCTGGTATTAAAAAGGGTGAAGAAGGTGTTAAGCTGTTCTGCAACGGAAGTGGGGTCTGGGCAGTTGACCATGGCAGGTTTTGGGGCTCTGCCCATCATGATGTTTAGACCCTGCCAAGCCTCTCTCGCACTTCCTGATGTTAATTTCTGCTCTACCTTATTGTTATAATTTATTTTAGCCAGCTTTGCCATCCTCCTTAAATCTTTCTGCAGTTCCTTCAACCTCAGCTTGTCTCCTTGTAGGAAAGCTTTTTTCTTTTGAACCCGGCAGATTTTCATGTCCCTTGTAACTCATTTCTTATTATTTGGGTGCATTACTATATGGTGGGTGGGAGTAACAGTGTCCTCACAGAATAAGATGTAAGAGGTCAGCACATCTGTCAACATGTTAAAATCACTGCTACAGTCATTGAAGAATAGATCCCAGTCTGTCAATTCAAAGCAAGCTCTCAGTGATTCAGCTGCGTCTTTATTCCAGACTCTGACGGGGTTTTTTTTTTTATGGGTTTACCCGTTTTCAGTACTTTTTCAGTACATGTCAGGTCAGGCATTGGTTTGCTTGCTACCAGATAACCATGAAAACCGGTACTATGTCTCATGGGTTGGGCCGTCGGCGACTCAACCGGCAACCCCATCCTTCTGAGGGTGTGGAGGGTAAAACTGGGCATCCTGGCAGAACTGAAAACAATATCTGTCACAGGTCTGTGGAGGACCACTCCCAGTTACATGGGGTGAGACTGGAAGATAAGCACATCTGCCGCAAGGTCTGTGGTGGACTTTTGCCAGTTGGTGCATTGTGACATGCACTACACAAAAAGCAGAGATAAACAAACCTATCATCTGGTCAGTCACTGCAGCAGATACTGGAGTCAGTTTGTCTTGGCCTGTCCTTGCCACTGATAATACCTCTATCTGCCAAGAATGTGCTGCTTGTCCAGCAAAAGCTAGTGGTACTCAAATACTTTGCAAGCAGTTTCATGAAATGGTCAATCAGAAAGCAACTCATACTGGCTCGGACGTCGCCCGGGTTAACAAGGTCAGGAGTTCCTGGCAGCGAAGAGCGAAGGACAGAGCTGCGTGGAGGAATCTGATCAGACCTAAATGAAACAGTCATTGTCGCCTCCGACAGACTGCTATGATGATGATGATGATGATGACCCGTTTTCAGTTGTGATCTGTATTTTAGCAGTAGCAGAATGACGTTGTGATCAGAACTTCCAAGAGGCGGGCATGGTTTTGAGATATATGCACCAGGGATATTACCATAACACAAGTCCAACATGTTTTCCTTTCTGGTGGGAATTGTGACATATTGCTCCAGATTGGGCAACTATGTGGTGATGCCGCATCTGTTAAAATCCCCAGTAAAAACACAGGGTGCTCTCCAGTCTGATTGACAGCTCTATTATAATAGTCAGCTAATATGCTCCACAGCAATGCTAAAATCAGGACCTGGTACAATAACTGTTAATTGAGCAAATTCTCGAGGTAAATAGTGAGGTCTGAAGGACACAGTCATTAATTCGTAGTGTTTGCAACATTCAGTCTCTCTCACTGTGAAGTTTGTTGCCCACTTACTATTGACAGCCATGCAGAGCCCTCCCTCAATTAATTTCCGTGTTTTTTCCTTGTTCTGTCAACACGGATGATGATAAAACCTTCCAAATCAAAGTCTATATCCTCAGAAAACCATGTCTCTGTGAAACAGAAGAGACTGGTTTGCTGGTAATTCCGATCATACCTGGTTCAGTGTGGCGAGTTCTTCACTTTTGTTCTTTAGCAAATGCACGTTTGACAGGGTTATGGCAGGTAAAGGTAAGTGGCTGTCTCTCCTCCTCAGTCTGTTCCTTATTCGTCCTCTTGACCCTCCTTTCCTTCATATTTGCTTCCTCTTGTATCCACGAATTATCTCCACAGGTATGTTGTCATCGTGGAGCGATGTCAGTGCGGAATCTGGCACCGAGCAGCTCAATTCCAGCAGTTAGTCCCGCAAATAAGTGAGCCTACCTGGGATGGTGGTGAATGGCTGCGCCGGTTGTAAACAAAGTCCATTTGTGCACCACAGATTCATGGTAAACAGCCAGGCACAGGCCAGATAGAACAGTGTTTCGATTATCATTTCAGCAAGAGCAAAAAAAAGTCAGAAGAACATGCAAAAAACACTCAAAAACAACAATATTTCCCCCACTCACTCAGCAGTCGCTCTGACAGAGTAGTGCCCCCAATATACCATTGATAAATAGTTCTGTGTCCTATAATAAAGTTGTTGGTGTTGGTTCCTGCATGAACGTGACTCTGACTCTTTCCTTATTCAAACATAACACACACCCTCACTTCTTCATGTAAGTCAATTTACCAATGTTTGTCATCACTGCTCTTCACTCTCACTCCCCAGTGCTCAGGTCTGGCCAGCCTATCACCAACAGTCCCTCAGGAAACTTCCTTGCAGTTTCACACCACTTCACCCCCTGGGAACCTGCTTTCCCAGTGTGGAACTCCTTCACCTGCTCCCAGGCACTGTCCTCCCTGTGAAAAAGTAAGCACAAAGACTAACATTAAAATGTCGTTATCCTGCTCTTCAGCTATACTTACCTGTCCCTCTGCTCTCTCCTCACAGGTTGCCAGATCCTCCAGAAAATCTCATTTGCACATTATATTGCCCCATTATTGTAATAAAGATTATTGGGCACCTCTATTGTCACGTGCCGACCTGCCTCAAATCCTCCACCATCATCCCTGTCCCCAAGAAGCCACGGATTGCTGGACTTAACGACTTCAGACCTGTAGCGCTCACCTCTGTAGTCATGAAGTCCTTTGAGCGCCTGGTCCTGTCTCACCTCAAGTCCATCACCACACCCCTCCTAGACCCGCTGCAGTTTGCCTACCGTGCTAACAGGTCTGTGGATGACGCAGTCAACCTGGCCCTCCACTCCATCCTGCAGCACCTGGACTCCCCGGGAACCTACGCCAGGATTCTGTTTGTGGACTTCAGCTCCGCATTCAACACCATCCGCCCCGATCTGCTCCAGGACAAGCTGTCCCTGCTCAACGTGCCTGACTCCCTCTGCAGGTGGATCACCGACTTCCTGACGGACCGGAGACAGCATGTGCGGCTGGGGAAGTCTGTCTCAGACTCTGTTAGCATCAGCATTGGATCACCCCAGGGCTGTGTACTTTCCCCCCTACTCTTCTCCCTTTATACCAACTCCTGCACCTCCTCCCACCAGTCTGTTAAGCTGATTAAGTTTGCGGACGACACCACCCTCATCGGGCTCATCTCCAACGGCGACGAGTCCGCCTACAGGGAAGAGGTGGCCCAGCTGGTGTCCTGGTGCAGCCACAACAACCTGCAGCTGAATGCTCTGAAAACAGCGGAGATGATTGTGGACTTCAGGAAAGTCACAACCCCCCTGCCCCCCCTCACCATCACAGGCTCTCCCATCACCATTGCAGATTCCTTCCGCTTCTTGGGCACCACCATCACCCGAGACCTCAAATGGGAGCCAACCATCAGCTCCTTCATCAAAAAGGCCCAGCAGAGGATGTTCTTTCTGCGGCAGCTGAGGAAGCTCAAGCTACCCACAAAGATGTTAGTGCAGTTCTACACGGCCATCATCGAGTCCATCCTCACCTCCTCCATAACTGTGTGGTATGCAGGAGCCACTGCCAAGGACAGACTAAGGCTGCAGCGCGTCGTGCGCACTGCTGAAAAGGTGATAGGCTGCGAGCTCCCATCTCTCCAGGACCTGTACATCTCCAGGACCCGGAGGCGTGCTGGCCGGATCATAGCCGATCCTTCACATCCTGGTCACATACTGTTTGCTCCCCTCCCCTCAGGTAGAAGACTTCGGTCCATTCGGACTAAAACCTCCCGGCACATGAACAGCTTTTTCCCCTCTGCCATCAGACTGCTGAACATTAAGTGACTTTTTGACTCTCGTGCACTATGTACAGCAGCTCAACCAGACTCACGTCATTCATCACTGTTTTCTGTTGCATTATCGACTGCACTATGTGGTACTTCACATTATCTGCTACTTGCTAATTTTTTAAAACTGCCTTGACTAGTACTACTCATTATTACTAGTATTGTTATTATTATTATTATCATTATTACTTATTATTACTTATTTTTCTACACTTATTGCACGTTTTCAGTCCTTTAGTTTTTTAGTTTATCTCTTTTTCTCATCATGTTTTTAATGTTGCAGCATGGCATCGAGACAAATTCCTAGTTTGTGTACTACATGAACAATGGCAATAAATCTGATTCTGATTCTATTATTGCTTTCTCCCTTGTCTGCTTTTGGGTCACACGCCTCACTCCTTAACATTCCCAAAGGGTGCAAAGTTGTAAATCTGACACAACATAAACTAGAAAAGCACTCATAGAGCGCATGCCTCCGCCAAAGCTCCTTCCATTTCTCATGGATCACATCCAAAATGTAATGGGTTTGTGTGGAGGCCTATAACCACTTGCGGTGAAAATTACATCAAAGTCTGTTCATCAGTTTTGGAGTACTGTTGCTAACACACTGTGAGAAGATAAGAGCCTTGGCTGAGGTATGCATTCTCAAATCATCACCAAAATATAATGGGTTCCTCTCTAGCCCGAGAACCACCTCTGGTGAAAATTTCATCCAAATCCATCCAGTAGTTTTTGTGTAATCCTGCTGCACAAATACAAACAAAGCCCTTGGTGGAGGTATGCACTCTCACATCATCACCAAAATCTAATCATCTATTCCCCGTGCCATTACACACCTTTCCTGAAAATTTCATCAAAATCCGTTCATAACTTTTCGAGTTATGTTGGTAACAGACAAACAGACAAACGCCAGTAAAAATATTACCTCCTTGGCGGAGGTAAAAATACTAATGCAATGAAATCAATGTTGTTGCTAGTTTTTGTCATATACAAGACTCTAATGACCAGCAATGCCCCACCCCCCAACTATTCATTTTATTATAAAAAAATCTCTTTTTGTGTTTTTTCATAAATAACAACAGTGACATCATGTATTCAAACTGGTATTTAAAGGGTTAAAATAAAAAAAAAAATGATTGAACTTTTGGTAGTTTTGAGTAGAGCTGAAGTGGTTTAAGAGATTTATGCAGAAAAAAAAATAGAAAAAAATATTGATCTCTGATTGTTTTATAGCAGCGTTTTGTTTTGGGGTTTTTTGCATGTACATTTTTGGCTCAAGGGTCCCCAAACGGGAGTAAAAACGAGGGGTCCCTGAGGGTTAACCTACTTGGTTTTGCTACTTATATGGCAGCTAATGCACTGTATAATCTCCTTTTTATACAGGAGGCTAAACACAAGTCTGCTCATTGATATCAAATAAGATGATGGCATATAAGTAGTAGTAGTAGTAGATTAGTTTATTTGACAGGGACAGTGCAATAAACATAGACAATTAATCAAAGACAATCAATCTGATGTGTTGCACATAGAGTGTATAGCTATTAGCTAATTTGCAACTCTTGTCCCTGGATGGGCTTTAGAAAAAAGAATCAAGTAAAGATGGGAAAAAAAAAATAAAAAATATACACAATAACCACATACATCAATGCAGAAAAATTATAAATACACAATTATAAATATTATAAATATTATAAATACACAAATATAACAGCCTGACTCACACTTAACATAAATATTATAAATATTATAAATACACAAATATAACAGCCTGACTCACATTTAACACATATAACATAACTCACATTTGCCTATTTCAGGCCTTCCTCCCTCCGTCACTCACTATAAACAAACACATTTATTCCTTCCTTTCATTCACTCTCACTTTGCAGACAATTAATTCATACATGAGTACATTCTTGTTTATTTTTCAGCCAGTTTTTAACATTTTTAGTGAATGTTTTAAAGTCCGTTATTATTTTAATTTCATTTGGCATTGTGTTCCAGATGTGACTGCCCTTTATAGAGAAAGCTGTTTGTCCAAATGTGGTTCTGCGGTGGAATATTTTACAGTTATTGTTAACAGAACTCCTGGTGGCTCTGCTGCTGTCCTGTCTTTGGACGAAACCAGCAAGTGGCTCGGGTGCTGATTTATGGAAACATTTGAACGTTAATTTCAGAAGACAGAGGTCAATGAAGCTCTCAAAACTCAATAGGTTGTATTTTTTTAAAACATTACAGTGATGCCACCTAATGGGCTTTTTGTCCAAGATTTTTAGGGTTTGATTATATAATGAACCTATATGTCTTATTGTGGAAGGGGCTGCTTGAGCCCAGACTGTCAAGCAGTATGATATATGAGAAAAAACCATAGAATGCATATACAGTGCAGCTGCTTCGTAAGGTATGTAATATCTAATTAATTTAAAGCAGTTCAGATTTTTTTTTTACTGTTTTTGAAATTTTCTTTATATGAAGATTAAATTTGAGTTGAGGATCTAGTACAATGCCAAGGTATTTGAATTCTGTAGCTAAACTGATGTCATGATCATGTATATTAACTTTAAAATGTTGCAGGTTACATTTTTTGATTGAAAAGCACATTGAGACTGTTTTCTGAAGGTTCAGCAATAGATGGTTCTTGAGGAGCCACTCTTGGACATCAACCATACTTGTAGACAGTACATCTGCAGCCTGTGCTGGAGTCTTGGCAGCTGTGTAAATAACTGCATCATCTGCATAAAGTTGGCATGTTGCAGCTGAGCAGTGTAACGGCAAGTCATTAATAAAAATGCTGAAAAGTAAAGGACCAAGAATGGACCCTTGTGGGATACCCATGCGGTTGTTTAAAAATGAGGATTTATCCTGGTGAACTTTTACACACTGTTCTCTATTCTGGAGATAAGATGCAAACCATTCTAATGTATTTGGGGAGAAGTTAAAAGATACCATTTTGGATAAAAGCAAACTGTGGTTTACAGTATCGAAAGCCTTTTTGAGATCTAGAAAAACAGCTCCTACCACATTACCCCTGTCCAAGGACTGTTTGACGTTTTCAATAAGGCAACAATTTGCTGTTTCTGTTGAGTATCCTGGTCTAAAACCAAATTGATGTGGATGAAGAAGTTGACTGTCTTGTAAGTAGTCTATCAGCTGTGTAGCTACAACTTTTTCAAGAACCTTAGATAGGACTGGTAAGATAGAGATTGGGCGGTAATTGCATATATCGTCTTTACTGCCTGATTTATGAACTGGTATGACGACAGCTTTTTTCCAGCCAGATGGAAATGTACTAGACCTAATGGAGAGATTAATGAGATGAGTCAGTGGTTTGATTAATATTTTGCTGTGCATTTTGAGAAAGGAGGTGCTCATATTGTAGATATCATTAGTTTTTGAGTTTGACAGTGTTTTAACAATACCAGCAATTAACTTCTCATTTACCTCATTGATGTGAAAAGTATCTGTTGGAAGTATGGAATTTGTGTTGTTGAGCACATTTGGCAGCACAAAAATTTTTGTTAAGTGTTCCACAGAGCCCACAAAGTGTGAATTAAATTCATTTGCCAAAGTAGCCTTGTCACTGACGGTCTTGCCATTGATTCTAAGTTCCTTTACCCCCTTCTGATCGTTTTTTTTATTAGTTAAGTTATTTAAATGCCTCCATAGGGAACTGTTGTTACCCTTTGCATGATCTATCAGTTTATTGTAATAAGATATTTTTGATTTTCGCAGCTCATGTACCACTTTATTTCTTAAACTTTTGTACACAAGGTGATCATTTTGTAGTTTGGAGGTTAGTGATGTTTTCAGTGCATAGTCTCGCCTCTTCATAAGTTTTCTTATTTCATTATTTAACCATGGTAGGCTAATCTTCTGTTGTCTACTTTTAATTTGCTTTGAAAATTTTTCTATAGACTTTGTGATTGTTGCAGTTATAAAATTACAACAATCATCTACTTCACATGTTGACATGAGCTGCTCCCAATTTTGATTCTCTAAGTAATGTTCAAACTCCTCATTTTTTGATTTGGGGATAATAAAATTTGATTTGTCAATATCGACTCCCCCAAAATACTGTAGTCGCTTTTTAGTAAGTTTCCTGACAGCAAGAACCATGTTATGATCTGAGAGACCAGTTACAAGATTATAGGTTCTGGTTATTTGTTCTGGTTTATTAGTAAATACCATGTCAATAAGTGTTCTGGATTGTTTGGTTATCCTGGTGGGTCCTTTGATGATTTGCTGGTAATTAAATTTAGTCATGAGGCTTTTCAGTTTTTGTTTGTCTTTTTTATCAGACCAGTTGATATTAAAGTCACCATGAATTATTGTTTCTCTGTTCTTCTCAAGTTGTTTAACCAGATCACTTAATTCATTATAAAAGGAAGAGTTGTGTGACGGTGGGTTGTACACTACTGCAATGTTGAAATTCATTACCGGAGAGAGACATACATTAACAGCTAAACATTCAAGTGAAGTATTCAAATCAACCAGTTGACATTTATATTTCTCTTTGATGTAAATTAAAACACCTCCTCCCCTCCCTACCTGCCTGTCTTTTCTAAAACACTGGTAGCCCACAATATCGATCATATTAGTGTCTATGTTCCTGTGTAGCCAGCTTTCTGAGAGACAAAGGTAGTCCAGATTTGAGTCCAACAGCAACACCGAAATCTCATCTCTTTTGGGGATTATGCTCCGTATGTTTAAATGACCGCCGAGGATCCCCTTTGGTTTAGCCTTGGTGTCCCAAAGAACTCGTGCATGATTAACAGTTTGGAAAAATAAATGTTGTTTTTGCTTTTGTACAGCTCGGTTTTGTGCTAACCCAGTGGTCTGCTGTTTAATAGTGGCAGGTCCAGGGTTAAGGTGAATATCTCCTGCCAGAAGTAGCAGAACTAACAGAACTTTAATTGTATATCCTCTGCCATATTGTGATTTTTGCTTAACAGCCATGTTTGCCTTAATTTGGAAGTTTTTGCTCAGGGCTTTTAAAGACCACATAGAGTGTAGGGTGAGATGTCCAAGCCCAAATCCATACAGATAAAACTTTTTAACTTCACCTTTGGTTGAGTTTGTCGGAAAATCCTTCTTGTTGCAGGTCCAGACACACAAAGACAAAACGAAGAGGAAGTAGATAAGTAGAGAAGGCTTATTAGTGGTGCCCATCAGCCCACTTTTTAATCCGGTGGCAGCCATCTTCAGTCTTTCTTGGAAAGAAGGAAAAAGAAAATCTGTGGATAGTAAAATAAATTCTGCTTATATCGCCAGAATCTGATCCGATCGTCCTCGAATCCAGCTGGGCCTCAGCTAGCCAACTAGCCCCTTCCGTTGCTGGTCTCGTTGCTCATAGCCGCCGTAACTGGTCTCCCGTCCCGCTCCTCCAACCGAGTCTCGTCGCACACCGCCGCTGCCACCAAGCTCCGCTGAGGTCACGGTAAGTCCTCCGCTAGGCACCGCCACCTACCGTCGTCTGCCTGGGTGAAATCTCTGCTGAGCCCCGTCAACAAATAGCCGCTTGCCTGGTAGTATCTCCGCTGGGCCTCGCAGCTGGGCTTCGATTCAGGCTGGTGTAAGGTGGAATGACTGGTGCCAGCATTAAGCTAACTAGCGTTAGCTTAGCAATCGCTTCGGGTAGTCTCGTCGCACACCGCCGCTGCAGTCACGGTAAGTCTTCCGCTGGGCACCGCCACCTACCGCCGTCTGCCTGGGTGAAATCTCTGCTGAGCCCCGTCAACAAATAGCCGCCTGCCTGGTAGTATCTCCGCTGGGCCTCGCAGCTGGGCTTTGATTCAGGCTGGTGTTAGGTGGAATGGCTGGCGCCAGCATTAAGCTAACTAGCGTTAGCTTTGCAATCGCTTCAGGTAGGGCACATCAGTGAATCACAAGGAAGCGCTGGAATCGCTGGTCAGTTTACTCACAGTGGCCGGATAAAAGCGATCAAAGGGGTAATCCACCGGAGGTATATCCGATCGCTGTAGGTTAGTTATTTAGAGACTGGCACCAGCATTAAGCTAACTAGTGTTAGCTTAGCAATCGCTTCAGGTAGCATTAAGCTAACTAGTGTTAGCTTAGCAATCGCTTCAGGAAGGCGCATCAGTGAACCACAAAGAAATGCTGGTCGCTGGAGAAAGGCGATTAAAGGGCAATCCAACGGAGGTGGCAATTCAGCCCATGCGTGTTCGCCACGAGCGCCGATCGCTGCAGGCCAGCCACTTTTAATGGCAAAATCAGTGACTTTGTCTCAGCACTGAAAAAGTGTGACCATCCCGGTCGCCATCTTGAAGTCGCCATCTTGAAGAGAGGAACCTTGTTGATATCAGGTTACCCACTGGTTTATGAGACTGACACACACAGTAAGGCTTTAAACTGAGCACCGTTTTTATGTTTTAAAACCACATTTCTTGCAAGCTGAGGTGTACCGGCAGGCCAAGCGGAGTGCAGCTCGGGTGGTTGCTGAAGCAAAAACCCGGGTATGGGAGGAGTTCGGTGAGGCCATGGAACAAGACTTTCGGTCGGCTTCAAAGAGATTCTGGCAAACTGTTCGGCGGCTCAGGAGGGGAAAGCAGCTCCCCGTCCACACTGTGTATGGTGCGGATGGGACACTGTTGACTTCAACTGGGGATATCGTCGGGCGGTGGAAGGAATACTTCGAGGATCTCCTCAATCCCACTGATACGCCTTCCACAGAGGAAGCAGGGTTTGGGGACAAGGGGGATGACTCGCCTATCACAGGGGCTGAGGTCGCCAAGGTGGTTAAAAATCTCCTTGGTGGCCGGGCCCCGGGGGTGGACGAGATTCGCCCCGAGTACCTCAAGGCCCTGGATGTTGTTGGGCTGTCATGGTTGACACGCCTCTGCAACATTGCGTGGAGGTCGGGGGCAGTGCCTTTGGCATGGCAAACCGGGGTGGTGGTTCCTCTCTTCAAAAAAGGGGACCGGAGGGTGTGCTCCAACTTTAGAGGGATCACACTCCTCAGCCTCCCTGGGAAGGTCTATGCCAAGGTACTGGAGAGGAGAGTCCGGCCGTTGGTCGAACCTCGGATTCAGGAGGAGCAATGTGGTTTTCGTCCTGGCCGTGGCACATCGGACCAGCTCTTTACCCTCTCGAGAATTCTTGAGGGTTCGTGGGAGTTTGCCCAACCAGTTTACATGTGTTTTGTGGACTTGGAGAAGGCATTTGACCGCGTCCCTCGTGGATTTTTGTGGGGGGTGCTTCGGGAGTATGGGGTATCGGGCTTGTTGTTACGAGCTATTCGGTCTCTGTACGACCGTTGTGAGAGTTTAGTTCGTATTGCCAACACTCGGTCGGAGTCATTCCCAGTGAGAGTTGGACTCCGCCAGGGCTGCCCTTTGTCACCGGTCCTGTTCATAATTTTTATGGACAGGATTTCTAGGCGCAGCCAGGGAATGGAGGGTGTCATACTTGGTGACCACAGGATCTCATCTCTGTTGTTTGCAGATGATGTTGTCCTGTTGGCTTCATCCAGCAATGACCTACAGCTCTTGCTGGGACGGTTTGCCGCTGAGTGTGAAGCGGCTGGGATGAGAATCAGCACCTCCAAGTCCGAGTCCATGGTCCTCAGCCGGAAAAAGGTGGATTGTCCTCTCCGGGTTGGGGACAGGCTCCTGCCCCAAGTGGAGGAGTTTAAGTATCTTGGGGTCTTGTTCACGAGTGAGGGGAAAATGGAGCGAGAGATCGACAGACGGATTGGAGCAGCATCTGCAGTGATGCGGACGTTGTACCGGTCTGTTGTGGTGAAGAGGGAGCTTAGTTCTAAGGCAAAGCTGTCGATTTACCAGTCAATCTACGTTCCTACTCTCACCTATGGTCACGAGCTTTGGGTAATGACCGAAAGAACGAGATCGCGGATACAAGCGGCTGAAATGAGCTTTCTCCGTAGGATTGCTGGACTCACCCTCAGAGATAGGGTGAGGAGCTCAGTCATCCGGGAGAGGCTCAGAGTAGAACCGCTGCTCCTCCACATTGAAAGGAGTCAGTTGAGGTGGTATGGGCATCTGATTAGGATGCCTCCTGGACGTCTCCCACTTGAGGTGTTTCAGGCACGTCCCACTGGGAGGAGACCCCGGGGCAGACCCAGGACTCGGTGGAGAGACTATGTCTCCCAGCTAGTCTGGGAACGCCTTGGTATCCCCTCTGAAGAGCTGGAGCAGGTGGCTGGGGAGAGGGAAGTCTGGGCTTCTCTGCTTGAACTGCTGCCTCCGCGACCCGGACCTCCGGAAAAGCGGTAGAAGATGGATGGATGGATGGATGGATTTCTTGCAAGCAAAACAACATGCTAGACATGTGGAAACATGAGTATTAAAGTTATCACCAGGTTTATGTAATTCTATATATAATTAATGAATATTACAGCTTTTGATACATGAAAGGTGTCATGCCCTTACCCACAGAGTAATGAGTCACATTTCTTTTGAAGGTAAACATGCTGCTTCCTACTGGATATTTGGTCTAAGGCATGTCTACGCTGTCTTAATTTTTCAGACTCAGAAGCCATGTAAACACCCTGTGGTTGTATCCTCTTCTTAACAAAGTATGTTCCAAAACCAAGATTCTAGTGCTGTAGTCAAGACCACACCATTTCCAAACCAGAGTGTACAAAGACCAAGACTTTAGGGGTCAAGACCAAGATGTATTATCACAGTATCTTGGTGCACACATTTTGCTGCTGATTATCTGACTGTGTGCAGCTGTGCTGATTAACCACCTGTGTCTCAGTAACCACTCCCCTTATAAGCATGTGTTTCCTGTTCCTCTCTATGGGAATGTTGGACTCGTCATGCCAGCAGTCTGGTCTGCACTCCTCTCTTGTGTGCCAGCCTGTAGCATGTTCGTTCATAGCTTGGTGTGTCCCACACTGCCGGCACAAAATAAACCTCATCTGAGCTTTTTTGACTGATTTGACTTGTTAGCGGAAAGAGAAATAGATATGGCAAATGAAAACAAAGTCAGCTGTCTTAGAAACTCTTGTGGCTATCTGGAAAGAAGAAATTGAAGATCAACTGATCAGTTTAATTCCAGTTTCGCCTACCAAATGCCAAGTAAAGATAAGCGTCAAATGCTGATTTGGTGTTATTTTCTCTGATGCATGTGCAGAAAATACTGTTATAATTTGTGGTGTGAGCACTTTTCACACTTGCAGCATTCCTTGATTACCTGTCACTGCCTGCAGCTGCTTCTTGTTAGCACACCTGTCCCGATTACAATTGGGGCATGAAAGGCTCGAACTTCTCTCAGTCCAGGGTGGGACTGACTCTGCTCATCAGCTCTCTGCAGCTCACCACTTATTCCTGCTTCCCAGCCTCCTGTGTGCTGCAGTGCAGCCTCTGTGATCTCACCTTCCTGAAGTTCTTCCCCCTGGATTCCCACATATGTCTGCAAACATCTCAAATCAGTATTACCTGCTTGGATCTTCTCTATGCCTTTCGCCAGTGCCTGCCTGATACCTGTTGTCTCTGGATCCTCTCCGCCTGTGCCCTTCTGGAAAACAAAGCAAGGAACAATCATTGCAAATTCAATAACCTTTTCATCTTAGGAAAATCCCCAGGCCTGGGGTACCTCTATACCCACCTCCTTCCTACTCCAAGTTACCAGAGCCAATCACCATCTTCCACTGCAATATGCTCACCGTGAAGAGGACGCTTCCTCACTTTATTCCTTACACCAACACCTGTAAGTGGATTAATTATACTCACCCTCTCTGCTGGTGCTCCACATCAACTCCTAGAAGTAGACTGTTGCCATCAACTAATCTAACAGTAAGATAAAACATGGAAGATCTATAATCTTACCTCAGCCATATACGGGGTGGGGGGGGGGGGGGTGAAAAGTTCATAGGCTGACTAAGGAGTTATGTCTTTGAGGATCAAGAAGAGAGCTTCTGTACCATAGGGATCCAAGTGCTGCAACACCAATGTTGAAATGTTGAAAAATATGTTGAAATATAAATTCACTTCAATTCAACTTTATTTATATAGCGCTATTTCACAACAACAGTCATCTCATAGCACTTTCAACTGTAGGGGAAACCCCCACAGTTGCAGAAAAACCCCAGCAATCAGGCGATCCCCTGTGAGCAAGCGCTTGGCGACGGTGGAGAGGAAAAACTCCCTTTTAACAGGAAGAAACCTCCAGCAGAACCAGGCTCAGGGAGGGGCAATCATCTGCTGTGACTGGCTGGGGGGTGAGGGGATAGAGAAGATGAAAAAAACAGACATGTAGAGAGCAAACAGCACGATGGGGACTCAGTCTATGGGAGAGAACAAACAGATGTTAATGACCAGCAAAAAACAAATATTTAATTGAGAGTGAAGAAAGAAGTGAAGCCCAGTGCATTATTGGAGGTTATTGGAGGTTCCCTGGCTGTCTAAATCACATTTGGTCAAATTTGACCACGGCATCATGGTCAGTTTATGAACTTTTCAGCCCTCCCTCGTACTCATGTTCTGCCTTCTTCTTCCCCTGTAGGTCAGATTACTTCCAGACTTGCCACTTAAAGTTTTAATAAAATACAAAAACTTAAATCTTTGTCCCTGCGTGTTTGTTGTGGTATCTGCTATTGGGTCCTGACACTAAAACATGTCACACACAAGCTTGTCTGCATGTGGTCTGTGTCAGTGTGTCCAAGTGCTCCTTTTTTTACGGAGACAAAGCTCAACAGAACGGGACGCAGAAGGACATTGTTCATTCGATTTTGTCAAAGATGTTGGCTTGGTGTGTCCCTTACAGTCTTGGTCTTGTGTGGTCTTGTCTTGGTCTAGGGATACTCTGGTCTTGAGGGCCTGACAACTAAGAAAGTGGTAGTCAATCCTTTTGTCAGGTTAAATTTTGATTTAGCTCCTATGTCCAGCCACTACTGACGTCCCTGCCAGACTTTTGTATACATTCTTTACTGCTGCACTCACTAGCTTTTGTATTTGTTGTTTTATTATATTTCCCCCCATTACCACAAAATGTAAAATAGTCTTCTGTTGCCAGTAGGTGTTGGATTAAAGCCTTTTATTTAAGCTTTCTAGTGTGGGCTGTTTGAGCATAAACAGAAGGGTTAGGCTTAGATATCGAAACTTTAATAAAAGCCTTTTTTATATCAGTTTCTTTTCACCATTGAGACCCAGCATTTTTCCAGTAAAATCACATTAATCTTCGCATACAATCTAATCTGGAGAAAAGTGGGATATTATAAAGGATATCTTCTTTCATCTCTAATGCACCTTAAAATTGACTCACTTGCCTTATTTTGTTTCTAAAATGGTGTACTTAACAAATTACATTTCTCCTATCTAGTGTGAAATTTGGTATTATAATACTGTTAAAAAGATGGCAAGAAATTAATCCTGCAAAAAGATAAAAGATGTGGAGTAAGCTTCTCACAATTACGCCATTTCTTGTAGAGTTGCAGATGATCTGAATCCAGATTCAGACGGTTCTTTAATTCTATTAAGTATGCAAGTGTTGGATATTTAGAAATTATAGCAGAGAACTAGTAAGAATGTCCATAGCTATAAATCTGACAAAGAAAGAGAACAAGAAAAAATGCTGCTTTATCCACAGGTAATACAATCTATAATTTCTAGCTACTGTTCATACAGTGGTGTGAAAAAGTGTTTGCCCCCTTACTGATTTCTCTTTTTTTTTATGTTTGTCATACTTAAATGTTTCAGATCATCAAAGAAATTTAAATATTAGACAATGATAACACAAGTAAACACAAAATGCAGTTTTTAAATGAAGGTGTTTATTATAAAGGAGGAAAAAAATCCAAACCTACATGGCCCTGTGTGAAAAATTGATTGCCCCCTAAACCTAAAAATGACATAATGACTGGACCCAGGGGACAGAAGACAGACTCGAGGTGTTACAATTAACCTTTTATTCACCCAAGTGATGTGTGTGAGTGCGTGTATGTGTAGTAGTGTGGTGTGCTGGGCTCGTGCTGGAGCTGAGCAGGTCTCCGTGCTGCCTGGCAACCCTAGAGAGACAAAGCAGAGTAATTAGCACTGCACCGCAGCGGGAGATGTTACAAGGTCTGCTGCTTACTTGCAGGTGGCGATGCTTAGCCTCCGCTTGCCTTGCGAGCGACTGCCAGGAGGGGAGCATCCTGCTTGGTGCCGTGAGGCGGGGGGAAGACTCCGGTGCTGGGGAGGAGCTGAGCCATCGTCAGGGAGAGATAATCCTGAAGGATCCACCTGTGCACAGGGGAGAGTAGCTTGACAAGGTAAGAGCTTGGTTTGCTTACGTGGAACGATGTAAAGAGCTTGATCAGACGAAGAGTCACTCCGTGACTGTAGACGAGAGACGTGCCTCCATAGTGATGACAGACGGCTCCGTGCTGAGTCGCTGGCAGCTCTGGCTCTTATAGTCCTCTGGGGATTAGTGACAGGTGTGCACGCAGCCGGGACTGATGACGGCCCCGCAGCCGCCATGACAGTATTCCCCCCTCTAGAGGTGCCTCCTGGCACCTGTCCTATCCTACCTGGATGCACTCGGTGGAAGTCACGGATAAGCTGCTTATCGAGAATCAACGCCAGGCGTGTCCAGGATCTACTGTATGTTCAGGGCCGAATCCTTCCCAGTCCACCAGACATTGCAAGCCACAACCCCGCTGGTGGACATCCAAGATGGCAGTAACCCCCCATGCCGGGTGGCCATCGATCATCCTGGGGGGGGGGACGCCGAGGGGGGCGGGCAAAGGGGATCGGCAACGATGGGCTTCACCTGTGAAACATGAAAGGTGGGACAGATGCGCATGGAAGGGGGGAGGGCTAGGCGAACAGCCACAGGGTTAATTATACATACAATGGGATAAGGCCCAATGAAATGCTTAGTCAACTTGTGTTTCTCTGCCTTTACATTAATGTTGCGTGTTGAGAGCCAAACTTGCTGACCCACCTTGTACTCGGGTGCCGGTCTCCCGCAGCGGTTGGCCATCCTAATATTGCGTTCTGTGGTCCGGAGGAGGACTCTGCGGATGATGGTCCAGAGCCGGCGGCAGCACCTGACATGGGCGTGGACAGAAGGCACTGCCACCTCCTTCTCCTCCTCCGAGAAAAGCGGTGGGTCGTACCCCAACAATGCCCTGAAGGGGGACATCCCAGTCGCAGAGGACACCGTGGAGTTGTGGGCGTATTCGATCCACGGCAGGTAACTGCTCCAAGAAGAGGAGCTGGACACAATGACGCAGCGAAGGGCGGCCTCCAGTTCCTGATTTGCCCGCTCACACTGCCCATTACTCTGGGGATGGTAACCCGATGACAGGCTCGCCGTCGATCCCAACGCCTGGCAGAACGCCCTCCAAACTTGAGACACAAACTGGGGGCCCCGATACGAGACGACATCCGTGGGGATTCCATGGAGACGGACTACATGCTGCACTAGTAGGTCCACCGTCTCCCGCGCCTTCGGCAACCCCCGAAGGGGCACAAAGTGGGCCGCCTTGGAGAAGCGATTGATGATGGTCAGGATAGTGGTGAAATGGTTAGATGGGGGGAGGCCTGTCAAGAAGTCCAGAGCAACGTGCGACCAAGGACGACTAGGAACAGGCAGAGGATGGAGTAGTCCGGCCGGAGGAGAAGAGGAGGATTTCCCGGTGGCGCACTGTGCGCAGGCCCAGATGTAATTGTTGATGTCTCTCCACAGCCCCAGCCACCAGAACGCTCTTTGGAGAAGCACAACAGTGCGAGACACCCGAGGGTGACATGCCAACTTCGAGGCGTGGGCCCACTGGATAACCTCGCCCCGGACCGGTGTAGGAACGAACAATCGCCCCGGGGGGCCGCCTCCCGGATTGGGCTCAGCCTCCTGCGCATTCATCACCTTTTCCCGGATGTCCCACACGAGGGCGCCCACAACGCAGGATGGAGAGAGGATGGTCTGTTCTTGGTCCTCGGATGCCTCCGCCGAGAACTGCCTGGAGAGGGCGTCCGGCTTAATATTCTTGCTTCCGGGGCGGTAGGTGATGGTGAAGTTAAACCGACCAAAAAAGGGGGACCAGCGGGCCTGACGAGAGTTCAACCGCCTCGCAGTCCTCAGATATTCTAAGTTCTTATGGTCGGTCCATACAACAAAAGGCTGGGCAGCACCCTCCAGCCAATGACACCACTCCTCCAAGGCGAGCTTAACTGCCAGCAGCTCCCTGTCACCGATGCTGTAATTCCTCTCCGCGGGCAGCAGGTGGTGAGAGAAGAAGGCGCAGGGCTGGATCACTCCGTCGACTGGAGAGCGCTGGGATAGTACTGCCCCCACCCCGGAGTCCGAAGCGTCCACCTCAACCAGGCACTGGAGATTCGGATCCACCTGCGTCAGGACGCGGGACGAAGCAAACTCCCTCTTGAGCGTCTCGAATGCCGCCGCAGCCTCCTTCGTCCAGCAGAAGGGAATCTTAGGGGACATGAGACCGGTCAGCGGGCGAGCTATTATGCCAACCTAGGCACGAAGCGGCGATAAAAATTAGCAAATCCCAAAAACCGCTACAGTTACTTCCTGGACGGGGGGGGGGGGCGCAATCCACCACTGCCTTGACCTTGGCTGGATCAGGGAGAACCTGGTTGTGCGAGATCACGAATCCCTTAAAGGACATTTTCCTGGCGTGAAACTCGCACTTCTCGGCTTTGACAAACAGCTGATTCTCCAGGAGTCGCTGGAGGACCCGCCTCACGTGTACCTGGTGTTCTTCCAAAGATCGGGAGAAGATGAGGATGTCATCGAGATATACGAAGACAAAGGCGCCCAGGAAGTCCGGGAGGACGTCGTTGATCAAGTGCTGGAAGACGGCCGGAGTGTTGATCAGCCCAAACAGCATCACCAGGTACTCAAAGTGGCCGCTTGGGGTCCGGAAGCCCATCTTCCACTCATCGCCCTCCTTGAGCCGCACGAGATGGTACGCGGTGCAGAGATCCAACTTGGTGAACCAAGAGGCCTCCTGGAAAGAGTCAAAAGCCAAGTCCATAAGAGGCAAAGTGTACTTGTCCTTTATTGTAATGTCGTTAAGACCCCTAAAATCAATACATGGGGGCAGGGAGCCATCCTTCTTCCCAACAAAGAAAAATCCCACCCCCACCGCTGAAGAAGACAGGCGAATGATCCTGGAGCTGAGTGATTCCTTAATGTAAGTGTCCATCGCCTCCCGTTCCAGAGCAGACAGGCTGTATAAACAGCTTGACGGAAGCGGGGCACCAGCCTGGAGACTGATGGCACAGTCATGGAGGGGTGAGGGGGAGGGACAGCGCCCGTGATTTACTGAAGACAGCCCCCAGGTCGTGATATACCTCCGGTACCCTGGACAGGTCCGGGGGGGGGGGGGCGACACACGTGGGGCCAAGGACACCGAAGGGGCGCATGCCGCCGACTGCAGGCATGCGCTGAGACAGAAAGAACTCCATGAAACGATGCTCCCAGTCTGCCAATCAAACGAGGGATTATGCAATCGCAGCCAGGGGTAGCCCAGGATGACCGGAGAGGTGAAGGAGTGCAGCACCAGGAAACGAAGGTCCTCCCTGTGGTTTCCAGAGACAATCACTGACACCGGGGCAGTCTGCTGAGAGACAGCTGTTAATGGGGCCTTTGACAGGGCAATCAGCTTGAGAGGAGGCCGAAGAGATTGACACGGGAGCCCTAACTGGGTTGCCAGGCCTCCTGAAATGAAACTCTGCTCAGCCCCCGAATCAATCAGTGCGTGAGTGGAGTGTTCAGTGTGTTTAGAGATGAGCCGGATGGGAACGAGACAGCTGGTGAGGGGTTTTGACTGGGACGTGTCTGTGAGTCCCCCTACTGTGACCCACGGACCTCCTCTTTTACCCGATTTGTACAATCAGCCAACTCATGTGAAGCACTCCCACAATAATAACACAGCCCCAACTCCCTACGGTGCTGTCTTTCAGCGGCCGAGATCCCAGAGCACCCGATTACCATATCCTCCTGCCCCGGAAGTTCCTCCAAAGAGGGCAGGGCCAACTGAGACGGCCGAGAGGAACGAAAATACTGCACGCTCGAGCGACTGGAAGCTCTTCGCTGGGCGGCACGCTCCTTCAGCCTGTTATCTAAACTGATGGTAAGGGAAATTAGCTCATTTAACCGATCTGGCTTATCCCAGGTAGCTAGTTCATCCCTTAGCCCAGGGCTTAGACTGTGGATAAATATGCTACACAGCGAAGCATCCTCCCACCCGACCTCCGCAGCTACTACCCGGAAGTCGACCGCGTAGTCCGCAGTGGACCTGCTGCCCTGTCGAAGGTTTAATAACCGGGTAGTGACCATAGAGTCCCGATTAGATTAGATTAGATTAGATGTTTTTGATAATGCTAAGAGGAGCTACAGTGTGAAGTTACAAAAAAACTTCTCAGCTAACAACTCTGCTTCTGTCTGGAGAGGCCTACGGAATATCACCAACTACAGGAGACCATCCCCCCACCCTGCGGAAAACCTCCAGCTGGCTAATGACCTAAACAGCTTTTACTGCAGGTTTGAAAAGAACCTACAGTTCTCACCTCCCACCCACACAAAAGGATTATCTGCAGCCCCAGGAACTCCATCCCTCCTCCACTCTGACCTCCCACCAGCACTAATGATCTGTGAAGAGGAGGTGCGCCGGGTCTTTCAGAGACAAAAGATCAAGAAGGCTGCAGGACCTGATGGTGTGTCTCCGTCCTGCCTGAGAGTCTGCTCCAATGAGTTGGCCCCCATCTTCACCCGGATCTTTAACAGATCACTGGAGCTGCGTGAAGTGCCTTCCTGCTTCAAACGCTCCATCATCATTCCAGTTCCCAAGAAACCCTCTATTACAGGATTAAACGACTACAGACCTGTTGCCCTGACCTCTGTGGTCATGAAATCCTTGGAGAGATTGGTGCTGAACCACCTGAAGGTCATCACAGGCCCCCTGATGGACCCACTGCAGTTTGCCTACCGGTCAAACAGGTCAGTGGATGATGCAGTGAATATGGGACTACATTACATCCTGCAACACCTCGACTCCCCAGGGACGTACGCCAGGATCCTGTTTGTCGACTTCAGCTCAGCGTTCAACACCATCATCCCAGGCATTCTTCATCAGAAACTCCTCCAGCTCAAGGTGCCCCCCTCCACCTGCCAGTGGATCTCCAGCTTTCTGACTGACAGGTGGCAACAGGTGAAGCTAGGGAGCTTTACATCCAGCTCCCGAAAAATTAGTACTGGCGCCCCCCAAGGATGTGTCCTTTCCCCACTGCTCTTCTCCCTCTACTCCAACGACTGCACCTCAGAGGACCCTTCGGTGAAGCTCCTGAAGTTTGCGGACGACACCACAGTCATCGGTTTGATCCGGGATGATGATGAGTCTGCATACAGGCGGGAGGTGGAGCAGCTGATCCTCTGGTGCAGCCAGAACCATCTTGAACTTAACCCAGCCAAAACGGTGGAGATGACTGTGGATTTCAGGCGACACCCCCCTTCATTCCCCCCACTCACCATCCTCAACAGCACAGTGTCCACTGTGGACTCCTTCAAGTTTCTGGGTACCACAATCTCCCGGAACCTGAAGTGGTCCTCCCATATTGACACTGTCCGGAAAAAGGCCCAGCAGAGGTTGTTTTTTCTGCGTCAGCTCAAGAAGTTTGATTTGCCTCAGGAGCTGCTGGTTGTCTTCTACACCGCCATCATCCAATCTGTCCTCTGCTTTTCCATCACTGTCTGGTTTGGATCTGCCACTAAACAGGACAAGACCAGACTGCAGCGGATCATTAAGTCTGCGGAGAGGATCATTGGTACCGACCTACCCTCCATTGAGAACTTATATCGGTCCATAACCAGGAAACGGGCGGGAAACATCTGTGCTGACCCGTCACACCCCGGCCACAAACTGTTTGAACTTCTATCTTCTGGTCGTCGTTACAGATCACTGAAGGTCAAAACCACCCGTCACAGGAACAGTTTCTTTCCTCAAGCCATCACTCTGATGAACTCCTAACATTCACCTAGTCCTACCTGTTGCTGTACTCATGACTTTTCATCCATTATTACATTGCACATAACTCTCACACTGCTTTTTACTTCATTCACATTATATCACTGAATCTGAGTCCACATTGAAATACTGTGTGATTGTATATTTTTTCATATATTTCTGCAAAGTGTGGTTAGTCCGAGTAAATAACTGCATATATTCCTGTATATATTTGCATCCTTTTATAGAAACGTGGACAGACTGTAATTTACTGTACATTCTCTGGTTGTCATTGAATCCTTATTTAAATCCTTCACCTGAACAACGAGAGCAAGTTTTTAGCCAAAGTCAAATTCCTTGTATGTGTTGTGCATACTTGGCCAATAAAGCTGATTCTGATTCTGATTCTGATTCTGATTCTGATCGGTGTGGTCAAACACTTCGGTAAATTCGGCCAGAAACTGCTGGTAAGTTAAATTGGGGTAGCTGGGCTTGGCCATGACTGCATAGGCCCAAGCTAACACCCTACCCTCTAGCAGGTTAGCTATGTAGCCAATCTTACTATGGTCTGTGGGAAAATCTCCCGGCACCCGATGGAAAACTGTCTCACATTGCAAGATAAACCCCTGAGCCTCCCCAAGCTTCCCACTGAAGCGAGCGGGCATAGGCACTGGTGTGAGACGGGTTGGGGAAGTCTGGCTAACCTGACTAGGCGGGGAGCTAGCGGGGCCCGGTGGAACCCCGGAAGTCGGTGGAAATGCCCGCTGTCCTTCCAAGCGATCCAACTGGTTGTTAATTTGAGTTAATTGGGTGAGGATGACATTTTGTTAAGTTAACTGCTCAACTCGAGCGTCTAGGGTGTTAAGGCGGCGTGCTAGCGCGCTGTCCGCTCGGTCACCTTGACGGCAGGTCTGGCTCTTATAGTCCGCTAGGGATTAGCGACAGGTGTGCACGCAGCCGGGACTGATGATGGCCCCGCGGCCGCCATGACAAAAACTGGTTGGGCCACCCTTCGCAGCAAAATCTGCAATCAAGAGTTTGCAATAACTGACAATGACTCTTTTACAGGGCTGTGGAGGAATTGTGGTCCACTCATCTTTGCAGAATTGTTGTAATTCAGCCAGATTGGAGGGTTTTTGAGCATGAACTGCCTTTTTAAGGTCATGCCACAGCATCTTAATCAGATTCAGGTCAGGACTTTGACTAGGCCACTCCAAAGTCTTCATTTTGTTTTTCTTAAGCCATTCAGAGGTGGAATTGCTGGTGTGTTTTTGATCATTGTCCTGCTGCAGAACCCAAGTGCGTTTCCACTTGAGGTCACGAACAGATGGCCGGACATTCTCCTCAAGGATTTTTTGGTAAACAGTAGAATTCATGGTTCTATTT
This sequence comes from Pholidichthys leucotaenia, assembly GCA_020510985.1. Classification (NCBI taxonomy): domain Eukaryota; kingdom Metazoa; phylum Chordata; class Actinopteri; order Cichliformes; family Pholidichthyidae; genus Pholidichthys; species Pholidichthys leucotaenia. The sequence continues at coordinate 395,852,374 of CM035841.1, forward strand.
ACCACAGCAAGTCTTCCAGGTCCTGAAGCAGCAAAACGGCCCCAGACCATCACACTACCACCACCATATTTTACTGTTGGTATGATGTTCCTTTTCCAAAATGCTGTGTTACTTTTATGCCGGATGTAATGGGACACATACCTTCCAAAAAGTTCAACTTTTGTCTCGTCAGTCCACAGAGTATTTTCCCAAAAGGCCTGGGGATCATCAAGATGTTTTCTGGCAAAACTGAGATGAGTCTTTATGTTCTTTTTGTTCAGCAGTGGTTTTCGTCCTGGAACTCTGCCATGCAGGCCATTTTTGCCCAGTTTCTTTCTTATGGTGGAGTCATGAACCTTAACTGAGGCAAGTGAGGCCTGCAGTTCTTTGGATGTTGTTGTGGGGTCTTTTGTGACCTCTTGGATGAAATGGCTTTATAACCTTTTCCAGACTGATAGATCTCAATTACTTTGTTTCTCATTTGTTCTTGAATTTCTTTGGATCGCAGCATGATGTCTAGCTTTTGAGGATCTTTTGGTCTACTTTACTTTGTCAGGCAGGTCCTATTTAAGTTTTTTTCTTGATTGAGAACCAGTGTGGATGTAATCAAGCCACACTGGCTAGAGAAATTGAACTCAGCTTCCCAAAGATGTGATAAGTCAGTTAATTTATGTTTTAATGGGAGGGGGGGAATCACTTTTTTACAAAGGGTCATATAGGTTTGCATTTTTTTTTTACCCTTAATAATAAACACCTTCATTTAAAAACTACATTTTGTGTTTACTTGTGTTATCTTTGTCTAATATTTAAATGTGTTTGATGATCTGAAACATTTAAGTGTGACAAACATAAAAAAAAACAAAAAAAACCATGAGAAATCAGGAAGGGGGCAAACACTTTTTCACACCACTGTGTATAATGATAAATGTTTCTATAAAATACAGGTATTTATTTAGGCATAATTTATTTATTAAGTGTAATATTGTTTTTACACAACAGTTCCATAAGCCCAGTTTATTAAATAACAGCAGTACAGGACAAAATATTATGTTTCTTTAACCAGTTCTTTTTCTCTGCCAAGAAAAATAGTCCCTTCTAAATTTACCCAGTTGAAAACCTTTTGAGTGTGAGATTTCCCGTGCCCCTAGTGGCAGAGCGCGGCGCTGTGCCTGTCATCTCACTCTGACATCCCCCGCTGCACTGAGGATTTGTACTGACTTGTACTGATCTGCCAGTTTCAGAAGGTGGCAGGTACGTGCTGTAGGACTCAGTGGGTTACACGTAATACACCAAAGAAGAAGAACTCCTCATTTCCTTTTCCTGTTTTCATCCTTTTAGCCCAGAAAACTAATATGGCTGCCGTTCATCGTCGTGCACTGTAACTTGTATGGCTTTGTACACAGAAAATAGCCGCGGGATACAAGCGAAATTTATTTGGGACAATCATAAGACTTTGTAGATGTGATAGAGAGCATAAATGACTGACAGAATGCAAAATAATGACCACGATGGGTGAAAACGCAGCGACCACGGCAGTGAGCGAGTCCCCTTAGCCGCCGGTAAGTGACGAATTTCTTTGTTTGTTTTTTTTACATTGTACTGATTTCTTGTTCATATACTTTGAAGATAAGATGATAACGTACCCCTGTACAAAAAAACGGTGTCAAAAGACTGAACCATTCTTTGTGTAAATATGTCCAAAGTCTGCTTTTGACTGAGTTATGTAATTCAATATAGCTGCCATGGCATTATGCAAATTACACTACTGTTCAAAAGTTTGGGGTCACCCAGACAATTATTTTGTGTTTTCCATGAAAAGTCACACTTATTTACCACCATGAGTTGTAAAATGAATAGAAAATATAGTCAAGACAATGACAAGGTTAGAAATAATGATTTGTATTTGAAATAATAATTTTTTCCTTCAAACTTTGCTTTCATCAAAGAATCCTCCATTTGCAGCAGTTACAGCATTGCAGACCTAACATGATTGCACAAGGGTTTTCTAATCATCCATTAGCCTTCTGACGCAATGAGCAAACACATTGTACCATTAGAACATTGGAGTGATAGTTGCTGGAAATGGGCCTCTATACACCTATGTAGATATTACACCAAAAACCAGACATTTGCAGCTATAATAGTCCTTTACCACATTAGCAATGTATAGAGTGTATTTCTGATTAGTTTAAAGTTATCTTCATTGAAAAAAAGTGCTTTTCTTTCAAAAATAAGGAAATTTCTAAGTGACCCCAAACTTTTGAATGGTAGTGTAGATGCGTAAAATCACTCCTATCTGAAACTTTGGATCATATTTTGCATCTTTCTATTTGACAGTAAGCCATTATCTCTTACCACTTTCAAGTTATAGCCTTGGAAATCCGAACTATTTTACTGACAAAAAATATTTACCACTCTTGACCACTAGGGGTTATGTTATAATTCGGCGACAGTCACACTCAAAGCCTTTACTGCTGCCAAACACCTCAGTGAGCGTAATATAGAAAAAAGTAGGTCTATTGTTATTTCACACACATGTAAATAAATTAAATATTGTCCAGTGCAGAAGTCAGTGTTTACAATACATACCGGTTTGTGGGTCTCTATGACACCGTTGGCTTGTTAGCATTATAGCGATTTTTCTTTGGCACACCTGGCTCACTTTTCTGGCATTTTCAGATAACAAAAAACAGCTCAACACCACAAACGTACTGTGGTTTGCTAATCGAGACAATAAATCCAACTCTTGCTACTGTCCACCCAACCTTTAACATCAGATATTTTATTTATAGTTTAGATACACTCTGGGGTAAACACACACAACTTAGTTGTCCAGTTTTACAGAAACTGACTGTAGTTTCACTGTGGGCATGCCAATGTCTTTCCAATGTCCGCTCCCTTGACAACAAGCTGGCTGAGCTGCGTCTGCTGAGAGAAACCCACAGAGAGTGGAGGGACTGCTGTGTGTCTGCATTCATGGAGACATGGCTCCACGACAACATCCCTGACGAGGCCATTCAGCTGGAAGGGATGACATTGTTCTGGGCGGACAGGGAGGCTGCTAGCTCCGGTAAGAGCTGAGGGGGGGCCTATGTATCTATATTAACAAGAACTGGTGTGTTAATGCCACGTTAGCAACTAAACACTGCTCTCCGTTGGTGGAGTTCCTTATCGTAAACTGCCGGCCATTCTATCTGCCGAGGGAATTCACCAACGTGTTTGTAGCTGTTGTTTACATAGCTCCTAGCGCTAATGCTAACGAGGCACTCGGAGAGCTGAATGATGCTATCAGTGAATTTCAAACTTCACACTCGGACAGTTTTGTGGTGGTTGCAGGGGATTTTAATCACACCAGTCTAAAGATTGTACTCCCCAAGTTCAAACAATGTGTGGACTTTAAGACCAGAGGAGAGAATATGTTGGTCTTGGTGTACACAAATTTCCCAAATGCATACAAGGCAACACCTCGCCCCCACCTCGGCCATTCTGACCACCTATCTGTGATGCTGGTGCCTGCCTACAAACCCTTACTGAAGTGCAGCAGGCCAGTAGAGAAACAATTCAGGACTTGGGCAGATGGTGCAGCCTCGGCATTTCAGGACTGTTTTCTGCATGCAGACTAGGAGGTTTTCAAAATAGCAGCCTCTCAGGGAGACAGGATTGATGTGGAGAAGTACGCTGAAACGGTCAGCAGCTACATCGCGAAGTGCACAGAGGATGTCACTATATTGAAGACCTTCACTGCACGGGGCAACTATAAACCCTGGATGACTGCAGAGGTGTGCGCGCTGCTCACTGCCAGAGATCCAGCCTTTAGAGCGAAGGACAGGATTGCCCTCCGCTCAGCCAGGTCTGCGCTCGCAAAGGGAATTAAGACGGCGAAATGCGCCTTGGCGAAGAAAATCCAGGGACATTTCTGTGACACAGGGAACACCAAATGGATGTGGCAGGGAGTATGGGCGTTGATGGATTATAAGTCTAGGCAGGGGGTCGATGATGATGACGCTTTGCTTCCAGACAGGCTCAATAACTTCTTTGCACATTTTGAAGCATCAAACCCGACAATCAGAGGGAGGGCTGGCCCATCTTCACCATCTTCACCATCTTCACCATCAACACAACGGACACACGGAAGACCCTAATCAGGGTCAACCCACGTAAAGCTGATGGTCCGGATAACATCCTGGGACGTGTGCTCCGAGTCTGCGCGAGTGAGTTGGCGGATGTCCTGACTGACATATATAACATTTCCCTGAGTCAGGCCATCGTCCCTAGATGCTTGAAGACCTCTATCATAGTACCGGTGGCAAAGAAAGCGGTTGTGTCCTGTCTGAATGACTATCATCCTGTCGCACTGACACCAATTGTGATGAAGTGTTTTGAACGGCTCGTTAAACCACACATCACAGCCTGCCTCCCTGCATCACATGACCTGATCAAGTTCGCGTATTGTTCAAATCGCTCCACAGAGGACGCTATAGTCACCACCCTGCACTCTGTCATTACCCACCTGGATCAGAGAGACATCTATGCCAGACTCCTGTACATTGATTTCAATTCAGCATTTAACACCATTATTCCCCAGATACTGATGGAGAAATTACTCCTTCTCGGTCTGAACACCGCCACATGTCTCTAGATCCTGGATTTCCTGACCAAGAGACCTCAGTCTGTCCGGGTTGGAAACAACATCTCCAACTCCATCACGCTGAGCACCGGATCCCCTCAAGGTTGTGTACTCAGTCCACTGTTGTTTACACTTCTAACACATGACTGTGTGTCCAGACACAAGGAGAACCAGATTATTAAGTTTGCGGATTATGCCACAGTGTTGGGACTTATTCAGAGGGATGAGGAATCAATGTACAGGGAAGAAGTTAGAGACCTGGAGGGCTGGTGCAGGGAGAACAATCTGGTGCTCAACATGGACAAAATGAAGGAGATGATTATTGATTTCCAGCGGTCACGGCCTGAACATGTCCCTCTCTGCATCGGCGGCTGTTCGGTGGAGAGAATGGAGAACATCAAGTTCCTCGGAGTGCAGATCTCTCAGGACCTGACTTGGAGCAAGAATTCCTTGGGGATCAGGAAGCAGGCCCAGCAGAGACTGCACTTCTTGAGTAAACTCAAACAGGCCTCTCTCCCCATCTGCATCCTCAGGACCTTCTACAGAGGTGTGGTGGAGAGTTTTCTGATGTACTGCATTGCAACATGGTACTCCAGTTGCAGTATGTCAGACAAAAATGCTCTGCAGAGGATAGTTAAGGGAGCTAAGAAGGTAATTGGAGTTTCCCTCCCCTCTGTTCAAGAACTTTTTCAGAGCCGTTGTAGGAGCAGGGCACTGAACATTGTTAAGGACTACTCTCACCCTCTGCACAAACACTTTGATCTGCTACCATCTGGCAAACAATTCCGGAGCATCAGAGGCAGAACCACCAGACTGATCAACAGCTTCCTTCCACAGGCTGCTAGGATGCTGAACAGTTGATCCGGAATCCTTTACACATATTACTGCACTTTATGGACATTATGTATATTATAGTTTTAGTCAGTTTTAAGTATTAATGCTACTTGGATTCACGTAGCCATTTTAATTGTTTTATATATACATAGGCAATTATTATCATTTTAACTGCAACTGTAATAAGTTAACATTACTGTAATATCCAAATGTGTCTCCAGGATATGTGAATGGTTGTCGGGGTGGGGGGTGGGGGTGTGAGTGTGTTTTTTAAATTATGTTCTTTTTACAATACGGATGCCTAGAGAAACACAATTTCATCTTGCTTGCACTACAGTTGTATGCATAGCATCATGACAATAATGGTTGATTGACTGATTGATTGATGTAAACTCCAAAGATAGCCGCTATGAATAAAGCAATGTTCCTTCTGAAATTAACACCATCTTAATGACAAAAATTTGAAACAAATCAAAATGTCCACTTGACATTCTTATATGGAAGCCAGCACAACCTTTAAAACACTAAAGATGACTGTTAACAACTGGCTGCTGCTAAAATGTAGGAGCTCCTCAGAGTCTGGAAAGGACTGACAAAGGATGCCTACAGGCTGCATTCTTAGACAATTGAATCCTGACCAAGGACAATCTGTTACTATGTATTTGATGCGATAAATTTACTCATTGTGCTTAGAGAAATGTACCATACTCTAGCCAACAACCATAAAATTTTAATTTTAGCTGTAGGTTCTCAACATCATTGACTGCAAGTTTAAAAAGACTCAAAAGAAAAATGCTTACTGTAACAGATTTCCAAGTGCCTTGTGTAAAAACAGAAATTGACATAGAGTACTTTACTTCTGAGAATGTTTTTATTTTTCTGTACCAAGCAAATGACTTAGCCATCTGTGTGACTGGGAGTTGTGGGCTTCCATTCATTCATCCATCCATCCATTCATCCATCCATCCATCCATCTTCTACCACTTATCCAGGTGTCCGGGTCACTGAGGCATCAGTCAAAGTGAAGAAAGCTAGAGTGCCTCCCAGTTCACTTTGCACCATGATCCAAATGATCCCTCCTGCAGGTGGTGAGCCCACTGAAGAGTGGGCCCATGTGGCTGCCTCCTAGTGAAGCCTGCCAGGTCTTATGGGTGAAAGCCTGGTCACCAGGTGCTTCCTGTTAAGCACCTCCTCCTAGCCAGGCTCCAGGGCAAGATCCTGGTAATCCTATGCCAGGCGTGGTTCACAGGATTAATTTTGTCACATTTTCATGGGGATACACTGGATCGATTTTAGTGTGGTCCTTCACCCAGGACCACATAACCTTGGGAGACCCTATCCCTGACAACATAGCTCCTGGGATCATTAGAGCACGCAAAACTCTCCACAGAGGTGGACATCTTGTTCATACATAAGTGAATCGGTAATGGCACAAAGACACCTGGTGAGTTTATGGTCTTGGATGTTAGTTTTACATCATAGTGAATAAAACTGATGGTAGTTTTGTAATATTATGCCCCAAATTATACTCTAATAGGATAATAAAGCAGGGTATTTCTGACAGGAAACTACACTGTGATTCATGATGTTCTAACCTGTGAATGTGCTTGTTCTCTTACCCTAAATCAACAAAAGAATAGAGAATGAATGTATCAGCTAGACTGCTAAACTCTCATCTCAGAGACTAAGCAGAGTACTGCAGATGATTTTCCTGCAGACTACATCTGTAATCTGCATGCGAGCACAGGGCAGTCATTAATCCACTGCCAGCTGAAGCTGAGCAGGTGCTGAAAATACAAACAAACAAACAAATTATGCATTCTTTGAACAATAGCTAGCAAATTGCATAAACTAGCGGCGCTGATGAGGTGAGATGTTTAATGATGTCTACGGTGTTATTTCTCGATGGGTTGCACAAGCCTTCCTTCATAAATGGCCGAGTAGAAGGCATACACAGTGGGAGGAACATATGGAGTGCGATCATGCATGAGCTGCAGAGTACAGTCGACTTGAGATCTACCTGCTTCAGTGACTGAGGAAAGCAGGCGACTGGACAGTGATGACCGGCAGAGTCAGCTCAAATAGTTTATCCCACACTGCCATCTGTGGGTCACAGAGGGAACACCAGCCCAAAACGAGGGGAAAAAAATCTTAGATAAGTGGTCTATAAACCAACAGCAAGAGTGGCTATCTTACAATGAGCAAACCGGAATGAAGTGCCTCAGTTGGGGGATCCCGTCGGGAAGGTGAAGGCGGCTCAACCCACTGTGCTCGTTTACACATGACCTACATCGATGCTTGCAACTCATTGGGGAGGTTAGAGGGAGAGATGGTAGGACAGAGAGAGAGAGAGAGAGAGAGAGAGAGAGAGAGAGAGAGAGAGAGCCAGTCTGCCATGTTATGCATGCTCCAGTCCTTTGTCTGCCTCAAACAAGCTTAAACACAGTATCCCTGCCTCTCAGAAGCAACAAACCCAATCCCATTGGTTAAAGGAGGATAAATTCTGTGGGTATAAATTCATCTCAAACAACTGTGACTTTTCTGTCTCCAGCTTTCTCCTCTCCAAGTCTTCTCTCCGACTGTTTTCTATCCCCTCCCCACTGAGCGAGTTGTCCTGCAGGGTCTGCGCCCACTCGGCCAGGTCGATAGTCACTAATGAAAGGGGCCTTTATGAGAGTGTCAGCTGCTTTCCCTCACTGGAGTAAGCAGCTCTAATTTGAAGTAATGGTTACTGGCTCGGCCATTGATTTATCGAGCTGGTGATTAGTGCAGTGTATGAGAAGCAGTGAGCAGCGGGGAGGAAAGGAGGAAGGGACTGCAGAAGATGAAAGGCAGGAGTGGAGGATGATGGAGGAAGGTGTGTGTGCGCCTATGTATGCATGTGAGATGGTGTGGGTGTTGAGATCGGAGGGATGGTGTGAGAGGAGATTCAGTTTTGTTTCTAGGAGGACACAGAAAAAGGACTTGTTAGGGTTTCTTGTGATCATGCTTCAGGGCTGTAATTAATACAGACTGAAATATAGACTGTAGATGCTGTGTCAGGAATCTGGGTTTGGCTGTTCCAAACCCAGTTCTAACTTATTAGTTATTTGCCCTATTTTCTATCTGGCGTGTCTGGGAGCTTTTGGCCTCCGCTTCCTTACAGCTCTGGCATGCCCCCTTCTCCTGTCAGTGCTATCAGCTATGCTTGGTTAATGGGTGTTCCCACACACATACACATGCGCACACACACATTCCATTCATTCTCATTCACACGCGCAGAAACTCGCTCATGCATACCTGAGGTTCATTAGTCCAGCCCACGTTTTCCCACACCGACGATCTCTTTCCTCGTTTATTTTATTATTATTTAATCGAGGAGTTAGTAGGAAGAGATCACCGCAGCATTCGCCCTCATTCGTGGCAGCTAGCTCTCCACAAATGTTGTACTACTTCCTTCACTCGTGCAGCCTGACATTTACAGACATTCATCCCTGGATGTTAGTAGATGACCTTGCGTGTTTTCCCTCATCCACCAGACTACACGGGAAGCCCCAGATTGCTACAGTTCGGTAAGTCATTTGCCTTTCTCCCTGTGCTGGCAGCAACTTTGCAGCACGAGGCTTCACCTTCATTGGGCTGTAGAGCATCCGGGCATCGCCCTGTATGTCTGGTGGCCATTTAACTCTACATTTCAATTCTCTGTATTGGTGGATATTACTGGACTTATCATTTTCGTTGGGTTTGTTAATAAAAGTGCACAATCTACTCTCACTTTTGGGGTTCTTATTTCCTCCCACGTGCACCGCGTAATGGTGTTCGAGGATTTATGACATGCTGGTTTTTAGAGATTTCTTCAAATCACAGACTCATCTACTCTCAAAAGTTTAAACACTTCTAGATGACTGCCCACAAGGGCGTAACTTTGTTTCAAACATTGGGGGGGGGGGGTGAGATCTCTGCCCGTATAGAGAGCCTGTCACACCCCCTTCATTTCTGCATATAAACGGCTTTCGCATCTCAACTCACGCAAAGCATCATGGGAACGTGGCTACCAAACATGCTCTATCGATACATTTAATTTATGGAACGTTCCTGATCTACAAGCATATTGTATGCGTAGGAGTCTTCCCGGTTGTACCCGCAAACGCAAGGATAAATTAGTTGTGATTGCATTCACGGCCACGTTGCAGAAATTGGCCAAAATGGCCCCCCTGTATGTATTCTGACATAGCAGATTTTTTGTTGTCAAAGGACTTACCTGCTGACCCACCCAGTAGGGAGGGGCCAGCATCCTGTGACGATTAGCAATCGTGGAGTTGCGCTCTGCCGTGCATCGTAATGCGGTCGGGGTCGCTCTCCAGAGCCGGCGGCAGCGCCTCAGGTGGGCTCGGCCGGAGGGAACAGCAATATCCTTCTCCTCTTCAGGGAACAACGGGGGGTTGTAGCCCAGCGAGGCCTCAAACAGTGACATGCCGATCGCTGAAGAGACTGTAGCATTATGAGCATACTCGATCAAGGGAGGTGGGTGCTCCAAGATGCCGGGCTGGCGGTGGCAACACACTACAGCGCAGCTTCCAACTCCTGGTTCGCCCACGCACACTGTCCATTACTCTGCGGGTAGTATCCAGAAGACAGGCTCACTGTAGCCCCAAGGACATTGCAAAATGACCTCCACACCTGGGAAATAAACTGGGGTCCCCGGTCGGAGACGATGTCCAGGGGAATACCATGTAATCTCACCACATGCTGCACGAGAAGATCTGCCATCTCCTTCGCCGTAGGCAGCTCCTGTAGGGGAACGAAGTGGGCGGCCTTGGAAAACCTGTCTACAATGGTGAAAATTACAGTGTGGTGGTTAGAAGGTGGGAGACCGGTAACAAAGTCCAACGCCACATGGGACCAGGGCCTGCCGGGAGTGGGGATAGGGTGGAGCAGACCGGCCGGAGGAGAAGAGGATGTCTTCCCGACGGCGCACTGGGGGCAGGCGCGGATGGACACTCCAATGTCCTTCTGGAGCAAAGGCCACCAAAATGTCCTTTGAAGGAGCGCCACCATGCAAGCCCTCCCCAGATGGCACGAGAACCTGGAAGCGTGGGCCGAATGGATCACCTCACCTCGAACGGCGGATGGAACAAACAGTCTCCACGCTGGCCCCCTGCCCGGGTCCGCTTCGGCCTCCTGCGCCCTCAGGACCTTTTCTTTTATGCCCCATGAGAGGGTGCCCATGATGCACGACGGGGGGAGAATAGGATGCTCCGCCACCTCCGCAGTATCCAGGGAAAACTGTCTGGACAGGGCGTCCGGCTTGGTATTTTTGGACCCGGGGTGGTAGGTGATGGTGAAATCAAAGCGTCCGAAGAACAGGGACCAGCGGGCCTGGTGAGCGTTCAGGCGCTTGACGGTCCTGAGGTACTCCAGATTCTTGTGATCCGTCCACACGACGAACGGCTGGGAGGCCCCTTCCAGCCAATGGCGCCACTCCTCCAGTGCGAGCTTGACCGCCAGGAGTTCCCTGTCACCGATGTCATAATTTCGCTCTGCTGGAGATAGACGATGGGAGAAGAACGCACAGGAACGGATCCTGCCATCAACCAGGGAGCACTGAGATAGCACGGCTCCAACCCCTGAGTCCGAGCCATCCACCTCCACCAGGCACTGAAGGGCGGGATCCACCTGTGCCAGAATGGGAGAATAAGAGATTTTATCCTTGAGCTCAACAAAGACCGCTGCTGCCTCCTCCATCCACCAGAAAGGCACCATGGAAGATGTAAGACGGGTCAGGGGAAGAGCAATAATACTATAGTTCTTAATCAATCAATCAATCAATCAATCAACCTTTATTGTCATGATGCTATGCATACAACTGTAGTGCAAGCAAGGTGAAATTGCGTTTCTCTAGGCATCTGTATTGTAAAAAGAACATAATTTAAAAACACACTCACACACCCCACCCCGTCAGCCATTCACACATCTCTGAGACACATTTGGATATTACAGTAATATTAACTTATTACAGTTGCAGTTAAAATGAAAATAACTGCCTATGTATATATAAAACAATTAAAATGGCTAAGTGAATCTAAGTAGCTAAGAGAAATAAATACTTAAAACTGACTAAAACTATAATATACATATAATATACATAATGTCCATAAAGTGCAGTAATATGTGTAAAGGATTCCAGATCAACTGTTCAGCATCCTAACAGCTTGTGGAAGGAAGCTGTTGATCAGTCTGGTGGTTCTGCCTCTGATGCTCCGGAATCGTTTGCCAGATGGCAGCAGTTCAAAGTGTTTGTGCAGAGGGTGAGAGTAGTCCTTAACAATGTTCAGTGCCCTGCTCCTACAATGGCTCTGAAAAAAGTTCTTGAACAGAGGAGAGGGAAACTCCAATTACCTTCTTAGCTCCCTTAACTATCCTCTGCAGAGCTTTTTTGTCTGACATACTGCAACTGGAGTACCATGTTGCAATGCAGTACATCAGAACACTCTCCACCACACTTCTGTAGAAGGTCCTGAGGATGCAGATGGGGAGAGAGGCCTGTTTGAGTTTCCTCAAGAAGTGCAGTTTCTGCTGGGCCTGCTTCCTGATCCCCAAGGAATTCTTGCTCCAGGTCAGGTCCTGAGAGATCTGCACTCTGAGGAACTTGATGTTCTCCACTCTCTCCACCGAACGGCCGCTGATGCAGAGAGGGACTTGTTCAGGCCGTGACCGCCAGAAGTCGATAATCATCTTCTTCGTTTTGTCCACATTGAGCACCAGATTGTTCTCCCTGCACCAGCCCTCCAGGTCTCTAACTTCTTCCCTGTACATTGATTCCTCATCCCTCTGAATAAGTCCCAACACTGTGGTGTCATCCGCAGACTTAATAATCTGGTTCCCCTCATGTCTGGACACACAGTCATGTGTTAAAAGTGTAAACAACAGTGGACTGAGTACACAGCCTTGAGGGGATCCAGTGCTCAGCGGGATGGAGTTGGAGATGTTGTTTCCAACCCAGACAGACTGAGGTCTCTAGGTCAGGAAATCCAGGATCCAGAGACATGTGGCGGTGTTCAGACCGAGAAGGAGTAATTTCTCCATCAGTCTCTGGGGAATAATGGTGTTAAATGCTGAACTGAAATCAATGTACAGGAGTCTGGCATAGGTGTCTTTCTGATCCAGGTGGGTAATGACAGAGTGCAGGATGGTGACTATAACGTCCTCTGTGGAGCAATTTGAACAATACGCGAACTGGAGCGGGTCATGTGATGCAGGGAGGCAGGTTGTGATGTGTGGTTTAACGAGCCGTTCAAAACACTTCATCACAATTGGTGTCAGTGCGACAGGACGATAGTCATTCAGACAGGATACAACCACTTTCTTTGCCACCGGTACTATGGGAGAGGTCTTCAAGCATCTAGGGACAATGGCCTGACTCAGGGAAATGTTATATATGTCAGTCAAGACATCCGCCAACTCACTTGCGCAGACTCGGAGCACACGTCCCAGGATGTTGTCCGGACCTGCAGCTTTACGTGGGTTAACCCTGATTAGGGTCTTCCGTGTGTCCGCTGCATTGATGGTGATTGCTGGCCCCACAGATGGTGAAGATGGGCCAGCCCTCCCTCTGATTGTCGGGTTTGATGCTTCCAAACGTGCAATGAAGTTATTGAGCTTGTCTGGAAGCAAAGCGTCATCATCATCGACCCCCTGCCTAGACTTATAATCCGTCAACGTCGTACTCCCTTCCACATCCGTTTGGTGTTCCCTGTGTCACAGAAATGTCCCTGGATTTTCTCCGCCAAGGCGCGTTTCGCCATCTTAATTCCCTTTGCTAGCGCAGACCTGGCTGAGCCGAGGGCGATCCTGTTCTTCTCTCTGAAGGCTGCATCTCTGGCTGTGAGCAGCGAGGGCACCTCTGCAGTCATCCAGGGTTTATAGTTGCCCCGTGCAGTGAAGGTCTTCAGTATAGTGACATCCTCTGTGCACTTCGCGATGTAGCTGGTGACCATTTCAGCGTACTTCTCCACATCAATCCTGTCTCCCTAAGAGGCTGCTCTTTTGAAAACCTCCCAGTCTGTATGCAGAAAACAGTCCTGAAGTAACGAGGCTGCACCCTCTGCCCAAGACCTGAATTGTTTCTCTACTGGCCTGCTGCGCTTCAGTAAGGGTTTGTAGGCAGGCACCAGCATCACGGATAGGTGGTCAGAATGGCCGAGGTGGGGGCGAGGTGTTGCTTTGTATGCATTTGGAAAATTTGTGTACACCAAGTCCAACACATTCTCTCCTCTGGTCTTAAAGTCCACACATTGTTTGAACTTGGGGAGCACAGTCTTTAGACTGGTGTGATTAAAATCCCTTGCAACCACCACAAAACTGTCCGGGTGTGAAGTTTGATATTCACTGATAGCATCATTCAGCTCTCCAAGTGCCTCGTTAGCATTAGCTTTAGCATTAGCGCTAGGAGCTATGTAAACAACAGCTACAAACACATTGGTGAATTCCCTCGGCAGATAGAATGGCCGGCAGTTTACGATAAGGAACTCCGCCAACGGAGAGCAGTGTTTAGTTGCTAACGTGGCATTAACACATCAGTTCTTGTTGATATAGATACATAGGCCCCCCCTTCGGCTCTTACCGGAGCTAGCGGCCTCCCTGTCCGCCCGGAACGATGTCATTCCTTCCAGCTGAATGGCCGCGTCAGGGATGTTGTCGTAGAGCCATGTCTCCATGAACGCAAACACACAGCAGTCCCTCCACTCTCTGCGGGTTTCTCTCAGCAGACGCAGCTCGTCCAGCTTGTTGTCAAGGGAGCGGACATTGGAAAGAAGGAGCAACGGTACTGCTGGTCTGGAGGGGTTAGCCTTTAGCCTAGTATGAATTCCGGCCCTCTTTCCTCTCCTTTGTTTACGTTTGCGCCGCGTACGCTTCCTCCTCTCCCAGGTAGCTGCCAGCCTAACCCCCGATCATATTCCATGCTGGCGTAGAATGTCCAAATCGCACCCGAACGCCGCAATTCTTGCAGCGTACATTACCTTGATGCTTAATAAGGTCTCTCGGTTGTAAGTTGTACGTCTGGGATGATTAAAACACTCAAAACTCTCACACTCACTGATGCCTAGAAGGGCCGCAGCGTTCCATGCACGCCGCCATCCTATTCAAAGACAAAGACCCCCTTTATCTTTGTCACTGAGTCTTTCCTTTGTTTGAGCTTGGTGGATTGCTCATGTTGTTTTTGTTGTTACTCACGTGGCTGTGTGGAGGCAGGCCTGTATGTTGTTATGTTGCCTGACATGATGACATCATTCCCTCACGCTGCGGAAACGTGTAATGCTGGTAAATTTTATTGGTTGTAAATAAACATTTTTGCAGATACGATATAACAATTTTAAATGCTTTATTGGCCAATACCGATAACATGTCAATATTATCATGCATCCCTAGAAATTATGCTTACTTTCAAGGTAAGTTGACTTACTACTTACAAATGTAAGTCAGCTGAACTTGAAAGTAAGCGTTGTCACTCAAAATTTAATGTCTGAAAACACGCTGACAGTCCGAGTTGAAGTCGACCAAAGATAATAGTGCTGTGATTTTTTTTTACAGAACAATAAATACAATGGTGACTATATGCTTTCAAGTTAGACAACTTGGAAAAATAATATAAAACAGTGATTCCCAAACTATTAATTCTAGAGCAATTTAATAAGTGAATCACCCCCTTTCCATCTCATTAAGTTTTATTGTACATTGAGGACTTTATTATCATCCAGTCACATCAAGGAGTTCTAATGTACATGTCCTTAATTTGCTCATTGTCGGATTGCAACATAGTAAGTGGCAACAGCACTCAACAAGTTATGGCCTTGGGCTTGCATACATTGCTGGAGGGACTTTTTAAGAATTTAGAGTTAACTGAGTTTTACTTTTTTTTTTTTTTTTTTTGTAATGTCATCACCTCAGAGCATTCCCCATTACCTATTTGAAGAGCACTCAAATGCTGGTCCATGAATTTCCTTCCAACTTGTGCAAGAGGTTAGCCAGGGTTGACAATTGCTGTAGTGGCATTTTGCTGGAACTGTCTAGAGTCTAACAAACCACTCGCTCGGATCCAATCCTTAGATGGATCTGAGGTTATAAAATGCTCATAATATCAACTTTGTGAAATGGTACTCAAAAAATGATATACTCTGGAACACATGTATTTCTCCATCAAAAAATTTCTAGAAGAGAGATACCTTTAGTGCTATTTGACATCAGTGCAATTGTACTGCTCACAGCTCAGATATAACTACAATTCTCCTCTGGAGATATATGTAATTTTTTCTCTTTTTAATACCTTTTTTTTTATTTCGGGTCGGCACTGCTTCCAGGAAGTAATCACAGCTTCTCACTTCTCTTCTCCCGAATCTGACACTGACAAAAGCTCTCTCACCTTCTCCTGCCCACGCAGCACTTATGCAATGCTGTACTTGCTGCCAGCCTTGGAAAAGGATGCATTATAACCTCAAACAGTGTGATAAAGTTTGGCTTGCTTTTAAGCAGTGCAGGTGGCGACTGACTAACAGCTTTGCCATCATAGTTACTGCTGAGACCACTTAGCATACTGCAGACCTGTTTACTTGACTTAATCTGGCTCCACTAAACTGATGTTCCATGTCTACTCCTCACTGTCCCTGAATGCATGCTGATACATGGCAAGGTGCTGCTAGTGTATATAATCTCCCACCTGGTATGTTTGTTAATCTGCAAAACACAGGTCTTGCATGGTGCATGTCAGCTTGCATGCTGCTCTTGTTTGCTATAACTGGATTAGATGTGATGAATGTTATAATTTGTTCCTGTTTTATTATTGCAACTGCTGTAATACAAGATTTGTTTGAATTTTTTTCATCCAACCATGTAAAAGTATTTAATAAGATAATACAGCAGTAACACTGCTAGCTTTACAGGGACAAGTTAAGAGTGTTACTGATGCCTCAGTAGAGAGAAAACGCCATTCTGTCTGAGCCTCTTAAATAGTCTCTATTTTATTTATTTCCATTCCTTATGTATCTTGTTGTTTTGCTGTTTGTCCTCTCCTCAGACTTCAGTGTTCAAGTGTGGTATCACTCTACCCACCACTGAGTATCTAAACCAGGGGTGTCAAAGTTACAGCTCGCAGGTCTGTAACCAGCCAAGGAGTCCAAACCAGCCCGTGGGATGAATTTGCAGTGTGAAAATCAGTGTTGGGCGTAACGCGTTACTGCAAAAGTAGTGGTCTTACAGTAACGTGCTGTGTAATGAAATTACTGTTTAAAATTCAGTAACGCATTAGTTACTGAAATTTGATCAGATGTGTTACTTGTTTTATTAATATGGATAGATATTTTTAGTGCAAATAAATGAATATACAAACTGACCCTACCATAACTGATGCAGCCATCAGTCAATGTGACCTGTTGCAAAAAGCCTGAGTCTTCACTACTGAGTGGAGGAAAAGATGAAGCTACTTTGTTTGTGTGGAAATAGACAGATTATTTTTCCTTTGTGACAGCTAAAGACAAAAGCATATTGATGGGTTGCAAACTAAGTGCTGGTTGAGACTGACGGCAACCTTCAGAAGCACCTGAAAACAGCAACAAAGCTCAGACAAAGCTAGTGCTAAGTAATGGCTAGCTGTGCTAACAACTAACACCGTGTTAGTGGAGCTACTGTATTCTGAACACCCACAGCTCGATTTCAAGCACAGGTATGCATCTAGACAGTTTGTGACCCAGCAAGAATTAAACTGACTGATTGCCAGACACTTCGTTACAGACTGAAGACCTGATATAAACATTGACTTTCCATCAGACAGCTGAGACTGTGATCCACTGAAGTTAAAACGTATTTACTTGCTACTTGGATAAAGATTATTCAAAAATGGATTTGGTCTCCAAAAGGAATTTGAGGGACTGGATCATGTCTCTGTCACAGCAGACATTTGGACTGTGGCTAATGGACATTTTAGCCCCTTTTCCACTAGTACCTACTAAGCCCAACTCGCCTCACCTCGACTTTACTTAACTCAGCTGTACACGGTGTAGTCTGTTTTCAATTACAGCTGAGTACTGCCTTAGGTGGGTGGGATTTTTTTTTACAGCAAGGCAGTCCAACACTCCCTTGATGTAAAACACACGACACAAGCAAAACACAAGATGGAGGATTACGAGGCGATGGTATACATACTGCTTGGTCTCTGGCTTTTTGTCAAAGGCAAAAAAGGAGAGACAGAGAAGGCTACAGGTGGCGAGATGAAACACTCTGGAAAAGTACTGGAGAGTTTAGGAAGCCATGGAGCAGTATAAAGCTGAAGACATGAGGATATGAACTAGATCACATATGAAGGTAAGCTAATGATTACTAATTCTAGTTTGCTACAGTCATTAATATGTCCCCCGTACTACATTGTAATGTCGGCAAGTTACCGCTATTAGGTACTAAAATATGTATGGTGTGTGTGTGTTTCAGATGGCTCTCTTGTGGCAAAATTAGCGCTTCAAACCGTGGGTCTGGTTGTTCAACCAAGCGTCCCAGTGGTGGGATGTCACCCCAACTTCACGAATGCGCAGTGGTTGCAGAACTTCAGAATGTCTGTAGAAACGTTTAGCTTCCTGTGCAACAAATTGCTCTGATCTGTGTGAAAATCACGGAGAGACTGTTGAGACATCACGGGACATACCTGCTCCAGCAGCACTGAGTCTGTGGAGGTGTCGTGGTAAAAAGTGATTAGCTGCCAAAACTTGATTGCCAGGTGCCATATTGTAGTTATGGGGTTATATTAACTGTGAAATATATATTTCAACAGGTAAACAGTACTGAGTTAGGTATAATAAGATATATTTAACAATTATGATGCATTTTAAGCTGAAACAGACTTGATCTAGGATTAAAAGCAATTAAAATAATGCAGTCACAAGGTTACAGTGTAGAAATACATGAATTTACTGGATATATACATGTAGATACTGTAAAAATATATTCTCTGCATTAACAATGTACTATACATGTATTCATTTAGTATTGCACAGGAATTTTAACAATAAACTTTTGTACTTTTTGCAGATGTGTCTCCACCTTTGTTTTATTTGTGATTACCAACAAGTGACATATATTAAATACTAAAGACTAGAAAGGCTGTCTGAGAATAATCCAGCAGTTTGAGAAATCACTTTTGGTTTGGTGAAAGTGCCATGTATCTGAGCATTGTTCTCAGCACTCAGACTTCCTTTTGTAGTTTTGAGTATTTTTCTGTCTGTTATTATTTGGTTGGCAGTTCTGTGTGTTTATTTTGGTTTGTTTTCATTCTGAGCCCTTCCCTCTTGCCAGTCTCACTCACGTACTACCCAGGTTGTCACTATGCCAGCTCAGCTGCATGTTATTGAAGACCCTGGAGAGACTGCTCCTTGCTCACCTTCGCCCCCTGGTGGAACCAGCGATGGATCCACTCCAGTTCGCCTACCAGCATGGCATTGTGGTGGAGGATGCGGTGATCTTCCTCCTTCACCGTTCTCTGTCCCACCTGGAGAAGCCCGGGAATGTGGTGAGGATCATGTTCTTTGACTTCTCGAGTGCTTTCAACACCATCCAACCGATGATCCTGAAGGACAAGCTGCTGCGCGCAGGGGTGGACCAGCACCTGTCATCATGGATCCTGCACTACCTCACGAACCGGCCTCAGTTTGTGAGAACCCGGGACTGTGTGTCCGACACGATTATCGGTAGTACGGGGGCCCCCCAGGGAACGGTGTTGGCTCCCTTCCTGTTCACTCTTTATACTGCGGACTTCTCACACAACACAACACACTGCCATCTACAGAAGTTCTCTGATGACTCTGCGATCGTTTGCCTCATCTCCAATGGAGATGAAGCTGAGTACAGAGGGCTTATCCAGGACTTCGTGGACTGGTGCCATCGGAACTGCCTCCAGATCAACGCAAGGAAAACTAAGGAGCTGGTGGTGGACTGCCGCAGGCATGGACAACCCCTCACAACACCAGTAAATATACAGGGAACAGACATTGAGATGGTGACATCCTACAAGTACCTGGGTGTTCATCTGAACAATAAACTAGACTGGTCACACAACACTGACGCACTCTACAAAAAGGGACAGCGCAGGCTGTTCCTACTGAGGAGACTCAGGTCTTTTGATGTACAAGGGGCGCTGCTGAAGACATTCTATGACACGGTGGTGGCATCAGCCATCACTTTTGGAGTGGTCTGCTGGGGCAGTGGCATTACCGCAGCCGATAGGAAGAGACTGAACAAACTGATCAAGAAAGCTAGCTCTGTCCTGGGGCAGCGCCTTGACCCGGTGGAGGAGATAGGAGATAGAAGGATGGTGGCTAAACTGTCATCTCTGCTGGAGTCCGAGTTCCACCCTATGCAGGACATACTGAATGCACTGAGGAGCTCATTTAGCAGCAGACTACATCATCCCAGGTGCACAACCGAGAGGTTTCGCAGGTCCTTCCTACCAACGGCTGTCAGACTGTACAACCTAAGCAGGGCTGCTGGCAGAGATAGCAAAAAGACGTAACAACCTAATAGTTTTTGAATGCAAAAGATGCAATAGACTTACACAATGGTCCCCTCTGGCATACAACTAGGAAAATACTGGTCGCTATGGAGAGTGAGAATATGTATGGGCACATAATCATACCATGTAGGATAACTAAGTAGACGGTTGTGCTGTTTCATCCCATCTAGCAACAATGCTCTGCACTGTGTGTGTTTATATATTTACATATTTATTCCACCTAGCTGCAGTGCTCCGTACTGTGGGTGTTTATATATCTACATATTTATTCCATCTAGCTACAATGCTCCGCACTGTGTGTTTATATACTCATATATTTATTCCATCCAGCTACAATGCTCTGCACTGTGTGTCTGTGTGTGTATATATATATATATATATATATATATATACACTACCGTTCAAAAGTTTGGGGTCACTTAGAAATTTCTTTATTTTTGAAACAAAAGCACTTTTTTTCAATGAAGACAACTTTAAACTAATCAGAAATACACTCTATACATTGCTAATGTGGTAAATGACTATTCTAGCTGCAAATGTCTGGTTTTTGGTGCAATATCTACATCGGTGTATAGAGGCCCATTTCCAGCAGCTATCACTCCAGTGTTCTAATGGTACAATGGGTTTGCTCATTGCGTCAGAAGGCTAATGGATGATTAGAAAACCCTTGTGTAATCATGTTAGGTCTGCAATGCTGTAATTGCTGCAAATGGAGGATTCTTTGATGAAAGCAAAGTTTGAAGGAAAAAATTCAAACTAAAATGAATATTTTCTATTCATTTTACAACTCATGGTGGTAAATAAGTGTGACTTTTCATGGAAAACACAAAATAATTGTCTGGGTGACCCCAAACTTTTGAACGGTAGTGTATATATATATATATATATATATATATATATATATATATATATATATATACATTTATAGTAATGTGTACATATGTATATTAGCTGCTCTTGCTTTTTTTTTCTTGCCTTCTGATTGTTGCTCTGAGTGTTGCTATCCCTGTGCTGTTGCAATCCTGGAATTTCCCCGTTGTGGGATTAATAAAGGCTTATCTTATCTTATCTTATCTTATCTTATCTTATCTTATCTTAATCAGGTCACTTGCCCACTCTGCTCCCTGCACCTGTGCCTCATTTGATTACCTGTTATTTAAACACTGCCAGCTCATTGTTTCATTGAGGCAGTAATACATGGATGTACTGGACTCTTCCTCTGTTTATCTCCTACCTGCACTCGCGGGGCGATTTCGGCTCCGGAGTGCTTGTCTATAAGTTTTCCTTTTTGCAGTTTTTTGTATGTCATGCACTGTTTATCTTTTTGTTAAATAAATGTCACACTACAGTCCTGCATGTGGACCTGTCTTTTCTGTCCCGGAGGTTTGCGTTCATGGCAGTAAGTCTTTTAGAATTATAAACCACAAACCAGTTTGTCTTAAAATGTTAAATCCCATTCAACCCTAACCCATCATTAGGAAATAGAGATGCTAATATGGCATAGAATTCCTCCATATACTCGTACTATCACTAAAGTGTGCAGTGTCTTTTGCACTGGCACATCCAACAATAGTCTTCAGTAAATAAAATAATTGTTTTTGGTTACTTTTTCTTAAAAATGAGCCATTATTTTCAACATCACCGATAAATGGTTTGTACTGTTGACTCTTTTCCCACCGGTGTCTTAACAGACAAAATAGAAAATCATGATGCAAACACATAAGTCACTAAATTGTTTATTACAATCAGCAGCAAAATCCAGATTATTTAGAATGTGCAAAATTCAAACTCTAAACTGTAAAAAAAAACAAAAAAAAAAAAAAACAGAATGGATCACACGCCGGCCACTCATCTCCTTCACAAGGTGGCCCAGCACACCAAGGAATGATTGATTGAAGGCAGCATTCTGAGCCATATCCTCTCTTCACAAGGTAGTTTC
Source organism: Pholidichthys leucotaenia (assembly GCA_020510985.1). Lineage (NCBI taxonomy): Eukaryota > Metazoa > Chordata > Actinopteri > Cichliformes > Pholidichthyidae > Pholidichthys > Pholidichthys leucotaenia. The sequence goes on from CM035841.1 coordinate 395,874,280, forward strand.
ATGCTCCCTTGCCTCACTGAGAAGCAACTGGATGTGCCGCTCACGCTGGTCCCAGTTCAGCAGATCCTCAGCCTGCAGTTCTGTAAATAGTGTCGTAAGGTCCGGTTTGGTGTGGATCACTTTCCTCTTGCCTAGACGAAAGACAGAAAGTCAGTGGTGGAATGTGACAAAAAAGTGCTTCGTTGTTGTATTTAACCACAATTTTCCTGTAGCTGCGCTTCAGTAAGGTAGATTTTACAAGGGCTGGGTTACGTTTAAAATATTTTTTTTTACTGTGGCCCCAGCAATCAGAATGAGTTAATACATTCAGTTGAATGCAATCTAGTACTTTAACTATCTACTAGTGCATTGCCCGTAGAAAGCAAGTAATGTATTCCTGTCTGAACTGTTCATCAGAGTGACCTAAGGTTTTATACGTTCTTTGCTGAGGTTACGAGGGTGTGGATCCTCAAGTATGGAGTTGCTCAGTCAAAATATATAATTTTCATCAATAAAAGTTTAGCCACCACTCTGTCACCACTGTGTCTCTTCATGCTTTGGTTTCAAGAAGTGTGGGTGGTGTTTTGTATTTATAATATTGCTAAAATATAAAAGGAAGCACTGCAATGGGTCTCAAATCTTTATAATGTGTCCTGTTAAAGTACTGCATGAGTTTATTGATAATAGACTATAAACTACACATTTAAACTAAATTATAATGGTGACTGAACAACTCCCATTCCCCAAAGTGCAAGATACATGCACAGCACAAAAGTGCAACATGTAAAAAAAAAGACAAAACAAAAAACCTTTTTTAACCAGGATTAACACTAGTTTATTTCGTCAGATGTCGACACAAGCGCAAAATACAAGCAGTGCATGGAGCTAGCATTGATGGCTAACTAGCTAGCTCATTGTTTGCATACAAGAGACAACAGTATTGTTTGTTCAAAGTGAGCTTCCCACTGCTGGGATAAATAACGTAAAAGATGCATATCACATCATATCACATCACTCACCATCCTCAATCACGGTTTTCAACTGCCGTGGTCGGGTCAGCGCCAGTGTACCTCCCGTTATTTGCCGGTCGGTGGCCTTAAATGCATTTTGGGTGGTTCCATCTAGTTCCCTCTGGATTCTCTCATCAGCCAAAAGGCACAGAAATTCTGTTGGACCATGGTGTTGATTTCTGTGAAGCCATTTCTATTGTTGTTGTGTTTATACTGACGCTTGCTCGCTCACTCGTGGACGAATTTTTGCAAATGGCAGCTGAAGATTCTGTTGAAGACATCGCTCTCATGACGTTATGCCCTGACCAATCAGTAGCCTGTAGTCTGTTGACGTCACATTGTCAGCTCAACTCATCATGGTTGGAACCTCAGTGAAGTCGGTCCAAAAAAAGTACCGGGTATGAGGTACCAGGTCCTAATGGAAACCCTACAATGTGTGCCAAGTCGAGGCAAGTAGGGCTACGTAGATACTTGTGGAAAAGGGGCTTTTCTTTGGATCACTGCACATCTGATTAAATCTATATCATAAAGGTAAGATAAGCATGGACAGCTTTATGCAGTGTTGCCATATCTCACTGTTTTGGAGTGAGTCTCACTCTTTTTCCCTCTCGCTCATTCCACAAACCCTATTTCTCACTCCAAAATGAGGAAATTACTGGCAATTTTGTATTGATTTTCTTCAGATTTTCCCCACAGTAAGAGCTCTCAAGGCAAGATTGCCTCAAAATACAAAAACAAACACAAAATTCTCAAGGCAGGAATTTTGTGTTGATTTTCTTTTTCTTCATTTTATTAAACCTTTATTTAACCAGGCAAGATAGATTAAAAATACGTTCTTATTTACAACTGTGGCCTTTCATCAGATTTTTCCCACAATAAGAGCTCTCAAGGCAGGATGAAGCAGACTGAACATGTTCTAAAAGCTCTGTCTGAAGCAGTCTGTTTTCAGCCTGACATTAATAAGCACATAATGTAATCCATTAAAACCCTCTAACTGTCCCAGTCACCGTATGGCGACATAACCCCTAGTGGTCAAGTTATCACGGTGCATTACGGAAGCTACACTGACCCTTGCCAGAAGACACTTCAATGCACAATGAAAGCTGACAGCAAGATCATCGGTGCCCCTCTGCCCCACCCCCACCCCCGGACATGTACCTCACCAGCCTCACCCACAGAGCCATCAACATTGCAGGCCACACCTCCCACCCCTCACACTCCCTCTTCAGCCCCCTGCCCTCAGGAAAAAGTTACCGGGGCCTCCAGGCCCACTCCACAAGACTGCTAAACAGCTTTGTTCACCAGGCCATCAGAACCCTGAACTCTGTCCACCCCCCTTCCCCCACCACCACCCCTGGACATAATGTACTCACCCACACAATAGCTACCTTAGCTGTCAGCACAGAAAGACTGGCACATGAAAAGTAATACATCTGCTGCTGTACATCTCTGCACTTTACTGCAACCATTTGCACAAATGCCATATCTGCTGCTGTCTGTTATTGAAATATTGATCATGTGAACTTTTTCTGTATATAGGATAGCTGGGTTTTGTCATTGGTCTTTATTTGCACTATGGGATGTGTGGGTTTTATCTTTTTACCATTATTTGCACTATGGGTAGCATTACTGTACATAGACTGCTGTTGTTGTTTTTCCAGCCTTATTCCTTTTTTTTGTTTGTTTGTTTTATATTGTACACACCACTGAAAAGAAAGAAACGGCATTCCAATTCTCCTGTATGTCCTGTACATGTAATAGTATTGACAAATAAAATCTTTGAATCTTGAATCTTCGTCTGCCAAAAATTCATTAAGGCTCCCAATTTGGATTGAAACATTTTATCTGCCAAAAAAAAAAAAAAAAATACTTGATTTGGTTACTTGATGAGGCAAGGACAGGCAAAAATTACTTGATTAGGCAAGGACAGCTTCAGGAAGAAGATGGAGGACAAGTTGCAACAGGGCAACATTGGTGGGGTCTGGAGAAACCTTAAAACCATTTCTGGGCTCCAGAATACCTCCCCCCAGGCCACGGGGGCAGGGAGTAGGCGAACAATCTGAACCTGTTTTTTAATAGGTTTGACCAATCGCCCTCCCCACCGACTGCACAACAATCACTGCTGCCTCTAAAGTCATTGAGACCTGATGTCCACACCCCACTCCACCAACACACAGCTGGTCTGCGCAGGATTGTGGAGCACATCTTCAACCTGAGCCTGAAGCTGGGGAAGGTACCACAGTTGTGGAAAACATCTTGTGTGGTACCTGTACCAAAGACTTCCCACCCCAAAGATCTGAACAGCTACAGACCAGTGGCCGTGACGTCTCACATGATGAAGACCCTGGAGAGACTGCTCCTTGCTCACCTCCGCCCCCTGGTGGGACCAGCAATGGATCCACTCCACTTCGCGTACCAGCATGGCATTGGGGTGGAGGATGCAGTGATCTTCCTCCTTCACCATTCTCTGTCCCACCTGGAGAAGCCCAGGAATGCGGTGAGGATCATGTTCTTTGACTTCTCCAGTGCTTTCAACACCATTCAACCGATGATCCTGAAGGACAAGCTGTTGTGCGCAGGGGTGGACCAGCACCTGTCATCATGGATCCTGGACTACCTCACTAACCGGCCACAGTTTGTGAGAACCCGAGATTGTGTGTCTGACACGATCGTCGGTAGCACGGGGGCCCCCCAGGGAACGGTTTTGGCTCCCTTCCTATTCACCCTTTATACTGCGGACTTCTCACACAACACAACACACTGCCATCTACAGAAGTTCTCTGACGACTCTGCGATCGTCAGCCTCATCTCCAACGGAGATGAAGCTGAGTACAGAGGACTTATCCAGGACTTCGTGGACTGGTGCCATCAGAACTGCCTCCAGATCAACGCGAGGAAAACTAAGGAGCTGGTGGTGGACTGCCGCTGGCAAGGACAACCCCTCACAGCACCAGTACATATACAGGGGACAGACATTGAGATGGTGACATCCTACAAGTACCTGGGTGTTCATCTGAACAATAAACTAGACTGGTCACACAATACCGACACACTCTACAAGAAGGGACAGCGCAGGCTGTTCCTACTGAGGAGGCTCAGGTCTTTTGGTGTACAAGGAGCACTGCTGAAGACATTCTACGACACGGTGGTGGCATCAGCCATCACTTTTGGAGTGGTCTGCTGGGGCAACGGCATTACAGCAGCCGATAGGAAAAGACTGAACAAACTGATCAAGAAAGCTAGATCTGTCCTGGGGCAACACCTTGACCCAGTGGAGGAGATAGGAGAGAGAAGGACGGTGGCTAAACTGTCATCTCTGCTGGAGTCCGAGTCCCACCCTATGCAGGACATATTGAACGCACTGAGGAGCTCATTTAGCAGTAGACTACATCATCCTAGGTGCACAACCGAGAGGTTTCGCAGGTCCTTCCTATCTACGGCTGTCAGACTGTATAACCTAAGCAGGGCTGCTCGCAGAGATAGCAAAAGAACCTGACGACCTAGTAGTATTGAATGCAAAAGACGCAACAGACTTACACAAATTGTCCCCTCCAGTATACAACTAGGACAATATCAGTCGCTACGGAGGGTAACAATGTGTATGGGTACATATTCATACTATGTAGTATAACTAAGTAGACGGTTATGCTGTTTATTCCATCTTGCTACAATGCTCCGCACTTTGTATATATATTTATGTGTACGTATGTATATCCACTGCTCTTATTTATATTTTTTGTATCTTCTTAATTATTGCTCTGAGTGTTGCTATCCCTGTGCTCTTGCAATTCTGGAATTTCCCCATTGAGGGACTAATAAAGGCTTATCTTATCTTATCTTCTTCAAGGTTGAATTGTGAAGATTATAATATAACATGTTCTGTTTAACTTGTGAATAGTCTCAAAGGGCTGTTATTGTTATGACTTCCCGTGCGCTTTTACGCAGCGCATGGAGGAAAGAGACAAATCCACTCACAGGAGACGTTGTGTGCAATTTATTGTGCAAAACAAAAGACAAACAGTTCAGCAACAGCAGAAAACACCAAAAAGGTGAGGAGGCTCTGGGAAGCTCACGAGACGCTCCTCAGCTCGACAGTGAGTAAGCCCAGGGGACCCAAAGAGCTTCAGGCAGAACTGATAGCGAAGGAGGGCAGCCTGGACACCCGAGCACTTCCACAACGGGACTGGAAGCGGCGGGCACAGGAATACTCACTGGAGCTGGAGACCAAGACGTCAGTGGAGGGAATCCCAGAGCCAGCCTGCAAAAACAGAAAAAGAGGACAAAGATGTCATGCAGAGGGAAGCAGTACCATAAGCAGGCAGGGTGTCTAGTCATGCATCCATCAAACGACAGGAAAACACTGTGAGGCATACACAGGTCCAACAATAATCCGGCAGTTTGCTCCCGTGGCTACAGACCTAAAATAATGCCACACATAACGACAGGAGTGAACGCTGGTGTGTGTAATGAGGGGAAAACATCTGAGTGTGTGCGTGTATGTGCGTTTGTGCATGCATGAAACAGTAATGACAGCCAGCTGTGAAAACCTGGCCGGAGAGGGGGCGTGGCTGTGAGCTGTCAAAGAGCCCAAAGACCTCAAGGCTCCCAAGGAGGTGCCTGACAGAAAATAGGGAATCAAAACACACTCCAGACAGGGCAGCCACAGTGCCATGAAGCTGGGCTTGAAGTCCACCCCAGTTCATGACAGAGCCTCCACCTCAAGGTGTGGATGCCAGACACCCCAGTAACATCAAAAAAGAAAAATAAAAGGGAACCCCACCCCCCGTGGAGGAACCCCCAAACAAACCAGGGTGGGCGGTGGGGGGAAACAGGTAAGGAGGGAAACAAAGAACCCAAACACCAACGAGAAAACAAAAATGAACCTCCCCCCAACCCCAAAACCCAGAACAACCCCCCTAAGACCCAAAAGTCCAAAGGTTCAGGGGGCCGACCAAAGTCCCAGGTCCACGAGGCGGAGAAAGGGTGCGACTCAGGTGGTCTGTCTAAGTCCAGGACAAGACAGACTGCCCAGGCGAGCAGGTTTGGTGGCCAACCAGGAAAACTGGGCCACCTTCCCCCACGGCACAGTTCGCCGGGTGGATGACCAGGGTCCTTGAGCCACCAGCTCAAAAGAGGTGACCCGGGAGGTGACCTCCCCATGGAAAGACCCAACGTAGGATGGAGAGGCCAAGGAAGGGGAGCCCTGGTGTCACTATCCAGCGATGATGGAAGAGCGCCCCCCCCACCCCCCATGACCCCGAGCTGGGGGACAGCTGCACCCACGGTGGTCCCGGTCCGGGACAACGCTGCACCTGCGGTGGTCCCAGTCCAAGACAACGCTGCACCTGCGGTGGACCCCGGCTGGAGCCCCGCTGCACCCGCGGTGGACCCCGGCTGGAGCTCTGCTGCACCCTCGGTGAAGCAGCTGACAGCGGGGGTAGCTGGAACCTCCGGTGGTGGATCTAGATCAGGGGTCTCCAACTCGGGGCTCCTGGAACATTCAGGTTTCTGTGGGAAGTTTTCTACTTTCACTTCTTAATTGGTCCAAAGATTTGCAAATAATTTCTCATTGTTGTGCATGTGTTCTGTAGGCACCCTTGCACCCATGCACAACAACAGCAAATTATTTGCACTTTTTTGGACCAAATAAGAAGTGAAATTAAAGAATTTCCCACAGAAACCTGAATGTTCTATGAGAATGAATCTAGTCATGCATGCATCAAACGACAGGAAAACACTGTGAGGGATACACAGGTCCAACAATAATCTGGCAGTTTGCTCCCGTGGCTACAGGCCTAAAATAATGCCACACATAATGACAGGAGTGAACGCTGGTGTGCGTAATGAGGGGAAAACATGTGAGTGTATGCATGTATGTGCGTGTCTGCGTGCGTGAAACAGTAATGACAGCCAGCACCCAGCAGGCCTTTCCTGGCCGGAGAGGGAGCGTGGCTGCGAGCTGTCAAAGAGCCAAAAGACCTCAAGGCTCCCAAGGAGGTGCCTGACGGAAAATAGGGAATCAAAACACACTCCAGACAGGGCAGCCACCGTGCCATGAAGCTGGGCTGGAAGTCCACCCCAGTTCATAACAGTTATAGCTTTAAGTATGTTATTTCACCTGACATAAATTGATTAAGGGTCTTAATCTGGATTTATTCATGTGCATGTAAACATGATCATTGATTATGTTTATATGTACACTAATAAACTGGTTATGATTGTATTTCTGCACTCATGTATCTGATTATTCAAGTGGCCATGTAAACAGAATAATCTGATAAAGGCCATGTAACTGGGGTCATTAACTCAAGTGGTTTACGTTCCCCTAAATTGTTTATTCAGTTTATGTAAACATGAGAAAACTGATTATTAGCATTATCAGTTTATTGCCAGTAATCAATTTATTGTGACCATGTAACCAGGGTCATTATTCAAAATACAAACAAGTTCCAGGACTAAACAGCAGATGGGAGCAATACAATATGTGGTTCCTTAAATGGCATTTGTTTCTATCGTGATGAAGATATTGTTCGTCAGCAGCTTCAGTTCAAAACAGAGCAGGAAAGAAGAAAAATTCAGGTTGTTCTTACTTTGATGAAAATTCATCATTCAGGTTGTTCATGTTTTGTAAAAGATCAATGGTTCAATAAATGCAAACATTTCATAATGTACAGTATTTCTTTGTACTAAAACAAACAATGACATTTGGAGTTGCCATTAGGTTATTTTGCTATTATTTTACTAGTCCGGCCCGCATGACATTAAATCCTGTGATATGTGGCCCCTGAGCTAAAATGAGTTTGAAACCGCTGATCTAAACCAGTGTGTGATGACACGGTAGCCAAGCTATGACTGTTGATAGTTCATTATGTTTAAACATTTGACAAAAAAATGGTGTGGAACTAACTTAAAGTACACTGACCTGATAAGTCCACCAACAGGTTAACTTTCACTGTTTCACACTGCTGCAGTCAAAAATGTGGTGCATCAATGTAAAAAATCTGTCCACACTTTTTTCTACATGTCAACTATTCATACTGCTCCAGTTCAAAATTTCCAGCAAGCAGAGTTTCATTTTGCTTCTGGTTTGGCCACTTCAGGCAGTATTTTAGGCTAACAGTGGACCAGTTTTGGCATGCTAGCCCAAAGTTCATTTACTGTTCGTTAACGAGGCCCATAATAACTTAATGTTTTAAGTTTCACGTGAACGTTAGTTGTAGCACTTGTGCTTGTTGCTACGGCTAACGTTAGCACCTTTCTGTACCGTTCAGTATATAAAAGCAAACATCAGGTATACATCATTGTGGTGCAGCTTCTTGGCAATCCCAAGACATGTGTTATCTTTGAGCTGATTATTCAAGTACTCATTGTGGTGCTTAGCATCCAAAATTCAATTTTTTTTAAATTTGGTTTCCCCTCATTTTGACCTAGAGGTAACATCACTGGAAACAAAAGATCTCATTGGTCCAACATATACAGTGGTGTGAAAAAGTGTTTGCCCCCTTACTGATTTCTCATTTTTTTGGATGTTTGTCACACTTAGTTAACAACAGTGCTGTGGAGGAATTTTGGCCCACTCATCTTTGCAGAATTGTTGTAATTCAGCCACATCGGAGGGTTTTCAAGCATGAACCACCTTTTTAAGGTCATGCCACAGCATCTCAATCGGATTCAGGTCAGGACTGACTAGGCCACTCCAAAGTCTTCATTTTGTTTTTCTTAAGCCATTCAGAGGTGGACTTGCTGGTGTGTTTTGGATCATTGTCCTACTGCAGAACCCAAGTGTGATTCAGCTTGACGTCACAAACAGATGGCGGGACATTCGCCTTCAGGATTTTTTGGTAGACAGCAGAATTCATGGTTTCATTTACCACAGCAAGTCTTCCAGGTCCTGAAGCAGCAAAACAGCCCCAGACCATCACACTACCAATTCCATATTTTACTGTTGGTATGATGTGTCATGAGACTGAGCACGGTGTTTCATCGAGCTCAGACTCTTAATTTATTTCTCAATATTCTTTGTATTTTTCCAGCCTTGTGTTGATTTCCTGCGTTTTGAGTTTTGATGTTTCCTAGGTGGTTTATCATTCTGTTGTTTATGGCCTTAATATCAATATTATTTCTGTTAGCCTCTGTAGTTAGGAATTATATTTTGTTTCTGTATGACATGAATGCCCTACCTCTCCTTCCAGACACCCCTATCCTACTATTTTCTCACTGTCTGTTACTCAGTCATCCCAGCTGTGAGTTATTGTTTAATTAGGTCACCTGCCCACTCATGCTGTCCGCACCTGCCGCTCATTGTTCACCTTGTTCCCCATACACCTTGTTCCCCATACTAGAGGCGGGAGGAATACTTCCGCCTCTCGGGCAGCAGATTCCCCTTTGCCGAGGCAAAAACCTCCTTCAGCAGTGCGCAGTCTGTGCTCTTTGTCTCCGGCTGAATCGTCAGCGCCTCCACTCTGCGCAGCTGCTGCTTTCTGCTTCTCCTTGGCGCTCTCATCCACTGCCGAGGTCACCCGTTTTTTCCTCAGCTCCACCTGCCTCCATGCGGCACTGGGGCTGCCCCTCCATGATCCTCTGAGGGGCCAAAATCCAAGGACTGTAAGACTGCCTTCTCACTGTGGCAGTCTTAACTACTGTCTCTCTCATTGTCACCAGAAGCTCTATCCTGCTCTGGCATTTGAACCTGAAATAATTCCAATCTGTAAGTTTTTTCCTCTATGGTTGTTTTTGGATTTGGTGTTGTGCTCCTCAGAATTTTGTGTTTTTTTGTAATAAATCCTTCAAACTGCAGTTGGCATGTGGGTCGGTCTCTCTCCGCCCAGAGGAGCAATTCATGACAGAAGACTGCCACCGGTATTCAGACCCAGCTGCTGCAGTTCATTGTTTTGCCTTTTTGTATGTTTTCACTCACCTGTTCCCCGAAGCAGCTATGCCTCCAGCAGGCGAACTTGATGGTGGGAGGAAGAAGTGGAGTTGGGATGAGCTGGAGTTTGTCTCTATGATTGAGGACATGGCAGCCAGCGCTCAGAGCTGCTCATCCCGGGAGGATGAAATGTTGTGTTGGGGTGGAGTAGCCAGTCTGCTGGAGGTCAAGCCTAGCATGCGCTTCCAACCCCGGGTGCTGAGTCTCTCTCTTCCTCCACTACTGCCACTGCCATCACCCTCCTCCTCGCCAGAGCTAGCCTCCCAATGATCAGTACTCTTTCCAGTGGAGCGGGAAGAGCGCTGGGGCAACAAGCTGGCATTCAGGAACCGCGGGTGGAAAGAAGGCACTGGGAGATGCCTTTCCGTTCGACGCCACAAACCATCACCTGCTCCTCCTCCACCGGCTCCATCAGCTCCGCAACACCGGCACCATCCATCCCCGGACCACCGGAGGAATACTCCCGCCTCTTGGGCAGCAAATTCCCCGTTGCCGAGAAAGAAGCTTCCTTCAGCAGTGCACACTCTGTGTTCTTCGTCTCCGGCTGAATCGTCAGCTCCTCCACTCTGCGCAGCTGCTGTTTTCTGCTTCTCCTCGGTGCTCTCATCCACTGCCGAGGTCACCCATTTTTTCCTCAGCTTCACCCGCCTCCGTGCCCACTGGGGCTGCCCCTCCATGATCCTCTGAGGAGCCAAAATCCACTGTAGTCACGGAGAGGGAAGACGCCATACCAGCTGCAGCAGAAAACACCACAACCCGGGAACACAGGCAAGTGTCATTTCATTCCCCTTCATTTTATGATGATATGCTTTGTTTGATTCTCAGTAGTGAGGCTCAGGGTATGCAGTCCCCTGAGCTCTCACCACCTGCTGCAGGTATTAATTTCTCACCTGCCCTCTCCATGTGTCCTCCTGTCACCCCTGAGTGTCCGCAGGCTCCAGAACTGAGCCGCCGGATGATAGAGGAGCCTGCGGCTCTGGAGGACCTGATTCCAGCCCCACAGCCACGTAATGGATCAAGGGAGAGCGCTGAACTGATGCCTGCACTGCCCAAGGAGAGCCCACGGACTTTAGTCAAGCAGGATGCAGCGCCAGCAGGGAGTCGACTTCCTGTCGCCATGCAAGGCGAGCCGCCTGCATGGGCCGCATTGATGAGGGGTCCTAGGACTGCACCGACCACCATGCCTGTTGCAGGGGCCACCGCAGCAGAGTTGGAGCTGGATCTACAGAGAGCTGGGCCCGAGACACCATCCCTTGGATCGACAGAGTCCTGGATGGTGGTGGAGCTCGAGCTCAGGTAAGTGCTCTCTTTTATTTTTCTGGTTTCTGTTTTGGAGAAACCTTGCCTGGGTCTTGGTGAGGAGAGCCGGGTGCAGCCATCACTTGTCACTGAGCTCACCTCGCCAGGCTCCACTGCTGCCGGTGACCCTGACCCTGTTTCTCCACCTGTTTTATCTGAGCTTTCCCCCAGGGTCATTGAGGAATTTCCTGATCTGCCAGATGTCTCCATGGGTCCAGGATTGCCATCTGAGATTGCCATGGGTCCACCACCCCCTGCTGAGGTCGTTGCAGGTGCTCCATCCCAGCGCGGGACCTCCGTGGGTGCTGCTTCATCTCCTGCTGAGGTCATCACGGGTGCTCTGTCCCAGCCCGGGACCTCCGTGGGTACACCTACTCCTCAGTTTGAGTCTCCGTGGATGCTGTGTCTCAGTCGGGGACCATCATGGGTGCTGCGTCCCAACCTGAGACCTACTTGGGTTCTGCGCTCCAGTGTGGGCCCGCCATGGGCGTTATGTCCCAGCCCACAGGGTGCACCATTGCTCCAGCCACCACGGGGGCTGCATTGCTCCAGCCCAGAGCCACCACGGGTGCAGCTCCGCTCCAGCCTGGAGCCACTGTGGGTGTAGCTCCCCTCCAGTCTGTAGCCACCGTGGGGGCAGCTTTGCTCCAGTCTGGAGCCCCTCAGGTGCAATTTTGTCCCAATCCGAGACCACCGAGGGTGCTGCTGGCCAGTCCAAGGGCGTCGTGGTTCTTCCTCCTTTGCCAGACACCATCATGGTCCCCTCTCCTCTGCCAGATGCCGTAGTCGTTCCTCCTCCACTGCCAGACACTGTCGTGGTTCCTCCTCCACTGCCAGATGCTGGCGTGGTTCCTTCTCCACTGCCAGATGCCGTCGTGGTTCCTCCTCTGCTGCCAGACACCAACGTGGTTCCCCCTCCTCTGCCAGATGCTGTCATGGTTCCCCCTCTGCTGCGGGGCGCCATCATGGTTCCCCCTCCTCAGCTTTCCTTCCCCGTGAGGAAGGCCCTCCTATCCAGGTGACTAAAGAACTCTAGTTGGCTGCCTGATGGACTGGGCCCTAGGGTGGTCTTCATTCTCTGGTAGTACACCTGATTCAGACCACCTTGCTGTTGGTCAGATTTGGGACTCCGGCTGACCACCCGAACTGTTTAGTTGTTTGGCCTAGGGGCCTGGTTTGGCGTGGGTGCGGATCTTGAGTAGGGTGTATGTTTTTGTTCCCTCCTAGCCTGTTCCCCCCTACCTCCCACCTGGGGTGGTCCATCGTTATACCTTTTTGGGGAGGGGACTTTTTTTTCTTTGTTGGTGTTATCTTGGGGTGTCTGGTTTCCACCCCTTAAAGGGGGGGGGGGAGCTCTGTCATGAGACTGAGCACGGTGTTTCACCTTCAAACTGCAGTTGGGTCTGTCTCTCTCTGCCCAGAGGTGCAATTCATGACATGATGTTCCTGTTCTGAAATGCTGTGTTACTTTTGCGCCGGATGTAATGGGACACACACCTTCCAAAAAGTTCATCTTTTGTCTCGTCAGTCCACAGAGTATTTTCCCAAAAGTCTTGGGGGTCATCAAGATGTTTTCTGGCAAAACTGAGACAAGCCTTTATGTTCTTCTTGCTCAGCAATGGTTTTCTTCTTGGAACTCTGTCATGCAGGCCATTTTCCCCCAGTCTCTCTCTTATGATAAAGTCATGAACACTGATCTTAACTGGGACAAATGAGGCCTGCAGTTCTTCGGATGTTGTTGTGGAGTCTTTTGTGACTTCTTGGATGAGTTGTCACTGCGCTCTTGGGGTAATTTAGGTCTATCAGCCATTCCTGGGAAGGTTCACCACTGTTCCATGTTTTCGCCATTTGTGGATAATGGCTCTCACTGTGGTTCACTGGAGTCCCAAAGCTTTAGAAATGGCTTGATAACCGTTTCCAGACTGATAGATCTCAATTACTTTGTTTCTCATTTGTTCCTGAATTTCTTTGGGTCACAGCATGATGTCTAGCTTTTGAGGATCTTTTGGTCTACTTCACTTTGTCAGGCAGATCTTATTGAAGTGATTTCTTGATTTAGAAAGGCTGTGGCAGTAGTCAAGCCTGGGTGTGGTTCAAGAAATTTAACTCAGCTTTCCAAAGATGTGATAAACCACAGTTATCTTTTAACGGGAGGGCAATCACTTTTTCACACAGGGCCATGTAGGTTTGGATTTTTTTTAGATAGATAGATAGAGCCTTTTATTGTCATTGCATATAAACACAACGAAACCGCACATGCCCCCTCCCACATAAAAACTACAAACAACACTCAATCTATGCGCATCATCAACAACCATAACAAAACACACAGAATATAACATATCAGCATTTAAAAGAGCTTCAGTAAAATAAAATGCAGTCATCTTTGTGTCTAATTAACAAAAGGCATTAGAAAGACACATTTAAGAATAAAAAAATTCCTTTCCCTAACAGATGTAATGTGCTGGTGACTATAGTGTGTGTTGGTGATTTAGAAAGTAAATGGCTTTTGGAAAGAAACTATTAATGAATCTGGTGGAGTGCGATCTAATTGACCTGTATCACCTCCCTGAGGGCAAAAGAGTAAAAAGGTGATGACTGGGGTAATAAATGTCTGTACTGATGATCCTGGCTCTTGTATGATAACGGGTATTAGCAATATCCTGAAGTGATGGAAGAGAGCAGCCAGTGACTTTTTCTGCAGTTCTTACAACTCTCTGTAGTGCTGTTTTGTCCGCAACAGAGCAGCCTGCATACCATGACGGGATGCAGTATGTTAAGATGCTTTCAACAGCAGAGCGGTAAAAGGTCATCAGCAGCCTCTTACAGAGGTTGTTTCTTATTAAAATCCTAAGGAAGTGGATACTTTGCCGGGCCTTCTTAACGATGGCTGTGGTATTTGTAGTCCAAGAGAGGGTATCTTTGATGTGTATACCAAGAAATTTATAGCTGTGCACTATTTCCACACAGTCACCATTAATAAAAATGGGGGATGGGTCAGCTCTGCATTTCCTAAAGTCCAATATGAGTTCTTTAGTTTTCTTTGTGTTTAAAATCAGATTGTTTGCAGAGCACCACAGAGACAGATTTTGGACCTCATCACGGTAGGCGGACTCATCCTCCCCTGAGATGAGTCCCACCACAGTTGTGTCATCTGCAACCTTAATGATGTGGTTGGCGGGGTGAATAGGTGTGCAATCAGAGGTGTACAAACAATACAAAAGTGGGCTCAGCACACAGCCCTGAGGGGAGCCAGTGCTGAGAGTGATAGTAGAGGAAAGGTGAGGGCCAAGTCTAACAGTGTGGGGGCGGTTTGAGAGAAAGTCCATAATCCAGGAGCAGAGCTGTGTGTGAAGACTGAGATGAAACAGTCTCCTAATCAGAATATGTGGTGTAATGGTATTAAATGCGGAGCTGTAATCGACAAGAGCATCCAGACGTATTAGTTCTTGTGTTCTAGGTGTTCCAGAGCTAAGTGGAGAGTGATGGTGATGGCATCCTCCGTTGACCTGTTTTCCCTGTAGGCGAACTGAAAGGGGTCAAAGGTCGCAGGTAGTCTGGTTTTGATGTGCCTCAGTACAAGTCTCTCCAAGCATTTTGTGACAATAAAGGTGAGAGCAATGGGCCTGTAATCATTTAAACAGTCCACAGCATGCTTTTTGGGGACAGGGATTATAACAGCTGATTTTAGGCAGAGTGGAACAGTGGCTTGTGACAGAGACAAATTGAAGATTTTTGTGAACACCGGGGCAAGCTCAAAGGCACAGGCTTTGAGTACCTTTCCAAGTACTCCATCCGGACCAGCCGCCTTCCTAGGATTCATAGATCTGAATACTTTCCTCACCTCATACTCCTGTACAGACAGCACCTGGATGTCAGTGTCAGGAAGAGATGAGTATGGTAATGTTCTAGTCTTATCTTCAAAACGTGCAAAAAAAACAATTTAGCTCCTCTGCCAGCAATGCCTTGGTGTCGGGGATGATGGATATACTGCCCTTGAAGTTGGTGATTTGCTGCACTCCCTGCCACATCCACCTTGTGTTGTTGTTTGTGAGATGCTCCTCGATTCTCCTCTTGTAGGTCTGTTTGGCCTCTTTAATGCCCCTTTTCAAGTCAGCTCTTGCTACTGCATATAAGGCCCTGTCACCTAATTTAAAAGCCATGTCACGAGCTCTTAGGAGGTTACAGATGTGTCCGGTCATCCAGGGTTTCTGATTAGGTTTTTACCCTTAATAATAAAAACCTTCATTTAAAAACTGCATTTTGTGTTTACTTGTGTTATCTTTGTCTAATACTGAAATTTGTTTGATCTTAAACATTTAAGTGTGATAAACATACAAAAAAATAAGAAATCAGGAAGGGAGCAAACACTTTTTCTCACTACTGTATATTTCCGCAAGTGTAAAACCCAATTTATGCTTATGTGTCAAACTGACACCGCAGCTACGGATCCAGTTCAGTAGCTACGTCGTACCCCACTGTGTAGCCTCACATAGACCTCTCCAGAAATGTAACTGAAGACCACAAAAGCTGTGATTAGTCCACTTTGTCTCTTCCTACACATTTCCTGATTCTTGTCTCTTCTCATTTACCATGGCTCGGGTAACTCCAGGTAGGGTTTACGGAGAAGTAAAAATCGGGCTTAAGTCACTGGGAGGTTTGTGTTCGTACTTTTTTTACCCACAAGAATGTTTCCTAGAGGTGTGAATGTACTAATAAGAACCCATTTAATTTGTTAAAATAAATTTCCATCTTTTTTGATGAAAATCCAATTTTTCAGATCCTGCATCCTAGTGAAAATAGCAATCCTCGCCATTTTCAATTCCAATACATTTCCATCCATAATCCATCCATCCATCCATCTTCTTCCGCTTAATCCTTTTCGGGTGGCGGGGGGGCTGGAGCCTATCCCAGCATCTTAGGGCGAGAGGCAGGGTACATCCATCTTCCATCCATAATCTCTCTAGTGAATCCTAGTTGTTCACCAGGGTGTCCTCCTTGTAGAATACTGTATGTCTTGAGGACTTCGCCAAAAGGATAAAACAACCAGGCCGTCAGTGATGGAGTAGCTCATTCTGACTTGATGAAATCACCCTGAAAGTGCTCTGATCTCCCAACTGTGACCTTGACCACAGCCTAGATGCAGACCCACTTGAGGATCATGACACCTGAGTTTGTCAAACACTGAGGCAGTTATGAAATCATAGCTATGCAGATCTCATGACCTTTGACAATGACCTTGAGCTCTAATGTTTGTCAAGATCCGAGTCTCCCAGGTTGAGACTATGACCTACATACACAGTGGTCTTGGTCGACTCTGGTCTTGGCTATTGAGCTCAACCTGGATGAAGGCCTACCTGAAGATTATTGTATTTGAGTTTGGTGACCATCGGGGCAATTGCCTAGGAGGAGTAGCAATTCCCATGAAATGTGGACAGAAAGAAATACGACAGATGATGTGCTGTCACATTAGCTCCTTTTGGCTTTGCTGGAATAAGCTAAAAAAAAAAAACCTTACCATGTCACACCAGTACAACTCCAAGTCATTAAGGAACATGTAGATGAAATGGTCTCAGCAGGCATCACTGAGCTATTCACTTTTAAATCTGTTGTTCCAAAAATAAAATCACCAAATCCCAGTTTTGTCTGGATTTCAGGAGACTGAATACCACCACAGTAATGGATGCTTGCCCTATGCCTAATATCCAAGACATTCTGGAATCACTTACCAGAGCATCTGTTTTTACAACTATGGATTTAAACAGTGCTTTTGTCATGATGAAGAGCATGGTTCGGGAACCGTGCTCACATAACTTTGTTAGTCTTATTTTTCTATTATCTCCTCACTTCTGTTTTGTATTTAATATGTATTATGGTATTTGAGTTGTTTTTTGTTTCTGTTTGTTTATTAGTATTCCTGTTTCTTAGTTTAGTTATTTCCAGTCTCGTCTAATTATTTATTGTGTCTATGATTATCAAGTTTTGTATTATTACCTCCGCTAAGGAGGTAATGTTTTTACCGAGGTTTGTTTGTCTGTCTGTTTGTCTGTTACCAACATAACTCAAAAACTTATGAACGGATTTTGACGAAATTTTCAGAAAAGGTGTGTAATGGCAAGGGGAACAGATGATTAGATTTTGGTGATGATCTGAGAGTGCATACCTCCACCAAGGGTTTTGTTTGTATTTGTGCAGCAGGATTACACAAAAACTACTGGATGAATTTGGATGACATTTTCACCAGAGGTGGTTCTTGGGCTAGAAAGGAACCCATTATATTTTGGTGATGATCTGAGAATGCATACCTCAGCCAAGGCCCTTATCTTCTCACAGTGTGTTTGCAACAATACTCCAAAACTAATGGACAGACTTTGATACAATTTTCACCAGAAGTGGCTCTAGGCCTACACACAAACCCATTACATTTTGGAGGTGATCCATGAGAAACGGAAGGAGCCTTGGCAGAGGTATGTGCTCTATGAGTGCTTTTCTAGTTATTATTATTATTTGCCTGTTTAGACATAAGTCCACCCTCACCTTTTCCTTTAGTCCTCCTTTTGGAATATAGTATTTCTGTATTGCATTTCTTGTTTGTATTTTTCTTTTGCCGTTTCTCCTCCCTGGTCTGTGCCTTTATGTTGACAGTGCCCTGTGTTATTTCCACTTTGAGCTCAAGTTCGCAGGCTGTCTCAGCTGTCAGTTATTTCCAGATTACTCCTGCTCATACCACCCTCACCTGTCATCCACTGGATTGATTCTCTCTGTGCCTATTTATATGGCGCTGCAATGCAATCCAGTGCAGTGTCCTTCTCCGTTATCAGACAGTGATTCTCTGTCTCTCTTCCCCAAGTGTTTAATGGGTGTGCTCCATCTCTTTATCCTCTCTCTCCTGGCATTTCCGTACGCCTCAGCCAGTGTCCCGTCCAGGCTGTTCACCTGTTTTTCCCTGATGTTAGCCCTGTTTACTCTGGCATTTCTGCACGCCATTATCTCGCGGTTCTCCTGTGTATGTAAGTGTTTGTCTTTATTACCTCCGCCAAGGAGGTTATGTTTTTACTGGGGTTTGTCTGTTTGTTTTTGTTTGTCTGTCTGTTACCAACATAACTCAAAAAGTTATGAACAGAGTTTGACGAACTTTTCAGGACAAGTTCAAAATGGGACAAGGAAGAAATGATTAGATTTTGGGAGTGATCCGGATCACCGTCTGGATCCAGGAATTTTTTTTAAAGGATTCTTTATCATTGCGAGATAGGGCCATTTTTAGCATATGTGTATATAACTCCACAATAAATGGTCAGGACGCTTGCCAAAAAAATACAGGATAAGATCCCAATAGGTTCTACGAAATATCAAAGACTCATCTGGATCCTGCAAAAAATCCGGATACTGTGATCCAGAACAGGAAATAATAGGGGATCTTTGGAATTTTCATCACTGTAAGGTAACAAATTAAGATATAAACATACAACAAACACCAAAATATAGCCAAGACACTGAGGAATCAGTAGTGTGCCAATGGATTTGTTGTATCTTCAAAAGCTATGGAACTACAGTATATCCAGAAGAAAACCGCCATTACCGAAAAGGTGCTTTTTGTCAATACCTACTGAACTAATAAAGATATCAACGTGAATCCAATTGCTAACGGTATGTTTTGATGGTCAAGGAATCTGAAAATATACATAAAATAAATGTAGGACTATTATATTTAGGGAAAACTCCAATATTAGGGGGAACTGAGGTACTCGGCGGAGGTCTGCACTCTCCTAGTGCTTTTCTAGTGTTAGTTTTGTACTTTTTGTTATTAAATGTTTGCAACTTACAGTCCAGCATTTGGGTCTTCGTCCTGCCCTGGTGGGCAACTTGTGACAGCTTACTGGTAAGTCCCCATGGACCCTGACGCCAAAGAAAAAACGTTTCTGCTTTGACCTATGGCACAATGATGTAATGACCCTACAACATTCCAAAGGATTATGGAAATTGTACTGGATGAACTAAAAGGAAAAAATCTTGTCAAAGCCACAAGGGTGCAAGATATATTTTACCAAATGCCTTACTGATGGACAAAGAAAGGCTTGTTTTAGCACTTTGTTAATCAATATCTACTGTTAGATGTCCCACTGAATTAACACCACTACTATCTTAAAAATAAAGAAAAATAAAAACATAAAAGGAAACATTGCAACCCATCAAATGTTTCTTTGGTCAGTCAAAAGTTCTAGCCTTATCTTGGAGCCCAGAAGAAGAACTAATAGCTAAAATCCCACTGAAAGAGCACAAGAAGTGACATTTTTCATCACCTCACTGCTGTGATGTCTTGAGCTCTGGATGGGCCGAGAGGGAGACAGAGGCAGGGCCACAGATAGGGGTCACGCTTTCATTAAAGGGGCTAATGGCGTACAGAGACAAGGAGCTGGTATTAGCCACAGGGAAACCTATTAGGAGTGGGCTGTAGACAGTCATGATGAGGAGCTGATTACAAAATCGCTGAAAGGAAAATGACTTGGGAGATAAGTAAAACTGGAGTTCGGGAAGCTTTAAAAAGAAACCGAGCAAAAGGCCAGAAGACTGAGAAGAGGTCAGTGTGAGCACCAGGATATAAGACAGTGAGCCTTTAACAGGGAGAACAAAACAACAGGGCTCGTGAAATTGAGCTTTTGTTCTGAATGCTGAATAGCTGTCTTTGGCAATATCCACACAGCCTATTTTTGTGTCCTTTTTCTTCTCTGTGATGATAGCTCCCATTTACATTGGGAATTTTGGTCACAAGAATGCTGTCATACTGCACCTTACAGTATAATTGGTTCCTCGTATTTCACCCAGCTCCCTATAACCCTCCTTTGTACAGTCAGTACTATTCACAGACTCATAAGAATCATCATCTATTTAACCTAGAAGTAGCCTATGTAGTATATAAAGTTATTTAAGCATGTTTTTGCTTCCCTGGGTAACTCCCTTTTCTATTATTGTGTGTGTATTTGTGTTGGTTTTGGGTTGTCCACTGTGTCATGCTGCTGTTACACTGTAATTTCCCAGTTTGGGATTAATGAAGTACATCTATCTATCTAGCTAGCTAGATAGCTAGCTATCTAGCTATCATAGCCCATATTCTACACAGTAGACAAAATATTGGAATGTGGTAGTTTTGGATATGCATTTTCTGGTCCACTGCTGATAGCATTGGTGGCCTAATGGCTAGGGATGTGGACTGCTAAGCGGAAGGTCACTGGTTCAATCCCTGGACTAGCAGAATCAGGTCTGGGTGGGACAGATAACACAGAAGTGTTTGCCTCATCCTCATTAACCCCACTGTGGTGCTCTTCAGCAAGGCCTTTAACCCTAACTGCTCCAGTGGAGCTGCTCAGTGACCACAGGTCAGTCTGTGTTCATGCTGGGCAGCTTCCAGGTGTGAATAGGGCATCCTTGAAACAGAGAGGCTGCCCCTTGGTTTTAGGACTCAGTTTAAAATTTTAGTTCTTGTTTTTAGAACTATTCATGACCAGGTCCCGAAATACGTCACTGAGCTACTTAAAAGTGTACACCCCCTCACGGTCTTTGAGATCCTCGGATCAACTTTTACTGGCTGTCCCTCTAACCCATTTTAAAACTCGAGGTGATAGAGCCTTTCAGGCAGTGGCACCAAAATTGTGGAATGCTCTAACACTGTCTTTGTGCTCAGTAGACTCTGTTGACACTTTTAAAAAGCAGCTGAAGACTCTCTTGTTTAAACAGGCTTTTTAGTTTGATTATGGATTATGGTTTTTATGTTTTTAATGTCTTTATACTTGTTTTTAATGCCTTTATTGTTGTATTTGTGATTGTGTGTTTTATTTTATTGTGAAGCACTTTGTGATTCTTTCTGTGAGAAGTGCTATATAAATAAATTTTACTTACTTACTTACTTACTTACTTACTTACTTACTTACAATGGAACTCCCCTGTATAAATAAAGGTTAAATAAATAAAATTAAAAGAAACAAACACTTGAAATATATCACTCTGTGTGTAATGACTAACAATATGAGTGTCACTTTCTGAATTGAATTACTAAAATAAATTTACTTTTTGGTGATATTCTAATTTACTGAGATGTACCTGTATAATGAGAGAAGTAACAAATTATTATTAGGGGAACATGCAAAATTGATGTGTTTCTTTGACAAGAACCCATGAATATCTAATATATTGTGTATTTTTTTTAAAGCCCAACACTGTACAGGACTAACTGTAAATCAGCTGCCATGTTTCCTCCAAACATCAATAAGTTGATCAATGTATGCATTTTATCTGTGTAATAAACTGGTGCATCAGTTCTGAGTTCTTTAGCCCCATTTTCAAACTGTCTCTGGTTATGTTTACATGCAGGGCCATGTCTAGCTTTTTGGGGGCCCTGTGCAAGATTGTAATGGAGAAGTGCTCACATTCTTTAAAAAAAAAATTCTCTCCCCTTCCAACAAAAACATTCTTTAAAAGACCTGGGTTCCTGGCTAGATGAAGAGGAAAAACACAGTATTCCATAGAATATAAAAATTCAACCGGTGTCCAAATGAACTCTGCAAGTTTAAAAGAAAAAAAAGTCACAGATTTATGAGCAAATAGTTGCAAATTTACAAGAGAAAAGTTGCACATTTATAAAAAGTCACAAATTGTCATGTATTTTGAGAGGACATTGCAGGTTTACTTTAAATGTCTGTGACTGCCTGTAGCTGCTCCTCACACCTACCCTAATCACTGCTGGGCATAAATGGCTCCAGTTATCGCCATACCAACCTTCTAGCTGCTCTTATTTACAGGATCCACTTGTCACCTCCACCTGCAACCATGCCTACCTCGGAGAAGTCTCCTCACCATTTCCAAACCCCTCCAACCTGTAAGTGGACAATCGATACTCACTGCTGATTCTACACACCTCTTCTAAGAAGCGGACCCTGTTATCTCTCCACCCTACCGTAAGAACAATACTGAAAGATCAAGTGCCAATTCATACTCATCCAAGTACACACATTCTGCCTTCTCCTCCTCTCTAGGTCTGACCACTTCCAGAATCACCATGTACTGTTTGAATAAAAATACAAACCTTGCATTTTTGTCTCTGTGTGCTTCTTGTTGTATCTGCTACTGGGTCCTGAATATTGACCATGTCACACATTTATGAGAAAGTTTAAAATTTACTAGAAAACTGAAAAACGTAGCAAATGTATGAAAGTTGGCAATTTATGAGAAAAAAGTCGGAAATTTATAAAGAAAATTTGAAAATTAATTACAAATGTAGCAAATGTATGAAAAAAGTTGGAAGTCAATGGGAAATTTTTTTAAAGAATTTATGAGAAAACATTGCAAATATATAAGAATAAAGTTGGAAATTTTTGAGAAAAGTTGGAAAATTGTGGAAAAAAGTGCAAATTTACAAAAGTCACAAATTTGTGAGAAAAGTTCAAAAAGTTTTTAAGAAAAAAGTTGAAAGTTTATTAGGAAAAAGTTGAAGGTAATTGAAATTCTCCCACCAAAAAATGTGAGGGTGAACTTGTATCTTGGGGGGGGGGGGGGGTAGTGGCTGAGGCGGTCATTGCATTTCTGTACTCTTTTGGCAGTAACATCTGTGTTTGCATGCACTCTGATAAACTGATATGAGATGTCTGGAGCAGATTATGCCGCGATGATGTAAACTGTCATGACTGTAATTAGCAATCAGCTCACGTGCGTGATGCAGCAACAAAAAGGAGCAATCAAACAACAACACATGTTTGAGATCTTTATTAAATGTCAAAACAGACGCACAGCTACTGAAACAGTCACTCACCAGAGGAAACGGCCCGTGGAGAGAGCTTTAAGTGGAGGAACAGAGTAAGGGAAAATGGGCTGGCCGAATTACCACTTACGTGAGCTCCAAGGAAGAACCGGCAGGGCCCCAGCGGGGAATAAACAAACCAGCAGGGTGAAGGGGAATGGAGCTGGTGGTGCCTGACCGTGTGGAGGTTGAGTCCCGGAGACACGCCCGCACGATGGCAGCAACCCAGACGAGCCAGCGTTGAGTCACTGAAGAGCGCTTCCTTATAAATGCTGGCTGATGAGAGGGAGCAGGTGTGTCTTCTCACTCAGGTGTGTTGGTGACCAGAGGAGAAATAAACGGGAAGGAGGGGGCACGCTCTCGCCGCCCATGACAGTAAACAGCATAATCCAATGTTGTTTAACAAATAAAGGCCATCATCGGATTGTGAAAAATTAGATAAACACACCTAGTTGGACAATATCCATTAATCTGTTTATTCAGTGCATGTACAGTCATGTGAAAAAATTAGGACACCCCATTAAATATTCAGATCTTTATTAAGAAATGTTCACATAGCTATGTCTAACCTTGTTTTTGTTTTTATTTGCATTTTTTAACACTCATTTGAGCCATTTTAAGTGGGAATGAATGTGGGGGTGTCCTAAAAAAGATGGGGGGGTATCCTAATTTATTTCTCACTATTTGTTTAGAATTACACTTTACAGAAAATTTGAATACAGTCTTTAATTCATTTTTAATTGTTTAGTTGTATTATATGAATCTCCCAGTATTTTAAACACTGATATTAAATATCTATATGTAAAAAAAAACCAAAAAAAACCCCACAGGCTTATACAGGATATCCTCATTTTTTCACATGACTGTATGTCAGTGGATCTACAGTGCATCCAGAAAGTAATCACAGTGTTTCACATTTTCCACATTTTGTTATGTGTCACAACCAGCGTTTGGAGTAATGCATTAACGTGTTACTGTAACCCATTACTGTAATGCCACTACTTTTGCAGTAACGTGCTCTGTAAAGAAATTACTGTTTAAAAATTCAGTAATGCATTACAGTTACTGAAATTTGATCGATCTGTTACTCGCATTACTTGTTTTATTAATATGGATAGATATTTTTAGCACAAATAAATACAAACTGACCCTACATAGCTAACGTAGCCATCAGTCAGCGTAACCTGCTGCAAAGAGTCTGTTCACTGCTGCCGCCAGCAGCCACAAATGGCGCTTGCTCCAGCTAGGAAAAGATGAAGCTACTTTGTTTTTGTGAAAATAGACAGATTATTTTTCCGTTGTCACGGTTAAGGACAAAAGCATGTTGGTGGGTTGCAAACTAAAGTGCGGTTGAGACCAACTGCAATCTTCAGAAGCGCCTGAGAACAGCAATAAGATCCAACAAAGCTAGTGCTATGCTATGCTAACAACACCGTGTAGTGGATCTACATTACCTGAACACCCATGGCTGGATTTCAAGCACAGGTATGCATCTGGACAGTTTGTGACCCTGCAAGAATTAAACCGACTGATTGCCAGATACGTCATTACATAATAAAGATCTGATAACAGTCATTTTCCATTAGACAGCTCAGACTGTGATCCACTGAAGTTAAAACATTTATTTGCTACCTGGATAAAGATTATTCAAAAACGGATTTGATCTCCAAAAGGAATTTCAGAGACTGGATCATGTCTCTGTCACAGCAGACATTTGGATTGTGGATAATGGACATTTTCTTTGGATTACTGCAGATCGGATTAAATTCATAATATAAAGGTAAGAAACGTTGATAGCTTTATGCAGTGTTGCCAACTCACTCTTTTGGAGTAATTCTCACTCTTGTTCCCTCTCTCTCACTCCACAAACCCTATTTCTCACTCCAAAATGAGGAAATTACTGGTAATTTTGTGTTGATTTTCTTTTTCTTTATTTTATTTAACCATTATTTAATTAGGCAAGACAGATTAAGAACACATTCTTATTTACAAATGTGGCCTTTCTTCAGATTTTTCCCACAATAAGAGCTCTCAAGGCAGGATGAATCAGACTGAACATGTTCTAAAAGCTCTGTTTGAAACAGTCTGTTTTCAGTCTGACATTAATAAACCCGTAATATAATCCAATGATTATCTTGCTATGTGTACAAGATGACTTAAGTATGCATGTAAAAGTAACATGAAAGTTACTTTTCCAAGTAACTAGTTACTTTAATCATTGGTAAGTAACACAGATACTTTTGAAAAGAAGTAACTGTAACTAGTTACTATTTTTTAATAACTTGCCCAACACTGGTCACAACCTGGCTCAAGGCTGGACAAAAAAAAGGGAGAACACACAGACTTACCAGTTCAAGAATGGACTTCCCATCGGGAAGGCCAGTACAAACTGATCTACAGACAGCCTACAGTGTCATGATCCCTCGTGTGCCATTACGCGGCACACGAGAGAGGGAGTGAAAAACTCAAGTGCTGGAGTAGATCATGCCATTTATTAATGTAAACAGTAACAAAGTCCAGTACCACACAAATGCAGACAGATGAAAAGATGGAATAATAGTAGTAGTAGATTAGTTTATTTGACAGGGACAGGTCACCAGACAAACAGGGAAGCCACAGCCTAGGGAGATGCCTGGTGCTGACATATGCAGAGCACACAGGAGAAGGCACACGTACTTATGGCTGTAAAGATACAAAGCTGTCCGTGTCATCTGGTGAGAGAGGAATAAAGGCAGAGTCAGACACTAACATTAAGGGATCCTCCGTCTTGAAATGTTAGGCTGAAAACATGCAGGAACTCATACAACATTCATGAAGGTACACGCTGCCACAAATGAGGGTGAATGCTCCCACAATCTCTTTTCCCAAACGCAGCATATTTGTTATCCTGATGCAAACAAGGAAAGAGATTGCCGTTGTGAGGAAGCATGGGATGGACGTGGTTGATCCAGATGTGTAGGAGTGCGTGTATGAGCGTGTGAATGGGAATGAATGGAGTGTGAGTGTATGTGTTTGAGAACACACAAGACAAAGCACAGCTGACGGCATTTGACAGAGGAGGGGCGTGCCAGAGCTGTCAGGATAATAAGTCAGAATGGGGTTTGGAACACCAAACCCAGATTCATGACATACAGAAATTTATCATTCAATAATAAATATTCCTAATTTTCATTATTTATTATTTACAGTTTTCTATATACAATTCAAATACCACAACTACAAATCTACTATTTCTGTTACCAAGTCCTGGTATAGATGCCCAGCCAACCTATCCAAAACCCTTAGTTACCCAGCAACTCCGGAGCCTGGAGAAGCAGTTTAAGAGTACCAGAAGCAGAACGGATGGCTTAGGTAACCACAGACATTTTTTTTTTTTTTTTGTCTTAGCCCTTAAAACTTGGTACTCTAGACAGGGTCTCCACCACAACATTCTGAGCCCCTGATGTGGTGGATGTCCAAATAGTAGATATGCAAAAAAAAAACAAAAAAAAACACATCAGTCAGATACATAACCTGTAGTCCATAGACTAATGGGAAACGCATGTCCTTCGGGAGGACAACCAAAATCCAGGGTCAACTGGACAGGAAGGAAAAACCTGCCAGGAGGCTGAGCCAAGTCCATAGCCAACCAGACAAAACAGAGGTGCCCATCAGGAGGACAACCACTATCAAAACCCATCAAGGTAAACAGAGGTTTCAGCCTCGGAGCAAGGTGACACAGCTCAGAAGCAAAAAGCACATTTCATGGAGGTTTTACAGCAACTTTCTTCAGCTCGTCCTGTAACCTACACTGATCAGGAGCATCCATGTCATCTTCTGACACATGTGCATTCACAGACCCTGCAGCAGCTGCTGAACCAACCAGCTACTGAGACACACTCCCCCTCGGTTCAAAAACCAGCTTTCCCTGGGAGTAATCTGATTTCAGCAGATTAACCTGACAAAGCTGTGTTTCTTTTTTATGCTCAGGTGTAAATAAACAAACCCTATCAGAAACCAGTTTGACAGGCTTTTCAACAGTGTCACCCAGAGACCCCTGACTGCTGAGAATAGCAGCAGAAAAACTTGACTGTTCTAGCAGACAGCCTGCCTCCAACCGTGCCCGTCTCCATTCTAACTCCCACAGTAACAATGCCTCTTTTGGTCAAAAGTTAATCTGGCAACATTGTCGATCAAACCCGCTCCAGACATCATAACAGGTATTATGAATGCCAACACATACAAACAAATTACACTGATGTGTAACAGTAACTCTCACCAGTGCAATGCTCTGCCCAACAACCTAAAACAATTAATTTACGCTCCAGACAGAAAACACCACAAACAGATTTACAAATTAACAGACACTCACCAACCACCGTGCCTCCCCAATAGGTGTGTGTTTTTCAGCAAACGCTGCACAATAATGAGCACTGATGACACACGGACACCACAACCACTTACTCATTCACAGAAACCGCCGTCAACACCTCTACTCACACACATTAGTAGATTGTGCAACCACACCAAATCGAACTGGGCAACAAACAGAAGGAAGTGCTTCCATACAAAAAAAAAAAATGACACACTGGAAACTCTCCTCCCTGACTACCAAGTCACAGAAGCCTATCTACTGTACCTAACATAGACCCAAGTCTTCATGCAGTTACCAGTGGTAGGATATTTACTCACGAACCCACTGGAACTGGTGAGCAACTGCTATGCAGCGAATCGCAGGATCCAGTGGAAGTGGCCCCAGGCCGTCTTCACCACCACTCTAAACCAAAGACAGTGAACCTCCTAATGAAATTTACTGTTAAGCCTAACAGGAGAAATTTCCAGTGATATCAAAACCAAATAAACACTTACCTGCATTAACCCAGTTAACAAACAGACCAATCCGCCAAACAAACAAATGAGCTCCTATTTCCATACAGACAGATGAGCAAATGAGTCTGGATTCACAAATGGATCTAAGTTTAAACAGACGAACTGCGTTCAAACAAACAGATGAGCCCCCCACTTTATCCTATTACAAATGGTTTTTGAGGCTCAAACAGATGAAATAGGTTCACGCAGACAGACAAACCCCCATTCTCTCACAAATGGGCCAAAGCTTAAAACAGACAAACCTGAAACAGATGGACGGACAAGCTCCCATCTCGTCACAAATGCACCAAAGCCAGAACAGACAGGTCTGAGTTCAGACGGCTGGACAAGCTACAATTTTGTCACAACCCAGCTTGAGGCTGGACAAAAAAAAGGGAGAGCACACGGAGGTGCCAATTTAAAGACGAGTTTATTTTTTAAGGAAAAAAATAAATACATAAAAGGTGTCTATAATAATCAGTGGTGTGTGAGTGTATTGGATGCGTGAGACAAACAAAGAAAACAAACCAGTCACTGGCCAACCAGTGATCATATGCCTTTATCAGGGCTACAACTATGCCCAGCGGCAAACCCAAAACCAAAAGCCCACAGGCCACAGACAACACAGACGAGGGCCATCAGCACAGCCCCGATGAAACGACAGACAGCAGGCACAGCGCAAACATAACAGAGGGCAACTAGCCTCTGCAGGAGCCAAAAGCTGTTGACAAGTGTGCAAATGTGGCTTATAAAGGGAACCCGTGAGCCAGGGGCAATCCTTTGCAGCTCCACATACAACACAAAACACACACACACACACACACACACACACACACACACACACACACACACACACACACACAGAGGATCCACTCCAAGAAGGAGCAGGGCTGTAACATATGTTACAGTCTTACTCCACAATGGATTAAATTCATTTTTTTTTGTCCTCAAAATTCTACACACAATACCCCATAATGACAATGTGAAAAAATTGATTTTTTTTTATTTTTGCAAATTCATTAAAAATAAAAAACTAAGAAATCACATGTACATAAGTAAGATGTGCATCAACCTTTGTTCATACCACTGTATCACTGCAGAAAGCCTTTGTAGCAGTCCAGCATTCATTAGTTCAGTTGAAATTTGTTCTCAATGCAGACAAGACTAAACTCATGCTCTTTACCAACTCTAAGAGGCCACAAATGATCCCTTCAGTGACCACTTTAGAGGGTAACGAGATAGAAGTGGTTAACGTGTATAAATATCTGGATATCTTAGTTGATGATCCCCCTCACTTTTAAACCACATGTTGAGAGTCTTGTCAAAAAAGCCGAGATTGAAATTGTGCTTTTATTTTAGAAATAAATTGCGTTTTTCTTTAAATGTAAAAAAGCGACTTGTTGCTGCCACCTTTTTATCTGTGCTGGACTATGGTGATCTTTGTATAAGAATGCCCCTGCTAGATGTTAGTATGGTGGACTCTGTTTATCATGCTTCATTGAAGTTTATTACAAACTGTAAGCCTTTGACACACCATTGTGAGTTATACCGAAGGGTGGGATGGATTTCTTTGGCCACCCGAAGGCTCAGCCACTGGTACATTTTTATCTACAAGGCAATTCTTGGTCTACTGCCGTCTTACATTTGTGATCTGATTGCATTGCGAAGTATTGGTCGTTATGCGTTTCGTTCTCAGGATTATCTGTTGCTTTCTGTTCCGTATGCCCACACTGAAACAGGTAAAAGGGCTTTTGTCTGTTCTGCACCAATTACATGGAACATGCAGCAGAATAACTGGAAAATGACAAAGTTGATTTCATTGAGTGTATTTAAATCCAATTTGAAAGTATTAGAGGCTGATTCCATTATTTGGGCCTGTTTTTAGTCATCCACTTGCACTTTGTAATTATTATACCTTGTCATGGTTTTCATTATTTTGTATGTTGTTTTAACTGTGTAACCTTGTGTTTTTATGTGATGCTGCTTTTCTTGCCCAGGTCTCCCTTGGAAAAGAGGTTTTTAATCTCAATGGGATCTTACCTGGTTAAATAAAGGTGAAAGAAAAGAAAAAAGAAAAAGATAAGATAAAATAAGCCTTTATTAGTCCCACAATGAGGAAATTCCAGGATTACAGCAGCAAAGGGATAGCAACACCCCGGACAGATCACCAGTCCATCACAGACAACAAAAATTTAAGCTCTCCAAATAAATCAAATCCATCTTAAATGAAAACAGAAACAAATTCCAACAAAGTACCAGTCTTACAGAATCAACATAAATATGTCAAATTAATTAGCCACTTGAGAACACCATTTTTCTACTCAACGTGACAATACTGAGAAATGATATTTTCTTTATACATTTTTTTTAAACATTTCAAATGTACTACACATTTTATTTTTGTCTGGACAACAATTCCATAAAATACTGCCAACAACAGAAACACAGTGCTGTTTAGTGTTTGTCCTGAACTTGGGTTTAACCAAAACACAATTTCCTCTAAAATTATATGTACTTTTTCTAATTTTGAACAGCTCTTGAATATTTGATGGTAGTTGTTTATTGACTGCTTTAAAAATAATTTGAATAGTACTACTATATTCTACTAAATCTTTAAATTTTAGTGCATTTAACCGAGTAAATAGTGGATTAGTTGGCTCACAATATGGTTTAATTGCAATTATCCTAATAGCTTTTTTTTTTGTTGTAAAAAATTGGGTGTATATTTGTCTTGTAAGTATTTCCCCACACCACTGAACAATAGGACATATAGATAGCCTTTATTGTCATTATACAAACAAATGTACAATGAGATTTAACCCCTTGCACTCTGGTCAGTTTCCCTAAAAACGCCTAAAAATAACGTACCCAAAGTAAATCAAAAGCTGTTCTTCAACCCTTTGCAGCATCTTCATGGGGTTGGTCTCATTTAAAAGAAAACACTTTGAATTTTTTGGCAAAACAGTCATAATCTCTCTAAGTGCTCCTGCCACTGAGTAACAGTCATCTAAACATACTGAATCTGAAGAAAATAAAGTTCGCCTGGGTGTTTTTTTTAGATACAAATGCTTGCAAATAACACACAGCTGTCAGATACTGGCTGGGAAATGCAACAGAAATGTAGAACCGAGCGTTATCAAGTTGAGGTCAAAATTTTGTAACAATACTACAAAAAATGAATATATTACACAGCTTTTTTCTCAGGTTGTTTCCAGGCATTTTTGAACTGTGCCAAATTGTGCCAAATGGCACAGTTTAGAAAAACGTCTATAACTTTTGAATGATTCAACATAGAAGCTTGATCTTGGGCTCTAATGAAAGGTGACACTCAGGGCTGTGTGTGTGGGGGGGGTTCTTTATTCATTCATGAATGAATGAATGAACAAACAAGCCCCCCACACACAAAGAAGCATGCCACATAAAAAATGTGTGGCGTTTTTTTACAAGAAAAAATAACCTACAGTGCAATAAAAATTATACTAAAATATCTGCAATGTCGAGGATAACACCCCCCCCCCCCCGCTACAGAGGAACTTGGTGCACAAAAAACGGTCCGTCAACAGTCCGTCATGTGGTGATGACACACCATTGCAATTACCGATCGGTCAAAAGTCATTTTTATTACTATTTTCAGTGATAAAGAAAATTTAGCTTATAACACTTATCTGTCCACAACAGCAGTGTCATTGGCGAACATCTGTTCCTCAT
This sequence comes from Pholidichthys leucotaenia, assembly GCA_020510985.1. Classification (NCBI taxonomy): domain Eukaryota; kingdom Metazoa; phylum Chordata; class Actinopteri; order Cichliformes; family Pholidichthyidae; genus Pholidichthys; species Pholidichthys leucotaenia. The sequence continues at coordinate 395,905,841 of CM035841.1, forward strand.
TGTCAGACGAACATGAGGCTGGTCTGCTTGTTACGACTCGTGGTTCTGGTCATGGTGATTCCATGATTGCGGTTTTGCGCTTCCATGATTGCGGTTTTGGCGAACGATTTTTCAAAACAAATAAGAACAGTAGTAATAAAAAAAGACTGGCGAACGCTACCGTTACACACAGCGGCTTACACAAAACAGATTTTACGCACGGGACCCACGCGTTTCAATCGTCGAACTTCTCTGCTTCAATTGGCTCGTTGTATTCGCAGTCGTTGGTAGGCAGGTCCTTCTTGCTAGGTTTTTAGTCATTGGTTCTACAAGGTTTCAGAAACCCAATTCAAGGCTCTTATTAGTTGAATGAGAGGTCAATCAAATCTAAACCAATCAAAACACTCCTTTGGCTTTCTGTTTGCGGCTGTGTCTGTACTGGAAGAACGGAAATGCAGCTTTTTTTTTTTTTTCAGTGCGCACTGAGACGCACTAGGACGCAGAGACGTGACCGCCCGCGGTATCCCGGAGTGCAAGAGGTTAAGCATCTCCTTCAGTGCAACATATGTAAAAGAGAAAAATAAAAAGCATAAAAACAATAAATTCCTGCAATAAATAATGTATAATGTGTACTATGTACATAATCTAAGATAAAATAAGTTATATATACAATATAAAATAAAAAATATTAAAAAGACTGCATGTAGAAGAGCTTGGAAGAACAAGGCGGTGTGATATATAAACCAAAGTTTATTATCAGCTCCTCTAACAAGTCTCATCTAAGTGCAGAAGCAGAAGCAAGAAAAGAGGCCGAATACCTCCGGCTCTGTGAACTTATACTTGCACATAACAAAAGACATGCATATCAAAGGCTGACATCCCTCATTATCTTAATCCCCCCATTGTCTCCGTACTCCTCCTCATGGCCCTGGGGGGTGAGGGCAGCTCCTCCGGTCTCCACCGCAGTGTCTGGGAACGTCTTTGTTCTTCACTGGCGGTTGAGAGTCTTTGTCCTTTCTGAGGTGTGAAGTCGCCTTACATATGTAATCACCAAACATTCCCACATGCTTCAACATATGTAGGTTATGGAATATATGATTAATATAGCCCACAGCCCCCCCCAAACGACTAAGAAAAGGACAATAGAGAAATTCACAGTTTAAGATAATTACTATGACATACTAACTGCTATACCTCTTGCCACAGAAGAAACTTTCCAGCAGCCATGCTCCTAAGAGAGTTCAGTGGTAATCATAACAGCATAGTAATATCACAAGTCAGTCCTAAACTGTTACAGCACAATTAGTGAACAACTGTTGAGTAGTTTGCATCAGTCTCTGTGCCGTCTGGGTTTTAATCTTCTCCCGAATCTGCTGTGGGTCCACTTAGGCGTCCTGCTGGGACCTTCCTGTAAGGAATCTGCAGCTTGGGGAGGAGAGTGATTATTTGTTCCCTGCAGAGGGGCTGAGTCTTTTCTCTTGGGGGGTCTACCCCGCCGAGGTGCTCTCGCCAAATGTGCAGGCTCGTCTCTCAACAAGAAGGCAGGTTTAAGTCTGTCAATGCTGACTGTTCCTTTTCTACCCCCAAAATCAAGCACAAAGTGTTTATCACCAGGTTCCAGCACTCTGAATGGCCCATCGTATGCTGGGCGGAAAGTTGGTTTTAAAGCTTCATGCCTAACAAAAACAAATTCAGTGTTTTTTAGAGCTTGGGGGACAAAAACCCGTGGAAAAGAGTGATGTGCCGGTCCGGGGAGAGAGTCCGGTCCGTTGCTGCTTAAAAACCTCGAGGCTGGAAGATGCCCTGGCTCTGGGTTCTCTGGTAAAAATTCACCCGGGAGCCTGAGAGGTTATGCAAAAACTAATTCTGCTGGAGAGGCGTCTAGATCCTCTTTAGGCGCAGCACGCAACCCCAATAAAACCCAGGGAAGTTTATTTACCCAATTTGTATCCGTTAGTGAGGCTCTGAGGGCGGCCTTTAAAGACCTGTGAAAACGCTCGCATAACCCATTAGCCTGAGGGTGATAAGCGGTGGTGCGGTGAATTGTCGCCCCTAAGCTGCTGGCCATGGCTGACCAAAGCTCTGAGACAAATTGAGGCCCCCTATCGGACGTGATGTCTGATGGGACGCTGAAACGTGCCACCCAGTTTGTCAAAAAAACGCGAGCGACTTCCTCCGCTGTAGTTGACGCCAGAGGGACTGCTTCTGGCCAGCGCGTGGTGCGGTCTATCATTGTTAACAGGTATGTGAAACCTTGGGAGGAAGGTAGTGGCCCCACGAGGTTGACATGAACGTGGTCGAACCTTCTAGCAGGGATTGGAAAAGGCTCCAGAGGGGCTTTTGTGTGTTTGTGTATTTTGGCGCGCTGACAAGAAATGCAAGTTTTTGCCCATTCTTTTACGTTTTTGCGCAGGCCGGGCCACACAAACTTTTTGGCGACCATTTTAACCGAGGCGCGCAAACCTGGATGCGCGAGGGAGTGAATTGAGTCGAAAATACGGCGGCGCCATGTGGCTGGGACTAACGGGCAAGGTCGGCCGGTTGAAATATCGCATATTAGGGGGGGCACGCCGTCGCGTAAACCCCTTTCCTCCAGCCTTAACCCTGTTGGTCCAGACAGGAGTGCACGCATGTCCGTGTCACTGCTTTGTTCCTCTGCCATGGCTGCATAATCTATCCCTGCATGGATTGGTGCTGCGTATGTGTCCGCGTTAGAGAAGAGTTCTGCGGCTGAGGTAATATAATCTGTCTCCTCGCGCTCTGGCGATGTCACAGCGCGGGAGAGGCAGTCTGCTACCTCGTTAAGTTTGCCTGCCACATGTCGAATGTCTGTGGTGAACTCTGAAATCGCAGCCAGCTGTCTTTGTTGCCTGCCTGACCATGGTTCTGAGATTTTAGCCATGGCAAAGGTGAGTGGTTTGTGGTCTACAAAAGCCGTGAAACTCCACCCTTCTAACCAGAACTGGAAGTGGCGGATGGATAAATGAAGCGCTAGCAGCTCCCTGTCAAAAGTGCTGTATTTACGCTCAGTTTGGTTTAGCAATTTGCTGAAGAATGCTAAAGGTTGCCAGATCCCGCTGACATGTTGTTCTACAACTGCCCCTATAGCTAGGTCCGAAGCGTCTGTGGTTAGTGCAATGCGGGCCAAGGGGTCGGGGTGAACCAACAATGTGGCATTAGCTAGAGTGCTCTTTATTTCCGCGAAGGCGCGTTCGCGCTCCGGGGTCCATTCGACTGCGTTGGAAGCTTTTTGTTTTCTGAGCGCGTCATATAGGGGCTGCATGAGCTGAGCTGCATGGGGGAGGAAACGGTTGTAAAAATTAACCATTCCTAAAAATTCTTGCAGTGATTTGACCGTTTGTGGCCGTGGGAAACTTTTTATGGCGTGGACTTTGTCTGGAAGTGGGACTGCCCCCTTCGGAGAAACTCTGTGTCCTAAAAAATCAATTTGTGACACGCCGAATTTGCATTTGGCTGGATTGATTATTAACCCGTGCTCTTCTAGCCTCTGAAAAACCATAGTGAGGTGCTACTCGTGTTCTTCCTCAGACAAGCTGGCTACCAGCATATCGTCGAGGTAGACGAAAACAAAAGGAAGGTTGCGTAATACTGCGTCCATCATCTGCTGAAAAGTTTGGGCGGCGCCTTTGAGGCCGAAAGGCATCCACAAAAATTCAAAAAGGCTGAAAGGGGTTATTACAGCTGTTTTAGGGATGTCCTCCGCTCGAACTGGGACTTGATGATAACCGCGGACCAGGTCTATTTTTGAAAAAATGCGCGCACCCGCCAGATGCAGTGAAAAATCCTGAATGTGAGGAATTGGGTAGCGGTCATGCGCTGTCGCATTGTTTAATCTGCCGTAATCACCGCACGGTCTCCAAGAACCGTCGGATTTCGGAACCATGTGAAGTGGCGAGGCCCAGGGGCTTTTCGAACGTTTAATAATACCTAATTTTTCAAGGGTAGTAAACTCGTCCCGAGCTATGGCGAGCTTGGCCGCGTCTAAGCGCCGAGCTTTGGCAAATACGGGTGGGCCCATTGTCGGAATAAAATGTTCAACCCCGTGCTTAGCCACTGTGGCTGAGAATTTGGGAACTGTGAGTGCTGGAAATTGGGTGAGGAGTTGATCAAACTTACCTCCTGCTGTGGTGACGCTAGCCTGCACGAGTGGTGGAGAAACTCGGGCTGAGCAGAGAATAGAAGCAAAGGACAGTGCATTAACCAAGCGTCTGTTCACTAGATCGACTAATAACCCATGTGCACACAAAAAGTCTGCGCCTAACAAGTTAAAACTCACCGCCGCTACAACAAATGTCCATCTGTAGTTGCGGCCGTGGATGTGGAGGTGCAGGCTTTTTTCGCCAAAAGTGTCAATGTTGGAGCCGTTGGCTGCCACCGCTCCGTTGCCCCGGGTGCCCATGGCTCGATCCGCTTGGGAGGGCATGACAAAACTTAGTTGAGCTCCTGTGTCAATAAGGAACTGCTTGCCGGTGTGTCCGTCCGTCACGTATAACAGCTTACTTTTCTCGCCGAGAACCGCTGCCGTTAACGGCTCTCGGCTTTGGCGTTTAAATTTGCAGGGGGGAACACATTTGTGAGCCTTCTCGGCGAAGCGGTGGTGGTAATAACAAACATCGCTCCGTCTGTTACGTTTTGGCCGCGTCGCTGTCACCGCAGGCTGGATCTGCTCCATGGGTTGAGGCTCGCCGTGGCTCTGGGCATCAGCGTTGAGGTCTGCGGATGCTGCTGTGGGTGTCTGTTCCCTGCAGGCGTTGACGAGTCGTTGAGCTTTGTTGGCCAGCACGCGGAAGTCTTGCTGGGTGTTGCATCGCATGTTGGCGAGCGTCCCTCTCATGTGTGGCGGCAGCGTGCTGAGGAATATGAATTGGAAGAGGAAGTTGTCATTGTCCTCCTCTTTAAGCTGCAGCAAGTCCTCCATGAGGGCTTTAGGTCTGCATCCTCTGTGGCCGTAGACCGCCAGGATCCTCTCGGCTCTCTCTTCGGCTGAGGGGACATAATTTGCCATGATGGTTGCTTTCAATATTTCATATTTGTCTTGGGCCGGCGGCCGCCGGATTATGCTCCGCACACACCTCGAAGTGGCGGCGTCGAGTTTGGCGACGATGTGATAGAACTTCGTATCGTCGGCCGTGATGCCCGCCAGTGTAAACTGGGCTTCAGCTTGTTGAAACCACGAGGCGGGGTCTTCCTGCCAGAAGTCCGGCAGCTTGACAGCGACGGCATTTGTGTAGACCATCACTGCTGTGTCCGCAGGGTGAGAATGCCTTGCCTCGGCTCTCTCAGCGGCGCTGGTGCTCGGTTGAGCCCTCTCTATCACTTCTGCCGGGGGGGAACGTCGTCCATCTGTTCCCCTGTCTGCGTGGGCACCGGCGTCTGCCTGGGTCGCCACAGATGAGTCGATCGCGGGGGAACGCCTCAGGTCCATACTCGCGTCAGGGGTCACCAGTGTAGAAGAGCTTGGAAGAACGAGGCGGTGTGATATATAAACCAAAGTTTATTATCAGCTCCTCTAACAAGTCTCATCTAAGTGCAGAAGCAGAAGCAAGAAAAGAGGCCGAATACCTCCGGCTCTGTGAACTTATACTTGCACATAACAAAAGACATGCATATCAAAGGCTGACATCCCTCATTATCTTAATCCCCCCATTGTCTCCGTACTCCTCCTCATGGCCCTGGGGGGTGAGGGCAGCTCCTCCGGTCTCCACCGCAGTGTCTGGGAACGTCTTTGTTCTTCACTGGCGGTTGAGAGTCTTTGTCCTTTCTGAGGTGTGAAGTCGCCTTACATATGTAATCACCAAACATTCCCACATGCTTCAACATATGTAGGTTATGGAATATATGATTAATATAGCCCACATGCACAGCTTTCTGGACCGTAAATGTCAAATACACAGCGATGTGTTTAGAGCTATACTGAGAGGGTCAGGGAGGGTTGGACAGAGAATTCAGAGCCATGATGGCTTTTGGAAAAAAAACTGTCCTTAAGTCTATTTGTCCTGGCTCTGATGCAACTGTAGCGCCTCCCTGAGGGCAGCAGGTCAAAGTAGTAGTAGGGAGCAGGAGGCAGCCTGGCTGATCTGGGAGTTGCTGGAGGACGCTTATGACGCCATTGGTCCCGAAGAAAGACTGGACTGCCTCAACGGAGTGATAAGGATCCTGGGGGCTGGAATTACCCCAATACGCCAAACTGCTGTCCGCTGTGTGCACTCTCAAACAGGCTTTTCCTGACCTGAGGAGAAGGACTTTCCACACTAAGCCACAGCAGAAACGCTCTTCTCAGCTGGTGGCCAACTTTTCCTCCGCGCCGTCTCTTGCTCCAAGATGGCCGCAACCAGGTCGACGGCGTCGACATCATCCGGCCCCGGATTCCCGGAAGAGTAATCTAGCCCCGCTAACTGCTTCTCTCTACACCAAGCCTGGTTACCCCCGCAGCGGATCCTCATTCACATAATCAGTTCCAAGCAGTCCCGTCTGCAGAATCCTCCTCCACATCCACTGCAAGGTCTACTTCCTCGGTGAATCCGCAGGCAGTAGAGGGGCACTTGTTTTCCTCACCGGGGGCTCCAATTCCTGTGGCGAGAGGGGCAGCTCCTAAACTGTCAACAGAGGGGCCAAACACCACCTTTTTCAGAGGGAATGATGACGACACCCAAACAGCAGCAGCTAACATCATTATCCGGGGAAACAGGCAAGTCAGTTTTCATTTGACTCCTATTAATAATGAAATGTCTTGCCTGATTCCCGGTAGGGAAGCTCAGGGAAAGCAGTCGCCTGAGCTCTCCCCACCTACTGCTGTTAAGAACTGTTCACCAGCCCTCTCCCTGTTTTCTTCTGTTTCCTTTGTTTGCTGGCCGGTACCGGAGCTGAGCAGTCAGGAATAGGAGGAGCCAGAGGCCCAGGAGGATTGTTCTCCCGTAGCAATGGTGAACCAGATCCCAGCTGCCACACCGGAGGAGTCACCAGCGGGGATCTTGGCAGCTGGGGAGATTAAGACTGCAGAAACCATCATGCCTGCTGCAGAAGCCACCGCAGCAGAGTCGACACTTAAACTGAACCTCCAGGAGGCCGAGCCTGGGAGTACATTGCCCGGATCATCAGAGTCCTGGACGGTGGTGGAGCTTGAGCTAAGGCAAGTGCTCTCCTTTGTTTTCCTCCTTTCCATTATTGAATATTTTTGCCTAGCTCTTGATAAGAAGAGCCAACATTGCCAGACGGGTCCCAGGATCCAGGTTTGCATCTGGAGGTCACTGATGGTCCAGCCTCCCCTGCCGAGGAGGTCATTGTGGGTGCTCTGCTCCAGTGTAGGGTGCCCGTAATTGATCGCCTTCTGGCTCGGGTGCTCAAATGGGTCGGCTGGCCCACAGTTAAAGCGGCGTTGGGGTCAGCAGTGACCCAGCCGGGTCCCACCGCAGGTGCAGCAGGAGTCCAGCTGGACTCCACCATGGGTGCAACCATGGCTCAGTCGGGATCCACCATGGGTGCAACACAGGCCACGTCGAGGCTCACTGTGGGAGCAATGAGGTCCCGGGAAGGGGCCACCGCTGGTGCAATGTTGTCCCAGGCCAGGACCACTGCATGGGCAGCCATGGCCCAGCCCAGGTCCACCATGGGTGCTACAGAGTTTCAGTCCCACGTCGGGACCACTGAGGTTGCTACTGGACAGTCTGGGGACACCAGGGTCTTCCTTTTCCTTCTGGAGGCCCTGTAGGTGTTCCTCCTCTTTCTGCTGGGCACCGTCATGGTTCTATTTTCTCCGCCACCTGTGACCGCAGGGGTTCCCCTTCCTCTGTTCAGCTACCCACCTCTCAGCCTCCCGGTGGGTAGGCCGCCGCCTCATCTGCCCTTCCGGTGCTGGTGGCTTAACCATGTGGGCAGGCCACCCAAAAGACTGGCTTTCCTAGCCGGGTGGCCCATGTGCCCTGGCAGGCTGCCTGGCATTGTTCAACGGGCTGCCTGCTGGGCCTTGGACTCTTGTCGCCCCCCTGACCTGTGGGACCCTTGGGGTGGGGTGGGTTAGTTTTAGTTTGGGGTTGGGATTTTTGAGCTCTTTTGTGTTGTATTGTGGTTTTCTCTGTTGGTTTGTTCCCTCCTGACCTGTTCCCCCCACATCCCACCCTGGTTAGTTGTGTTGGCCTTCTGGGTGGGGGGGGGTCAGGTTTTCTCCTTTGTTTTGTGTCCATTTATGATGGTACGGTGGGTGTCTGGATTCCACCCCTTGGAGGCGGGGGGGGGGCACTGTCATGTGCGGAGCTGGTGTTTTGGCTCCGCCCATGATTTGTGGCTGTAGCTTCTGATTTGTGGTTAATTGGTTCCAGCTAGCAGGTTGAGCCCTTAGCTAGGCCCTTGCCAGTCTACAGCCACACCCCTCTCTCTGCCAGACACTCACCAGCTACCAGTTATTTCTCATTTGTTCCTACACACACACACACTCACATGCTTGCGTACACGCTTACCTGTGTCCAATTGTCACTCATTAGCCTGCTTGGCATTTATTGGCTGACAGTGGGGGCATTCAGTGTCGTGGTGTAAGTCTACACTTCACAGCTCAGTCTGTTGTCGCCGGCCGATGTTTTCCCCTGGAGCTGTTGGCATCCTCTCCCTTCGGACTTCTATGGTGTTGTTTCCCCAGAGCCTGCTGAGCTCCGACGCCCTCTGTAAGTCTCCCTCTTGTTTTCATTCGCTGCCCAGTTCCACCTGGGAGCGTTCCCTGCCAACTGAGCTTGGATGTCCATCGAGTGAGTGCCAGACTGTATCGTTCTATTGAACATTTTCTTGTGTTTTGTGTATTTTTTGAGTTTCCCCCCTATCTGTTAATAAACACATTCACTTCACCTGCATTTTGGGCTCGAACTAATTCTACTGTCCATTGCGAAGTTACACAGCAGACATGACACTTTATACAATATTGCAATTGATTTGGCCATTTTGGTTCTGACATAGTTTGTATGAAATTTCCAGTTTAGTTTGTTATCAACAATTACACCTAAGAATTTTGTTTCAACAACTGTATCTATTACATCATTTACTGTATTTCAATTTGTCTGTGATATTTGTAGTCTGATGTCCAAATATTACACACTTAGTTTTTCCTAGGTGAAGAGATCATTTATTTAGATCAAACCATTTTTTAAATAATTGATAATTCCCTATTCACTGTATCCAAAAGCTGCCCTAAATTATTTTCACTACAAAAAAAAAAAAAAAAAAGTTATATCATCAGCAAATAAAACACACCTCAGTTCTTTGGCAACCAAACACAAATCATTAATATACAATAGAAACAACAATGACCCCACCACTGAGCCCTGAGGTACTCCACACATCATTTTTAACAAGACAGAATCAGCATTGTTTATGTGTACATACTGGTGTCTATCATCTAAGTAGCTACATAACCAGTCATATGCAAGTCCCCTGATGCCATACTTTTGTATTTCCCTTAAATGTAGTTCATGGTCACCAATATCAAAATGCCTTTTGTAAATCCAGAAATATCCATACTGTATGGTCTTTCCTATCAATTGCATCAGTAATCTGTTCTATGAAATCAATTAAAGCCAGTGAAGTGAATATACTGTACATATGTACACAGATATATACACAGCGCAGGAGCATTGCAGCTCGATGTAATAAGCAGCATCCTGATTTGTTAAATTATCTAGCAGAATATGTGATAGGATATTTTCAGGTTTAATTGATTTTTCTCTTTTATGACTTAATTAGATGACTGATTTCTTTTTTGAAATAAAAGGTATTATCCTCACATGCTCGCCAGGAAATGAAACATTCCAGCGGCGCTTGGGAGAGCTTGAAAAGAATGTCTGCTCTTGAAAAGAGCTTGAAAAGAATGTCTGTTTCTCAGTGTAAGATTAGGCTGAACAAGATTGTAAATAATGACAAAGGTTTTTGTTTTATCATACCGAGCTGTTCTGTTCAGAATGCCCGAAGTTAGGATGACTTAGGTTGACCAGGTCATGTAAAGATCATAGTAGAATGTTCAGTGCTGTTCATAGATTAAAAGCAGTCTCGGGGAAAGATGGCTCCAGCCATCTTTAGGTTTAGATAAGGTCAGGGACGCCTGCCCAGGGTATAAGGAGCAACATCAGTTTGAAGAATCATTCAGCTTATCACCCACAATCTGCAGGATTGGTGGAACGCACAAACAGAACTGTTAAAGGAAGACTCAGAAAAAGGAGGCAATCAGTCACAGCATAACGTGTCTCAGAGCCTGCCTACACCAACTCCCTAACATGTGTTTAAAGATGTTGCTCCTTGTACCCTGGGCAGGCATCCCTGACCTTATCTAAACCTAATGGAGCCATCTTTCCCCAAGACTGCTTCTAATCTATGGACAGCACTGAACATTCTGCTATGATCTTTATATGACCTGGTCAACCTAAGTCATCCTAACTTCGGGCATTCTGAACAGAATGGCTCGGTATGATAAAACAAAAACCTTCGTCATTATTTACAATCTTGCTCAGCCTAATCTTACACTGAGAAACAGACATTCTTTTCAAGCTCTGAGACAATGGAAAAACACAGAGAATCAGACATTGGCTCATTATCTGCACCAGATACAATTATAATAGAAAATAGAAAAATACAACAATAAAATCATATAGAATAATCAGTGAAACCTGAAAATATCCTATCAATATGAATATGTACCCAAACAGTATATTTTGCATTTGAAGTATTCACAGCCTTTGCTTGATACTTTGTTGATGCACCTTTGGCAGTAATTACATCCTCAAGTCTTTTTTTTAATATGATGCCACAAACTTGGCACACCTATCTTGGGCAGTTTCACCCATTTCTCTTTGCAGCACCTCTCAAGCTCCATCAGATTGGATGGGAAGCATCATCCAGGATGTCTCTGTACATCCATCTGCATTCATCTTTCCCTCTATCCTAACTAGTCTCCCAGTTCCTGCCACTGAAAAACGTCCCCACAGCATGATGATGCCACCACCATGTTTCACGGTAGGGATGGTATTGGCCTGGTGATGAACGGTGCCTGGTTTCCTCTAAACATGATGCCTGGCATTCATGCCAAAGAGTTCAATCTTTGTCTCATCAGACAAGAAAATGTTGTTTTTCACGGTCTGAGAATCCTTCAGGTGCCTTTAAGCAAACTCCAAGCGGGCTGCTATGTGCCTTTTACTAAGGAGTGGCTTCCGTCTGGCCACTCTACCATACAGGCCTGATTGGTGGATTGTTGCAGAGATGGTTGTCCTTCTGGAAGGTTCTCCTCTCTCCTCAGAGGAATGATTGAACTCTGATAGATTGACCATCGAGTTCTTAGTCACCTCCCTGACTAAGGCCCTTCTCCCCCGATCGCTCAGTTTAGACAGCCGGCCAGCTCTAGGAAGAGTCCTGGTGGTTCCAAACTTCTTTTATTTACAGATGACGGAGGCCACTCTGCTCATTGGGACCTTCAAAGCAACATAGATTTTTTTGTACCCTTCTCCAGATTTGTGCCTCGAGACAATCCTGTCTTGGAGGTCTACAGACAATTCCTTTGACTTCATGCTTGGTTTGTGCTCTGACATGCACTGTCAACTGTGGGACTTTATATAGACAGGTGTGTGCCTTTCCAAATCATGTCCAATCAACTGAATTTACCACAGGTAGACTCTAATTTAAGCTGTAGAAACATCTCAAGGATGATCAGTGGAAACAGGATGCACCTGAGCTAAATTTTGAGCTTCATGGCAAAGGCTGTGAATAGTTATGTACATGTGAATTCTTTTTTTTTTTAATTTGCAAAAGTCTGAAAAAAAAAAACTTTTTCACATTGTCATTACAGGGTATTGTGTGTAGATTTCTGAGGAAAAAAAATAATTTAATCCATTTTGGAATAAGGCGTTTAATCCATTTTGGAATCTTAAGTACTGCTTAAAATGAAGGATATCGATTTTTTTTTTTAATTTAACCTTTATTTAACCAGGGAAAGCAGATTAAGAACATATTCGTATTTAAAACTGTGGAATGGGGAAAGGGACAGGGGGCAAACTAAGATGAGGCTAGTATATAAAAGAAATATTTACAAGACAGTTAAAATACATACAGTCATAATATCATCATCATAGCAGTCTGTCGTGGGCGACAATGACTGTTTCATTTAGGTCTGATCAGATTCCTCCACACAGCTCTGTCCTTAGCCTTCTGCTGCCAGGGACTCCTGTCTATGTCCAACTTCTCCAAGTTTCTTTTTACAGTGTCTTCAGATCTTAGCCTTGGTCTACCCTGATTGCGTTTGCCCTCACATAACTGTGAGTAGAGTAACTGCCAAGGGAGACGCTGGTGGTCCATCCTCTCAACATGTCCGAGGCATCTCAGGTTCATCTGTATTAACATGTCCTCCATTGATGGTAGACCAGCTCGTTTCAACACTTCTATGTTGGTTATCTTGTCTTTCCATGAGATGTTCATTATGGCTCGAAGGTGTCTCATCATGTACGCGTGCAGTTTCTTCACCTGCACTATGTAGACAGTCCAAGTTTCAGCACCGTACAATAGAGTAGCCAGTACTGTCGCTCTGTACACTTTGCATTTCACACGGATTGACACATGTTGATTGTTCCACAGTCTCTCCCTCAAGTTTCCAAACACAGCGCTCGCTCTTCCCATTCTGAGAGATAGTTCATCCTCCAGCCTAGCATTCTCTGAAACAGTACTCCCTAGGTACTTGAAAGTCTTGCACTTGACTAGTGGCTCTCTACCAATGCTGATCTCTTCTGGTAGTGATATTGATAATTGGAACTTTGGTGGTTGATAAAGGCACTCTGTCTTCTTGATGTTGATTTGGAGGCTGAATTGGCTAGCTGCTCTTGCAAATTTCTCCACTAAAGACTGCATATCTTCCACGCTGTGTGTGTGCAACTAGAGCACTGTCGTTGGCAAAGAGCATTTCTCTTACTATCTTTATGGATGTCTTACTCTTGGCTTTAAACTGTGCCACATTGAACAAGTCTGCTTCTTTCCTTGTTTGAATGTATACTCCTTCTGAAGTGTCTTTGAAGGCCACCTCAAGCATGGCTGCCAGATATAGCAAGAAGAGTGTAGGTGCCAGCACACACCCTTGTTTCACCCCGTTGCTTACTGAAAAGTCTTTAGATACTGAACCACTCATTGCCACGTTTGCTTGCATACCTGTACGGTGTACCTCAATCATTGTGCTTCTTCCACTTCTAAAGCCACACTGGGTTTCCGGTAGTACATTCTGCAAGATGTGTTCACTGAGTCTGTTAAGTAGTACACATGAGAGAATCTTACCAACAGTGGCTAGTAGTGATATACCTCGGTAATTTCCACAATCCTTCCTGTCACCTTTCTTGAACAAAGGCACAATACTTGCATCCTTCCAGTCTTGAGGTACTTTCTTTCTGAGCGCTGTGATGTTGTTCTGTCCAACAGAGTGCATACATTCCATTCTGCTACACACAAGGTTGCTGTTTTCCTCTTAAGATAAGATAAGATAAGATAAGATAAGATAAGATAAGATAAGATAAGATAAGCCTTTATTAGTCCCACAATGGGGAAATTCCAGGATTGCAACAGCACAGGGATAGCAACACTCAGAGCAACAATCAAGAAGACAAGAAAAACAAGACAAACAAGAGCAGCGAATATACATATGTACATATAAATATATAAATATATAAACACAGTGCGGAGCATTGTAGATAGATGGAATAAATATATATACACACAGAGCGGAGCATTGTAGCTAGATGGATTAACAGCATGACCGTCTACTTAGTTACCCTACATAGTATGAATATGTACCCATACATATTGTCACCCTCCGTAGCGACTGAAATTGTCCTAGTTGTATACTGGAGGGGACCATTGTGTAAGTCTATTGTGTCTTTTGCATTCAATACTATTAGGTCATCACGTTTTTTTTGCTATCTCTGCAAGCAGCCCTGCTTAGGTTATACAGTCTGACAGCCGTAGGTAGGAAGGACCTGCGAAACCTCTCGGTTGCGCACCTAGGATGATGTAGTCTGCTGCTAACTGAGCTCCTCAGTGCGTTCAATATGTCCTGCATAGGGTGGGACTCGGACTCCAGCAGAGATGACAGTTTAGCCACCATCCTTCTCTCTCCTATCTCCTCCACTGGGTCAAGGCGCTGCCCCAGGACAGAGCTAGCTTTCTTGATCAGTTTGTTCAGTCTCTTCCTATCGGCTGCTGAAATGCCACTGCCCCAGCAGACCACTCCAAAAGTGATGGCTGATGTCACCACCGTGTCGTAGAATGTCTTCAGCAGTGCCCCTTGTACACCAAAAGACCTGAGTCTCCTCAGTAGGAACAGCCTGCGCTATCCCTTCTTGTAGAGTGCGTTGGTATTGTGTGACCAGTCTAGTTTATTGTTCAGATGAACACCCAGGTACTTGTAGGATGTCACCATCTCAATGTCTGTTCCCTGTATGTTTACTGGTGCTGTGAGGGGTTGTCCTTGCCTGCAGCAGTCCACCACCAGCTCCTTAGTTTTCCTCGCGTTGATCTGGAGGCAGTTCCGATGGCACCAGTCCACGAAGTCCTGGATAAGTCCTCTGTACTCAGCTTCATCTCCGTTTGAGATGAGGCCGACGATTGCAGAGTCATCAGAGAACTTCTGTAGATGGCAGTGTGTTGTGTTGTGTGAGAAGTCCGCAGTATAAAGGGTGAACAGGAAGGGAGCCAAAACCGTTCCCTGGGGGGCCCCCATGCTACTGATGATCGTGTCGGACACACAGTCCCGGGTTCTCACAAACTGTGGCCGGTTAGTGAGGTAGTCCAGGATCCATGATGACAGGTGCTGGTCAACCCCTGCGCAAAGCAGCTTGTCCTTCAGGATCATCGGTTGGATGGTGTTGAAAGCACTGGAGAAGTCAAAGAACATGATCCTCACCACATTCCCGGGCTTCTCCAGGTGGGACAGAGAACGGTGAAGGAGGAAGATCACTGCATCCTTCACCCCGATGCCATGCTGGTAGGCGAACTGGAGTAGATCCATCGCTGATTCCACCAGGGGGCAGAGGTGAGCAAGGATCAGTCTCTCCAGGGTCTTCATCAAGTGGGACGTCAGGGCCACTGGTCTGTAGCTGTTCAGATCTTTGGGGTGGGAAGTCTTTGGTACAGGTACCACACAAGATGTTTTCCACAACTGTGGTACCCTCCCCAGCTTCAGGCTCAGGTTGAAGATGAGCTCCACAATCCCACACAGCTGGTCTGCACAGGACTTGAGGAGCTTTGCGCTGATGCCGTCCGGTCCCGACGCCTTCCTCGCCTTGATCTTCCTCAGCTCCGCCCTCACCTGGGTCTTAGTGAGGGTCATGTTGGGGGGATGTGTGTTGGGAGTGGGGGGTGTTGGTGGAGTGGGGTGTGGGCAGCAGGACTCGATGTCTTTAGAGGCAGCAGTGGTTGTTGTGCAGGCGGAGGGGAGGGCGGTTGGTCAAACCTATTAAAAAACAGGTTCAGATTGTTCGCCCACTCCCTGCCCCCCGTGGCCTGGGGGGAGGTATTCTGGAGCCCAGAGATGGTTTTAAGATTTCTCCAGACCCCACCGATGTCGCTCTGTTGCAGCTTGTCCTCCATCTTCTTCCTGAAGCTGTCCTTGCCTTCTCTGATCTTCCTCCTCAGCTCCCTCTGTACGGACTTCAGCATCTCCCTGTTCCCTGACCTGAAGATCCTCTTCTTCTCTCTCAGAAGTGTTTTTATCTCAGGGTTGATCCAGGGTTTGTTGTTCGAGCAACACCATATGGTGTTGGTGGGTACGGTGTTGTCCATACAGAAGCTGATGTAGTCTGTGAAGGTGTGAGTGAGGCCATCGATGTCCTCACCATGTGGATCGCAGAGCTGCTCCCAGGCAGTGGTTTCAAAACAGTCCTTTAGAGCGTCCATTGCCTCCTCAGACCATAACTTCACTGTGCGCATGACCAGAGGTTGTCTGTGAACTAGGGGTTTGTACACCGGCAGGAGATGATCCAAGTTGTGATACGATCTCCCGAGTGGGGGGAGTGGTGATGAGGTGTACGCCTCCTTAGTGTTTGCGTAGAATAAGTCCAGTGTTTTATTGTCTCTAGTGTGGCATGTGACATACTGGGTGAACGTGGGTAGAATGGGAGACAGTGAAATATAGTTGAAATCGCCTGAGATGAGGAGAAGAGCATCTGGGTGTTCTGTCTGCAGCCTGCCAGTTACTGAGTGGATGACGTCATGCGCTGTCCTAGCATTTACCGTCGGATTTGCATAAATAACAATGCAGATCACGTGTGAGTATTCCCTTGGGAGATATGTAGGCCACATACTAACAGCTAGCAACTCCATGTCTTTGTTGCAGTGTTGTTGTTTAACCGTGATATGTCCCGGTCTGCACCAGCTGTTATTGACATACATTATCACTCCTTCGCCCCTTGCCTTCCCACTGTCTGGTGTTCGGTCTGCCTGTATTGCATGGAAACCCTCCAGTTCAGTGTTAGCATCTGTTGCTAGTTCTGTTAGCCACGTCTCCATGAATAGCATCAGGCTACACTCCCTGTATATGCTCTCATAGCGGGAGATAGCCTCTAGCTCATCTGTTTTTCTGAGTATCGATCATACATTCCCCATAATAACGGATGGGAGGGCGGGTCTGTACCTTATATTCCTCACCCGCCGTCTTATTCCAGCACGACATCCATGCCGTTTCCGTCTTATATCTCCCGGTATGTCAAGTTTTTGCGTTAGCATCGTGGACCGGTTAAGTGCTAACAGCTGGTCCCTATTGTACTGCCTCCTACAAGAAACAGTGGATCCGTCCGCTGGCTCAGGAGACATTTGGGCGATCTACGTGTTTGTGATGGATCAAGGTGTTGCCGAAAGAGAAAGATTAGCAAGAGAGCCAGATAGTCAAAAGAAATAGGAAGAAATAGATCCGCTGTTGCAAAACGGCAGCCTACTCGTGGGGCGCCGGAAGTCTTCTTTTGTCTTCCTGCTCCTAGCTTACTTTTCGCTGCCTGTCGGAGTGTGAACAGATCAGCGCGGACCTTGTAAGCCCGGGCGGCGTCCAAGCCAGTATGAGTTGCTTTCTTATTGACCATTTCATGAAACTGCTTGCAAAGTATTTGAGTACTGCTAGCTTTTGGTGGACTAGCAGCACATTCTTGGCAGATAAAGGTAATATCAGTGGCAAGGACAAGCCAAGACAAACTGACTCCAGTATCTGTTGCAGTGACTGACCAGATGATAGGTTTGTTTATCTCTGCTCTTTGTGTAGTGCATGTCACAATGCACCAACTGGCGCAGTCCACCACAGACCTTGTGACAGATGTGGTTATCTGCCAGGATGTCCACTCTCACCCTGTGTAACTGGGAGTGGTCCACTACAGACCTGTGACAGATATTGTTTTTAGTTCTGCCAGGATGCCCTGTTTCACCCTCCACGCCCTCAGAAGGGCAGGGATGCCGGTTGAGTCGCCGACGGCCCGACCCATGAGACAGGTAGTACCGGTTTTCATGGTTATCCGGTAGCAAGCAAGCCAATGCCTGACCTGACCAAAACAGTCATAACAACAGCTAAACAAAACACACTATCACAAGACATTAGAGAGACCTAGCTAAATACATAAAGACAGCCAAAGAGGACAGGTTGGTTAATGTCTAGCAGTCTGAGTGACAGCAGCATTCTTCTTTAACATGGTTCGTGATCATGAAAAAATAAAGGACAGTAATATTACAATGTGTCTTCAGTGAAGAAAGGTTGTTATTGTTGAATATATACTGTATATGCTGAGTTATTGTTGAATATATATATTGAGTACTCTTATTCACGATATTATAATTACTAGAATATTACAGCGGTATTACAGTATTATGATTGTTGTTTAGGATGGAATTATTTGAAGTTTTATATAGGCCAGGTGTTATTATTATTATTATTATTATAACTTCCGGTTGTGGCATGTAAGGTGAGGACGCACAGGTAAAGGCTCCCGGTTCATTCTTGCTTTAAAACTCAGTTTAGAGCTGGCGTTTTGAACTGTTGCTTTGTAACTTCCGCTGGTGAACCTGCTCGTGCGAAAAAAAAGAAGAAATTGCCAGTCTCATAACTTAATATTGTAGTGGCTGGTGAAGCAATCAGTCCCCTCACACTCCAGGAGAACAAAGGGATTTCTCCCACGTGTTTTTTTTTTTTTTTTACCTACGATCACAATCAACGTACATCGGCCGGGATCATGGGTCCCAAGAAAGCTCAGCAGACTGAGGAGGTGGACGACATTAAAAGAGTGCTGGACTTCTTGGCTGAAGAGATTTCTGCTGTTAAGCTGCAGCAAAGAAACATCCTGGATCTGGTCGAGGAGGTGAAAGCGCTGCGGATCCAGAATGCCGAGAAGGACAAGAGGCTGGTGTATCTGGAAAGCAAAGTGTCGGAACTGGAGCAGAGCACCTGGGTGAACGACGTGATCATCACGGGGCTCCACATTAAACCCCGAACGTACACGCGAGCGGTGGCCGCGGACAGCGGAGGGAGGCTCGGTGAGCTGGAAGATGAATCCACGGAGCAACAAGTGGCGGCCTTCATGCGGTCCAGAGGAATCCAGCTGGACTGTAACACCATTGAGACCTGCCACCCTCTGCCCAGGAAAAACGGTGACAAACCGGCTGTGATCATGAGGTTTGTCAACAGAAAACACAAGACTGTGCTGTTAAAACAAGGTAGGAAACTGAAAGGAACGAACATTTACATAAATGAGCACCTCACAAAAGAAAATGCAGAAATAGCCAGAAAAGCAAGATACCTGAGAAAGCAGAAAAAGATTCAAAACACCTGGACATCAAACTGTAAAATATACATCAAATTAAACGGATCACCTGAAGAAGCCAAGGTCATTAACATCCGTAATATTATGGAACTGGACAAATATCAATGAATGTTATGAACTGGAGTGGACAGCAACAACAGACAATTGTAGGACACTAAAGGGATATACTCATCTGCTACAAGACATTTAACAACATGAAACAAAAGATCAACAAACAGGAACAACAGGAACTAAAAGTTTTTGAATATACAGATCACAACCCACAGGACATAGAATATAACATAGACCCTGATAATAATTTATTTAGCTCCATCAATAATGACTGTAGTTACTACACGGATGAACAGTTTAACACAATGGTCACATCTGATTTCAATATTTCTATGATCCACTTCAACAGCAGAAGTCTCTATGCCAACTTTAATAACATTAAAGATTATTTACATCAGTTTAAAGAGCCATTCAATATTGTGGCAATATCAGAGACGTGGCTCAGTGAAGAGAAAGGAGTGTATTTTACCATGGATGGCTATGAATTAAATTATATAAATAGAAAAGTGAAAAAAGGAGGAGGACTTGCAATTTATGTTGACAAGAGCTTGAAATACAAGGTTGTTGAAAATCTGTCAGTAACTGTGGATGATTTATTTGAATGTATTACAATAGAAATCTGTCTGGACAATGTGAAGAATATAGTAGTGAGCTGTGTATATAGAACACCTGGATCAAACATTGACTTATTTAAGGACTGGATGAAAAAAATGTATGCAAAACTAACTCATAAAGTTATATTCATCTGTGGGGATTTCAATATAGATCTGATGAATTCGAAACAATATAGTTTGACAGAAGAATTTATCAACACAATGTACAGTATGGGCTTACATCCAACAATTACCGGACCTAGCAGAATCACGTCACACAGTGCCACACTAATAGATAACATATTCACAAACATTATGGAAAATAATATCAGGAGTGGGCTTTTATTGAATGATATCAGTGACCACCTGCCGATTTTTGTTGTCTATCAATGTGATTATAGGAAGAAAAAAGTATACCAAAAATATTAAATATAAAAGAATAAGAACCGAAGAATCTATGTATTTACTGACAAAGGAATTATTAATACAAGATTGGAAGATAGTTTATGACGAAAATGATATAAATAAAGCATATGATAAATTTTTACAAATATTTCAATCATTGTACAATAAAAACTGTCCTATAAAACAATACAGTGACAGACAACAAAAGAAAAATATTCCTTGGGTCACCAAGGGGTGAATAAATGCATGTAAAAAGAAGAATACATTATATAAACAATTCATTAAGTGCAGAACAGTGGAGGCTGAGATCAAATATAAAAGATATAAAAATAAGCTTACTAATATAATGAGGACCTGTAAGAAAGAATATTACAACAGAATATTAGAGGATAATAAAAATAACTTAAGAGGAATATGGCAAGTACTCAATGGGATTATTAGTAATCGACCTAGGAATGCTAATTATCCAGAATACTTTATTGAAAGTGGCAATTTGATAAATAATATGGAGGATGTGGTCAATGGTTTCAATAATTTTTTGTAAACGTTGGCCCTGAATTAGCAAAATCAATAGTGACAACAGGAACAAACAACAGTGGTTCTGTAAATGAAATAGAAGATAGAAATCCAAACACAATCTTTTTGGGTGCAGTTACTGAAAAGGAAATTATCGAGACTGTGAGTAAATTTAAGAACAAAAAATCAACGGACTGGAATGAAATTGACATGACAATAGTGAAAAAAGTAATTGAAGGAATTGTTAAGCCACTCACCCACATCTGTAACCTGACATGTCAAACTGGTAAATTTCCAAACAAAATGAAAATAGCAAAAGTAATACCTCTATACAAAACAGGAGACAGTCATTGTTTCACAAATTACAGGCCAGTCTCTTTACTCTCACAGTTCTCCAAAATACTTGAAAAAATCTTCACTAAGAGACTGGATGATTTCATTGCAAAACACAACCTCCTTACAGACGACAGCCAGTATGGTTTTAGAGCAGATAAATCTACATCTTTGGCACTGATCAAACTTATAGAAGAAATTACTAGTTGTATAGATAAAAAAAAAGTTTGCTGTAGGAGTATTTATAGATTTAAAGAAAGCTTTTGACACCATTGACCACAGAATACTACTAAAGAAACTGGAAAGGTATGGGATAAGAGGGGTCGGACTGAGTTGGGTGGATAGTTATTTAAGTAACAGATAACAATTTGTACAAATGGGTGAGCACAAATCACCCTTCATGGACATCACTTGTGGTGTGCCCCAGGGGTCAGTTTTGGGACCCAAACTATTCATTTTGTATATAAATGACATATGCCAATTATCAAAAATTCTGAAATTTATTTTGTTTGCGGATGACACAAATATCCTTTGCACTGGTGAGAATTTGCAGCAGGTTTTAGAGGTGGTCACAACTGAAATGAAAAAGTTAACGCAGTGGTTCAACAAAAATAAATTATCTCTAAATCTAAAAAAACCAAAGATTATGTTGTTTGGAAATTATAAAATAAATCAGGAAATAATGGTAATGATAGATGATACCAGAATAGAAACAGTACAGGAAAATAAGTTTCTGGGGGTGACGCGAGATAATAAAATCTGCTGGAAACCTCACATCAGTCACATCCGGGCCAAGTTGGCAAAATGTATAGGCATACTGGGGAAGACAAGACACATCTTGGACTATAAATCATTGGTCTTACTGTACAATTCACTGTTTCTACCTTATCTTAACTACTGTGTAGAAGTCTGGGGAAACACTTACAAGACCAACCTACAGTCAATATGCACATTACAAAAAAGAGCTATAAGGATAATAAATAATGTAGGATATAGAGACCATACCAATTCGTTGTTTTTAAAGTCACATGTCATAAAGTTCATCGATTTAGTTAAATTTAAGACAGCACAAGTCATGTACAGGGCAATTAATAATCAACTCCCAACTAATATACAAAAAATATTTAAAAAAAGAGACAATGATCATAATTTGAGAGGAGACTTAAACTTTACAAAACCCAAGATACGAACAACCAAGAAAAAGTATGTGCATATCTGTCTGTGGGGTGGATTTGTGGAACAGTCTGGAGCCGGAACTAAAACTATGTACAAACAGAAATCAATTCAAAAAGAGGTACAAACATTATTTGCTTAAAGGATATATGTTAGAAGGGTAGTATTTATATGTACGATTCACTATGCTCACTCTGGGACACTATGGGACACTATGGAATGGTGGGTGGGACAGCACTGTGTATATCTGTGTTGTTTGAGGCTGGTTTTGATGTATGGACATCAATGTATGCTAAGATGGATGGGTGTTAATGTTGATATGTACAAAATACAGTTAATTGTTTACTTGGGGTCTTAAATGTGGTAATTTGTATATAATTCACATGGGTGTATTTATGGAAAAGAGGAGATGGAATTAATAAGTGTTCACTTCTTCCTTCTCCCTTTCGAACACTGTATACTGTTACTTTATTGCATTTGTCATTTGTTTTGTTTTTGTTATACTTTTTTGTTCGAAATAAAGTATCTATCTATCTATCTATCTATCTATCTATCTATCTATCTATCTATCTATTATTATTATTATTATTATTATTATATGGTTACTTATTGCACCTAAGTATTGTAAGCTATGTGGGGGTATATGGTGGTATACATGGTGATTATGATGATGATAATATTGTCTATAAGACGGAATGATAAAGAGCGATGGCAAGAACCAGGCAGACCGCCCATAAAATCTGCTGGAGGAGGGGGCCCCCCGGGAGCAGCTGGCCACCAAGGCTGCTCGGAGAAGCGCTCCGGCCACCGGCGGAGTGAAGAAGCCTCACCGTTACAGGCCCGTGGCTCCGAGAGAGATCCGTCGCTGCCAGGAATCCACGGAGCTGCTCATCCTTAAGCTGCCCATCCAGCGCCTGGTGAGGGAGATCGCTCAGGACTTCCAAGACCGACCTGCGCTTCCTGAGCTTCGCCGTCGTGGCTCTGCAGGAGGCCGGCGAGGTCTACCTGGTGGGTCTCTTCTTCGCTAAGGGGGCCGCCATCATGCCCAAAGACTTCCAGCTGGCCCGCTGAATCCGCGGAGAGAGAGCTTGGACTTTCTGCTGCACATTCACCAACCATAATGCTCCGCACTGTGTGTCTATATATATATATATTTATAGTAATATGTACATATGTTTACTAGCTGTTCTTGTTTTTTCTTGCCTTCTGATTGTTGCTCTGTGTGTTGCTATCCCTGTGCTGTTGCAATCCTGGAATTTCCCCATTGTGGGACTAATAAAGGCTTATCTTATCTTATAATTATATTAAACATACCAGAAGTATTTACTTATTATTATTACAATTATTATTAGATGTTGGTATTATTGTCACAATAAACTATCATTGTTGTATTATTTCCACTGCACAATTTAATTATAAGATGCATTATATATTGTGGCATTGTATAATGAATGTAATTATGGGATGAATAATGACTAGACTGATATTATAACTTATTGGGTATGGAGAAGGGGTGGGACTAATCACATTTTATAAATATCTGGGAACAAGTCACATTTTATAAATATCTGTGTACAATTATTGATAATACTTTGAATTTTAAATTGAATTGTGAGGCCATAAACAGGAAGGGACACCAGTGCCTGTTTTGTTTGAGGAGGTTGTCCCATTTCCATGTAGATAGGACTATCATGACACTTTTTTATCGTGCTTTTATTGAATCAGTTTTATCTTTCTCGTTAGTGTCATGGTTTAGAAACCTGCCCCTCAAAGACAGAAACTCACTGGCCCAGATCATTAAATGGTCCAGTCGTCTCATTGGGGGGGAGTCACAGCTGAGTCTGGAGGCCCTGTACACCAGGCAGGTACAGCGACTGGCCACCTCTATCACAGCTGATGACTCCCATCCCTTGGCCAGTGAGTTCCAGCTTTTACCCTCTGGACGGAGGTTCAAAGTCCCCAGATGCAGAACCACATGGTACAGGAACAGCTTTGTTCCTGCTGCTATCGTTCTTTTAAACAGGCCTTAATGCATTTTATTTAAACTCTTGGGTCTGGCTTTTTTTATGTGGTCTTATCTTATCTACTTTTTTACTGGTCCCTGGTATGGTATAATGCTTTTATCTGGTTTGCTACAGGTTCTTTTATTTATTTTAGTTGGGTTTTTTATCTATCTATTTTTAGTCTTTTTAACCATGTTCAGTAAGTTTCTGGAGTACATGTCCATGTCTTTAGTCTGTGCTGTTTTTAAATTGTCTGATATATGTGTCCTGTGTTTTTAATGTTTTGATGTTTAAAGTTGTGTGTTTGAGATGCCCTCTCCAGACTGTAAAAAGAATCTACCTACGGGTATTAATAAAGTCACCTTGAACCTTGAACCTTGACTATATAAGCGTTGGCTTCTTCCCACTCCTTTTGAACAAGGACATTTTTTTATGGTTTTTTTTTTTATTTCTTGTTTTAAATTTTTTTGTCTGTACCCTGCCTCTCGCCCAAAGATGCTGGGATAGGCTCAATCAATAGGATCAATCAATCAATCAATCAATCAATCATAGCTTTAAAAGCTACTTTAGAGATGAAAGCATCTAACGAGTGTTTTTGTAGGTTATTCAAGTCTCCGGCTGCAGTAGACTGAAAGGATGACAAATCTATTGACAATTTTGTTTTAGGGACTGTCAACCAAATGAAATTTGCAGAATGAGACTTGTATACAGAGGATGAAGTGTGCAATAGCTGATTCAAGTGGGGTGGCAGCAAACCAAGGAGAGTTTTGTATATTAACATAAACCAGTGAATTTTGCGGTGGAGATACAGTGGGGAAAATAAGTATTGAGCATGTCAACATTTTTCTCACTAAACATATTTCTGATCGAGCCATTGACCTGAGATTTTCACCAGATATCAGTAACAACCCAAGTAGTACATACATTCAAATAAATCAAGGCAACAGTGTTCACAAAACCAGTTATATTTAATAAAGTGGAATGACACAGGGAATAACAAAATAAGAAAAAAGGAGAATGGAGTGCGAGATTGACAGACGGATCGGAGCCGCCTCTGCAGGGATGCAGACATTGTATTGGTCTGTTGGGATAAAGAGGGAGCTGAGCTGTAAAGCAAAGGTGTCTATTTACTGATCAATCTATGTTCCTACCTTAACCTATGGTCATGAGCTTTGGATAATGACCAAAAAAAATGAGGTCATGAATACAAGCGGCTGAAATGAACTTTCACCGCAGGATTGCTGGACTCACCCTTAGAGATAGGGTGAGGAGCTTAGTAATCCAGGAGAGGCTCAGAGTAGAACCGCTGCTCCTCCACATCGAAAGGAGCCAGTTAAGGTGGTTTGGGTATATGATCAGGTTGCCTCCTGGATGCCTCCCACTTGAGGTGTTTCAGGCACATCCAACAGGGAGGAGACCACAGGGCAGACCCAGGACACGCTGGAGAGACTTCATCTCCCAGCTGGCCTAGGAATGCCTTGGAATCCTCTCTGAAGAGCTGGAGCAGGTGGCCGAGGAGAAGAAAGTTTAGGCTTGTCTGCTTGACCTGCTGTCTCCATGACCCAGACCTCCGGAAAAGCGGTAGAAAATGGATGGATGGATGGATGGACACAGAGAATAAGTATTAAACACATGAAGAAAAAGAGGTGCTAAAAGGCACAGAAAGCCAAGAAACCAGCTGAAATCCATCAGAATTTAGGAGGCCATCCTATCCTCCATCAATACAAATTAATTTCAGCTGGTTAAGTCCTGACTGGTATACTTTAAAAAGGTCTGTGAAAATCAGATTGTCACACACAAAGAAATCATGATAGATAGAAGCAAAGAGCTTTCTCTAGACCTTTGCAGCCTTATTGTTGCAAAACATAAAGATAGCATTGGTTACAGGCACATTTCTAAACTGCTGAATTTTCCATTGAGCACTGTTGGAGCCATCATTTGGAAGTGGAAAGAACATAATTTTACCATAAACTGGCCATGACCAGGAGCTCCTTGCAAGATTTCTGACAGAGGAGTCAAAAGAATTATCAGAAGAGATATTCAGCAGCCAAAGATCACTCATGTTTGGGGTATTTGAGGAGACATAGCCCATCGTACTGAACCACATAACTTTAGTCTTGTAAGTGTTCAACTGCAGATGCAATCTGGAGAGGGCCTGCTGGAGTTTGCTGAAGCTAAGTTGAAGCTGTTGACAAACTATATCTGAGGATATTCTTCATGCTTTGGACAGAAGAAAACACAGAAATCCAAGGTTCTAAAGCAGGGGTGTCCAATCATGTGCCATGGAGGGCCAAGACCCTGAAGGCTTTACCTCCAACCAGTGTCTTCAACAGTAGATTTCCCTGAATTTCTTCCCACTGATTGCTGATAATTGAAAAAACCTGCTGAAGAAACTGGGTAGAAGTGAAAACCTGCAGGGTCTTGGCCCCCCATGGCACATGATTGGACACCCCTGCTCTAAAGAGAGTGTCAAATCTGATTATTACAATGAGTCACTTATATGACTGTGGCCATGTAAATGGGCTCACTGATTACTTCCAAAGTGCTGAGGCAAACAAACATAGCTGCAATGCTCCAGATTTGGCAAGTTTGATATTATCAGAAACTTCCAATGAGTCTGATGGCTTGTAGGTTGAAATCTGGCTCCATAAAACAAATATTGTCACATAATCTTGACAGAAACTTTGGTACCAACAAAGGTCCCAATCCAACTTTCTCCAAAGGAGTGAAATGAGGATAATTCTGCCCAGAACTCATGTAGCCCGAGCGCAGACCTAGAGCTATTAATTGAAGGCACTAAGTCCTTTTCAGGAAACCGAGTACTTCATGCAGCTTCTCTGAAAACATGCTTTACAATGATTTAACCCAAAGTGAATTCACAATGTTCATATCACACAGTCTTCACAGATTGTTGGTGCTTTCATACCTTTCTTTTTGATGGTCTGCCTGTGCTGTTATTTGTGTACACATCTGCAACACAGCCAGCATGTTTGTTTATTTTGCAAGAAGGCTGACGTGGAACTCCTCCAGTTTTCCTCTTGGTCTGCCTATCTGTGGGGCCTCGGGGCCAGTAAATACGCTAGACCATCTGGCCATCTGTATGTCTGTTTGGACAGATGGTCTACCTGAAGGCCAATTGCAGACTAACCACTGGATCTATACAGAATTCAGTGATAATCCTCAATGCCAGCAGTTTCCAGTTAGACTGTGATGCCTTCATTTTCCATACGATAAATTAATGAGACAAACAGTAAAAGATAATCAGTTTTGATCCAAGATGGCTTCACTGAGCATCACTAAACATCAAAAGGGTCATTTTCCTGAGACTGCTGGAGATTCTTATCACAGAGTCACAATTTCACCTTCCTGGAGCTTGGGTATTTTTCAGGCAATGATTATGTAAATCTTTTTCTGCTTGTAGAAAGCAATGTGATACACAGTGAAGTGAAACTTTGTTGAAACTTTGTTGTTGGCAGCTCAAAACTCATAAAGCCATTTCACTATTGCAATCATCCACCTCACTTTCTGATACAAAGCTGGAAAAAGATTACATGGCAATTCGGATGTCAGTCCGACAAAATGGTTGTGAATGAGTGTCTTAAGGAGGCCTGTGAAATCACAAAGTCCTACCACATCAGCTAGTAGTGTGCTTCTTTGCAGAATAGTTTCTGTGGGATGTTTAAAAATGACCATACAACTTTTGTATCTCCTTTAGTTTTCTTGAGGAAAAAACAAAAACATCATCCATTGCTTGTTCAGAGGCTCATTTGCCAGCTTGACCTGCAGACAAGAGATTGGACTTTGAGATTAAAAAAAGCATAGTACCTATGCCCTTGCCAGATTGCCCATGAAGGGGTGTGAAGCCAAATATGATGATGCTAGGATCAAAATTAGTATCTGCAGGTCCAAAGTCATATCCCAAGAAATAAGTACACACGTGGACAAAACTGATGGTACCACTCTGTTAATGAAAGAAAGACCCACAATGGTCACAGAAATAACTTGAATCTGACAAAAGTGGTAATAAATAAAAATTCTATGAAAATTATCCAATGAAAATCAGACAATGCTTTTGAATTCGTCACTTCCTTGTGGTAACGTATCGTCACTTCCTGTTTTGCTGTCTGCCTGTGTGGTTTGCTCTCCAGCTCTCTAGCCACTAGCTATGGCTACTACCTCTCTTTCCTCTCCTCTGGTGTGCTCTCTCTGTCAGATGTTTAGCTACACCTCTGCCTCTTTTAGTGATAACGGTAAATGTAATAAATGTTGTCTTTTTGAGGCGCTCGAGGCGAGGTTGTCTGATTTGGAATCCCGGCTCCGCTGCATTGAAACACCGTCTGCGCCAGTTAATCTCGACGGACGCCCATTAGCTGCAGCGGAGCTAGCTAGCTTAGGCCCCCCTGTCAGCGGTTCCCCGGCTCTCCTCAGCAGCGAGGAGACTGGGTGGGTGACGGTGAGAAGGAAGCCTAGTCGCAAAGCCCCGGTACACCACCAACCTGTTCACGTTTCTAATCGTTTTTCCCCGCTCAGCGACACACCCGCTGAGGAAAAAACTCTGATCATTGGCGACTCTGTAGTCAGAAACGTGAACCTAGAGACTCCAGCGGTCATAGTCCAATGTATTCCTGGGGCCAGAGCAGGCGACATCGAGTCAAATTTGAAAATGCTGGCTAAAAGTAACTGTAAATATTCCACAATTGTTATTCACGCCGGCATTAATGACATCCGTCTCTGGCAGTCGGAAGTCACGAAACTTAATGTAGAATCGGTGTGTGAGTTTGCCAAAATGATGTCTGCCACTGTAGTATTCTCTGGGCCCCTCCCCAATCTGACCAGTGATGACATGTTTAGTCGCTCGTCATCCTTGAACCGCTGGCTGTCTGTGTGGTGTCCTAAAAATGACGTGGGCTACATTGACAATTGGAGCTCTTTTTGGGGAAAACCTGGTCTTATGAGACGAGACAGCATTCATCCCACTTTGGATGGTGCTTCTCATTTATCTAACAATCTGGCATCTTTTTTATCCAAATTTCCAAAACCATGACTACTCAGAGTTGGGACCAGGAAGCAGAGTCGCAGTCTTACATGCCTCTCTGCAGCTCCTCTTCATCCGCCACCCCTCAGCTTAGCCCCTGTCTTCCCCATCAGAGAATCGTTGTCTGCTCCCTCCAAAGTGAATAAAAATATAATGTATAAGCATCCCAAAGTGATAAAGCAAAATATTGGTAAAACTCAAATTAAACATAAAGCCTCTAAATTGAATGATTTGGCCTCTGTTCCTCCTCATAATTTAAAAATTAAATGTGGTTTGTTAAATATTAGGTCTCTAACTCCCAAGTCTCTGTTAGTCCATGATCTGTTAATTGATCATCAGATTGATTTAATTTCCCTTACAGAGACTTGGTTAGGACAAGAGGATTATGTTGGTTTAAATGAATCAACCCCCTCTGGTTATTTAAACTGTCAAAATCCCAGAAGTTCTGGTCGTGGAGGAGGAGTAGCAACAATTTACCATTCCAAATTACTAGTTAATGTAAAGCAAAAAACATGTTATAATTCCTTTGAGGGCCTGGTCCTCAGTATTGGGCACTTTAGCAATTTCAGGTTAAACCCAATTTTATTTGCCATTGTTTATCGTCCCCCATCAACCTATTCAGAATTTTTATCCGAATTTGCTGATTTCTTAGCTGATTTAGTGTTGAAATCTGATAGAATAATTATAGTAGGGGACTTTAATATACATGTGGATGTAGATAGTGACTGCCTTAATGTGGCTTTTAATTCAATATTAGACTCGATGGGGTTTTCTCAGAAAGTAGGAAATTCTACTCATTACCTCCACCATACAATGGACCTTGTTCTGACATATGGCATAGAAATAGAAAATCTTGTAGTGTCTCCTCATAACCCTGTACTGTCAGACCATTGTCTGT
This sequence comes from Pholidichthys leucotaenia, assembly GCA_020510985.1. Lineage (NCBI taxonomy): Eukaryota > Metazoa > Chordata > Actinopteri > Cichliformes > Pholidichthyidae > Pholidichthys > Pholidichthys leucotaenia. The sequence continues at coordinate 395,935,642 of CM035841.1, forward strand.
TAACCTTTGATTTTACTATTTCTGACTATTTGGCTCCTAAAGAAAATATTATCACAGTAGATGCCTCTCAGATGATGCTGTTTCCAAATTTATGCAGATTGTTTCCTCTATGCCATGTGTCAACACAACGGAAATAAGCTATAGACAGCTTGCTCCTTCTGTAATTGATAACATGGTGGATAGTGTTTCAGCTTCTCTGCATCAGGCTCTAGACTTGGTGGCCCCCTTAAAAAAGAAAAAGTCTAATCAGAGATTTTTAACTCCTTGGTTCAACACAGAAACTCGTAGCTTAAAACAGAAGACTCGTCAATTAGAAAGAAAATGGCACTCTACTAATTTAGATGAAATCTATTTAGCTTGGAGAAATCATCTTTTAATTTATAAAAAATCTCTTAGAAAAGCTAGAATGAGTTATTACTCTGCATTAATAGAAGAGAACAAGAATAATCCCAGGTTTCTTTTCAGTACTGTAGCCAGGTTGACAAAGAGTCAGGACTCTGTCAATCCTAGCATCCCCTTAGAGCTTACTAGTCAGGACTTTATGAACTTTTTCAATAATAAAATTTCATCCATCAGAGATAAAATCAATCAGATTCTTCCCACAGTTAACTTAAATACTGTAACTACTACAACTCCTTCTATTGATGTCTGTCTTGATGAGTTTACTCCATTCGACCTTTGTGAGTTAGACAAAGTAGTTTCCTCATCCAAACCTTCAACTTGTCTTTTAGATCCTATTCCTACCAGGTTATTTAAAGAAGTCTTCCCACTTATTGGTAGCTTTATTCTTCATATAATCAATTCTTCATTAACTTTAGGCCATGTACCGCAGGCTTTTAAAACGGCTGTAATTAAACCCTTACTCAAAAAGCCAACGCTAGATCCAGGAGCTTTAGCTAACTATAGACCAATCTCTAATCTCCCTTTCATTTCAAAAATCTTAGAAAGAGTTGTTGCTACGCAATTATTTGACCACCTGCAGGGAAATGGTTTACTTGAAGAGTTTCAATCTGGGTTTAGAATCCATCATAGTACTGAAACAGCCTTAGCGAAGGTCACTAACGACCTCCTCTTTGCATCTGCTAATGGACTAGTTTCTGTACTTGTCCTTTTAGATCTTAGTGCAGCTTTTGATACTATTGATCATAATATTCTACTTGATAGATTAGAACACTATGTTGGACTTAATGGAACTTCGTTGCAGTGGTTTAGATCTTATTTATCTGATAGGTTCCAGTTTGTTCATGTAAATGATGAGTTTTCTTTCAGCTCAAAGCTTAGTCATGGAGTTCCACAGGGATCTGTGCTAGGCCCTACTCTTTTTAGTTTATATATGCTTCCGTTAGGCAACATTATTAGAAAGCACTGTATACATTTTCATTGTTATGCAGATGACACACAATTATACCTGTCAATGAAGCCAGATGATACTAATCAATTAGCCAAGTTAGAAGCCTGTCTTAAGGAAATCAAAGCTTGGATGACTTTTAATTTCCTGCTATTAAATTCAGATAAGACTGAAGTCATTCTTGTTGGTCCAAAAAACCTTAGAAATTCCTTTCCAAATCAAACTTTCAGTTTGGACGCAGTTACTCTTTCTCTTAATAGCTCTGTGAGGAACCTTGGAGTTATTTTTGATCAGGATTTGTCCTTCAATTCACATATTAAATTTGTTTCTAAGACTGCCTTCTATCATTTGCGTAATATTGCCAAGATTAGGAGCATCTTGTCTCAGAGTGATGCTGAGAAGCTGATCCACGCTTTTGTTAGCTCGAGATTAGATTATTGTAATTCTTTATTATCAGGCTGTCCTAAAACATCTTTAAAAAGTCTTCAGCTGATCCAAAATGCTGCAGCAAGAGTTTTAACAGGTACTAGAAAGAGAGATCATATCTCTCCGGTTCTGGCCTCCCTTCATTGGCTTCCCATAGAGTTTAGAATTAAGTTTAAAATCCTTCTTCTCACTTACAAAGCTCTAAACAATCAGGCTCCTTTTTATTTAAAAGATCTGATACTACCGTATTATCCTAACAGAGCACTACGCTCCCAAAATGCAGGATTACTTGTAATACCTAGAATCTCCAAAAGTACAATGGGAGGCAGAGCCTTCAGTTATCAAGCTCCTCTCCTGTGGAATCAGCTGCCAATCTGGATTCGGGAGTCAGACTCGATCTCTGTTTTTAAGAATAGGGCTAAAACCTACCTTTTTGATCTAGCCTACAATTAGGGAGGGATCATGTGTTTCTGAACCCTCCCTTAGTTATGCTGCTAATAGGTTTAGTCAGCCCGGGGACCTCCAGTAATGCACTGGGCCTCACTCCTTTCCTCACTCTCTATGAAATATTTTTTTTTTGCTGGTCATTAACATTTGTTTGTTCTCTCCCATAGATTGAGTCCCCATCGTGCTGTTTGCTCTCTACATGTCTGTTCTTTTCTTCTTCTCTATCCCCTCACCCCCCAGCCAGTCGCAGCAGATGACTGCCCCTCCCTGAGCCTGGTTCTGCTGGAGGTTTCTTCCTGTTAAAAGGGAGTTTTTCCTCTCCACCATCGCCAAGTGCTTGCTCACAGGGGATCGCCTGATTGCTGGGGTCTTTCTGCAACTGTGGGGGTCCCCCCTACAGTTGATAGTGCTATGAGATGACTGTTGTTGTGAAATGGCGCTATATAAATAAAGTTGAATTGAATTGAATTGAATTGAATTGTGGTTCATCAGAATTATTTTAAAAAACAAACTCATCAAACAGGCCTGGACAAAAATGATGGTACCCTTAACTTAATATTTTGTTGCACAACCTTTTGAGACGATCACTGCAATCAAACGATTTCTGTAACTGTCAATGAGACTTCTGCACCTCTCAGCAGGTATTTTGGCCCACTCCTCATGAGCAAACTGCTCCAGTTGTCTCAGGTTTGAAGAGTGCCTTCTCCAGACGGCATGTTTCAGCTCCTTCCACAGATGCTCAATAGGATTTAGATCAGGCCTCATAGAAGGCCACTTTAGAATAGTCCAATGTTTGGCTCTTAGCCATTCTTGGGTGTTTTTAGCTGTGTGTTTTGGGTCATTATCCTGTTGCAAGACTCATGACCTGCGACTGAGACCAAGCTGTCTGACACTGGGCAGCACATTTCTCTCTAGAATACCTTGATAGTCTTGAGATTTCATTGTACCCTGCACAGATTCAAGACACCCTGTGCCAGATGCAGCAAAGCAGCCCCAGACCATAACAGAACCTCCTCCATGTTTCACAGTAGGGACAGTGTTCTTTTCTTGGTATGCTTCATTTTTTTGTGTCTGTGAACATAGAGCTGATGTGCCTTGCCAAAAAGTTCCAGTTTTGTCTCATCTGTCCATAGGACATTCTCCCAGAAGCTTTGCGGCTTGTCAACATGCAGTTTGGCAAATTCCAGTCTGGCTTTTTTATGATTTGTTTTCAACAGTGGTGTCCTCCTTGGGCGTCTCCAATGAAGTCCACTTTGGCTCAAACAACGACGGATGGTGCGATCTGACACTGATGTACCTTGACCTTGGAGTTCACTATGAATGTGTTTAGAAGTTGTTCTAGGCTCTTTTGTTACCATTCGTATTATCCGTCTCCCCCTTATTGCCATGTCCAGGGAGGCTGGCTACAGTCCCATGGATCTTAAAATTTCTGAATAATATGTGCAGCTGTAGTCACAGGAACATCAAGCTGCTTGGAGATGGTCTTATAGCCTTTACCTTTAACATGTTTGTCTATAATTTTCTTTCTAATCTTCTGAGACAAATCTCTCCTTTGCTTCCTCTTGTCCATGTTTAGTGTGGTACACACCATGTCAACAAACAGCACAGTGACTACTTGTCACCCTTTAAATAGGCTGACTGACTGATTACAAGTTTGTAGACACCTGTGATGTTAATTAGAGGACACATCTTGGTTGAACATGTCCCTATGGTCACATTATTTTCAATCTTTTCTAGGGGTACCATCATTTTTGTCCAAGCCTGTTTCATAAGTTTGTTTTTTAAATTAATTCTGTTGAACCACAATTCAAAAGCATTGTCTGATTTTCATTGGTTAATTTTCATAGAATTTTTATTTATTACCACTTTTGTCAGATTCAAATTATTTCTGTGACCATTGTGGGTTTTTCTTTCATTAACAGAGGGCTACCAACAATTTTGTCCACGGCTGTAGCTTTCCTACTTCAGGTTTGGGAGATGTGGTGTCTCACATATAGGAATGTAAATATCTTGAGATCTTATTCAGTGTTTGCAGCACATGCAAATACTGTATTAGATCACTGTTACCTCCACTAGAGAATGCAGTGTTTTCAAAGCTGGTCATTTGGTCATTCACTTGTGTATGTGTGCATTTGCACAGAGGTGTTAAACCGACACTATGTAAGGGTGGTTCATAACCTTGTAAGTGAAAACAGACTGAATAACAACATCATACAGTATGCACTTGAAAGAAAAGTTGTTGGCATAATGGTGTTGTCAAACGGTCTGTTAAGAGAAATTAAAATAGGGTGACAATTTGCTGTCTTAGACTGTGAAGGTAAGGCAATCAGATCAATCTAAGTTTCTATTTACTAGTAAGTACAGTCCTCTGCGCACACAGCTGACAAAGCTTTGAGGTTCATTCTGGAGCAGCAGGGTTCAGTGCATTCCTCCTTAGGCTTCTACCTCTGAGATTAGGACCTGGATAGTCAGCAGAAAATGGATGAATTGATGGGAGAATGGATGGGCTTAGTATACTTAAGGAGCTCGCCTATCTTGCTCATTTTCTCCCTTTGTCTTCCCCAGTTTGTCATACTGACTGCTCCATATTCATCAGTTCTCTTGTGTCTTTTATTTTCTTAAACTTTTTGGATTTCCTCTATTTTACAAAAGACAACTCCAGCTTTCTGTTAACTTCCCTACACTTACTTCCTGTCAGCTTAAACTAATCTTTTTTTCTTGTTTTTTGACGAAGGCCCCATGTGGTCTTTAGTATTTTGCAGTACACTTAATTAAATGATGCATAAAATAAGCTTGGGATCAGTCCGCCAAGGTCTCCGCCTTTGACTGCCACCTAATCCACATAGCACCGGACTTCCATGATCCCTCCTGCAGGTGGTGAACCTACTGGAGGGCGGACCCATGTAACTCCTTCGGGCTGAGCCCGGCCGGGTCCCATGGGTGGAAACCCGGCCACCAGACGCTAGCCTTCGAGCCCCTCCCCCAGGCCTGGCTCCAGGGTGGGGCCCCGGTAACCCCATACCGGGCGGGGTACACTGAATCCTTGATATACAATTTATCATGAGAGTCTGTTGGATCGTTCTTCGTCTGGCCCTTCACCCAGGACCAGTTTGTCTTGGGAGACCCTATCAGAGGCAAATTGCCCCGGACAACATAGCTCCTGGGATCACTGGGGCACGCAAACCCCCCCACCACGATAAGGTGACGATCCATGGGGGGGAGACATGGAGACATGGAGACATGGAGACATGGAGTCTGAATGGGCCATGTTCTCCACCTCTGTTGTTGAAGCGGCAGCCCAGAGCTGCGGCCGCAAGGTGGTCGGTGCATCTCGTGGTGGCAACCCCCGAACCAAGTGGTGGACACCAGTGGTGAGGGGGGCCATTAAGCTGAAGAAGGAGTCCTATCAAGCTTGGTTGGCTTGTGGGACTCCCGAAGCAGCTGAGGTGTACCGGCAGGCCAAGCGGAGTGCAGCTCGGGTGGTTGCTGAAGCAAAAACCCGGGTATGGGAGGAGTTCGGTGAGGCCATGGAACAAGACTTTCGGTCGGCTTCAAAGAGATTCTGGCAAACTGTTCGGCGGCTCAGGAGGGGAAAGCAGCTCCCCGTCCACACTGTGTATGGTGCGGATGGGACACTGTTGACTTCAACTGGGGATATCGTCGGGCGGTGGAAGGAATACTTTGAGGATCTCCTCAATCCCACTGATACGCCTTCCACAGAGGAAGCAGGGTTTGGGGACGAGGGGGATGACTCGCCTATCACAGGGGCTGAGGTCGCCAAGGTGGTTAAAAATCTCCTTGGTGGCCGGGCCCCGGGGGTGGACGAGATTCGCCCCGAGTACCTCAAGGCCCTGGATGTTGTTGGGTTGTCATGGTTGACACGCCTCTGCAACATTGCGTGGAGGTCGGGGGCAGTGCCTTTGGCATGGCAAACCGGGGTGGTGGTTCCTCTCTTCAAAAAAGGGGACCGGAGGGTGTGCTCCAACTTTAGAGGGATCACACTCCTCAGCCTCCCTGGGAAGGTCTATGCCAAGGTACTGGAGAGGAGAGTCCGGCCGTTGGTCGAACCTCGGATTCAGGAGGAGCAATGTGGTTTTCGTCCTGGCCGTGGCACATCGGACCAGCTCTTTACCCTCTCGAGAATTCTTGAGGGTTCGTGGGAGTTTGCCCAACCAGTTTACATGTGTTTTGTGGACTTGGAGAAGGCATTTGACCGCGTCCCTCGTGGATTTTTGTGGGGGGTGCTTCGGGAGTATGGGGTATCGGGCTTGTTGTTACGAGCTATTCGGTCTCTGTACGACCGTTGTGAGAGTTTAGTTCGCATTGCCAACACTCGGTCGGAGTCATTCCCAGTGAGAGTTGGACTCCGCCAGGGCTGCCCTTTGTCACCGGTCCTGTTCATAATTTTTATGGACAGGATTTCTAGGCGCAGCCAGGGAATGGAGGGTGTCATGCTTGGTGACCACAGGATCTCATCTCTGTTGTTTGCAGATGATGTTGTCCTGTTGGCTTCATCCAGCAATGACCTACAGCTCTTGCTGGGACGGTTTGCCGCTGAGTGTGAAGCGGCTGGGATGAGAATCAGCACCTCCAAGTCCGAGTCCATGGTCCTCAGCCGGAAAAAGGTGGATTGTCCTCTCCGGGTTGGGGACAGGCTCCTGCCCCAAGTGGAGGAGTTTAAGTATCTTGGGGTCTTGTTCACGAGTGAGGGGAAAATGGAGCGAGAGATCGACAGACGGATTGGAGCAGCATCTGCAGTGATGCGGACGTTGTACCGGTCTGTTGTGGTGAAGAGGGAGCTTAGTTCTAAGGCAAAGCTGTCGATTTACCAGTCAATCTACGTTCCTACTCTCACCTATGGTCACGAGCTTTGGGTAATGACCGAAAGAACGAGATCGCGGATACAAGCGGCTGAAATGAGCTTTCTCCGTAGGATTGCTGGACTCACCCTCAGAGATAGGGTGAGGAGCTCAGTCATCCGGGAGAGGCTCAGAGTAGAACCGCTGCTCCTCCACATTGAAAGGAGTCAGTTGAGGTGGTATGGGCATCTGATTAGGATGCCTCCTGGACGCCTCCCACTTGAGGTGTTTCAGGCACGTCCCACTGGGAGGAGACCCCGGGGCAGACCCAGGACTCGGTGGAGAGACTATGTCTCCCAGCTAGTCTGGGAACGCCTTGGTATCCCCTCTGAAGAGCTGGAGCAGGTGGCTGGGGAGAGGGAAGTCTGGGCTTCTCTGCTTGAACTGCTGCCTCCGCGACCCGGACCTCCGGAAAAGCGGTAGAAGATGGATGGATGGATAAAATAAGCTGCTCTGAAGCACAACATCTTAAAAAATAAAAGCACTCATCACATGTTGCTGCACCATTTAGCTGTAATAACCCTAACACCTTTAACCACTCAACCAGGGACACATTTCTGTGTGCAGCAATCAAAAGAGCTATATGTTGCTAAATGACATTAGGTCCAAGACGGTAGTGGTTTGAACTCCCTAACTTCCATTAAGATGTATGATACTTCACAGGTTGATGATTTGTCACCTGAAGATATTTAAACAGATCCTAGATGCTTTATTGGTGCCCCCCCCCCTTATTATGTAGTATTTTATGACATAAAATAGAATAGAATAGAATAGAATAGAATAGAATAGGCTTTAATGTCATTGTACATTTGTACAGCACAATGAAATTGTGGTTGCTCAACCAGGCTACTGCGAAAAAAAGTAAGAGAGAAGAATTAGATAAAACACTGTTACAGAACACACAATTAAAACACATGACTGAAATAAAAATGGCCCAGGATTATGGAAATATACACAGGTATGATAGTGGTTTCATGGATGGGTCAATATACATGAAAGTTCAGAGTGCAAAGACAGGTGAGATTATTATGATAATTGAAAAGGTCCTCAGTTCTGTGCATGTGAGTGTTTGGAGGGAGGAGGGTGGGGCCTCTGACTGTTTGCAGTCTGGAAGGCCCAGGGGAAGAAACTGTGTCAGTCTGGAGGTGTGGGACCTGATCAAATTAAGCTGATGTCCAGAGGGAAGCAGGTCAAACAGGTGGTGGGCGGGATGTGAAGGGTCTCCTGTGATGGCTTTGGTCTTTCAGAGACAGGAGGATCTGGAGATGTCCTCCAGGGAGGGCAGAAGGCCACCAATGATTTTTTTGGGGGGCGGTGTTGATGTCCCTCTGTAGAACCTTCCTGTTCTCAACCGTGGAGTCGGCGTACCACACGCCCAGACAGTAAGTGAGCATGCTCTCCACTGAGCAGCGATAGAAGGCCAGCAGCAGTTTCTGGTCCGGGTTGTTCTTCCTCAGGACACAGAGGAAGTGCAGCCTGTTAGATCTAGAAATAAGGGAGGCGAGACTACATGCAACATGGAACTCTCCTTTATTACACAGAATAAGGGTTTATATACAAAGGGGTTGTGCCAACCTCATGCCACCCTAGGGGGCGGGCACTGCCACACATACGCATACACACACATCCAACATTTCCTCCCCCCTTAGAAAAATTAACAAACACACCATTAAAAAACACTCAAATTTAAAACCCGACTCACACGCTAAGAACCAGGGCAAATATCATATTGCAATAAAACAAACCTATCACATTCACACAAAATAATTCAACATGGACCTTGTCTCTATAAAACATAAAATAATCCCGTATTATACACACAGTCACTCACACACATGCACACCAGCTGTCACGCCGCGCCATTCATCAACGGCGCCACCTGCTCACGCACCTGACAATCATCAGCGGCGAGGGATAAAGGCCGTCTCGCCCGGAGGCTCGGCCTGAAGCCGTCAGACTTCGTCCCTCACCGTTGTGAGCATACTTCCCTTCAGCGTCACCATTTTGGTAAGAAGATCGCTTACCTCTTTTCTTCAGTCTTCTCCCCTGTGCACAGGTGGATTCCCCAGCGGCGGACATCTCCACTCCATCGCCCAATCCTCGCTGCTGTACGGAGCTCTCCAGGTGGCTGTCTTCCGGGCTTCGCCCCCTTGTTGTGCCAGCTGTCCTGACCCACCAAGTAAGTCCTTCTCTCGCCATAAATTCCTCCTGTGTTGGTGTATGCCCGTCACCCTCTCCCTGTGCTCTCTCCATAGGGTTGCTCGGCTGTACGGTCACCTGCCTCTGTGCCTGGAGCAGACACCATCACCAACACATTTACATCCCGCAGACACGCACTCATTCACTCCTGCTGTTAATAAACTCTTTGAACTACTCTAAGCCTGTGTGTGTGCGTCTCCTGAGCCGTGCGTTATGTCAGTACGGCTTCAGCAGAGCGGCTCGGCGGACGGCGGGCTCGCACACCGGTTTTCCACTCTCGAGGCTAGAGTGGATCAAATAGCTTATCAACAACAGGTGATCTTTAATCAATTATTGAATTTAACTAACCGGTTGGGCCGCTTGGATCCTCAACAGCCGTTCCCCCCGGCTCGTCAGGGTGGTGCGGCTCCTGCTGTTCCAGCGGCCGTCCAGCCGGCTCCAGTGGCACCGGTTCGGCTCACACCGATTCCGACCCCCGCCCGCTTTAGCGGTAAGCTCGGCGGAGCGCGGGGGTTCATTATGCAGTGTGAGTCCGTGTTCCACCGTGTGCCCGGAGATTTTCCCTCGGATCACAGTCGGATTGGTTACATAGGGAATCTTCTGGAGGGGCGTGCGTTAACTTGGACCTACGCCGTAATGGCGAGGCCCAGTTATGCCACCCTCACCTATGACCAGTTCGTGAGGCGCTTTCTGGAGGTCTTTGACCATTCTCAAACCGAGACGGTCCAGGTCGATCGGCTCCTCGCTCTCCAGCAGGGAGGCCGGTCGGCAGCGGACTACTCGGTCGACTTCCGGGTAGCGGCGGAGGAATTGGGCTGGGAGGAACGCTCCCTCTGTGGCCTGTTCCTCCGCAGCCTCAATAGTGATCTGAGGGATGAACTGGCTGGACGGGATATCCCTGGGACGCTAGCGGAGCTGACATCCTTAGCGATAAGTTTGGATAACAGGCTGCGCGAGCGCTCCTCGGGGCGGAAGTCTTCTTCTTCTCGCCCTCGTGGAGTCTCGCCGCACCTGTTCCAAGCTCGCCCCCTGGCGGCGCCGCCAGCATTGTGCCCCGAGGAGTCGGAGCCGATGGTGACGGGCTGGACCAAGCTTTCCCCTGCGGAGAAACAACGCCGCCGTGAGTTGGGCCTCTGCATGTATTGCGGAGGTGACCAACACACTGTGGAGCGTTGCCCGCGGAAAGCCAGTCGGCGGGGTCCGCGAATCGCTGTAGGGAGCCTCGCGGGTCCCAACCGGTTAGACTCTCTCACTCAATTAAAGCTGCCCATCCGTTTTTGCCACAATCCCACTGGGCACCTCACCCACGCACTGGTGGATTCGGGCGCAGAGGGCAGCTTCATTTCACAAGGCCTGGCAACCCGATTGGGCATCCGCTGTCAGGCATTAAAACACCCCATCTCCCTGGTCCATCTCTCCCGTGCCTCCCTTGGGAGAGTTTCTCACCAAACCATGCCTGTCCCAGTCATCATCTCAGGGAACCACCGGGAGGAGATGGTATTTTACGTCCTGCCCAACTCTGTGTCGCCCGTCATCCTGGGGTATCCCTGGCTACGCCTCCACAACCCTGTCCTGGACTGGAGGTCCGCTGGGGTATCGGCATGGAGTACCTTCTGTATGGGCACCTGCCTTCAGTCCGCCGCCTGCTCCCCGTCCGCGGCTCCCCCTGTGGCGGATACAGCACCTCCGGACCTGTCACTGGTGCCTCCAGAATTTCACGACCTGGGTATGGTATTTAGCAAATCGAAAGCTATGTCTCTTCCCCCGCATCGACCATATGACTGTGCCATCAACCTCCGCCAGGGGGCTCCCCTGCCATCTGGTCGGCTCTACAGCCTGTCGGCACCGGAGAAGGAGACCATGAATACATACCTGAAGGAATCTCTGAGCGCTGGGATTATTCGCCCATCGTCTTCACCCGTGGGGGCAGGGTTTTTCTTTGTCGGGAAGAAGGACGGATCCCTCCGCCCCTGCATAGACTACCGAGCGCTGAATGACATCACTGAGAGGGACCGTTACACCCTGCCCCTCATGGACACTGCCTTTCACTCCCTCCAGGGGGCGACCTGGTTTACCAAGCTGGATTTACGCAGCGCTTACCACCTCGTCCGGATCCGGGAGGGAGATGAATGGAAGACAGCCTTCCGTACCCCGAACGGCCACTTTGAGTATCTCGTCATGCCGTTCGGGCTGACCAACGCTCCTGCCGTCTTTCAGCGCCTCATTAATGACGTCCTCCGGGATTTCATCGGCCTTTTTGTGTTCGTCTACCTGGATGACATCCTTATCTTCTCCAGGTCCAGGGACGAGCACCAGGTCCATGTGAGGCGGGTCCTCCAAAGACTGCTGGAGAATCGTCTGTACGTGAAGGCTGAGAAATGCGAATTCTACGCTAGGACCACATCCTTCCTGGGATTCATCATCGCTCAAGATCAGGTGCTCCCAGACCCAGAGAAGGTGAAGGCGGTGGTGGAGTGGCCTACTCCCGCATCCCGGAAGCAGGTGCAACAGTTTGTTGGCTTCGCCAATTTTTACCGCCGCTTTGTCCCAAATTTCAGCTCGATCGTCGGACCGCTGACCCGCCTCACGTCCCCGAAGGTCCCGTTCCGGTGGACTGAAGAGGTCGCTGCTGCCTTTAGGGCGCTGAAGGCGGAGTTCTCCTCCTCCCGGGTCCTTCGCCAGGTCGACCCCGCGCTGCAGTGCATTGTGGAGGTGGACGCATCGGACACGGGAGTGGGAGCAGTGTTATCCCAGCGGTCACCTGACGATGGCGCCAAACGGCCGTGCGCCTTCTTCTCCCGGCGCCTGTCCCCGGCGGAGAGGAACTACGATGTGGGGGACAGAGAGCTCCTGGCCATTAAACTCGCCTTACAGGAGTGGCGCCACTGGCTAGAGGGGGCGGACCTGCCGTTTGTGGTCCTGACGGACCACAAGAACTTAGAGTATTTACGATCTGCCAAGCGCCTGAATGCCCGCCAGGCGCGCTGGTCTTTGTTCTTCGCCAGGTTCCGCTTCTCGATCACCTTCAGGCCGGGCTCCAAAAACGGCCTGCCTGACGCCCTCTCTAGGCAGTTCACCCCCGTGGAGGCTGAGGAGACGCCCCACACTATCCTGCCCAGGTCGTGCGTCCTCGGTGCCATCTCTTGGGACATTGAAGACAAGATCCGGAAGGCGCAGGAGGTGGAACCTGATCCTGGCGGCGGACCGGAGGGAAGACTGTTCGTCCCATCTGCGGTCCGAGGAGAGGTCATCCACTGGCTCCACACCTCCCGGCTCACCTGTCATCCCGGCACCTCTCGGATGATCAGCCTCCTCCAGCGGTCCTTTTGGTGGCCAGGCCTGCGGAGGGATGCAGCCCGCTACGCCCGGGCTTGCCCAATCTGTGCCACCAGCAAGTCGGGAAATGCCCCCCCAGCGGGTCTGCTCCAGCCTCTGCCCGTCCCCGGCAGGCCCTGGTCGCACATCGCACTGGACTTCGTCACCGGACTCCCCGTTTCCAACTCCTTTGACACCGTCCTGACCATTGTGGACCGTTTCTCCAAGGCGGCGCACTTCGTTCCCCTGCGAGGTCTCCCTACTGCCCTGGAGACGGCGGGCCTCCTCGTCCAACACGTGGTCAGGCTGCACGGGATTCCGGTGGACGTGGTCTCGGACCGGGGCCCCCAATTTTCATCCGAGGTTTGGAGATCCTTTTGTAACGCCATCGGAGCCAAGGTGAGCCTCTCCTCCGGCCATCACCCCCAGTCTAACGGGCAGTGTGAGAGGACCAATCAGGAGCTGGAGGCTGCGCTCCGCTGTGTTACTAGATCCAAGCCGACGTCCTGGAGCAACCATCTCGCCTGGGTGGAGTATGCCCACAACACCGCCCGCTCTTCTGCAACGGGGATGTCCCCCTTCAAGGCGTCCCTGGGTTACGACCCCCCGCTGTTTCCAGCGCAGGAGAACGAGGTGACTGTCCCCTCCGTTAGGGCGCACCTTAGGCAGTTCCGCTCCACCTGGGCTGCCGCGCGTCATGCGCTTTTACGCACAGCTGAGCGCAACAGGACCGTGGCGGACCGGCACAGAAGACCTGCCCCGGCGTACAGAGTTGGGCAACTCGTGTATGTGTCTACCCAGGACGTCACATTAAAAGGCGAGAGGAGGAAGCTGGCACAGCGTTTCATGGGTCCCTTTCCCATCACCCGGATCATCAACCCGGTGGCTGTGCGCGTGGCTATTCCCCCCTCCCTCCGCATCCATTCCACTTTTCATGTGTCGAAGGTGAAACTGGCAGTCACTGACCCCCTTTGCCCTCCTCCTGCAGCGCAACCCGCGCCCCGGATGATTGGTGGCCATCCGGCCTGGTCCGTCTCCTCCATCCTGGACTCCCGGCGCCGAGGTCGTGGGTTGCAATACTTGGTGGACTGGGAGGGCTATGGGCCCGAGCATCGACAATGGGTGCCCCCGTCGTTTGTGTTGGACCCATCGCTCATCGCGGACTTCCACCGAGCGCACCCGGATAAGCCATCGCCAGGAGGCGCTGCTAGAGGGGGGAGTACTGTCACGCCGCGCCATTCATCAACGGCGCCACCTGCTCACGCACCTGACAATCATCAGCGGCGAGGGATAAAGGCCGTCTCGCCCGGAGGCTCGGCCTGAAGCCGTCAGACTTCGTCCCTCACCGTTGTGAGCATACTTCCCTTCAGCGTCACCATTTTGGTAAGAAGATCGCTTACCTCTTTTCTTCAGTCTTCTCCCCTGTGCACAGGTGGATTCCCCAGCGGCGGACATCTCCACTCCATCGCCCAATCCTCGCTGCTGTACGGAGCTCTCCAGGTGGCTGTCTTCCGGGCTTCGCCCCCTTGTTGTGCCAGCTGTCCTGACCCACCAAGTAAGTCCTTCTCTCGCCATAAATTCCTCCTGTGTTGGTGTATGCCCGTCACCCTCTCCCTGTGCTCTCTCCATAGGGTTGCTCGGCTGTACGGTCACCTGCCTCTGTGCCTGGAGCAGACACCATCACCAACACATTTACATCCCGCAGACACGCACTCATTCACTCCTGCTGTTAATAAACTCTTTGAACTACTCTAAGCCTGTGTGTGTGCGTCTCCTGAGCCGTGCGTTATGTCACCAGCAAACTATATATATATATATATATACTGTATATATATATATATATATATATATATATATATATATATATATATATATATATATATATATATATATATATACAGTATACTGTATATATACGTATATATATATATATCAGAATCAGAATCAGATTTATTGCCATTGTTCATGTAGTACACAAACTAGGAATTTGTCTCGGTGCAATGCTGCAACATTAAACATGATAAAATAAAAGAAATAAAAAACTATACATGCAATAAAGTGTAGAATAAGAATGAGTAATACTAGTCAAAGCAGTTTTTAAATATATTAGCGAGCAGCAGATATTGTGGAGTACCGGTAATGCAAAAGCAAACAGTGATGATTGACATGAGTCTGGTTGAGCTGCTGTACATAGTACACGAGAGTCAATAAGTCACTTAGTGTTCAGCAGTCTGATGGCAGAGGGGAAGAAGCTGTTCATGTGACGGGAGGTTTTAGTCTGAATGGACCGAAGTCTTCTACCTGAGGGGAGGGGGGCAAACAGTACGTGACCAGGGTGTGAAGGATCGGCTATGATCCGGCCAGCACGCCTCCGGGTCCTGGAGATGTACAGATCCTGGAGAGATGGGAGCTTGCAGCCGATCACCTTCTCAGCAGCGCGCACGACGCGCTGCAGCCTTAGTCTGTCCCTGGCAGTGGCTCCTGCGTACCACACGGTTATGGAGGTGGTGAGGATGGACTCGATGATGGCTGTGTAGAACTGCACTAACATCTTGGTGGGTAGCTTGAGCTTCCTCAGCTGCCGCAGGAAGAACATCCTCTGCTGGGCCTTTTTGATGAGGGAGCTGATGGTCAGCTCCTACTTGAGGCCCCTGGTGATGGTGGTGCCTAGGAAGCGGAAGGAATCTGCAGTGGTGATGGGAGAGCCTGTGAGGGTGAGGGGGGCAGAGGGGTTGTGATTTTCCTGAAGTCCACAATCATCTCCACTGTCTTCAGAGCGTTCAGCTGCAGGTTGTTGTTATTGCACCAGGACGCCAGCTGGGCCACCTCTCTCCTGTAGGCGGACTCGTCGCCGTGGGAGATGAGCCCGATGAGGGTGGTGTCGTCCGCAAACTTGATCAGCTTGACAGACTGGTGGCTGGAGGTGCAGGAGTTGGTATAAAGGGAGAAGAGTAGGGGGGAAAGTACACAGCCCTGGGGTGATCCGGTGCTGATGCTAACAGAGTCTGAGACAGTCTTTCCCAGCCGCACATGCTGCCTCCGGTCCGTCAGGAAGTCGGTGATCCACCTGCAGAGGTAGTCAGGCACGTTGAGCAGGGACAGCTTGTCCCGGAGCAGAGCGGGGCGGATGGTGTTGAATGAAGAGCTGAAGTCCACAAACAGGATCCTGGCGTAGGTTCCCGGGGAGTCCAGGTGCTGCAGGATGGAGTGGAGGGCCAGGTTGGCTGCGTCGTCTACAGACCTGTTGGCTCGGTAGGCAAACTGCAGCGGGTCCAGGAGGGGAGTGGTGATGGACTTGAGGTGGGGCAGGACCAGGCGCTCAAAGGACTTCATGACTACAGAGGTGAGCGCTACAGGTCTGTAGTTGTTAAGTCCAGTGATCCGTGGCTTCTTGGGGACAGGGATGATGGTGGAGGATTTGAGGCAGGTCGGCACGTGGCATAGCTTAAGGGAGGTGTTAAAAATGTCTGTGAAGACAGGAGTCAGCTCTTTCGCACAGTGTCTCAGGGTGGAGGGAGACACGCCGTCCAGACCGGGGGCCTTGCGTGGGTTCGGTCTGGAGAACTGTCTGAGCACGTCCTGCTCACTGATGACAAGGGCAGGGGGGAGGAGGGGGGGCGCCTTTGATGAAGTAGGGACCGTGGAGGCAGTGGAGCTGGAGGGAGGGGGGGAGTTGGACACAGCTGACGAGGTGTCAAAACGGGCATAGTGTTGGGACAGTCTTTGACAAAGGGCTTTGTCATCCTGACCCTTAGAAGCCTGAGGCCGATAGTTGGTGATTTGCCTCAGTCCTCTCCACACAGAAGCAGAGTCGTTAGCTGTGAACTGCTGCTGGAGTCTATCAGCATACACAGATTTAGCTCTCCTCAGCTCTCTGTTAAACCGATATTTAACCTCCCTGTAGCAGTCCCTGTCTCCACTTTTCAACGCTGCTTCCTTCTCCTTCCTGATCTGTCTGAGCTTAGCAGTGAACCAGGGCTTGTCATTTGAGTACCTCACCCTGGTGCGTGATGGAAGAATGCTCTCCTCACAAAAGTGGATATATGAGTTCACAGTGTCCGTGTACTCATCCAGATCATGCATGGCTCCTTTAAACATGCCACAGTCAGTTATTTCCATGCACGTGTTCAGCTTCTCCTCAGCTTCACTGGTCCATTTCTTCGTAGTGCTCACAACAGGTTTAGTGAGCTTCAGTCTCTGTCTGTATGTGGGAATGAGGTGGACCATCACGTGATCAGATAGTCCGAGCGCAGCACGGGGAACAGCACGATACACGTCCTTCACTGTAGTGTAACAGTGATCCAGCGTGTTCTTTCCTCTGGTGGGGCATTTAATAAACTGTTTGTAACGGGGGAGATCGTGGCTTAGGTTGCTCTGGTTAAAGTCGCCAACCACAATAACCAGAGAGTCCGGGAAAGTCCGCTCCGTATGTTGAATGTGATCTGCGAGCGCGCGCTGAGCCTCGCGCGCGTCCACGTCGGGAGGGATGTAAAGAGCGGCCAGGATGAATGAAGCAAACTCCCGCGGGGAATAAAATGGCTTGCAGTTAATAAAAAGAAATTCCAGGGCAGGAGAACAGTGTTTGGAAATTACCGTTACATCAGAGCACCAGCTGCTGTTAATGTAAAAGCAGACTCCTCCTCCTGAGGACTTACCGGAGAGCTCTGTGTCACGATCAGCACGAAACAGCTGAAAACCCTCGAGGAACAGTGCGCTGTCCGGTGTATTTTCCCTGAGCCAGGTCTCAGTAAAACAGAGGGCAGCCGAGGAAGAGAGGTCCTTAAAACGCATCAGCAGTCTTAGTTCATCTACCTTGTTAGAGAGAGAGTTGGCATTGGAGAGAAATATGCCAGAAATATATATACTGTAGCGTGACCTTGAGTTCCAATTAAAAATTATTCTTTGCTGAAGAATTTTTTTTTTTTTTTCAACTCAAAAGTCTGGCTTTTGAGACTGCTTCTCTCACCCAAGAACTAGAGCTGTAACCCTATCCATCAGCCATAAAGTGGAAGTTAATCCCTTTCTCCAAGACTCTTTGGCAAAGGAATGTTCTAATTGACAGTTTTATGATCAACATAGTCAAGACTTTGGAAGACAACACTCTCCAGTAAACAACCTGTTTCACTGTGCCATCTGGTTGACGAATCAGGAATATTTAAATTTTTCCTTTGCAGTGGAATTTATGCCTTATGGACTATGAACTAACTCATATTCTTTCTCTTAAGACAGTATCTGCCCACAAAGACCTGATTGAACTCTGGGACGGACAATGGGTTTCAAATGCTTTTATTGATATGATTCGATTTGATATGATTGTGATATGTTCTGCTATTTTCAGGAAGAAATTAATGTTTGCATGCTTATTATCACAAGTTAATTACAGTAGATGTAGATGCATTTTATGCTCCTTTATTGAGTGGAATATCTTAGTCACTAAAATTTAAGGAATGTATGCTTTTATTCAGCAACATGTGTCTTAACAGGGGGTCTCACTTGTCAGATCAAATGTCTCTTCCCCTCCTCATTCTTCAGCAGACCATAGCTGCACTTTAACTGACCAATAGAGTTCAAAGCTTCATTGCATTTCCCTTTTTAGGTTGAGTTTATGATCCTTGTTGGAAGAAGCTCAAATATAACTGGGCCACCTCAGGTCTCATGAAGTTTTGGGACCACCCTGCAACACTACAGAAAACTTAAGTTTTATTGCTCTTTGTTCAGAGTCTGCTCGGGTGTGGTTGGTAAAAGCTGTGGGCAGCTTTCTCTGCTCCTCCAATTTCTCCTATATTTTTAAAAAGGCCCCAGAGCCTGTCGTGCTTTATGTAAATCCTGTTTCTTTTCTTTAAAATTCATTTTTCTTATTTTATTCTTCTTTTTCTTTAAATTATCGTGCAAGAAGATTTTGTTTAATTTTTTAAGCTTAAACCAACTCATTTAAACCACCACCATTGGAAGAAATGAGTTTGTGATGTAATTTGACTTTCTGATGAGACTTTGCACCATAAACTAATTCCTTCTTCAGTGCATCAGAGAAGACCTCACCCAGCCTACTGGAGACCAGCCTTTGTGATCCTGGGAGGAGGCCATAAAAGTGGTATGGAGTCTCCCCACAGACCCACGCTGGTCCAGTGAAACAGAATCCAGTGGACCCGCCTGCTACCCATTGGGATGCAAAGTTTCTGTGGCTGATAGTCTGTTATGTAATTTACACTTGTCTTCAGAATATTCCTGGTATAAGTTCTTTGAACCTAATTTTATGCAAACACCCATCAGAATCTCAAAATGCATGTTGTCTTTTATTAATCTACGTTCTTTTTCAGAGTAAGACAAATTTTCTAATTTTTTTATAAAGTTAATTATCATTTTCCTCATAAAATTGCATCCCTTTTCTCAACCAATGCTATTTTATGGTTTTCCAATTTCCAGTATACTGACAAATTAAACTATGCTCCATGTGGTTCCACAAATGCTTGATTCATAAGTTACTCAGTAATAGTCTATGATGTCCATGATACACATAAATTCTCTGTTTAAATGTTATGCAAATATGTTAACCTATTCTGACATTTCTTATTAAATCATTGAAAGACATATAGGAGTTACTGTTTGATTTCATGCCCATCTTCTTGATCATCAGAGACAAGAACTCACACAAGGGTTTATTATGAGACTGATCAAATATTTTCAACAGGATTATTAACTAAGGCTTAATTTACCAATTGCTAAATTCTTAAGCTTAAGTCTTTGTGCATAAGAGTTTCCACCTCTATAAAACGTGGATGGTGCCCTAACAAGGAATTGAGTGTGATGAAAGTAAATCTTCATTCCTACTCACATTCATATTTACACGAATACGTGTACGAACATTAAATTACCTATAAAACCCTTTAATTTCACTGCATATATATAAAACACACTTTATCAAATATGTACAGATATTTACACAAAATATTATCATGTAACCCCAATGTCCCTGAGCAACTATCACCTTTTAATTAGCCACGGAGGGCCTGGGCAAGCCCATGGCATATGTACCCGTAGCTGTTTTCTCCCTCCAGGATCGATGCCCCCCTCCCTGGCAAAGACGTCTTTGATCGGAGGCCCAGGACAGCCCCATGGCATCTGCACATCCGGCCATCATTTGCCCCCAGGAACAAAGTCCCTCTTCTTGGCAAACATGTTTTTAATAGCCATAAGGAGCTTCTTCCCTCTCAGCTCGCTGTGCCGTTCGGCGCGCCATTTCTTCGTGTTCAACGAGCCTCTCCCGACTGCCTCACGCACCGCCTTCATGGCTCAAGACATTCTGGCCCCCAGCGGCGCACCTTGGAGAGAAACGAAGTCTGTTCGGCGGTGTCATCTGCTGCCTCGGGCACCTCGCCATACCATCCAGCGACCTCGTCCCATGCACATGGAGTTCCGGCACAGAGGCACTGCCTGACCTCCATGGCGCACGGCTGCCGTTGCTCATTCCCGGAGTCGTCTGTTGCCTCGGTACTCACGGTCTTGGTCTTTCGCTGTTCAACTTTCAACAGCGGGGTTGCTTCATGCTGCACCTCCTCTCTACTGTCTACGTACACCACGGCGTCTGAACCGTCAGAGCCACGGTCATTTCCGGGAACATTTCCACAACCTGTCCCAGCCCCTCCTCCTGGCAGCTCTCCTCTTAAGAGCGCAGAGCGGGCGCTCCGGTGTCTGTGCTTTGCTGTGTCGTCAACATACCCAGCTGCGGCTGCTGTCCCTCGGGGCCCTCGGTGACGCTCCCATCGGCCCTATCCTCTGATCCAGGCATCTCGTCTCTGTTCACAGTACCCTCCTCCAGGACGCACCGCTGCGTTATCACCATACTCGGGCGCGGCTGTTCTCCGCTCTCGTCGGCCATATCCCCCGACACGGACGCTACGTCGCTGCTGTTGGTGCCCTCGGTACAGGTGTCCCGCTGTGTCGTCTCGGCGTCCTGCGGTTGTTGCTCTTCCCCAGGGTCTTCAGCCTCACTCTCCAGTTGGGTATCCTCCACAACCAGCTGCTGCTGCCACTCACCTAGCATGCAAACCTCCGCTCTCGGCAGGAAATCACATGCGGTTGGCTCAATGCTAGCTTTAGCCGGTTTCTCGCGAATGGCTCCAGTCTCCCAGTGTTCCAACAACTCCAGCACTTCTTCCAGCGATAGCAGCTCTCCAGCCAACAACAGCATCTTACACAGCCAAATATCATTGGTGTCATGGGCCATCCCAGTCGTCACCATGCCGTCCTCATCCTCTCCAAACATGCATGTCCTAGCTAGTTTACAAAGCCTCGACAAAAAGGACTTACGGGACTCTGCCAGCCGCTGTTTAAGGCTGAAAAACTTGAACCTGTTCTTGGAGCGAGTGTAGGAGTCTCTGCACACGTTATTCATTTTTCTAAAATAATTCAATTTTACCTTGTCGCCAAATGTTAGATCTAGAAATAAAGAAGTCAGAGGTGAGACTACATGTACAGTGGGGAAAAAAAGTATTTAGTCAGCCACCAATTGTGCAAGTTCTCCCACTTAAAAGATGAGAGAGGTCTCCAATTTTCATCATAGGTATACCTCAACTATGAGAGACAAAATGAGAAAAAAAAATCCAGAAAATCACGTTGAAGGATTTTTAATGAATTAATTGGTAAATTCCTCTGTAAAATAAGTATTTGGTCACCTACAAACAAGCAAGATTTCTGGCTCTCACAGACCTGTAACTTCTTCTTTAAGGGGCTCCTCTGTCCTCCACTCGTTACCTGTATTAATGGCACCTGTTTGAACTCTTTATCAGTATAAAAGACACCTGTCCACAACCTCAAACAGTCAGACTCCAAACTCCACTATGGCCAAGACCAAAGAGCTGTCAAAGGACACCAGAAACAAAATTGTAGACCTGCACCAGGCTGGGAAGACTGAATCTGCAATAGGTAAGCAGCTTGGTGTGAAGAAATCAACTGTGGGAGCAATTATTAGAAAATGGGAGACATACAAGACCACTGATAATCTCCCTCAATCTGAGGCTCCACGCAAGATCTCATCTCGTGGGGTCAAAATGATCACGAGAACGGTGAGCAAAAATCCCAGAACCACACGGGGGGGACCTAGTGAATGACCTGTAGAGAGCTGGGACCAAAGTAACAAAGGCTACCATCAGTAACACATTACGCCGCCAGGGACTCAAATCCTGAAGTGCCAGACGTGTCCGCCTGATTAAGCCAGTACATGCCCAGGCCCATCTGAAGTTTGCTAGAGAGCATTTGGATTATCCAGAAGAGGATTGGGAGAATGTCATGTGGTCAGATGAAACCAAAATAGAACTTTATTGTAAAAACTCAACTTGTCGTGTTTGGAGGAGAAAGAACACCATACTATTTGAAGCATGGTGGTGGAAACATCATGCTTTGGGGCTGTTTTTCTGCAAAGGGACCAGGACGACTGATCCATGTAAAGGAAAGAATGAATGGGGCCATGTATCATGAGCTTTTGAGTGAAAACCTCCTTCCATCAGCAAGGGCATTGAAGATGAAACGTGGCTGGGTCTTTCACCATGACAATGATCCCAAACACACCGCCCGGGCAACAAAGGAGTGGCTTCGTAAGAAGCATTTCAAGGTCCTGGAGTGGCCTAGCCAGTCTCCAGATCTCAACCCCATAGAAAATCTTTGGAGAGAGTTGAAAGTCCATGTTGCCCAGCGACAGCCCCAAAACATCACTGCTCTAGAGGAGATCTGCATGGAGGAATGGGCCAAAATACCAGCAACAGTGTGTGAAAACCTTGTGAAGACTTACAGAAAACGTTTGACCTCTGTCATTGCCAACAAAGGGTATATAACAAAGTATTGAGATGAACTTTTGTTATTGACCAAATACTTATTTTACCGAGGAACTTACCAATTAATTCATTAAAAATCCTTCAATGTGATTTTCTGGATTTTTTTTTCTCATTTTGTCTCTCATAGTTGAGGTATACCTATGATGGAAATTGGAGACCTCTCTCATCTTTTAAGTGGGAGAACTTGCACAGTTGGTGGCTGACTAAATACTTTTTTGCCCCACTGTAACATGGAACTCTCCTTTATTACACAGAATAAGGGTTTATATACAAAGGGGTTGTGCCAACCTCACACCACCCTAGGGGGTGGGCACTACCACACATACGCATACACACACATCCAACACAGCCGCTTCTGGGCTTTCTTCACCAGGGCCTTGGTGTTGACAGACCAGACCAGGAGAGGTCAGAGGAGATATGGGTGCCCAGGAACCTCAAGGTAGGGATGTTTTCCACGCAGTCACCATTTATGAGGAGGGGGATGTGGTCCATACATCCATCCATCTTCTTCCGCTTAATCCTTTTTGGGTCATGGGGGGCTGGAGCCTATCCCAGCATCTTTGGGCGAGAGGCAGGGTACACCCTGGACAGATCGCCAGTCCATCACAGGGCCAACACAGAGAGACAGACAACCATTCACTCTCACAGTTATACCTAAGGACAATTTAGAATCCCCAGTTTGATGTCAATTAACTTAACTTACATGTTTTTGGCATGTGGGAGGAAACTGGAGAAATCCCAGAGTAAACCCACGCAGACACGGGGAGAACATGCAAACTCCACACAGATCACTGTTGGTCGGGGGCTGGGATTGAACCCACGATCCCCCAGCCAAGGGTGAGTTGCTGTGCTGCCGCAGTGCTAACCACTCCACTACCGAGTTGCCCGTGTGGTCCATACATTATATGGTATATGGTACATATGGTATACCTCTTGTATCTTGGGATGTGCACTGAACAAGATCGCGCCAGTGTGTGTGGTCGCTCATCTGTCACTGACACTTGTGTTTGTATGTTTGTTGTTTTTAAGCTATGGCACACTGCAAATGAAAGCACTGTTTACTTATGATCGCCAAACTCTTCTGAATCTTCAGAGCTCTGCTGAAAACTTCATTAGATTCGAGTCTGGTGGACAGAAAGCCTTGTCCCCATTCCTATCAGGAATCCAATCTCACCTTTTCCGGGTCCCAGCTGCTCCACCGTCCCGGCGGAAGTGTCACCATCGCCAAGGTGGTTGGCTGGTGAAACTAAAGCTCTCCTTGGTGTGCGCTGCTGTTTCTCGAACAGAGTATGGATTATTTTCTTGTCTGTTGGTGTCTTGGCACTCCCTAGATCCCATTGATGCCTGCCTGGTACTTGTGGCTGGCTTCAATCAGATGCTCCAGCCCCGCCACCTCTGCTCTTCCTGGCTTCGCCAAGGTAGTGTGAACCTCTGGAACCTGAGGCTGCTGTGTCAGGCTCCCCGGTCTGCTCCACCACATGCCCCAGCTCCTGCCAGGATTAGTCTGGTAAATGCCAGATCACTGGTAGATAAAACTTTTATCCTCGGGGATTTCTTCACCTCCTGTGGTCTGGATTTCCTCTGCATATGTGAGACATGGTTGAGTGTTTGTGACTGTGGCACTTTTTCTGAGCTTTTACCGGGTGGTTGATCTTATTTTAATTCCTGGCAGACGTTGGGTCGAGGAGGAGGAACGGCAACTATTTATAAAAATGATTTTGAATCTAAGCAGCGCTTTTTGTCCTCTTCTTTCTCCAGTTTTGAAATGACTTTTTTTGAGGTGGGTCGCTCTGACCCAGTGCTGGTCACTGTCATTTACCAACCCCCCAAATACAATAAGAATTTTATGAATGACTTTGCCAATTTTCTGGCTGAAATTATGCCAAAGCATGACAGAGTTCTTTTTTGCTGTAGATTTGAAAATCCATGTGTGCTGTCCAGATAAGCCACTGGTGAATGACTTTTTAACCCTCATTTATTCTTTTAACCTGGAACACTTTTTACCTGGTCGACCTACGCATGAACATGGACACACATTAGAACTTGTTCTCTCTCATGGTTTGTTGTGTTTAACTTGATCTGTGACAATGTGCTCCCTGATCATATGCCAATTTTATTTGATTCTGTCTTCTCCTGTACCAAAGTGAAAACCTGCACTTCTACATGGCGCTGTTGTGTTTTTAATCCCTCCACTTCTGGTCGGTTTTCGTCTGCTTTTACCCAGCTCTGTGCTCCCCCTGACATTCTCTCTGATACGAAGGAGCTAAATTCCTGTTTTTATTCATCCTGCCAAGCCATCCTGAACTCTGTGGTTCCATTAAAAATTAAGCAGCCCAAAGCCAAACTCGAGCCATGGTTCAATGACATAACTCGGGCAGTCAGAAGGGAATGCTGCACAGCTGAGCGCAGGTGGAGGAAGGATAAGCTGCAGGTATCATGTCTAGTTTTAAAGGACTGTTGGCATCATTATCAGAGTGCTGTTAAAGAGGCTAAAAGGGAACATTTATCTAATATTATTGCATCCAACCATCATAACCCACATGTGTTATTTAAGACCAATGACTGTATTTATTGCCTCAACGGCTGGCATTTTGGAAGCATCATCTGAAATGTGCAATGACTACATTTTTTTTTATTGATAAGGTCACCACCATTAGGGCTTTCATCCCAGCTCCTGCCTCTGATTCCTCTGTCTCTGTCCCTTGCTCTGCTGTTTTTAATCAGTTTGACCCTGTGACCTTGTCACATGGCCCGAGCGGTGAAGGCATGTTTCACAGAAGAGCTGGACTTAAGGAGTTTATAACAAGCATTTTCCATTTATTTAGAAACTGTGCAGGCAAATTCCAATTTAAAGCGACCGACACCCAACAACCTCCAAATGAAAAGCACCTGCTTATATGCCCAGTGAGATAATTAGCCTAGTTAGAACATACCATTATCCACGGGTAAGGCAATAAATATACACATTTTACATATACCCAACAATACCTTAAAATACTCATTAAACATACTAGTACATACCCGTGCATGCCCGTCCATACCCGTAGAAACAAAAAAGTATCAGCAAGTATTTCTGCATGCCCGTTGCTGAAGGGTCTCCTCCTGTCTCACGGCTGTGTTGTTCACAGCCATGCCTGTGGCGTACTGCTGGAACCTGAGGTGTTTCATGGTTCACAGCATCTTTTCTGATGTGCAGCAGTTCTCCTCATTCTATTGCTCTCCATCTAGTGGGTCTTCTTCTTCTTCGTTTAGACCACTGGTTGAGAGATAGGTGCATCGTAATTCCAGTTCATGGGCAGGATCATGAAAATAGATCTGAGCAAAAAGTGGCTTTCGACCCTGTTCACGAAGGCCCGTGCATGCCCGTAGAAACCAAGAAACTGGAGCACCTGAAGAAAATCAGCGCTTTGCTTGGCATTTTACACATTTGTAGTGTAGACTGGCATTCTTCAGGGTTACACATTTTTACTGTGTCAGCACCTCTTTAAAAATGACATTGCTGAGAAAGCCACACTTTTGCTTAGTTTAGGGGCAGCACGGTGGTGCAGTGGTTAGCACTGTTGCCTTACAGCTAGAAGGTTCCTGGTTCAAATCCCCAGGTTGGCAGGGGTTGGAACCTTTAGCCTCCTTTCCACTAGCACGGCTTAGCACGTCATGATACAGCTCATCACGCTTCGTAAGTCTTTCCACTAGCCTCAACACGGTTTAACAGCAGCGATTCTCAGCCTCGCTCAAGGGCAGGGTCCAGTCGTGTTGAGCTGTACCGTGTTGTGACGTTAAAAGACTGGTCGCCGCTGATTGGTCATGTCTTAACGTCACGAAAGCGCCTGTCTTCGTTGAAATCTTTACGACCGCCATTTGCAATCACGGACTAACTCGGTCACGGAGTAAATACGATATTAATACAGACAGCGTTGTAGGTTTTGCGGAACTCTACACCGTGGTCCAACGAAGAGGTGCGGAGTTTTCTCTGCTTGGTGGCAGTTACACAGTGAGGAGTGACCCGATGGCTGGCCAGCATACAACTGGACTATAGACAAGCTGAAGACGAACGTGAGAGAACCATCGATGGTGAGTGATTTGTAATAATGTGCATCTGTTTGCTTATTTATCCTGTTGGTGGTAAACTTACTTTTTCTGAGCCATATACAGTGCTGTTCTGTGCTGGCTAACGTTTTTTTAGCTAACTTTTTTTTGCTGGTAGCTAGCGCTAGCTAGTACCAACTGCTGAATCGCGCTTGTTTTCTCCTAAATATTCGCTTGTGAGAGCAAAACGATGAAATATGTTAATCCTGGTTAAAGTCCTGGTTTGTGTTTTGTATTGCACTTTGGTGCTGCCCATTAAATTGTGTGCAATTTAATGCTAGAATGTGTTTCCACATGCCAGGGTTAGCCTCCCTGTTTATATTGTGGATACTGGTGAAATGGACCACAGGAGCCGAAATCTCGTCATATTAAAATTGCTTTTTCAAACCAGTGATTTATAAAGTCATTCATATAATTTTCTAAAGCGTCAGAATAGACCCACACACCTATTCTGTGGAACCTGCAGTGCTTGTTAGGGAAATGAAGCATTTTTGTCACATCCCACCACTCACTCATTTCAGAAAGAGAAATCCGTATATTATATAGATTCATTACACAGACAGTGATATATTTGAAGCATTTATTTATTTTAATTTTGCTGATTACGGCTTACAGCCCCTGAAAACCCCAAATTCTATTTTGCAAAAAAAATGGAATATTACATAAAATTAACTTTAAAAAAATAGTTTTTAAATATAAATGTTGGCCGTTGAGGTGTTGGTTAATATGGGCTGTAGCTGTAATCATCAATATTAAAATAAACACTTTCAATATATCACTGTTCCTGTAATGAATCTATATATGGGTTTCACCTTCTGAAATGAGTGACAAAAATATTGAATTTTTTCATGGTATTCTAATTTTTGAGATGTGCCTGTATATGTGTTGAACTTGCTTGAAACTAACCACCATCCATTTCTGTCGTTTGTCTAGGCAAGACGAAATCAGCCGCCCCACAACCTACCTCGCCACTGTGGAAAGTACTGAAATCCTTTGCCTTTATAGGTAAAGTGTCAAAAGCACAATTTCCACTTAATATAAAAGGGACTGAACTGAGATTTATTTGATTGTGTGAATATGGCACATCAACTGTAAAATAATCCGCTTGTTAATGTATTTATTTTTTTGTCAGATCACTTGTGTGATCCTTTGTGAGTTATGTTCATAACTGTATGTTTTGGCGAATGTGAGATGTTCAGTCGTCAATATAATTTACTTTATATGTGTAGTTTATAGTCTATCATCAATAAACTCATGCAGTAACAGGACACATTACAAATATTTGAGACCAATTGTAGTGCTTCCTTTTATATTTTAGCAATGCTAGTACAAAACACCGCCCACACTTGAAGCCAGTGCAAGAAGAGACACTTTTACAGACAAGACAAACTTTTATTGATAAAAACTTCATATTTTGACTGAGTGACTCCATACTCGGTGATGCACACCATCAGTTAAAGTACTAGATTCCATTCAAGTGAATGTATTAATTCATTCTGATTGCTGAGGCCACAGTAAAAGCAGATGATTTTAAATGTAACCCAGCTCTTGTAAAATCTGCTGAATCAGAATCAGAATCAGAATCAGAATCAGCTTTATTGGCCAAGTATGCACAACACATACAAGGAATTTGACTTTGGCTAAAAACTTGCTCTCGTTGTTCAGGTGGAGGATTTAAATAAGGATTCAATGACAACAGAGTATGTACAGTAAATTACAGTCTGTGGCCACGTTTCTATAAAAGGATGCAAATATATACAGGAATATATGCAGTTATTTACTCAGACTAACCACACTTTGCAGAAATATATGAAAAAATATACAGTCACACAGTATTTCAATGTGAACTCAGATTCAGTGATATAATGTGAATGAAGTAAAAAGCAGTGTGAGAGTTATGTGCAATGTAATAATGGATGAAAAGTCATGAGTACAGCAACAGGTAGGACTAGGTGAATGTTAGGAGTTCATCAGAGTGATGGCTTGAGGAAAGAAACTGTTCCTGTGATGGGTGGTTTTGTCCTTCAGTGATCTGTAACGACGACCAGAAGATAGAAGTTCAAACAGTTTGTGGCCGGGGTGTGACGGGTCAGCACAGATGTTTCCCGCCCGTTTCCTGGTTATGGACCGATATAAGTTCTCAATGGAGGGTAGGTCGGTACCAATGATCCTCTCCGCAGACTTAATGATCCGCTGCAGTCTGGTCTTGTCCTGTTTAGTGGCAGATCCAAACCAGACAGTGATGGAAAAGCAGAGGACAGATTGGATGATGGCGGTGTAAAAGACAACCAGCAGCTCCTGAGGCAAATCAAACTTCTTGAGCTGACGCAGAAAAAACAACCTCTGCTGGGCCTTTTTCCGGACAGTGTCTATATGGGAGGACCACTTCAGGTTCCGGGAGATTGTGGTACCCAGAAACTTGAAGGAGTCCACAGTGGACACTGTGCTGTTGAGGATGGTGAGTGGGGGGAATGAAGGGGGGTGTCGCCTGAAATCCACAGTCATCTCCACCGTTTTGGCTGGGTTAAGTTCAAGATGGTTCTGGCTGCACCAGAGGATCAGCTGCTCCACCTCCCGCCTGTATGCAGACTCATCATCATCCCGGATCAAACCGATGACTGTGGTGTCGTCCGCAAACTTCAGGAGCTTCACCGAAGGGTCCTCTGAGGTGCAGTCGTTGGAGTAGAGGGAGAAGAGCAGTGGGGAAAGGACACATCCTTGGGGGGCGCCAGTACTAATTTTTCGGGAGCTGGATGTAAAGCTCCCTAGCTTCACCTGTTGCCACCTGTCAGTCAGAAAGCTGGAGATCCACTGGCAGGTGGAGGGGGGCACCTTGAGCTGGAGGAGTTTCTGATGAAGAATGCCTAGGATGATGGTGTTGAACGCTGAGCTGAAGTCGACAAACAGGATCCTGGCGTACGTCGCTGGGGAGTCGAGGTGTTGCAGGATGTAGTGTAGTCCCTCATCCACTGACCTGTTTGACCGGTAGGCAAACTGCAGTGGGTCCATCAGGGGGCCTGTGATGACCTTCAGGTGGTTCAGCATTAATCTCTCCAAGGATTTCATGACCACAGAGGTCAGGGCAACAGGTCTGTAGTCGTTTAATCCTGTAACAGAGGGTTTCTTGGGAACTGGAATGATGATGGAGCGTTTGAAGCAGGAAGGCACTTCACGCAGCTCCAGTGATCTGTTAAAGATCCGGGTGAAGATGGGGGCCAACTCGCTGGAGCAGACTCTCAGGCAGGACGGAGACACACCATCAGGTCCTGCAGCCTTCTTGATCTTTTGTCTCTGAAAGACCCGGCGCACCTCCTCTTCACAGATTGTTAGTGCTGGTGGGAGGTCAGAGTGGAGGAGGGATGGAGTTCCTGGGGCTGCAGATAATCCTTTTGTGTGGGTGGGAGGTGAGAACTGTAGGTTCTTTTCAAACCTGCAGTAAAAGCTGTTTAGGTCGTTAGCCAGCTGGAGGTTTTCCACAGGGTGGGGGGATGGTCTCCTGTAGTTGGTGATATTCTGCAGGCCTCTCCAGACAGAAGCAGAGTTGTTGGCTGAGAAGTTTTGTTGTAACTTCACACTGTAGCTCCTCTTAGCAAGCCTGATCTCCTTCGTCAGCATGTTTCTGGCCCGCTTGTACAGAGTCCAGTCACCAGTCCTGTAGGCCTCCTCCTTGGTCTGACGTAGCTGCTTCAGTTTAGGAATGAACCAGGGTTTATTGTTGTTGTATGTGCAGAAGGTCTTGGTCTGCACACACATGTCCTCGCAGAAACAGATGTATGACGTCACAGTGTCAGTGAGTTCATTTAGGTTAATGGCTGCAGCTTCAAAAACACTCCAGTCTGTGCAGTCAAAGCAGGCTTGTAACTCCAGCTTTGATTCCTCAGTCCATTTCTTCACAGTCCTTACAACAGACTTGGAAGTTTTTAGTTTCTGTCTGTATGTTGGAATAAGATGGAGCAGACAGTGGTCAGGAAAACCCAGAGCTGCACGGGGGACAGCATGATAGGCGTTTCTTAAAACTGTGTAACAGTGGTCAAGTGTATTTGTGTCCCTGGTGGGACATTTAATATGCTGTCTGTATTTAGGAAGCTCATTTGTGAGATTAGCTCTATTGAAATCACCCAGAATGATAAGCAGAGAGTCTGGATGTTTTTCCTCCACGTCTGCTATCTGGTCAGCGAGGTGCTGCAGTGCCTCCGTTGTACAAGCAGCAGGCAGGATATAAATTCCGACCAGAATAAAGGAGGAGAACTCTCGCGATGAATAAAAGGGTTTACAGTTTATGAACAGTGACTCTAGGTTAGGGCTACAAAACTTCTTCAACACTGTGACATCAGTACACCAACCTTCGTTTATGTAGAAGCAGATTCCACCACCTTTAGTCTTTCCAGAGAATTCTTGGCTGCGATCAGCGCGAAACAGTTGGAATCCGTCCAGGCGCACCGCGCTGTCCGGGATGTGTTCACTCAGCCAGGACTCCGTGAAACAAAGGGCGCCAGATCTGCTAAAATCCCGGTTTTTGTGAGTCAGGAGCAGCAGTTCATCCATTTTGTTCGTCAAAGAGCGGATATTTGCCAGATGGATCGATGGGAGCGGCGTGCGAAATCCCCGTTTCTTCAGCCTGACTAGCGCACCGGCACGTTTACCACGCCGCCTTCGTTTCCGGCCAGCGCCAATAGCCGCTGCTCCCACAGCTAAGATCGACTGAAAAAACTTCAGATCAGCAGCAGAAACTGGCGGAGAAGTTGCATTGGGAGGTAGTCTGAGTGAAAGTAGTTCCTCCCTTGAATAGGTGACTCGGACAGAAGAGCAGAAGTCCAAAAAAACACACAAAATTATCAAAAACATCAGAGAGCAGAAGCCAGTGGCTGCCATCCACGGCGCCATCTTGGATTTTTTTTTTTTTTTTGGAAGCGCAGCTACATGAAAATTGTGGTTAAATACAACAACGAAGTACTTTATTGTCACATTCAAATTGTAATCCCTCCTGTTTTGTTTTTCTTTTGAATTCTTGGATGGAATATGGGTGGGCAATATAAGCTGCAGCTTCAGCCATCACCCATTTCAGATAACCTATGTTGAACTGTATAATCAGAGGAGTTATTGTTTAATTTGACCTTGTTAGATTTTTTCCCCTTTATTAAATAGAAATGTTGGCCGCTGAGGTGTTGGTTAATATGGGCTGTAGCCATAATCATCAATATTAAAATAAACACTTTCAGTATATCACTGTCCCTGTAATGAATCTATATATGGGTTTCACTTTCTGAAATGAGTGACAAAAATATTGAACTTTTTCATGATATTCTAATTTTTGAGATGTGCCTGTATAAGTGTTGAACTTGCTTGAAACTAACTACCATCCATTTCTGTCGTTCATCTAGGGAGGAGGGAATCAGCCGCTCAACAACGGGCGTCACCACTGTGGAAAGTACTGAAATCCTTTGCTTTTATAGGTAAAAGTGTCAGAACCAAAGTAGCACAATTTCCACTTAATATAAAAGGGACTGAACTGAGATTTATTTGATTGTGTGAATATGGCGCATCAACTGTAAAATAAACCACTTGTTAATGTATTTATTTTTTTTGTCAGATGACTTTTGTGATCCTTTGTGAGTTATGTTCATAATTTGGCAAATGTGAGATGTTCAGTTATCAATATAATTTACTTTATATGTGTAGTTTATAGTCTATCATCAATAAACTCATGCAGTAACAGGACACATTACAAATATTTGAGACCAATTGTAGTGCTTCCTTTTATATTTTAGCAATGCTAGTACAAAACACCGCCCACACATGAAGCCAGGGCAAGAAGAGACTCTTTTACACTTTTACAGACAAGACAAACTTTTATTGATGAAAACTTCATATTTTGACTGACCGACTCCATACTCGGTGATGCACAACTTCAGTTAAAGTACTAGATTCCATTCAAGTGAATGTATTAATTCATTCTGATTGCTGAGGCCACAGTAAAAAGAGATGATTTTAAATGTAACGCAGCCCTTGTAAAATCTACTGAAGTGCAGCTATATGAAAATTGTGGTTAAATACAACAACGAAGTACTTTATTGTCACATTCAAATTGTAATCCCTCCTCTTTTGTTTTTCTTTTGACTTCTTGGACAAAATATGGGTGGGCAATATAAGCTGCAGCTTCAGCCATCACCCATTTCAGATAACCTATGTTGAACTGTATAATCAGAGGAGTTATTGTTTAATTTGACCTTGTCTGATTTTTTCCCCTTTTGTTATATTCTATTTTCTTTTAATCTTTACTTTTAATCAATCCGAAATAAAGATTCATTCATAAATTCACATTCCACCACTGGCTTTTAGCAACAAGTGTATTTTTTTTTTTTTTTTCACCCCACTTATATCACGGACACACAGATCGTCCTAAATGTCTCCTGAGCCGGTGGACGGAGCCACTGTTTATAGCAGGATACGATACAGCAGAGAACAGCTGCTAGCACTCAACCGCCACCCGGTCCCATTGGAAAAACTCGACATACCGAGAGAACTGAGGCGAAAACGCCGCGGCTGCCGGGCTGGAGTAAGGCGGAGGACAAAAAATATAAGGTACAGACCCTCCCTTCCATCTGTTGTCATGGGAAATGTACGGTCGATACTGGGAAAGTTAGATGAGCTAGCGGCTATCTCCCGTTATGATAGCACATACCGGGAGTGCTCTCTCCTTTTGTTTACTGAGACGTGGCTAACTGAACTAGCAGCAGATGCTAACATTGAGCTGGAGGGTTTTCATATGATACGAGCTGACCGAACACCAGACAGTGGCAAGGCTAGGGGCGGTGGAGTGATAATGTATGTTAACAACAACTGGTGCAGACCGGGACATATCACTGTTAAACAACGACACTGCAGCAAAGACATTGAGTTGCTAGCTGTTAGCATGAGGCCTACATATCTCCCGAGAGAACACTCACACGTGATCTGCATTGTTGTTTATGCAAATCCGACGGCGAACACTGGGACAGCACGTGACGTCATCCATTCAGTAACCAGCAGGCTGCAGACAGAACACCCAGATGCTCTTCTCCTCATCTCAGGCGATTTCAACCATGTTTCACTGTCTCCCATTCTACCCACGTTCACCCAGTATGTCACATGCCACACTAGAGACAATAAAACACTGGATTTATTCTACGCAAACACTAAGGAGGCGTACACCTCATCACAACTCCCCCCACTCGGGAGATCGGATCACAACTTGGTTCATCTCCGGCCGGTGTACAAACCCCTAGTGCACAGACAACCTCCGGCCATGCACACTGTGGAGTTATGGTCTGAGGAGACAATGGACACCCTAAAGGGCTGTTTTGAAGCCACCGCCTGGAAGCAGCTCTGCGATCCACATGGTGAGGACATCGATGGCCTCACTCACACCTTCACGGGCTACCTCAGCTTCTGTGTGGACAAATCCGTTCCCACCAAGACCATACGGCGTCACTCAAACAACAAACCCTGGATCAACCCTGAGATAAAAACACTTCTGAGAGAGAAGAAGAGGATCTTCAGGTCAGGGAACAGGGAGATGCTGAAGTCCGTACAGAGGGAGCTGAGGAGAAAGATCAGAGAAGGCAAGGACAGCTTCAGGAAGAAGATGGAGGACAAGCTGCAACAGAGCGACATCAGCGGGGTCTGGAGAAACCTCAAAACCATCTCGGGGCTCCAGAATACCTCCCCCCAGGCCACAGGGGGCAGGGAGTGGGCGAACAACCTGAATCTGTTTTTCAATAGATTTGACCAACCGCCCTCCCCCCTGACTGCACAACAACCACTGCTGCCTCTAAAGAAATCAAGTCCTGCTGCCCACTCCCCACTCCACCAACACCCCCCCACTCCCAACACACAGCCCCCCATCCTGACCCTGACCAGGACCCAGGTGAGGACGGAGCTGAGGAAGATCAAGGCGAGGAAGGCGCCGGGACCGGACGGCATCAGCGCAAAGCTCCTCAAGTCCTGTGCAGACCAGCTGTGTGGGATTGTGACGTATATCTTCAACATGAGCCTGAAACTGGGGAGGGTACCACAGCTGTGGAAAACATCTTGTGTGGTACCTGTACCAAAAACTTCCCACCCCAAAGACCTGAACAGCTACAGACCGGTGGCCTTGACGTCCCACTTGATGAAGACCCTGGAGAGACTGCTCCTTGCTCACCTCCGCCCCCTGGTGGAACCAGCGATGGATCCACTCCAGTTCGCCTACCAGCATGGCATTGGGGTGGAGGATGCGGTGATCTTCCTCCTTCACCGTTCTCTGTCCCACCTGGAGAAGCCCGGGAATATGGTGAGGATCATGTTCTTTGACTTCTCCAGTGCTTTCAACACCATCCAACCGATGATCCTGAAGGACAAGCTGCTGCGCGCAGGGGTGGACCAGCACCTGTCATCATGGATCCTGGACTACCTCACGAACCGGCCTCAGTTTGTGAGAACCCGGGACTGTGTGTCCGACACGATCATCAGTAGCACGGGGGCCCCCCAGGGAACGGTGCTGGCTCCCTTCCTGTTCACTCTTTATACTGCGGACTTCTCACACAACACAACACACTGCCATCTACAGAAGTTCTCTGATGACTCTGCGATCGTTGGCCTCATCTCCAATGGAGATGAAGCTGAGTACAGAGGGCTTATCCAGGACTTCGTGGACTGGTGCCATCGGAACTGCCTCCAGATCAACGCGAGGAAAACTAAGGAGCTGGTGGTGGACTGCCGCAGGCATGGGCAGCCCCTCACAGTACCAGTAAATATACAGGGAACAGACATCGAGATGGTGACATCCTATAAGTACCTGGGTATTCATCTGAACAATAAACTAGACTGGTCACACAATACTGATGCACTCTACAAGAAGGGACAGTGCAGGCTGTTCCTGCTGAGGAGACTCAGGTCTTTTGGTGTACAAGGGGCGCTGCTGAAGTCATTCTATGACACGGTGGGGGCATCAGCCATCACTTTTGGAGTGGTCTGCTGGGGCAGTGGCATTACTGCAGCCGATAGGAAGAGACTGAACAAACTGATTAAGAAAGCTAGCTCTGTCCTGGGGCAGCGCCTTGATCCGATGGAGGAGATAGGAGAGAGAAGGACGGTGGCTAAACTGTCATCTCTGCTGGAGTCCGAGTTCCACCCTATGCAGGACATACTGAATGCACTGAGGAGCTCATTTAGCAGCAGACTACATCATCCCAGGTGCACAACCGAGAGGTTTCGTAGGTCCTTCCTACCAACGGCTGTCAGACTGTACAACCTAAGCAGGGCTGC
This sequence comes from Pholidichthys leucotaenia, assembly GCA_020510985.1. Classification (NCBI taxonomy): domain Eukaryota; kingdom Metazoa; phylum Chordata; class Actinopteri; order Cichliformes; family Pholidichthyidae; genus Pholidichthys; species Pholidichthys leucotaenia. The sequence goes on from CM035841.1 coordinate 395,971,434, forward strand.
TCGCAGAGATAGCAAAAAGACGTAACAAACTAATAGTTTTTTGAATGCAAAAGATGCAATAGACTTACACAATGGTCCCCTCCGGCATACAACTAGGAACTTACCGGTCGCTATGGAGGGTGAGAATATGTATGGGCACATAATCATACCATGTAGGATAACTAAGTAGACGGTTATGCTGTTTCATTCCATCTAGCAACAATGCTCTGCACTGTGTGTGTTTATATATTTACATATTTATTCCATCTAGCTACAATGCTCAGCACTGGGTGTGTTTATATATTTATATATCTACATATTATTCCATCTAGCTACATTGCTCCGCACTGTGTGTGTTTATATACTTGCATATTTATTCCACCTAGCTGCAATGCTCCGTACTGTGGGTGTTTATATATTTACATATTTATTCCATCTAGCTACAATGCTCTGCACTGTGTGTTCATATATTCATATATTTATTCCATCCAGCTACAATGCTCTGCACTGTGTGTCTGTGTGTGTGTGTATATATATATATTTTATAGTAATACGTACATATGTATATTAGCTGCTCTTGCTTGCTTGTTTTTTTTTTTTTTGTTTTTTTTTTTCTTTCCTTCTGATTGTTGCTCTGAGTGTTGCTATCCCTGTGCTGTTGCAATCCTGGAATTTCCCCGTTGTGGGACTAATAAAGGCTTATCTTATCTTATCTTATCTTATCTTATTTCCCAAATAAGTTTTAAACTTGCTTTAATTAACCACCACCCATTTGTCTTTTGTCTAGGCAACAGGGAAACTGTCACCCCAACTGGACCTTGCCTCACTATTTACAGAGATGCAGGCTGAAGATCTGTCGAACCAGGACCAGTACAGACCGATCCAGTTGCTTCTCAGTGAGGCAGCATGTGACCATTCCATTTTTTTTTTTTTTTACAGTTTGAATTTTGCACATTCTGAATAATCTGGAATTTGCTGCTGATTGTAATAAACAATTTAGTGACTTATGTGTTTGCATCATGATTTTCTATCTTGATTTTCTATTTTGTCTGTTAAGACACCGGTGGGAAAAGAGTCAACTTATTCTGTCCTGATAATACAGCTGGGTATTGTAGACAGATAGCGAACAATAAAGACAGCAGGCTGATTCCAGGTTGGCTGATTTACTGAAATCGTTTTTGGTCTTGTTGTTTTTTTTAAAATGTTGGTTCCACTCCTAGGTTAGTACAACCAAATTTCTGGTGAGCACATTTTCACATTGCTTTCATCATGGCAGATTGAACAGAAAAAGGGTTTATATAGGAAACAGGAAGTAGCTACAATTAAAGGTGCAGTAACGCAAACCACCACTAGAGGGAACATAACCCCACCCAATATCTGACAGGTCAGCACACTCCCCGCTTGGTATACATGTATACCACTATTTACCCTTCTCTAGTGACATCAATAGCACAACATCAGAGATGGGTCTAAGGTACTCTTTAACTACCCCTTGGCTAGAGGTCTTAACTGTGACCTTACGGACCTTGTTGTCTGAACTAGGAATGGCCTTAACTATTCGCCCTAGAGGCCACATGTTGCGCTTTGCTTGATTGTCCTTTATCAAAACAATGTCACCTTCCTGGAGACTGGACTTCTCGGAGGTCCACTTCCTCCTTGGTTGAAGTGTGGCCAGGTACTCCGACCGCCACCTCTTCCAGAAGGAGTCCGCCAAGCTCTGGACCTGGCGCCACTGGACCTGGCTGAGGTGATCCAGGTCGAAGTCTCCCAGGGGTGCAGGACTGACACTCGCCTTCTGGGTGAGCAGAGTGGCAGGTGAGAGGATTTCAGGTACCTCTGCATCGTTGGAGACTGGGACTAGCGGGCGTGCATTCATGATAGCCATAACCTCAGCCATCAAGGTTGTAAGAACTTCATGAGACAGTCGGGTAGCACCATCCTTCACAAGCAGTCCATCCAGTATGCGTCTTGCCACTCCAATTAACCTCTCCCAGGCTCCACCCATGTGTGAAGAATGGGGAGCATTGAAGGTCCATGTACATCCCTGCTCTTGCAGATAGTTCTTGATCTCAGGATCGTCAGTGTTGATTTGAAGCTCGCGGCATGCACCAATGAAATTAGTGCCTCTATCTGACCTTAAGTGCTTGACAGGTCCACGGATGGAGTCAGTCTGGAGCACCCAGTTCAGGCCTAAGCTCCTTTGAAGGGGCAATGGGTCTGCTCCCAGATCGAGATCTTTCAGGTCACTTGCTCGTTCCTCCACTGGGAAAGCCTCCATGACCCTCGAACTGTTTGAGGCGATCTTGTGGAGTTTTAAGCTGCTCTCAGCTAGCAGAGCCTTGGTTCGCTGCAGGAGATCGATCACCTTATGCTCCTTGGCCAATGACATGAGCCCATCGTCGACGTAAAAGTTCCTGAAGATGAACTCCTTTGCATCACTACCATGCTCAGCTTCTCCTTGCTCTGCAGCTCTCCTCAGCCCATAAGTCGCTACTGCTGGAGACGGGCTGTTGCCGAATACATGCACAGTCATCCAGTAGTCAATGATGTCCTTGTCTGGATCATTGTCTTTGTGCCAGAGAAACCTGAGGAAGTGGCGGTGGTCCTCTCTGACCTTGAACCCATAGAACATTTGCTCTATGTCGGCGGTAGCAGCAATTTGTTCTCTTCTGAACCATAATAGGACTCCTATTAGTGTGTTGTTCAGGTTGGGTCCACTGAGAAGCACATCATTCAATGATGTCCTCTTGTACTCCACGCTGGAGTCAAATACAACTCTTATTTTCCCCGGCTTCTGGGGGTGGTATACGCCAAATGTCGGCAGATACCAGCACTCCTGCCCGAGCTGTAGTGGAGGAGCTGGCTCGGCCTGTTGGTTGTCAATGACCTTTTGCATAAAATCAAAGAAGTGCTGTTTCATGTCAGGTTTCTTCCTGAATGAGCGTTGGAGGGATTGGAGTCTTTGAGCAGCCTGCTCTCTGTTGCACGGAAGACGCTTACGAGGAGTATGAAAGGGTAGTGGCGCCACCCAGTGGTTTTCATTGTCCATATACACCTCGTCTTCCATTATTCTCAGAAACTCACTGTCAGCTACTGACATGGCTGGTTTGTTGTCGGCTGGTGTTGTCTGGAACACACTTTCACCAAGACCATCCCTACATGTCTCTGGAATGGCTTCCTCACTGCGAGTTGGGAACTGAAGGCTGCACTGAATCGGTTCACTGGGTCTCTCCTTGATGTGAATGCTGTTAGTGCAGGGCTTAAAGAAGGAAGGGCGTCCATTTTGGAGGACATGGGTCTTATAAGCATTGACTTCCTGAGTCTTGTGAGCGCCACCCAGACACAGCTCTCCCACTATGACCCAGCCGAGATCAAGGCGCTGAGCGTATGGCGAGTTGTGTGGTCCATTGCGCTGCTCTCGTACCTTGTGCAAGCTCAAAACATCTCGGCCTAGTAGCAGAAGAATGGGTGCACTGTTGTCAAGTGCAGGGATTTTGTCAGCCACTGGTCTGAGGTGAGGGAAATATTGTGCGCACTCAGGGGTCGGGATCTCTGACCGGTCACCAGGTAAGTATTCACACTCCAGCAATGTGGGCAGTGTGACCTTGGTCTTCCCATCGAGAGATTCCACAATGATGTTGGTTGCTTTCCTTCCTGCAGTCTCCACTCTGCCTGAGCATGTTTTTAGCGTGTAGGGGGATGCCCTGCTGTTAATACCCAACAGACTGAAGAACTCAGATTTCACTAAAGACCTGCTTTGGTCATCGAGTACAGCATATACTATGTGAGACTTGCTTGGATTATCAGCATGGGAAACCTTGACCAAGCAGATTTTAGAACAGGATCTAGGCTGGGGTGCATCGCCACATATCTCTGTGCACTTAGAAGTGACAACAGGAGTTGCTGCAACTTCACTCTCCCCGCTTTGCTCCCTTCCTTGCTCCCCGCTCTGGTCATTCCCAGGTGAGTGCCCAGCCTGCCCATGAGGCGACCATGGTGCTGGACCAGGATGCATCGCTGAAGTGTGCTTGTCACTCTCACACTCTCTGCATTTGAGTGCGGTCTTACAGTCTTTGGCAATGTGCTTGGTGCTGGCACAACATCTAAAGCAGATCGAGTTCTCCTTTAAGTACGCTTTCCTCTCATCCAGGTGCTTTCCTCGGAACCCACAGCATTTTGTGAGCGGATGTGGTTTGTTGTGGATTGGACATTCTTTGTCCGGTTCAGTTTTCTTCACAGATGTGCTGTCCTGAGATGCACCACCTGCGGCTGTGACATCAGTTTTCCTCACTGTTACAGCGGATTTGTAGATGTGTTTTTGGTCTTTCTCACCTTTTGACTGCTTGGGAGTAGAGGAAAGGTTGAATGCAAAACTGGGGTCATTGCGAGTCTTAGCTTGAGAACATACAAATTCCACAAAGTAGCTGAATGGTGGGAAAGGCACATGATAAACTTCCTTGTACCTGGATCCCTGTGTCATCCAGCGTTCACGAAGTGAGAATGGAAGCTTCTCCACAATTGGATTTACCCCTCGAGCTGTATCAAGATACATGAGCCCAGGTAAGAATCCCTCTGACTTAGCAGCTTGTAGCTCTTTTAACAAGTCTCCTAACTCTCTGAGCTTGTGTGTCTCTTTGTTAGAGATGACTGGGAAGGCGTCCAATTTTTTCATTAGGGCACTTTCAATCACCTCTGGGCTTCCATAAGTTTCCTCCAAGCGCTCCCATACCGTCCACACACCTAGTCTAGGATTGTTCACATGCACAGACCTGATCCTCATGGCTTGAGCTGACGACTTGGGCCCCAACCATTTGATCAGTAGGTTAAGCTCTTCTTGCTCCGAGAGGTTAAGCTCCTTTGTGGCTGCTAGGAAGGAGGCCTTCTACGCCCAGTAGTTTTCTGGGCAGTCGTCAAAGGTAAGGAGTCCTGAGCTCACCATCTCTTTTCTCATGAGATACTGGGCCAAGACATGGGTTTGTGTTGATGGAGGTGAGGATTTGTTTCCCTGGTTGGGATGAGAGGCTGGAGGGTTAGCTGCAGTGTCTTTCCTTTTAATGTCAGGGAGAACAGGTGAATGTTCCTGCTTTGGAACAAATGGCTTTGGGGCAAAATGAGGAACGTTGTGTCCAACCATCATGGGCTTGTGTTCATTTCTGTCCACGAAAGACTCATACAGTGAATCTAGTTCTTTAATGAATGGCTGTGTTTCCACGTAGCGTTGTGTGCGTCTCACTGGATCATCAAGAGCTAGATTCTGTAGCTCACCAAGAGAGTCACTGTGTCTTGGATCGAGCTCTGCTGCTGCAGCTTCTTCCAATATAGCTGCCTCTCTTGATGCTGCAGTTGCTTCTTTCTCTTGTTGCAGCACGTGAAGATTTGCGTCTATTGAAGCCCTTTCTTTAATCATGGCAGCCTCTACTGAAGCCCTTTGTTTCATCATGACTGCCTCCTTCTCTGCAAAGCATGCTTTAACTTTAGCTGCTTCAGCCTTAGCTCTGGCTCTTGCTGCAACGATGCTGGCAGATGACCGGGTTGATGCTCTGGAGGACTTGTGTGAATTTGAGGCTTGAGACCTTGTCTCCAACTGAGACGGACGGTCCTCCTCACCAGCGTGGCTCATCTTGGCTTGCTTCTGTATGCTGTTCACGGTATTTCAGCTGCCTATCCCCGCTGCGTGGTCAACATTTTACTATTCTGTCCTGATAATACGGCTGGGTATTGTAGACAGATAGCGAACAATAAAGACAGCAGGCTGATTCCAGGTTGGCTGATTTACTGAAATCGTTTTTGTCTTGTTGTTTTTTTTAAAATGTTGGTTCCACTCCTAGGTTAGTACAACCAAATTTCTGGCAAGCACATTTTCACATTGCTTTCATCATGGCAGATTGAACAGAAAAAGGGTTTATATAGGAAACAGGAAGTAGCTACAATTAAAGGTGCAGTAACGCAAACCACCACTAGAGGGAACCTAACCCCACCCAATATCTGACAGGTCAGCACACAACTGTACAAAGGATTAATCGGTGACCTTGAAAATAATGGCTCATTTTTAGGAAAAAAGTAATCAAAACAATTATTTTATTAACTGAAGACTATATTGTTAGAAGACTGTACAGAAGACCCTGCATACTTTAGTGACAGGAATTCTGGGTCATATTAGTATCTGCTCTTCATCATAATGGGTTTGGGCAGGGGTGTCTAATCATGTGCCATGGAGGGCCAAGACCCTGCAGGCTTTACCTCCAACCAGTGTCTTCAACAGCAGATTCCACTGAACTTCTTCCACTGACTGATCAGTGAGAACACCTGCTGAAGAGACTGGGTAGATGAGAGAACCTGCAGGGTCTTGGCCCCGCATGACACGATTGGAAGCCCCCGGATTAGGTTTAATGGGATTTAACATTTTAACACAAACTGCTTTATGGTTCATAATTCTGTTGACAGACTTACACCAAACCAAAAGTGATTTCTCAAACTGCTGGATTATTCTTAGCTTTTCCAATCTTTCAGTATTTAATTTATGCCACATGGTGGTAACCTTCACATATAAAAGAAGAGACATCTGCAAAAACTTCAAAGGTTTATTGTCAGTGAAATTCCCAGTGCAATACGACATGAATGCATGTCTAGTACATTGTTGATGCAGAGAATATACTGTATATTTCTACAGTACATGTATCTAGTAAATCAAGTATTTTCCATGTAACCTTGTGACTGCATTATTTTAATTGCTTTTAATCCTAGATCAAGTTTGTTTTGGCCTAAAATGCATGATAACTGTCAAATATATCTTATTATACCTAACTCAGTAAAGTTTACTTTTTGAATATAAATTTTGTGGCTAATATAGTTAACATGGCGATCAAGTTGTGTCAGCTGATCATTTTTTTCTATGACACATCTCAGACAGTGCAGAAGCAGGTACGTGCATGATGTCTCAAACTGTCTCTCAACAGTCTCTCCATGATTTTCACGCAGATCAGAGCAATTTTTTGCACAGGAAATAAACGTTTCTACAGACATTCTTAAGCTCTATAACCACTGATCGTTTGTGAAGCTGTGCTGACATCAGTGACAGGCTGAAGAAATCCGTGACAGGCTGTGCAGAACGCCCGGAGCGAATGAAGCAGTAATTTCCCCACAACAGAGCCATCTGAAACACACACAGCGTACATATTTTAGTACCTAACAGCGATAACTTGCAGACATTAAAGTGTAGTACGACGTACTTATAGCAAACTAGCATTAGCAAAATTAGCTTACCGTCATATACGTATAACCTAGTTTGTATCCTCACGCCTTTGGCTCTCCCAGAAGCTGCAGAACTATTTCCAGAGTGTTTCATCTCGCTGCCTGTACCCTTGTCTAGCGGTCCTTTTTGGCGTTTATGGTGAAAAAAGCCACAGACCGAGGAGTGGCCTTGTACAGCTGTATGTGTTATGTTTTGGTTGGGTCGCGTGTTCTCCGTCACAGGAGTGTGGCGCCGCCTCGCTGTTATAGAAATCCCACCCACCCCAGCTTAACACGGTTGTAATGGAGACAAAAGCATGCCGAATCATGTCGAAGTGAATCGAGATGTGCCGAAGTATGCTGGGCTAATGGAAAAGTGCCTTTTCTGTGTGGAGTTTGCATGTTCTCCCTGTGCTGCATGGGTTTACTCCGGGGGCTCCAGTTTCCTCCCACAATCTAAAGACATGCATGTTAGATTAATTGGCTGTTCTAAATTGTCCCTAGATATCTGTTTCCTATAGGCCCTTAGAATAGAGGATTAGTATGAGTGAAAGTGCTTTGAGTGGTCTTTATGACTAGAAAAGCACTATATAAGTGCAGGTTAGTTAGTTTCTTCATCCTGAGCAAGAATACGAAGACTGCTTGATCTGGCAACTTTGCTCGCGGCAATGTAGAATTGGCCATGGCTGCAGAAATCTGTTGGGCAGAAAACAGGAACGCGCTGTAAAGACTGGCCCTGTGACTTCTTCACTTTGCCAATTTTGAGCCATATGACATCATAAAGACACATTAGTCTAGGCATTGTGAGTGATGGTCTATATCAATGGTCCCCAACCCCCGGGCCGCAGACTGGTACCGGTCCGGGGGTCATTTGGTACCAGGCCGCACAGAAAAAATAAATAACTTACTATTACGTCCGTTTTATTTATTTTCTGAGTCTAAATGATGTTTTATTTTGAAAAATTACCGGATTCTCTCCATTACATCCGTCTATGGCTCACTCTTGACGCATGTCAAGACGCTTGTCTCGGTGACGTGATACGTTACCACTAAAATTAAAGGCCGTTGCTCGATGGCAGACATTACGAGAGCCACTGCAGAGATTTTTCTCAAAAAAAAAGTCACAGCTGGCAGCACATTTCACTGATGAGGAATGAGTCGCAAAACTCGCTTACTTGTGCGACATATTCAGCCTGCTCAATGAACTCAATCTGTCACTTCAGGGAAAAATGACAACTGTCTTCAAGTTGGCAGATAAAGTAGCTGCATTTAAAGCCAAATTGGATTTGTGGGGACGGAGCATGAATGGAGGAATATTTGACATATTTCAAACATTAGCGGGGATTTTGGAAGAGACTGAACCCTAGCCTTCATTCTCCCAGCTGGTGCACAATCACCTGTCTTTGCTTTTAAAAGAGTTCAAGCGCTACTTCCCAATGACAAAAAATACACAAACTGCCAAAGAACGGATGCGCGACCCATTTCTCAACAAACCAGGTGAATCCAACATGTCTGTGCAAGAAGATCAACTGCTGGAGATCGCAAATGACGGCGGCCTTAAAAGTATGTTTGAGACAACAGCTCTGCTGGTGTTCTGGATTAAAGTCGTGGCTGAATACCCTGTGATCGCCACAACAGCACTGAAAACCCTGTTGCCATTTCTGACATCCTATCTGTGTGAAGCAGGGTTTTCTGCAGTGACAGCAACCAAAACCAAATTACGAAGTAGACTGGACATAAGCAACACACTTCGGGTGTCATAGTCTCCCATTACCCCTAGATGGGGTAGGACCCCCTAGGACCGTCTCGTTGCAGATAAACAAGCTCAAGGCTGCCACTGATTCAGCGTTGTGGTGAGTTCTATTTTTCATGCACTTTATATTTGTGTTTGTGGTATATCTTATTTTGAAGGCATGTTTAAACGTTACCATAGCGACCAGATAGTGTTGTGGGCAGAGAGGATGTTCGTCATGTTATGTTGTTGTTGTTGCGATGTTAAGAGGATGCTGCTAATAAAGTTGCAAACGAGTACACAGTGGATTCACGTTTATTATTATATTTAGAAAATACCAAGTCTTCTTTTTATGCCGGTTGTATCATGTTCATTTGTTGTATTTATTCGCCACACCTTAAAGGCCGGTCCCTCAAAATATTGTCTGACATTAAACCAGTCCGTGGCGCAAAAAAGGTTGGGGACCACTGGTCTATATGACATCATAAAGACACATTTGTCTATGTGTCGTCATATAGACATCATATCTTTATGATGGCATTGCAAGTCCTATGATGCCTGAATTCATAGGACGGCCTATGATGATCAGGAAGAGATCATCACAGGCCGTCCTATGATGTCCTATATATGTGACAGACACACAGACACACACAGACACAGAGATTTCTTGCTTTTATAGAGTGATAAATAATATCTACACAATATTTACAAACTCACACATAATTAAACACCCATAAATAGTATAAACCATTATTTACATTTAAATCTACCACCAACTTCCCTCTCTATTCATCTACTGCATACTTTTCCCTCCTGGCACCCATTATAAGGTGCTTGAGCCCCCGGGGAATCTTTGGCTGAGATACTACCAGGAGACACCACTTACCTTTGCTGGTAAAGGTAAGTGTTTTTTTTTAATTTGCCTCACACAATTGGACTTAATTATTAACACTAGTACATACCCGTGCATACCCGTCCATGCCCGTAGAAACCAAGTATAAGCAAGTATTTCTGCATGCCCGTTGCTGAAGGGTCTCCTACTGTCTCAGACGGTGTGTTGTTCACAGTCATGCCTGCAAAGTACTGCTGGAACCTGAGGTGTTTCATGTTCACAGCATCTTTTCTGAAGTGCAGCAGTTCTCATTCTATTGCTCTCCATCTGGTGGGTCTTGTTCTTCTTAGTTCAGATCACTGGTTGAGGGATAGGTGCGTCGTAATTCCAGTTCATCATCGGATCATCATAGGACATCATGCAGATGTCATAGGGGGTTGTATGATGTGCTATGTCTATATGATGTCATATAGACATCATATCTTTTAGGGTTATCGTAGAACATCATGCATCATAGGACATCATGCAGACATCATAGGCCGTCCTATGAAGTGCTCTGTCTATGACTATGTGCCCGTCATATAGACATCATATTTTTACGTGCAGCAGTTCTCCTCATTCTATTGCTCTCCATCTGGTGGGTCTTCGTCGTCGTTCAGACCACTGGTTGAGGGATAGGTGCGTTGTAATTTCAGTTCATGGGCAGGATCATGAAAAAAGATCTGAGCAAAAAGTGGCTTTCGACCCTGTTCAGGAAGGCCCGTGCATGCCCGTAGAAACCAAGAAACCGGAACACCCAGAGAAAATCAGTGCTTTTGCTTGTCAGCACCTCTTTAAAAATGACTGCTGAGAAAGTGTCTCTTTTGCTTAGTTTCTTCATCTTGAGCAACAATAACATCATAAAGACACATTAGTCTAGGCATTGTGAGTGATGGTCTATATGACATCATAAAGACACATTTGTCTATGTGCCATCATATAGACATCATATCTTTATGACAGCATCGCGAGTCCTATGATGCCTGTGATTATAGGACATCCTATGATGTTCAGGCAGAAATCATAGGCCGTCCGATGATGTCCTATAAATGTGACCGACAGACACACAGAGATTTCTTGCTTTAATACAGTGATTAACTCTTTATCTCACAGGTGGACTTCAACTCACTAAGAAAACATATATCCAGCCCACAAATAAATACCATTTACAACTTCCAACTCCATGTGTATTTTTATAAATTAGAATATATTTTAATACTTGAAAGTTATAAATTCCCTTGCACATATAATACACCATCTAATTAAAGAGGTCCATACCAGTCGCGATATTCCGTCGTCACACCCCCCCCCTCCCAAGAGTACAGTACTTTAAAACTCATGTACTCTGGAAAGGCTGTCTGCTACAAGGATGGCTTTCCCTTCCATACACTTAACTGTAAAATCACAAGGCTGCAGCGACAAATACCACCCTGTGAGATGACTATTAGAATCTTTCATCCTGTATAACCCCTTTATGGCCCAATGACCTGTCTCTAAAGTGAAATGACGACCAAGCAGATAATACTTCAACAATTCAATGGCCCACTTCATGGCAAGACACACCTTCACCACCACAGAGTATCTAGTCTCCCGGTCCAACAGCTTACGGCTCTGGAACAATACTGGACGCCTTTCTCCCTTCACCTCCTGCAGAAGCACTGCTCCAATGCCCACTCCTGAAGCATCAGTCTGGAGAATAAATGGACGAGCAAAATCCAGACTATAAAGAACCACATCACTAGAAATAGCACATTTCAGATCCTCAAAGGCTCTGCCATATTCCTCTGTCCATTTCACCTTGTTTGGTGCTGAAGCTTTGGTGAGGTCAGTAAGAATCGCTGCTCTCTCAGCAAAGTGGGGAATGAATTTACTGTACCATCCCAATAAACTAACTAACTAACTAACTAACCTGCACTTATATAGCGCTTTTCTAGTCACAAAGACCACTCAAAGCGCTTTCATTAATACTAACCCTCTATTCTAAGGGCCTATAGGAAACAGATATCTAGGGACAATTTAGAACAGCCAATTAACCTAACATGCATGTTTTTGGCATGTGGGAGGAAACCGGAGAAATCCCGTAGTAAACCCACGCAACACGGGGAGAATATGCAAACTCCACACAGATCACTGTTGGTCGGGGGCTGGGATCGAACCCACGATCCCACGATCCCCACAATCCCCCGGCCAAGGGTAAACTGTGCTGCCGCAGTGCTAACCACTGCGCCACCGTGCAGCCGAAACCCAGAAATGAACGTACCTTTTTCTTTGTTGTGGGCACAGGATAGGCCTGAATGACATCCACCTTTCCCACTCGTGGCTTAATAACCCCCTGTCCAACAACATGACCCAGGTACTCCACCTGCTGCCGTCCAAAGGCACACTTGCATGGATTAATGGTCAATCCTGCTGCCTTGATCAGATGGAGGACCTGACGAAGGTGCAACACATGTTCCTTCCAGGTCTGACTGTAGATGACCACATCATCCAAGTAGACAGCTGCAAAGTATGATACACCTCTCAATATCTGGTCCATGAGTGGAACATCGCAGGCGCTCCCTGGAGGCCAAATGGCATAACTCTAAATTGAAAGTTACCATAAGGTGCCTTAAAGGCTGTCAGTTCTTTAGTCTCAGGCACCAAAGCCAACTGCCAATACCCCTTACCCAGGTCTAGTGTGGTAATAAACTTAGCCCTGCCCACTCTCTCCAACGGCTCATCAATTCGGGCATGGGGTAAGACGCAAACTTTGAAACTGCATTTAGATCTCTAAAATCAATGCCAAACCTCAAGGAGCCATCCTTCTTTGGGACCAACACAATAGGACTACACCATTCACTAGATGACACTTCAATCACCCCAAGCTGCATCATCAACTCAATCTCCTGCTTAAGCTTTGGGACCAAACATTCAGGGATTCTATAACACTTTCTACGGTGAATAGCATCTTCCTTCAAATGAACTTTATGCTGAACAAGCACGGTGAAGCCAGGTTTCTCCTGAAAAAGTTCTGGATCAAAAAGTGCCTCTATCTCTCTCTGCTAGTAAGACTGCAGATGGGACACATCCACTAAACAAGTCTCTGTCATGTTTGTGGGAAAAGACTGTTCTCTTTCCTCATCTACTTTAGTCGCACAAATGAGGAACTGATGCTGTGGCTGCTGATGGACAGGCTGTCGAAACTCCTTCAACAAATTAACGTGAAAACATTGATGTTTCTTCAGTCTGTCAGGCATATATGGTTCATAAGTCACTGCACTTAACTTCTTAGAGATCTAATAAGGACCCTGCCATCAAGCAAACAGCTGACTGTCACTAGTAAGAAGAAACGGCAACACCTGCTGGCCTGGATGAAAAACTCTTTTTCTGGCCTTCCTATCATGCCAAGGGGCTGCACGGTGGCGCAGTGGTTAGCACTGTGGCAGCACAGTTTACCCTCGGCTGGGGGATCGCGGGGATCGTGAGATTGTGGGTTCGATCCCTGCCCCCGACCAACAGTGATCTGTGTGGAGTTTGCATGTTCTCCCCGTGTTGCGTGGGTTTACTCCGGGATTTCTCCGGTTTCCTCCCACACGCCAAAAACATGCAGGTTAGGGATACGGGGCGCTTGCGCATGCAGCGACTGGCAGCTGGTGGCTTGTCACCAGACTGCAAAACAAATCTACCTACGGGTACAAAATAAGTAATAAAAAAAAAGTCTTCTGATTAGCCTGTGCTGTCCTTATGTGCTCCTGAGACAGAGCAGTCATCTGGTCCAGCCTCTCTCTCATTTTTATCACAGAAGACACCACACCACTAGGTAGACTCTCCCAGTGCTCCTTCAGTGCTCCTTCAACAAGTCCAGTGGACCCCTCACCTGATGACCATACAACAGCTCAAAGGGTGAGAATCTTGTTGAAGCCTGGGGAACCTCCCGATAAGCAAACAAATTAAATTAAATCACCCTTTATTGTCATTCAGCTGTACACTCAATCATGTACAGTAGAACGAGATTGTGCTTTACCTATCTACTGTGTCAATCACACACACCCCAAGTGTAGAATCAGAGGGCCGCTGCCATGCAAGGCGCCGCCACAAATTTCCCTCCTCCATTCCATTATTGCTGAGCACCAAGCTGGACGGCAGGAAGTTCCAATTTTATATGGTCTTCGGCATGACCCGGCCGGGATTTGAACCCCTGCCTCCCGGGTGTGGGGCGGATGCTCTACCAACTGAGCCACCACTCCGGTAAGAAATATGGCACCCACTGATCCCAATCAGAGCCTGTACTGGAAACATATTTCTGCAGCATGTTCTTCAGAGTTTGGTTAAATCTCTCAACCAGTCCGTCTGTCTGATAGTGGCATGGGGTGGTCTTAATGCCCTTTATACCCAACAGCTTATATACTTGCTGCAACAGCTTAGACAGGAAATTTGTTCCACAATCTGTGAGGACCTCTCTAGGTATTCCTACCCTTGAAAACAATTGTATGAGACAGTTGGCAACCTGCCTAGCCTTAATAGAGCTCAACGGGAAGGCTTCTGGGTAACGAGTGGCATTGTCACAAATGACTAAAATGTACCTACTACCCGAGGAGCTTCTCTATAGGGGGACAACTATATCCATCCCTATTCTGTCAAAAGGAGTTCCAGTGACCGGTAATGGCTGAAGCTGGGCACGGGCTACTCCCCTAGGTGATGTAAATTTACATGTTTCACATGAAACACAGAACTCCTTAACCTGAGTGTACATTCCCAGCCACACAAACCTTCTAGCAATTCTTTGGAGTGTTTTTTGGAATGCTAGATGAGCTGCACAAGGGATAGCATGTCCTAGCTCCATAACCTTCTGTGTGAAGCTTTGTGGCAAAGCTATAGCCATAACTTCCCCCTGATGCTGATACAAAACACCATTTTTAATCACATAAGAGGCCTCAGCCAAACAGTCTACTCTGCCCTGTTTCACACCCTCAATTTCAGAGACTTTATCAAGCCAGGGTTTTGGGTCAGCTTTCTGCAACACAGCTATGTCAGAAGGAATGTCAAAATCTACTGACTGGCTTAGCTATTACTTCCTCACCCAGGCTCTTAACTATAACTAAAACCTTGTCCCTTCTTCTCTGGGCCTTGGATTTTGGCTACTTAATTGGGCCCACCTCTAACCGAGAATCATAAAAAGGTAACTCTCGGAGAACATTCCCAGTCCTCTGGGCTCTAGTTGTGACCATATTACACTCCCTCTCAACAGATATGTTTAGCTTCTGTTCATTAGTGCCATCTACCTGTCCCTCCTCAGTATGCTGTTTATCCCTTGCCTGTTGTATGATATCCAACAAAGTTGGAACATCATTGCCAAGAATAACTGAATAAGGCAAATCAGGCACAAGAGCTACAGAAAGGAGATAAGTTTGGCCACCTACTGTTAAATAGACCTCAGCGATCGGGTACAACTTCTTATTTAGCTTAGGGTGGCCTGCTAGCGGCCTGCTAGCGGCCCTCCGGTCCTCCTCAGCAGCGAGGAGACTGGGTGGGTGACGGTGAGAAGGAAGCCTAGCCACAAAGCCCCAGTTCACTACCAACTTGTTCATGTTTCTAATTGCTTTTCCCCACTCAGCGACACACCCGCTGAGGAAAAAACTGTGGTCAGTGGTGACTCTGTAGTCAGAAATGTGAACCTAGAGACTCCAGCGGCCATAGTCAAATGCATTTCTGGGGCCAGAGCAGGAGACATCGAGTCAAATTTGAAAAATGCTGGCTAAAAGTAGTTGTAAATACTCCACAATTGTTATCCATGCCGGCATTAACAACGTCCAACTCCGGCAGTCGGAAGTCTCAAAACTTGGCGTGGAATCGGTGTGTGACTTTTCCAAAACAATGTCTGCCTCTGTAGTGTTCTCTTGGCCCCTCCCCAATATGACCAGTGATGACATGTTTAGCCGCTTGTCATCCTTCAACTGCTGGCTGTCTGTGTGGTGTCCTGCAAACGATGTGGGCTACATAAACAAATGGAACTCATTTTGGGGAAAACCTGGTCTTATTAGACGAGACGGCGTCCATCCCACTTTGGATGGTGCCTCTCATTTATCTAACAATCTGGCATCATTTTTATCCAAATTTCCAAAACCTTGACAACTCAGAGTTGGGACCAGGAAGCAGAGTCGCAGTCTTACATGCCTCTCTGCAGCTCCTCTTCATCCACCACCCTTCAACTTAGCCCCTGTCTTCCCCATCAGAGAATCACTGTCTGCTCCCTCCAAAGTAAATAAAAATATTATGTATAAGCATCCCAAAGTGATTAAACAAAAAGCTGGTAAAACTCAAATTAAACATGAAGCCTCTAAACTGAATGATTTGGCCTGTGTTCCTCCTCATAATTTAAAAATTAAATGTGGTTTGTTAAATATTAGGTCTCTAACTCCCAAGTCTCTGCTAGTCCATGATCTGTTAATTGATCATCAGATTGATTTAATATCCCTTACAGAGACTTGGTTAGGGCAAGAGGATTATGTTGGTTTGAATGAATCAGCTCCCTCTGGTTATTTAAACTGTCAAAATTCCAGAAGTTCTGGTTGTGGAGGAGGAGGAGTAACAATTTACCATTCCAAATTACTAGTTAATGTAAAGCAAAAAAAACACGTTATAATTCCTTTGAGGGCCTGGTCCTCAGTATTGGGCATTTTAGCAATTTTAGGCTAAACCCAATTTTATTTGCCATAGTTTATCGTCCTCCATCAACCTACTCAGAGTTTTTATCCCAATTTGCCGAATTCTTAGCTGATTTAATCAGATAGAATAATTATAGTAGGGGACTTTAATATACATGTAGCTGTAGATAGTGATTGCCTTAATTTGGCATTTAATTCAATATTAGACTCGATGGGGTTTTCTCAGAAAGTAGGAAATTCTACCCATTATCCCCACCATACATTGGACCTTGTTCTGACATATGGCATAGAAAGAGAAAATCTGGTAGTGTCTCCTCATAACCCTGTACTGTCAGACCATTGTCTGTTAACTTTTGATTTTACTATTTCTGACTATTTGGCTCCTAAGGAAAAATATTACTACAGTAGCTGCCTCTCAGATGATGTTGTTACCAAATTTATGCACATTGTTTCCTCTATGCCATGTGTCAACACAACGGAAATAAGCTATAGACAGCTTGCTTCTTCTGTAATTGATAGCATGGTAGATAGTGTTACAGCTTCTCTGCATCAGACTCTAGACATGGTGGCCCCTTTAAAAAAGAAAAAGTCTAATCAGAGATTTCTAACTCCTTGGTTCAACATAGAAACTTGTAGCTTAAAACAGAAGACTCGTCAATTAGAAAGAAAATGGCGCTCCACTAATTTAGATGAAATCTATTTAGCTTGGATAAATCATCTTTTAATTTATAAAAAAATATCTTAGAAAAGCTAGAACAAGTTATTATTCTGCATTAATAGAAGAGAGCAAGAATAATCCCAGGTTTCTTTTCAGCACTGTAGCCAGGCTGACAAAGAGTCAGGACTCTGTCAATCCTAGCATTCCCTTAGAGCTTACTAGTCAGGACTTTATGAACTTTTTCAATAATAAAATTTCATCTATCAGAGATAAAATCAGTCAGATTTTTCCCACCGTTAACTTAAATACAGAAACTACCACAACTCTTTCAATTGACATCTGTTTGGATCAATTTATTCCAACTGACCTTTTAGAATTAGACAAAACAGTTTCCTCATCCAAGCCTTCAACTTATCTTTTAGACCCTATTCCTACCAGGTTATTTAAAGAAGTCTTCCCATTTATTGGTAGCTTTATTCTTCAAATAATCAATTCTTCATTAACTTTAGGCCATGTACCACAGGCTTTTAAAACTGCTGTAATTAAACCCTTACTCAAAAAGCCAACGCTGGATCCAGGAGTTTTAGCTAACTATAGACCAATCTCTAAGCTCCCTTTCATTTCAAAAATCTTAGAGTTGTTGCTACACAATTATTTGACCACTTGCAGGGAAATGGTTTATTTGAAGAGTTTCAATCTGGGTTTAGAATCCATCACAGTACTGAAACAGCTTTAGTGAAGGTCACTAATGACCTCCTGATCACATCTGATAATGGACTTGTTTCTGTACTTGTCCTTTTAGACCTTAGTGCAGCTCTTGATACTATTGATCATAATTGTCATGAATCCGGGTTGGAGGCTAACCCGATTCTGACTCATGGTTATGCTTTGACCTAGTTTCCTCCTGACTGCTCGGGCACGCCCCCTCCTCCTTTCAAGCTCTGTCAGCTGTACTCACTGGGTCACACACACTCACACACACACACACACATACTCACAATCCATTCACTCTTATTCACATGCGCTCTCACACACCTGTCCCCAATCAGTTCTGCCCATGCATTCACACCGGCAATCTCTTTCCTCATTAGCACTTGGAGTATTTGTTGGCGACTGCTGAGGAAGGAGATTGTCGGGACATTTTCCTTCCTACGCGGCAGCGTGTTCCTCTGCGTATGGTTATTTCACTCCCAGCGTTCTACCCAGCCTGACACTTCAAGATGATCCATACCTTGGTGTTTCGGCTGGTCCGCTTCTCTGCCCCTGCCTCCTGTTTGCACGGCCGCCCCGAATTCACTCCAGACCTGTAAGTGTTCTTAGCCTTTCTCCTGTGCTAGCAGGCCTGCAGCATTAGGCTGCTTGCCTTTCCTGTTTCATGCATTACGCAGCCCTGTAGCACCAGGCTTTATTTTCACCAGGCTGTTGAGTGTTCGGCAGGTGCCCTGTAACCTTGGAGGCCAACTCTGTCATTACACCTCTCCATACTCTGTGTGTTGACTAAACTGCATTTGGTGACAGTTGGATTGATACGTTGGTGAATCTTAATAAACACAGCACTCTCTACTCGTGCAGTTGGGTTTTTCATTCTCTCCCTCTTGCACCATATAATGGCGCACAGGGGCTCATGACAGAATGTTCCAACCGTAAAAAAAAAAACAGCGGAGTACAGTGTGGTTTTTTTTTTTTCCCTTCTCCTTCCCTCCTTTTACATGGACATAATGACTTGGACAGACGAGGAGCAGGAAGCCCAGGATTTGCTGGAGGAGGCGGTCTTCACCTTTCAGTGGTCTCGGTCTCCCGAGGAGCGGGAGTGGGCACGACTCTTCGCGTAGGATTTCGAGCGGCGCTACCCTCACCTCCGAGAGATCCATAGGGTAGACGCCATCCTCTCTGTCATCCTTCCCGCTCCTGATGCAGAGCTGGAGGATGCCTCTTCGCGATCGGAGCTGGCCCCTCGCCAGAAGAAATGCTCCTGTCAGAGGAAGATTTCTCCCCTCCTTGGACCTCCTTCATTTCCCGGTCCAGCGTCCACCCAGCCTGTGGACGAGAAGACGGAGATGGAGTTGGATAGGGAGCAGCGCTTGTTATGTCTCCTGGAGGAGGTTCTCTCCTGGACGCAGACGGGGCCGTCCCTCTTCGACAGCTCGTCAGGCTCAGGACTCTGTGAGGAAGGTGATGGAGCGAGACAGCCTCTGGAATCATCTGGAGGCGATGGAGATCCTCCAGGACATCTTCGCTGCGCCATGTACGGAATTGGCTGATGATCTCCCGATGCTCGGGCTCCTCGCAGCCACTTTGCTCTCCTTTCCTGAGGACGTGGGATCTCTCTGCGCAGGTGACCCGCTTCCCGGCACAGTGATCCATGTTCTGGATTACCTCATCCCCACATCACCTTAGAGGAGGAAAGGGGGGAAGCCCCCCACCAAGAAGCGTACAGTCCCGCATACTGCAGCTTCGCCTTCGCGCTCCGAGCAATGCTCCGCCCCATCATGGGAGGAGACAGAGGAACGTTGGTGGGCTCTCCTGGCTGAAGCGGACCTCATCTTGGAGGTGAAGCCATGGCTCCTCCTGGAGATGGCTGAGAGACTGAAAGAGCTTTCCCCGAGGGAGGAGGAGCTTCAACCCGACGAGGAACGCCAGGAGAGTAGAGAGAATGCCTCGGAGGCTGCTGGGGACCTCCAGTACCAGGAGAGAAGGCAAGTTTCTTTTCATTTGAGTTACACAATCAATGATCAATGTTGCCTGCATCCTGGTGAGGAGACTCGGGGCGAGCAGGCCCCTGAGTTCTCCACCCCAGTGGCATACAGTACTCTCATGCCAGGTCTCAAGGACTCTTCTCTATGTGCCCCCACAAGCTCATTGGTCCCGGATCCAAGTCGCTCAGGGAAGGAGGAGCCCGAGGACCAGGAGGGTCCAGCCCTTGGGCCAGCTAAGGAGTCATCCATGGCTGCCATGCCAGAGGAACCAGAGGCGTGGAGGACGGTGCACGAGAGTTCCACTCCTGCTATCGTCATCATACCCGCTGCGGGGGTCGCCAAAGTGGAGTCATCCCTCGGACCAGACCTCCTGCCGATGGGACCCGGGGCATCGTCGTCGAAGTCCTGGATGGCGCTAGAGCTTAAGCACAGGCAATTAGTCTCTCCTGTAGTTCATTTATTGATGGTGGAGGGGTCTTGCCTGGCTTTTGGGGAGGGGAGTCGGGTCCGGCCCCCAGCCGCATCTGGATCCACCTCACCGGGCTCTGCCGCTGCCGGTGACCCTAATCACGCTCCCTCTCCTATCCCCTTCAAGCTCCATCCTAGGGTCGCCGGAGAGGAGCAGCCACCACCTGGGCCGCCCATTGACGATGAGGTGGGTCCAGCTTCCCCGGAGGGGGCCAACAGGGATGAGGCACCCAATGGACCGGAAGAACCCACGCACCCAGGATCACCGGAGTCCTGGATGGCGGTGGAGCCAGAGTTCAGGCAAGTGTGTTCCATTAAATCAGAAATTTCAATATTAATGTCACACTGCTCAACTCATGGTGAGGTGGACCCGGGGCAGCTCACAGTAGCCCTCGAGACCTCCACACTGGGCTCCACCGCTGCCGGTGACCCTGACCCGGTGTTTCTCTTCCTCCCTCTGGGCTCGGAGCCTCTGGCCAGGGTCGTCGGAGAGCTGTTGGAGGCAACCGAGGATCGGGGTTTGACTCCTGAGGACGTGAGGAGCATCACCTCCCTCGCTGGGGAGGTCACCGCGGGTGCAGCAGAGCCCCAGCTGGAGTCCACCGCCGGTGCAGCCACGTCCCAGACCAGGACCATTGCAGGTGCAGCCACGTCCCAGACCAGGACCATCACAGGTGCAGCCACGTCCCAGACCGGGACCATTGCGGGTGCAGCCACGTCTCAGACCAGGACCATCACGGGTACAGCCACGTCCCAGACGGTCCTCCTGCTCCAAGCCTCAAATGGCAGGGGGGCTCCTGTTCCTTGGCTTGGCTGCCGATGTTCCCGAGTATGGAAGCTGCCTCTTCGCCATCCTCGCAGGTGCTGGTGGCTCCACCACACTGGTCTGCCACCCGAGGGACTTGGTTTATGGGTCGGGTAGCCCATGGGCCCGCGCCAGCCGCCGGACACTATCCCACGGCCGTCTGCTGGACTTGGAACTTGGACAGGCCACCTAATCTTCCACTCCTCACCACACTGGGGGTCTGGGACTCTGGTTGACCCCCCGAACTTTGGACTTCTGGAGAGGGGGGTTAGTGCTCCAGGTTGGGGGCTTATTAAGAGGGATTGTTATTCATTCTGTTTTTGTACTGTTGTATTTTCACGGGTTGCTTCCGTCCTAACCAGTTTTCCCTCACCTCCCACCATGGGTTAGTGTTTATTGCCGGGGGGGTCCCTTGAGGGGTGTTGTCCCCCTTCTTTTTTGGCTGATGGTGCAGGGGTGTCTGGTATCCACCCCTAGAGGAGGGGGCCCTGTCATGAATCCGGGTTGGAGGCCAACCCGATTCTGACTCATGGCTATGCTTTGACCTAGTTTCCTCCTGACAGCTTGGGCACGCTGCCTCCTCCTTTCAAGCTCTGTCAGCTGTACTCAATGGGTCACACACACACACACACACGCGCGCGCGCACACACACACACACACACACACTCATGATCCATTCACTCTTATTCACATGTGCTCTCACACACCTGTTTCCAATCAGTTCTGCCCACGCATTCACACCGGCAATCTCTTTCCTCATTAGCGCTTGGAGTATTTGTTGGCGACCGCTGAGGAAGGAGATTGTCAAGACATTTTCCTTCCTATGCGGCAGCGTGTTCCTCTGCATGTGGTTATTTCACTCCCAGCGTTCTACCCAGCCTGACACTTCAAGATGATCCATACCTTGGTGTTTTGGCTGGTCCGCTTCTCTGCCCCTGCCTCCTGTTTGCACGGCCGCCCCGAATTCACTCCAGACCTGTAAGTGTTCTTAGCCTTTCTCCTGTGCCAGCAGGCCTGCAGCATTAGGCTGCTCGCCTTTCCTGTTTCGTGCATTACGCAGCCCTGTAGCACCAGGCTTTATTTTCACCAGGCTGTTGACTGTTCAGCAGGCGCCCTGTAACCTTGGAGGCCAACTCTGTCATTACACCTCTCCATACTCTGTGTGTTGACTGAACTGCATTTGGTGACAGTTGGATTGTTATTTTGGTGAATCTTAATAAACACAGCACTCTCTACTCCTGCGATTGGGTTTTTCATTCTCTCCCTCATGCACCATATAATGGCACACAGGAGCTCATGACAATAATATTCTACTTGATAGAGTAGAACACTATGTTGGACTTAACCCCTTAACGCCTGAATTTATTTCCAATTATGGAGAAAAAAAAATTCACTTGTGTTTTTACTTTCAAGTAGATGCTAAATTAAGTTGAGAAAGTTAATTTGACTATAGCACATAAAATAGATATAATTTTAGGTATGATGCAAATTAGCGACAACAGGCATCTATGGTAAAAAAATGGTAAAAAAGCACCTGTTCCCATCTCAAGCATGAAGAGTCTTTTATTTATGCAACAAAGTTATTTTCAGTATTTTCAACTCTCATGACTGCTAAACTATAACCCTAACCCTAACCCTAACCCTAGCAATCAGGAAATGGATGGTGCTCCGTCTCTGACCGTTCCTACAAGAAACTAATGCTTGCAAAAGGTTCCTAGTTATGTGTTGGAAGTGCTCCAACCGGAAGTGGAGGAATACAGACGGTATTTTGGTTGCATTTGGAGCAGAAGCGGTTTGATGCGAATTCGCGACAACAGGCGTCAATGGGTTAACTGAACTTTGTTGCAGTGGTTTAGATCTTATTTATCTGATAGGTTCCAGTTTGTTCATGTCAATAATGAGTTTTCTTTCAACTCAAAGCTCAGTCATGGAGTTCCACAGGGATCTGTGCTAGGCCCTACTCTTTTTAGTTTATATATGCTTCCGTTAGGCAATATTATTAGAAAGCACTATATACATTTTCATTGTTATGCAGATGACACACAATTATACCTGTCAATGAAGCTAGATGATAGTAATCAATTAGCCAAGTTAGATGCCTGTCTTAAGGAAATCAAAGCTTTGATGACTTGTAATTCCCTGCTATTTTTTTTTTTTTTTTTTATCTTCCTTCTTCTTTCTACACCTTTCACTCTGTATATATATCACGGATGCACGGATCGCCCCGGGGGTCTCCCGGGTCGGCGGACGGAGCCACGGTTTGCAGCGGGAGACGTTACAGTGGGGAGGAGCTAGTGCTAGCTAGCACTTGGCCGCCGCCCGGTGCTAATGGGAAACTCGACATACCGGGAGCTGTAGCGAAAAGGACGCGGGTGCCGGGCTGGAGTTTAGGTGGCGTGAAAGAAATATAAGACAGAATAATAAAGAGCGATGGCAAGAACCAAGCAGACCGCCCGTAAAATCTACTGGAGGAAGAGGCCCCCCAGGAGACAGCTAGCCACCAGGGCTGCTCGGAGAGGCGCTCTGGCCACCGGCAGAGTGAAGAGGCCTCGCCGTCACAGGCCCGTGGCTCTGAGAGAGATCCGTCGCTACCAGAAATCCACGGAGCTGCTCATCCGTAAGCTGCCCGCCCAGCGCCTGGTGAGGGAGATCGCTCAGGACTTCAAGACCGTCCTGCGTTTCCTGAGCTTCATCGTCATGGCTCTGCAGGAGACCAGCGAGGCCCACCTGGTGGGTCTCTTCTTCGCTAAGGGGGTCACCATCATGCCCAAAGACTTCCAGCTGGCCCGCTGCATCCGCGGAGAGAGAGCTTAGACTTTCTGCTGCACATTCACCAGCCATAATGCTCTGCACTGTGTGTCTATATATATACATTTATAGTAATATGGACATATGTTTACTAGATGTTGTTTTTTCTTGCCTTCTGATTGTTGCTCTGAGTGTTGCTATCCCTATGCTGTTGCAATCCTGGAATTTCCCCATTGTGGGACTAATAAAGGCTTATCTTATCTTATCTTATCTTATCTTATTAATTTCAGATTAGACTGAAATCATTCTTGTTGGCCCAAAAAACCTTAGACATACCTTTCCAAATCAAACTTTTAGGTTGGATGCAGTTACTTTTTCTCTTAATAGCTCTGTGAGGAACCTTGGAGTTATTTTTGATCAAGATCTGTTTTTCAATTCACATATTACATTTTACTATTACACATATTACATATTACTCCCAGCTGGTCTGGGAACGCCTTGGTATCCCCTCTGAAGAGCTGGAGCAGGTGGCTGGGGAGAAGGAAGTCTGGGCTTCTCTGCTTGAACTGCTGCCTCCGCGACCCGGACCTCCGGAAAAGCGGTAGAAGATGGATGGATGGATGGATATTACATTTGTTTCTAAGACTGCCTTCTGTCATTTGCGTAATGTTGCCAAGATTAGGAGCATCTTGTCTCAGAGTGATGCTGAGAAACTGACCCACGCTTTTGTTAGCTCTAGATTAGATTATTGTAACTCTTTATTATCAGGTTGTCCTAAAACATCTCTAAAAAGTCTTCAGTTGATCCAAAATGCTGCAGCAAGAGTTTTAACAGGTACTAGAAAGAGAGATCATATCTCTCCAGTTCTGGCCTCCCTTCAATGGCTCCCCACAGAGTTTAGAATTAAGTTTAAAATCCTTCTTCTCACTTTCAAAGCTCTAAACAATCAGGCCCCTTTTTATTTAAAAGATCTGATATTACCCTATTATCCTAACAGAGCACTATGCTCCCAAAATGCTGGATTACTTATAATACCTAGAATCTCCAAAAGTACAATGGAGGGCAGAACCTTCAGTTATCAAGCTCCTCTCTTGTGGAACCAGCTGCCAATCTGGATTCGGGAGTCAGACTCGATCTCTGTTTTTAAGAATAGAGTTAAAACTTTCCTTTTTGATATAGCCTACAATTAGGGAGGGATCGTCCTCCTCACTTTTTTAAAAAGGTTTTATCTGGTATAGGTCAGTCGGTTTTAACAATTTTAAACAACAGTTTGTCTTCCGGTGTGGTTCCTGCACATTTTAAACATGCAGTAGTGAAACTTTTGATTAAAAAAAACTGGTCTTGATCAGACTCTGTTGGCTAATTTTAGGCCTTTTTCAAAGCTTCCTTTTCTTTTGAAAATATTAGATAAAATAGTTTACTCTCAGTTAAAGGCCTTTCTGGATAAGAATGGTGTCTGGTGTCCTTGGATGTGTTCCAGTCTGGATTTAAAACCCTGCATAGCACAGAGTTGGTTTTAATAAAGGTTTTCAATGACATCTTCCTGGCATCTGATTCTGGTGATTTTGTGATTTTCATCCTGCTTGACCTAACCGCTGCCTTTGATACGGTGGACCATGACATTTTAATATATTGTCTACAGCATCTTATGGGTATTTGTGGTACTGCGTCTGGAATGGTTCAGGTCCTACTTGACAGATAGACCCATGTGTGTAAGCCTTGCTGGGTTTGAATCTTCCTCTGCTACCCTGTTATGTGGGGTCCCACAGGGCCCTGCTTTTCTCTCTACACCTACTTCCACTGGGTTCCATTCTTAGAAAGTATAGTATCTCCTTCTACTGTTACGCTGATGACACTCAGACATATGTACCATTAAAGTGGAAGGAGGTCTTTTCATTAAAATCACTCCTTGCATGTCTTGATGACAGTAAAGCTTGGATGGCTTTAAACTTCTTAAGTTTTAATGAAAATACCACTGAAGTGATGGTTTTTGGACCCAGCGGTCATATAGACCATCAGGACTCGCGATGCCACATACAGACAAAATGACCATGCCGTCATACATGCAATTGGACACAGCACTTTAAAGCACACCCATTCAAAGCCTTTGATGGTAATTTTACTTTTGTTGGTAGCCATATTACTTAAGCAAAGAGGTTCCACACTCCACCACGAAACCGAGAAACGCCAGAAGATCCTCCACCCTGGTCCTGTAGTCGGAGACTGCGCTGCATTTAAAGATGCTCATGTCCTCTGACTGGAGGTACATCAGACAGCAGAGGAAGGTTGCATTATTCCACCTCTTGTTCAGTATTACAGGTGATATGGCTATTTTTCTGCCACACGGAAGTTTGATGTGGGAGTCGACTGTCTTGTGCATCTCGGAGGGAGAAAAACGCCTCATGAGTAAAACCAGGTCTTTTGTGGACCGCTCACAGTTACATGGGGTGAGACTGGACATCCTGGCAGATAAGCACATCTATCGCAAGGTCTGTGGTGGACTTTTGCCAGTCGGTGAATCGTGACATGCACTACACAAAAAGCAGTGATAAACAAACCTATCATCTGGTCAGTCACTGCAACAGATACTGGAGTCAGTTTGTCCTTGCCACTGATAATACCTCTATCTGCCAAGAATGTGTCACTAGTCCAGCAAAAGCTAGCGGTACTCAAATACTTTGCAAGCAGTTTCATGAAATGGTCAGTCAGAGAGCAACTCATTCCGGCTCGGACATCGCCCGGGTTAACAAGGTCAGGAGTTCCTGGCAGCGGAAGGTGAATTACAGAGCTGCGTTGTCGCCCCCGACAGACTGCTATGATGATGATGATGGCTCTAGTGAGCTCCCACCTGCTGACTTGGGTCCCTTGGCATGGTTTGTTAAGCCAACCGTTACTAATCTGGATTTTAAATTGAACCAATTTTAAATCAGATCCTCAAACAGTACAGTAGTGAAGTCCAGCTTTTTTCATCTAAGGTAGCTGGCAAAGGTTAAACCAATCTTTTCAAAGCAGCACTTTGAAACAGTAATCCATACTTTCGTCACATCTCGGCTGGATTACTGTAATGCACTTTATTTTGGAGTCAGCCAGTCTTCCCTCTCACATCTCCAGTTGGTTCAAAATGCAGCTGTGCGTCTTTTAACTGGAACACGTAAGAGGGACCACATTACACCCATTTTAGCTTCCCTTCACTGTCTGCCTGTTCATTTTAGGGTTCATTTTAAAATTATTTTGTTTTTAAATCATTAAATGGCCTTGCCCCACCTTACCTCTCTGAGCTCCTTCATCTCAGGACCGAGCAGGACCTGAGAGACCTGCTCGGTCTCTCAGGTCAGCTGATCAGTTGCTCCTGGAGATACCAAAATTGAAGAGGAAGCCCAGAAGGGACAGAGCTTCTTCTGTTGCTGCTCCTAAAATGTGAAACAGTCTGCCTTTGTCCATCAGACAGGCCTCTTCACTGTCCAGTTTTAAAACTCATCTTAAAACCCATTTTTATTCTCTGGCCTTTGACCCAGTTCGAGACCCTGATTTTATTTGTTTCTTATTGTGTCTGTTGTATGACTACTGTTTTGTTTGTGCTGTTTTGTACCTTTTTAGTTGTATTTTATTGTTTTTATTGTTTTATGTTTTTATATTTTATTTATCGTTGATGTACAACACTTTGTGTCAGCTGTCGTTGTTTTTAAAGTATTTTATAAATAAAGTTGGATTGGATTGGATTGTACAGGAGTGTTTCTTTCCCACAGAATCAAGGACTATAAGTCTGCCTGAAAAGCCTCGTTTGGATTTGATGTTCTCTCCCTGAGGTTACCACATCATTATGCAACAGACCTGAGACAAACCTGCCCCGTGGCTAGTCTGGTACACCCTCTCCTCTGAGGAGAAGAGGAACTTTCCCACTGAGCCTCCAAGCTTACATAGCTAGCAGCATGTCTGGAGTTTTTGGAGCTGCTCTTTGAAAATTCTACCCAACCCACAAGACACCCCGTGTTCCCATCTGATTCATGAATCCACAGTCAATAATATATCTCACGTCATTTTGGCCTGTTTTATTTCATTCATGGGACCCATGTCACGGCCCCAGCATTGTCAACAATGCTAGCTTTGTGACATAAATTAGCGCAGCAAGGGAATTGCTGGCCTTTTTTTTTTTCAAACTGCAGTCACCAAACTAGACCAGCCCGTTCGTTAATATACAGTCGATTATATATTTCATTGCAATTTGGTTTAATTTAATGTATTTTTGTGGCAATAGCCAAGTATATTGGGCTATTAATGTTAGCTGGTCTGAGCACCCACAGCTGGGAATTTTGACCAGATTTGAGACCGACCTGCCAGGCACAAACTGAGAAAGGAGTTGGCTAACCTAGCCGCTAGATGCCAGTTCACATCTATTTTTTTTTCTGTATATTCTTTTCAACCCATGCTCTACCAACATTTGACCAAATATTTCATTTACAGATGTTAGCTTATTATATTATAATTTATTTTATTCTGAACCGGACACCACCTTGGCTAGCAACAGTTAGCTACCATTAGCAGAGTTAGCCATTTTGGTGGTTATTACACCACAGGGGCTGGTCACCCTATGTCCAATGCTTTTTTTTTGGGGGGGGGGGGTGTTAAACTCTGTTACTTAGCCTTTAGCTTCGGTTGTCAGACTAACATTTACAGCCTATTATAGCCATGCAACTGTGTGTTCTGGAACAATGGCTGACCACAAACACTGGGACTATCTCCCCTCTGCTGGCCACTATGCTTCAGTATTTGTCATCTCAGCTGCAGTGTTGCCAGGTTTCACGAGAGAAACAAGCAACTAGCTCTATGGAAACAAGCCCAAAAAAAGCCCAACAGGCAACCTACCATAATGTGTTAAAGAGAGGCTGCTTGATAACATATACCAATATATAGATTTATTTTTGTTTGCAGTGAATTGACTGTAAACACAGTCAGCATTGAATAATGGAATTTTATAAACTCTAATTAAAGGAAAATATGTATGCATTCTGCATAAGCAACAGCAAATTTAGAGTAAACACAGTCAACATAAAAACTTTGAATAAATCAAATTTTTAAACTCTGATCAACAGAAGACATGTACATTCTGCATAAGTAACAGCACTAAACACCATTACAGTTTAGTGATGTGGGATGATGGGAGTTGTTGTCCGCTAGTCATTTAAACAAAAACTATATTACTCTGTTATTATATGACAGCCGACAACTTTAATTGCGTGGAAAATTATCTTTTAAATTGACAAACATTATATGTGTAACTCGTGGCAAAATTTGATCGGGATCAAAAGATTCAAAGATTTTTGTTTGTCAGTACTACTATAAGTACAGGACATACAGGGGAATTGAAATGGCATTTCTCTCTCTTCAGTGGCGTGCACAATATAAAAAAAGAAAAAGAAATAAGGCTGGAAAAACAACAGCAGTCTATGTACGGTAATGCTACCCGTAGTGCAAATGGTGACAGACGATAGACCCAGACCTCCCATAGTGCAAATATAGATTAACGATAAACGATGAGACCCAGCAATCTTATATGCAGAAAAGTAGAGCAGTAATGCTCACAGTACCAACTTCAATGCGGTAGTGTAGGTGCAGACAGACAGATAGGTCACATACTGATACTAATAGGTCAGTACTGATCACTGGATATGATCAGTATTGCAATGATAATTTTGCTCTTGCCATTCATTTCAAAGGAGATTTTTTTTTTTTCAATTTAAGGTCCCACATGCACTGATCTGCATTAAAAAAAAAAACTGGATAGTTCACGCCCCATTAACGAGTACAGAGCCGAATGGAGTCGGGTGGGCCATTGATCTCTATAGAAAGACTGAACGGATCACTGGCCGCCAGAAGTGAAGCCCCTGACTGGCCACTTTTACCTCAATAAGTTCCACAAAAATTAACAGATTTTGAACTTCTTGGTATGGAGACACAGCTTATAACCTTGCGCAACTGGTTCACTATAGAAATCGAGTTGACATTATGTTTAGCGACCATCGATTTGGATGTACTAGTGTTTTGGATGTGCTAATAGAAGTTTCACTTCTGGCAGCCAATGATCCATCTAGTTTTTCTATAGAGATCAGTGGGGTGGGCGAGGTAACCAGGAAACAGGGATGTGGATGGGTCCTGTAAAGAAACCATCGCACTCGTGTTTTGTGGGGAGCTGGGAGAGCTGTGATACAGACAGCAAAGCACGCCCAAATAAACAACTACACGTTAAAAAAACAAGCCCAAAAACCCACAACCCGCGACTGACGAGATTTGCAGCAACTTTAGAGAAAAACAAGTTGCTTATAACAAGCAGACTTGGCAACTATACTCAGCTGCTGGAGCTCAACAGCTACAATCCTCCAGTGGCTACCGCTGTCATTAAAGACCTGAGGCCACTTCATCGGCCACGCTATGTCCACAGAGGGTGAGGAAGGGGGCTTATTTACAAAAAGGCATGTTGCGTATGCATGGAATGTTTCGTACGTACGGAACATGTATGCAAGGCACATAAGACTGACAGTAGGCAAGAACAGTAGCAGGATGTCCCATTTGGAGCATGTTCCGTAGGGAAGATGTATGGAACATGTATGGAACATTCCATACTATTCCATGTTTTAGTAATCTCCCAAGCCATACATCATAGCAGGTGTCACTATTGTCTTGTAAATCTTCCTTTTTCTCTCTAGCTGCAATCCTTCTGTCACAAATCACCCCTGACACTCATCTCAACCCACTCCACCCTGCCTGCACTCCCTTTTTCACCTCGTTTGTGCACCGTCCATTGCCTTGGATGGCTGACCCTGGGTATTTAAACTCCTTCACCTTCACTACCTGCACTCCCCACATCTTTACTGCTACACCTGCCTCCCTCTCATTTACACATATGTATTCTGTCTTGCTTCTACTGACTTCCATTCATGTTCTCTCCAGGGAATACCTACACCTCTCCAGGCTGTCTTCCACCTGCTCCCTACTCTTGCTACAGATGCTACTGCAATGATTAAAATCCTGCAGTGTTCTGATCAAAGCATGTCAAAGACATTTTATTAACACCTCTGGAAGCTGTGTCAACATTTTAAAAAAAAGGATAATTGTGGTTATTCAAGAAACCCTTAAAACCATTTTAGCTGTTTCACAGCTAATACTTATGGTGTGTCACATGATTTACTTCTTTTTTTAAGAAATTGTTTTTTTGGTTGGTGTTCCCATTTATGCTCATGAATTAATTTATTGGGACAAATCCAACATGTATAGATACTGACTAGCAGGGAGATGTATATCAAACAGCAGGATGAAAAGTCACACCGTCAAAATAGTGTTCGGCTTGAGAGCAAAGACTGTCTTTTCTCTACTCTGTGTTCACTCTGCATAATGAGCTGCAAAAATTGCTCCAATTAAGTATTATTACAATGACAAGTTTCAGGAATAATTCCTAAAAAAACATGAAAGTACAACCCAGCTAAAATCTTATCAACCTTCAAATAAAACCCCCAAGACTTTGTGTCTCTGCTGTAAAGAACTAAAGAAGAAAGAAATTAATGCTGATAAGGTTTAGGAAAAATTAACACAACCAAGAACACCTTCAAAAAATCTAAAGAGGAGAGAGAACTCTGATGAAGAAAGAAAAAAAAGCACACACGTCTTTCACGCACCTGTCTCATGAGGCATGAGGCTTCCTAAGAAACCTGAAGTGTCATAAAACAGGAAATTACTGCAGACTGATTTATGATTTATGTTTAATGCCATTACTCCTCTTGTGCTCATCCTTGTGTTTCTCTATAAAGTGCAATAAGCCAGCAAAGTTATAAAATCCTCCTAAAACCATCCCAGGAAGGTGTGTTTTTCCTTGAATCATTTTCTTTTTTGTCTCTCTTCAAGTGTTTTCCGCAGAAGGGGCACTTGCATTAGCAGCCTCCTATAAAAGACAGAAATGATCCTTAATTGTATGATTTCAAATAATGTATTGAAGTCGCAGGATTTTCCTCTCAATTAACCAAAACATCCTATTCCAATTAACCTCAATCAAAAAAAGCCTATGTCATGAATCGGGCTGGGGATTCTCCCGAGCCCAGTTTCATGGCCTTTTCTGTTTATGATCTGTGTTTTCTGTTACCTTTGGAGTTCCATATTGTTGTCACGCGGTGGCCCTCGTGAGCCACCATAAGACGCCAAAGTCGCCAGTGAGTTTTGCAATGATGTTTTAATGCACAAACACAAGACACAAATGCAAAGCAATGAGCCGCTGTGGGCAAAAACACACTATACAAGACACATGGGACCGTAAGGCTACACCCAGCTACTTACGGTCTAGACCAGGAATATGGAAAGGATGACGTCTGAGACGAGAACCACTCGCTCAACGTCTGGCACAAAGAAATGATAGACGAGACTGCTGCATTGTACTGCTGTCAGCGCCCGTATAAATGCCAGCCACTAACAAGCCGTAAATGCAGCACAGCTGTTCAGCTCTGACAGCAGGAAGCCCCTCCAAGCACTGTCACAATAAGAGCCCGGGGAGCCAGAAGGTAACCACTGCTGTCAAAAGCCGGCAAAGATGATGTATGGCCCGAGCGTGGATGAGATCGGTGCACGGACCATAACAGTACCTCTCCCCCGAGGGCGGGCCCCGAACGCCCATTGACACCCAAGCCCCCCTCCCCCCACCCCCCCAGGGTGGGCGGATGGGGGCAGGCCCGGTGGGAGAGGGTCAATTCACAGGCCAAAAACCAAGACCCAGAGACACAGAGACAATCAGGGGGAGAAAAAAAAAAGGAGAGAAAAAAAAAACTCCCAAAAAGCATGACACAATCGCCCAGGACACGAATAACCGAAAAATATATACCACTCCCAAATGCACAAACATGATCAAGACAGGGCAAAAGAAAACAATTACAGGGCATGATAACAGAAAATACCACACTCTCAAATGCACAAATAAAATACAGCACAGGACAGCAAAAAAACAGAACAATCACAGGGCCAAAATATTACCCTGAATGACCTTCACCCCCGACAGTTCGAGAAGATGACGACCGGCAGAGACCAAATGCCACAGGAACAGTTCTGGTGGTCTCCCTGCGTCCAACGGCCGACGGGTGGTCACGGGGGGCAGTACAAGACCGGGCGGCCTACCCCAGTCCCAGGCCCGGAAGGTCCACTCCTCCGGTGGC
Source organism: Pholidichthys leucotaenia (assembly GCA_020510985.1). Lineage (NCBI taxonomy): Eukaryota > Metazoa > Chordata > Actinopteri > Cichliformes > Pholidichthyidae > Pholidichthys > Pholidichthys leucotaenia. The sequence continues at coordinate 396,004,450 of CM035841.1, forward strand.
CGAACCAGGTCGCCCAGTAATAAACACAATATGTCGGGTGGCCGACCCAGGGCGCCAAACCGGCGAAGCAGTTCCTCGGGCGGCCGACCCGCATCCCTCAGCCACCAGAACCGTGGGAAGACGGCCTGCGGTGGCCTCCCTGGCGGGGGAAAGACATGGGAGAGAAAATGCACCCGCGTCGGACCCCCACTGGGTCTCGGCTGCACCCGCGTCAAACCCCGATTGGGCCTCATCGAACCCCAACTGGGTCTCGGATGCACCCGCGTCGGACCCCCACTGGGTCTCGGCTGCACCCGCATCAGACCCCGATTGGGTCAGCGCAGCACCAGCAACAACCTCCGCCCCCGAACCTGGAACCTCCAGCACAGCGACCACGACTGGCTCCGCACCGGTGACTCTGCACTTGGGTTCTGTCGCCATCCAGGACTTCGTCGATCTAGGCTCAGGGTGAATAAGTTTGTCCGCAGGCTCCCACTCAGCTACGGCGGGCTCCGCAGCTGGCATGATGGTTTCTGCAGTCTGTGGATCCTCCGGCACTGATATCCACACCGATAACCCGCTCGGCGTGGTGACAGGGGACCCTCGACCCGCTGGCTCGCACTGTTCCAGCGTGGAGACCCGGGGACGCTTGATCATCGGCGCAGGCTCCAGGCTGCAGTCTCCAGGCTGCAGTCCGCTTTCCTCCTCTGTCCATGGCGTGGCTGCAGGGCTGGAACCAGGCTCTCCAGCACCGCAGGCCCCCTCCTCATCCGGCGACATAGGCCTGGCGTGGCGGACCACTCAGCGGAGGGAGACACAGAGGCAGCAGGTTGGGTAATTAAGGCTACAGCAGAAGGTAGGAGCTCGGGGGACTGCGAGCCATGGCGACAGAGGGCCCCCTGGAAGGACGAAGAGGAGCCGCTCTCAAGGGTCCACTCACGGACTTTGCCGGGAGCGGATTCAGCCCGGGATCCTGCTGAGGTTGATCTTGGCCATGGCGCCGACGTCTTCGACGGCCCCCGGTTGACGTGAACTCCTGAGCTGGATTGGGGACAGGAGCGGGATCCCAACGCGGGGAACGAGGATGCCTCCTCCTCTGCTTCCTGCCATAATCTTCCTCCAGCCCACGGAGTACCTCGCACTGTGCGGCGAGTTCAGCCCTCCTAGCGACGACTTCAGGGTGGTCGTAGTAGCAAGGAAGGTCATCCAGAAGTACCTCAGCATAGTCCAGGTGCCAGCGCATGCCGTTGGGGTCATCGTAGAAAGTAGCGGCGAGGAGCGTCCCATCAACATACTCCAGGGTGCTCGCTAGCTCATTGCCCAGGCGCCGAACACGGCTCCTAGATGATGGCATTCTCCCAGCACGTAAGCACCCAGACAGGGAAGAACAATTGTCCAATTTAGCAAAAACTTACCGGGAACGGCGTCTCAGTGTGGCGTCTCTGTTTAGATGACCTGGCAGCAGTCTACTGTCACGCGGTGGCCCTCGCGAGCCACCATAAGACGCCAAAGTCGCCAGTGAGTTTTGCAATGATGTTTTAATGCACAAACACAAGACACAAATACAAAGCAATGAGCCGCTGTGGGAAAAAACACACTATACAAGACACATGAGACCGTAAGGCTACACCCAGCTACTTACGGTCTAGACCAGGAACATGGAAAGGATGACGTCTTAGACGAGAACTGCTTGCTCAACGTCTGGCACAAAGAAATGATAGACGAGACTGCTGCATTGTACTGCTGTCAGCACCCGTATAAATGCCGGCTGCTAACAAGCCGCAAATGCAGCACAGCTGTTCGGCTCTGACAGCAGGAAGCCCCTCCGAGCGCTGTCACAATAAGAGCCCGGGGAGCCAGAAGGTAACCACTGCTGTCAAAAGCCGGCAAAGATGATGTATGGCTCGAGCGCGGACAAGATCGGCGCACGGACCATAACAACTGTTGGTCATTGTTCAGTTATGTTCTGTTGTATTTTGATTACCTTGGGGCCCCTCCTCTCCTGCCTAGTTCTGTCAGGTGAATCCAATTTGTCATTATCTGTTTCCCTGCCTGCTCAGGTCCATACACTCACTTTCAACACACATCCATTCATTCCCACACACACACACACACACACACACACACACGCGCACACACACACACACACACACACACACACACACACACACACACGCACACCTGCAATCACTCAGCTCTACACACATCCATTCATTCCTACACACTTGCACACACCCACTCACACCGGCAATCACTCTGGTCATTATGTGCCGGATTATTTAAGCTCTGTCTGCACTCATGTTTATTGACAGTGCATTGTATTGTCTACCCCTCACCAGAGCACTGTTTGGCTCTGGTGATCACATCTCCGTAAGTACCTTCGCCTGTCAGTTGCCTAGCGTGTTCTGTGTTTTGTTGTTTCTGCCCTGCGCTTCCTTGGTGCAGACTGTTGAGCCTTGGGTTGCCGGCTCCAGTCTGCACTTTTTGTTTCAGGAGCAAGCTGGGCCTTCTAGGGTTTCATGTTACGTGCCATTTCTTTGTGTGGACCACTTTCTGGGTTGATCACGTACACCAGGTTGTTGGTCAGTTTCTATATTTGGACTTTTGTATCAATAAACACCACTTTCTCCAGCATTTGGGTTTCCTCAATTTATCCTGCCTCTAAACAGGCAATTCAATTCAATTCAATTCAATTCAACTTTATTTATATAGCGCCATTTCACAACAACAGTCATCTCATAGCACTATCAACTGTAGGGGGGACCCCCACAGTTGCAGAAAGACCCCAGCAATCAGGCGATCCCCTGTGAGCAAGCACTTGGCGACGGTGGAGAGGAAAAACTCCCTTTTAACAGGAAGAAACCTCCAGCAGAACCAGGCTCAGGGAGGGGCAGTCATCTGCTGCGACTGGCTGGGGGGTGAGGGGATAGAGAAGAAGAAAAGAACAGACATGTAGAGAGCAAACAGCACGATGGGGACTCAATCTATGGGAGAGAACAAACAAATGTTAATGACCAGCAAAAAAAAAATATTTCATAGAGAGTGAGGAAAGGAGTGAGGCCCAGTGCATTACTGGAGGTCCCCCGGCTGACTAAACCTATTAGCAGCATAACTAAGGGAGGGTTCAGAAACACATGATCCCTCCCTAATTGTAGGCTAGATCAAAAAGGTAGGTTTTAGCCCTATTCTTAAAAGCAGAGATCGAGTCTGACTCCCGAATCCAGATTGGCAGCTGATTCCACAGGAGAGGAGCTTGATAACTGAAGGCTCTGCCTCCCATTGTACTTTTGGAGATTCTAGGTATTACAAGTAATCCTGCATTTTGGGAGCATAGTGCTCTGTTAGGATAATACGGTAGTATCAGATCTTTTAAATAAAAAGGAGCCTGATTGTTTAGAGCTTTGTAAGATAAGATAAGATAAGATAAGATAAGCCTTTATTAGTCCCACAATGGGGAAATTCCAGGATTGCAACAGCACAGGGACAGCAACACTCAGAGCAACAATCAGAAGGCAAGAAAAAACAACATCTAGCAAACATATGTCCATATTACTATAAATGTATATATATAGACACACAGTGCAGAGCATTATGGCTGGTGGATGTGCAGCAGAAAGTCTAAGCTCTCTCTCCGCGGATGCAGCGGGCCAGCTGGAAGTCTTTGGGCATGATGGTGACCCCCTTAGCGAAGAAGAGACCACCAGGTGGGTCTCGCTGGTCTCCTGCAGAGCCATGACGGCGAAACTCAGGAAACGCAGGACGGTCTTGAAGTCCTGAGCGATCTCCCTCATCAGGCGCTGGACGGGCAGCTTACGGATGAGCAGCTCCGTGGATTTCTGGTAGCGACGGATCTCTCTCAGAGCCACGGACCTGTGACGGCGAGGCCTCTTCACTCTGCCGGTGGCCAGAGCGCCTCTCCGAGCAGCCCTGGTGGCTAGCTGTCTCCTGGGGGGCTTCTTCCTCCAGTAGATTTTACGGGCGGTCTGCTTGGTTCTTGCCATCGCTCTTTATTATTCTGTCTTATATTTCTTTCACGCCGCCTAAACTCCAGCCCGGCACCTGCTTCGTTTTCGCTACAGCTCCCGGTATGTCGAGTTTCCCATTAGCACCGGGCGGCGGCCAAGTGCTAGCTAGCACTAGCTCCTCCCCGCTATAACGTCTCCCGCTGCAAACCATGGCTCCGTCCGCCGACCCGGGAGACCCCCGGGGCGATCCGTGCGTCCGTGATATATATACAGAGTGAAAGGTGTAGAAAGAAGAAGGAAGATAAAAAAAAAGGCTGTTGCAACAGGCAGCCGACTCGTGTGGCGCCGCCGGTCCGGCAGAGCCGGAACCGGAAATCGAATTGTATGTGAGAAGAAGGATTTTAAACTTAATTCTAAACTCTATGGGAAGCCAATGAAGGGAGGCCAGAACAGGAGAGATATGATCTCTCTTTCTAGTACCTGTTAAAACTCTTGCTGCAGCATTTTGGATCAGCTGAAGACTTTTTAAAGATGTTTTAGGACAGCCTGATAATAAAGAATTACAATAATCTAATCTCGAGCTAACAAAAGCGTGGATCAGCTTCTCAGCATCACTCTGAGACAAGATGCTCCTAATCTTGGCAATATTACGCAAATGATAGAAGACAGTCTTAGAAACAAATTTAATATGTGAATTGAAGGACAAATCCTGATCAAAAATAACTCCAAGGTTCCTCACAGAGCTATTAAGAGAAAGAGTAACTGCGTCCAAACTGAAAGTTTGATTTGGAAAGGAATTTCTAAGGTTTTTTGGACCAACAAGAATGACTTCAGTCTTATCTGAATTTAATAGCAGGAAATTACAAGTCATCCAAGCTTTGATTTCCTTAAGACAGGCTTCTAACTTGGCTATTGATTAGTATCATCTGGCTTCATTGACAGGTATAATTGTGTGTCATCTGCATAACAATGAAAATGTATACAGTGCTTTCTAATAATGTTGCCTAACGGAAGCATATATAAACTAAAAAGAGTAGGGCCTAGCACAGATCCCTGTGGAACTCCATGACTAAGCTTTGAGCTGAAAGAAAACTCATCATTTACATGAACAAACTGGAACCTATCAGATAAATAAGATCTAAACCACTGCAACGAAGTTCCATTACGTCCAACATAGTGTTCTAATCTATCAAGTAGAATATTATGATCAATAGTATCAAAAGCTGCACTAAGATCTAAAAGGACAAGTACAGAAACTAGTCCATTATCAGATGCAATGAGGAGGTCGTTAGTGACCTTCGCTAAGGCTGTTTCAGTACTATGATGGATTCTAAACCCAGATTGAAACTCTTCAAGTAAACCATTTCCCTGCAGGTGGTCAAATAATTGCGTAGCAACAACTCTTTCTAAGATTTTTGAAATGAAAGGGAGATTAGAGATTGGTCTATAGTTAGCTAAAGCTCCTGGATCTAGCGTTGGCTTTTTGAGTAAGGGTTTAATTACAGCCGTTTTAAAAGCCTGCGGTACATGGCCTAAAGTTAATGAAGAATTGATTATATGAAGAATAAAGCTACCAATAAGTGGGAAGACTTCTTTAAATAACCTGGTAGGAATAGGATCTAAAAGACAAGTTGAAGGTTTGGATGAGGAAACTACTTTGTCTAACTCACAAAGGTCGATTGGAGTAAACTCATCAAGACAGACATCAATAGAAGGAGTTGTAGTAGTTACAGTATTTAAGTTAACTGTGGGAAGAATCTGACTGATTTTATCTCTGATGGATGAAATTTTATTATTGAAAAAGTTCATAAAGTCCTGACTAGTAAGCAGGCAGGAAATCATGACAATTTAAAGTCCTCATCCTGTTTTTATATGCTCATTTTGAATGTTGATAAAAGTAAAAAACAAAAAATCATTTATAATGAATGTCAAAAAGGAAATGAACATGTAAACCAAATAAATTGGGAATCAGACACAAATTTGTGATTTCTGAACAAGTTCAAATATATATGGGTGGAAAATGGAAAAAGCAGTTTGGCTTATTAATTTGGTGGATTCTTCAGAAGTTTTGAAGAAGGTCTGTTAGATATAAAACCAAACACTTTGTAATTAAAACACAATCTTTCTTACACATCACCAAGCTGCTATGGCTATACAAAGTGTTATGTATGAATAATAAGACAGGAGCCATGCTGAACTGAACAGTGAACCCCTCTATTTTCAAAACACAGTTATATACACCAGTGGCCGTGCCCGCCTGACGTCACCTTGCGGGCGGGTACGGCATCACACACACACTACACTCACGACACCACACTTCCCCTCCCCCTTACAAAATGCAAAACCACACACACAATCAAGACCCTCCCCAATTTAGGACCCGAATCATGCACTAAGAAAACAGGGGAACAATTAACTGTAATAAAATAGCCTACCACATTTACATAAAACAACTAAAATTGGACCAAGTCTCTAAAAGTACGTAAAATAATCTCATAACACACCACATACATACACTCATGCACATCAGCACTATGTACACGTATTTGATAGTGTTCAAGTCACACCTCTGTCCACTGGCAGCCAGCAGTAAAACCGGCCCAGGGGCCCAGGGCAGCCCTAAATCATACATGCCCCTGGCCGCTGAAGATAAGACTGGCTCAGAGGCCCCAGGCAGCCCCATGACATGTGTGCTCATGGCCACCATCTGCCTCCGGGATCAAAAACAATCTCTCTTGCCATAATGTCCCTCTTCACCGCCGACTGCGTCACTCCTCGGGACCCGCCGTGCTGCTGTCCAGCACACTGTCCTTCTGTGCTCGTCAGCCCGCTCCCGACCGCCTTCAACACCACCGTCGTGGCTCTAAACACTCTGGCCCCCTGCGGCCAAACTCCGGGGAGACCCTGTTATATCTTTCACCCGTTACGTTACTCGATATAACAAATATAACTCGGACCATCGACGTACCGTTAACGGTTTATTGGCGAGCAGCAACTCATAGCACACAGCCAACGACAACACACTCAACATACACTACATTACCCATAATGCATTTAGCAAAGGCACTACGACGGGTGCCGTAGTTAACCAAAATACATGACATCTCCTCCCCTCTTACAATAGATGTCCTACAGGAGTGTATCAAGTGTCTGCTGCAGTTCTTGTGTCTTTGTTTGTCTCTTTTTTTTCCCTTTAATTATTATGCTACCTTAGGAGTGAGGGTAGACTACCTCATCCCATAACTGTACCCCTGGGGATTATTCTGCCCCATTAATGTGGGTCAGTTGCTATCTAGTCTAATAACTCAGACGGACAGGAGGTCGTCGCTCCCTGGTAGGGTATCGGCGCTCTACAGGAACATGAGTCTGAGTTCTTTCTAATGTGGAGGTTGCTTCTGGTGCTGATGCAGAAGAAGATGTCACATCTCCAGCTGGAACTCCGGTCTCTGAAGTGGTTGAGTTCTGCACTGGTGTAGGTGGATCGTTAGGATATCCAAGAGACGGTTCTGCAGGCGCTGGTGGTGTCTGCAGGAGTTGATCCACGTGCCTTTTCCAAACACTGTCAGTGGTTTGAACTGTATATGAGACTGGTCCAGTTTGTGCGATAACAGTTGCAGGGACCCACTTAGGTTCACCTCTGTAGTTCCTGGCCAGCACAGATTCTCCTGACGTGAACGCTCTGTCCTTTGCCCGATGTCCTCTGTGCATACGATGCCATGGCTCCTGTGGGAACTCCCAGGGATGGAGAGGAGCCAATGGTGGGTTGTTCCGTACCTTGTGACAAGATGAACAGCTTTTGGCTATTTCTTCAATCTGCTTGTCAAGGTTTGGCCACCAAAAATAGCTTCTCGCTATTTCTTTCATTCTCACGATTCCACTATGTCCTGCGTGAAGTTGCTGTAACACTTTTGTTCGACATGACAGGGGAATAATCACTCTCCTCCCCCACAGCAAACAACCCGACTGAACAGACAATTCTGTCCACTTCCCAAGGAAGGGCTTCAAGGTTGCGTCATCACCCACAGGTTGTCCTTTAATGACCAAGTCCATGACTGCAGACAACACAGGGTCATTTCTAGTCCCCTTTTTCACCTGCACAGCTGAAACAGGTGCGTTTTCTACCTCTGTGAAATAGAAGATGTCCACAGTGCTTGACTCTGGCTTCATGACAGGAAGTGGTAATCTGGATAACCCATCTGCATTACCATGACAGTCTGACTTTCGATACCTGATGTCATAGGAGTGTCCTGACAACAGCAACGCCCACCTCTGCAGTCGGGACGCTGCAAGAGATGGTATTCCTGTGTATGGTCCAAGGATGGTTGTGAGAGGTCGGTGGTCAGTAAAAAGTGTAAACTTCCGTCCATACAAGTACTGGTGGAATTTTCTCACACCAAACACAATGCTCAGAGCCTCTCTTTCTAGCTGAGCATAGTTAGCTTCTGCCTTGTTTAATGTCCTTGATGCAAAAGCGATTGGCTTTTCCTCACCGTCAAGCATTACGTGGGAAATCACTGCCCCTACGCCATAAGGAGAGGCGTCACAGGCAAGCTGGATCGGAAGTGATGGGTTGAAGTGGGTCAGAACCTCTGATGCAGTCAGCGCATCCTTTGCCTTCTGAAAAGCTTCCTGACAGCTTGCTGTCCACCTCCATGCTTCCTCTTTGCGCAGCAGGTTATGCAGTGGTTTTAATAGTGATGCCAAATTTGGTATGAAACGTCCATAATAGTTCAGCAGTCCTAAGAAAGACTTCAGCTGACTGACATTTTGGGGTGGAGGTGCATCCACAATGGCTGTGATTTTCAATGGTGCAGTGTGTAGTCCCTTAGCATCGATCACATGACCTAAGTATTCCACGGATGACTGGAAAAACTCGCATTTATCCTTGCTGATTCTCAATCCATATTCCTCCAGTCTCGTGAGAGTTGCATCCAAGTTGCGCAGATGCTCTTCATCATCTGCTCCTGTACACAGGATATCATCCAGGTAGCACTGCACTCCTGGTAATCCACTCAGGATTTGATCCATAGCTCGCTAATCCGGACAGTATTTATTGCAGTTGACACCTCCTCCTCTGAGGAGTCCCTCACTCTGTCCTCGTCATGTTTAACTGTGTGAACATTTCTTTTCTTTTTGTATTTTACCATGTCACTTTTATTCCTTGTCTTTGGGCCTTTGTCTTTGCTCCTTTTGCTTCTACATGCCCGCTGCACGTGGCCTTTTTTTCCACAGTTGTTACAGTCCATCTCTTTGTACCAACAGTCATTAGGAAGGTGTCCCACCTTGCCACAGCGGAAACATGGACCTGTTGCATTGGTTTTACCACTGTTGAGTTTATGTACTCTGCCTGTAGCATGCAGTTGGTGTGCTTCTTTGGAAGCATCTCCATCATCACACTAATGTTAATGGCTCTTTCAAGCGTCAAATCACTTTCTGTGAGTAACTTCTTCTGTGCTGCTTCATTTCGTAGTCCACACACAAGCCTGTCTCTTAATGTGTCTTTTAAAACATCTTTAAATTCACAGTGTTCGGCTAACTTGTGTAGCGCTGCAACAAACATGTTAACAGACTCACCCTCTTCTTGGTTACGTCTGTGAAACCTGTATCTTTCTGCAATCACTAGAGGCTTGGGTGAGAAGTGGTGGGTCAGTGTGTCCACCAGCTCTTTGTAGGTTTTAGAGCCTGGCTTTACTGGCTGTATGAGGTTACGTAGTAGGTTATGTGTCTTGGGACCCATCACACTCAGAAAAGTGGGCACTAACTTTTCATCCGTTATTCCATTGGCCGCGACAAAATAGTCAAAGCGCTTTGTATAGGAGCTCCATTGCTCCGCGCTCTCATTAAAGGGCCCGATAGAGCCAATGACTCCAGCCATTTTAACACTCCTGGTTGAATGTCGCTCTTTCCCTCGCGGCTCCTTTCTGTAACGTCGTTTCTTCCCTCCGGCGTTACTCACGGAGTTTTTTTTTTGTCCTTAACGGTTTCCACTGCTCCGCTCCTCCCCGTTTAGCAGACAGCCTGCAGCATCCACTTCAGCACAGTGGTGCAGTGTATCACCCTGTCAGCACGGAGTAGCGGCGGGAAAAAAAAAAAACGACAAAAAAACTCTCCTCCGTCGCGGACTGCAGCGTCGGTCCAGACGTCCTCGTCGCCACTTTTTGTTATATCTTTCACCCGTTACGTTACTCGATATAACAAATATAACTCGGACCATCGACGTACCGTTAACGGTTTATTGGCAAGCAGCAACTCATAGCACACAGCCAACGACAACACACTCAACATACACTACATTACCCATAATGCATTTAGCAAAGGCACTACGACGGGTGCCGTAGTTAACCAAAATACATGACAGACCCGAAGCCTGCTTGTCGGCACCGCCCACTGCGTCGGGCACCTCGCCGTACCACCCAGCGCCTACGTCCAGAGCGAATTGAGCTCCGGCACTGAGACACTGCCTGACCTCTACGGTGCCCAGCGCCTCATCCCTGTCATCTGAGGTGCTCCGCTGCGCTGCCTCCATGCACAGCTGCTGTTGCTGCTCCCTCCCGGGGCTCTCAGCTTCGCCCTTGTCGATGTCACTCCCCAACCCAGGCATTTTGCTGCTCTCAACACCCTCGTCCCTGGCTCTCTGCTGCGTCGACTCCATGTCTGGCTGCAGCTGCTCTCCCCCAGGCTCTCAGCGTCACTCTCTGACCCAGGTGTCTCATCGCTGCTCCCAGCACTCTCATCCCAGGTGCTCCACTGTGTCGTTTCCATGCCCGGCTGTTGCTGCTCTTCCCCGGGGCTCTCAGCCTCCATGGTCGCACTCACTCGCTGCCTAGCCTCCAGCTGCGGGGATGACTCCTGCTGCTCTCCCTCTCTGCTGTTGTGGCACACCGCGCCGTCCAACTCATCAGCACTCCGGTCCTCCACCTTCCTGCACTTCGCGGTTGACATGCCTTTTTCAGTGACAGGGGACGCCCCCGGTCCCACCTCAATGCCCAGCTGGTAGCTTGGAGCCCTCTTCTGGCGCACAGTTTTCTTCGTGGCTAGCCCGTCCATGGACACTGACTGTGCCGTTAGCTTCTCCCAGCTAACTAGCTTAGCCTCGTTTGGCGCCAACACTCCCGCCACTCACAGTGTCGTGGTACTCTTCTGCCCGGCAAAAAAATTGGTCAACGACTTGACAGCATCCTCATAGCACTCCATCTCTCCCAACAAACTGAGAATTCTTCGGCCCTCCGTGCCGAGATGATGGGCCAGGAGCACTAGTCGTCTTCTCCCGTCGAGTCCACCTAGGCCCAGTGCCCCAATGTAACCCTCAAATATGGCCCTCCACTTCTGCCACAGGATCACTGGCTTTCCCGTGTTCTCCAGAAACGGCACTAAGGGTTGCAGTAGCCCATATGCTGCCATAATTATCCTCGTCACCAATATGTTATTTATGAATAATGAGACAGGAGCTGTGCTGAACTGAACAGCGAACCCCTCTTTATTATCAGAACACAGAATTATACACACCAATGGCCGTGCCCGTCTGACATCACCCTGTGGGCGTGTACGGCATCACACACACACTATACTCACGACACCACACAAAGCTGTAAGGATGATAAATGAAAAGACTTTTTAAAGACATTTTTAAGCCACATGATCAAATTTAAGATGCAAAAAGTACACAACCATCTTACAATTAGCCTTGTTCAATTTTTTTTCTTGTGAATTTTCAATGGGTTTTTTTTTGAATCAATGAGTGAATGAATCTTTATTTCGGATAGATTAAAAGTAAAGATTAAAAGAAAGGAACAGAATAATATAACAAAGGGGGAAAAATCTAACAAGGTCAATGTACTGTTGCACCCAATGTGACTCGTGTCGTATATTGAGATTCACAGCCAGCTAAACTCTCTCTTGCATCACTTCCTCCAAGGAACAGGCAGGTGTGGTTTTGGACTAGGATTTAATGCAAAAAAGTGTGAAACTGAAAAATACAGACACAAAGAAATATTTAGAAATTAGGAAAATAAAGACAATATCTACAAACGGTACATTAAAAGGTCAATACTAGCTAAACAGCGTCATCACACGGACTCGGATACGGCTTCGCTATCACAAACACATCGCCGATTAGCGTCTATAAAACTCATCAAACTTATTCTAATAATCAATTATACTTTATCTACTCATCACAATAAACTACTAAACTTACTCATATTGCCACTCAAAGGGCTGGAAGTGAACAGATGGCTTTAGAAGGAACAGCGACGCAGACTCGTGTTCCTGTTGAAATTCAGTATGCTAGGTCTCTTCTTCTCGTCACCTACTGGCAAGCTTAAAGCTACTACAGAGCCTAGCGCCCTCTAGAGGTCTGGACGAACAAATATATTTAAACTGTAACAACACACTCCCCGCCTGGCATTATTTTAAGAATGCCACTAAACTTATAAACTAATTTGTTCGAGATAAAAGGAGTATACAGTCTGAGATGGGTCTGGAGAAAGTCTTTGTAGCTTTGTTCTGTGTCACCTTGACCTCCACCTTCCTTACGACTCCATCCTTGCTTGCGAGAGTCTTCACGATGATGCCCATAGGCCATTCGTTCCTTTTTAGGTTCTTGTCCTTGAGAAGAATGACGTCCCCTTCTTCCAGGTTTGGTTTGTTGTGCTGCCACTTCTGACGACTCTGGAGCATGTTCAGGTACTCTTTTTGCCAGCGGGCCCAGAAGGTGTCGGCAAGGACTTGAACTGTCTTCCACTGGTGTCTGTACATGTCGGCCTTGGTGAAATCTCCAGGTGGAGTTAGGATTGCATTAGTCTTCTGTGTGAGAAGAGCCATTGGCGTCAGGATCAAAGGAGCTTCCGGATCTGAGGAGACCGGCACCAGAGGTCTCGCGTTGATAATAACTCTGACTTCAGCCAGCAATGTTGTTAGGACCTCATGGGTTAGCTTGGGGTTTCCTGATTGTAAGAGCACTGAGTCCAGGATGCGTCATGCTATGCCGATCATACGCTCCCATGTGCCTCCCATGTGTGATGAGTGAGGAGGGTTAAACACCCAGGAGCACCTTTGTCCGCATAGGTAGTCTTCTACACTTGTCTCATCAGGCTTTGGAGGATCCAATTTCAATTCCTTGGATGCTCCGACAAAGTTGGTCCCGCAGTCAGATCTTAGCTGTTTAGCAGGGCCTCTGATGGCGAAGAATCTTCGAAGAGCATTGATAAAACTTGAAGAGCTGAGTGTTTCGATTACTTCGATGTGAATGGCTCTTGTAGACATGCACGTGAACAGAACCGCCCATCTTTTGCTGTTGGCTTGACCACCTCTAGTGCGTTGCATTGTAACCTCCCACGGTCCAAATACATCTAGGCCAACATAAGAAAATGGGGAATCGGTTTGCAAACGTTCAGCGGGTAGATCTGCCATGATTTGCTGCTCTGTCTTGCCTCGAAGCTTTCTACAGGCCACACATTTGTGGATGACACTGCTGATGGATCTCTTGGCACCCACTAATCACACGCCGCTTGCTCTCACTGCACCCTCAGTGAAATGTCTTCCTTGATGCTTAACAGCCTCATGGTGATGTCGGATGAGCAATGTAGCGATGTGATGCTTTGCTGGGAATAGAAGAGGATTGACTTCATGACTGGGCAGCTTTGACTCTGACAAACGTCCTCCTACTCAGAGTAAACCATTGTCGTTGATGATTGGATTGAGCTTGTAAAGGGAACTGTTCTGCGCTATTTCTTGTTTTGTCTTGATGCACTTGATTTCCTCTGCATACACTTCATGTTGAACACATCTGATGATTGTGCACTCTGCTTGTGTTAAGGCTTCTTCTGTGAGACTTGTTTTACAGAGATGCCAGCTTCTACATCTGTTACCTCCTTTGGACTTGAAACCATGAGCAATGTGACGTAGGTAAGCTACTGCTTTGACAAGGGAGGTCCACTTTGAGAAACGTTCAAAACGTGATGAACCCAAGGCCCCGAGGCCAGCCCTTGTCACAAGCGTTGTCACGTTCTGTCGAACTTCAACATCCGACTCTGGATCGATGAGCTCAAATGGGCCTTTTTCAGGAGTGACAGTCTGTTTGTCGAGCAGGAAAGTTGGACCATATCACCATGTAGTACTGGAGATTTTCCCTGCTGGCAGAGAGCGAGATCCATGATCAGCAGGATTGTGCTCTGTTGGGACATACTTCCACTGGCCAGGCAGAGACGATTGCTTGATTCTTTGGACACGATTGTTCACATATACATGAAATCTTCTGTGTTGATTGTGGATGTATCCTAACACCACTTTGCTGTCAGTGTAAAATGTGGTCTTGTCAATTTTCATCTTTAGTTCTTCTCTGAGAAGCTCAGACATTTCCACAGCGAGCACTGCAGCACACAGTTCTAGCCTCAGAACGGTAAGCTCTGGCACAGGGGCTAGTTTGGCCTTACCCATGACAAACCTGACCTCGTTGTGGTCGTCTTCGTGTGTGACTCTCAAGTAGGCAACTGCAGCTATAGCTTTAACTGAAGCATCTGAGAACACACAGAGTTCAGTGACCTTGGCTTGTGAGATGGAGAATGAAACATAGGTACGGGGAATGTTCAGTGTCTTGAGATGCTGCAGAGAGTCATAACATTTTCTCCAACCGTCATACATGTCTTGAGGCAAGGGGCTGTCCCACTCAAGATTGCTGCTGGAGAGCTCTCTGAAAAGAAGTCTACCTTTGATGGTTACAGGTGCTAGCAGCCCGAGAGGGTCGAACAGACTGTTAACAGTTGACAGCACACCACGTCAAGTAAAGGGCTTTTGCTCTCGTGGAACATCGAATGTGAACGTGTCTGATGTGGTGTCCCAAATCACATCCAAACTGCGTTGGGCTGGGAGCTAGTCTGTAGACAGATCAAGGTCTTTGAGTTCTTTGGCCCTGTCTTCAGGTGGGAAAGCGTTCACTACTTCTACTTTGTTGGAGGCAATCTTGTGGAGACGTAGATTAGAAAGTGCGAGCATTTTCTGGGCTCTTTCTAGAACGTCGATAGCCTCAGCTTCTGTCATGAAAGACTTTAATGCATCGTCCACATAGAAATCCTGTTCTATGAAGTTTCGAGCATCAGTTCCATATTCACCTTCTGCTTCCTTTGCTGCCATCCTCAACCCGTAGATCGCCACCGCAGGGGAGGGACTATTACTGAAAACATGCACCCTCATGCGATAGTCCACCACTTCTTTGATCAGGTCGTTGTTTTTGTACCACAAGAAGCGAAGGTAATCTCTGTGATCTTCGTGGACAACAAAGCAGTAAAACATCTGTTCGATGTCAGCTGTGACAGCGACAGGTTCTTTTCTGAAGCGGAGGATCACACCTGCGAGTGTGTTGTTTAGGTCAGGCCCTGACAGCAGTACATCATTGAGTGAAACTCCATCAAACTGCGCACTGGAATCGAACACCACACGGATCTTCCCAGGCTTCTGTGGGTGGTATACGCCGAAAATGGGGAGATACCAGGCCTCTTTGTCTCTATCACGAGGTGGCGCTGGCTCCATGTGTTTGTTGTCGAGCATCTTCTGTATGAACTCATCAAAGTGTGCCTTCATGTCTGGCTTCTTGTCAAGCATACGTCGCAGAGACATGAGCCGCTTGTAGGCGTAGCACCTGTTGTCAGTGAGTAGGCGTCTGGGGTTACGAAACGGAAGTGGTGCCACCCAACTGTTTGTGTCATCTTTGAAGGACCTTTCCATCTTCTTCAGAAAGATTGTGTCTTCAACAGAGTGTGCGAGGTGATTGTCTTCATTAGTGCGACAGAAGACGGCTTCACCTAGATTCTCAACCGTGGGCTTTGCATGTGGGTTTGAAAGTGGCAGTAGGTTGGAGACAGCTTTCGGTTGGCTCACTGTGAAGCTCTCTTTTACATTGAAGCAACTGTCACAGGGAGTGAGATAGCTTGGGCGTCCGTTGTCCAACACATGTGTTTTGAGAGCATTTACCTCACTTGGCTTGTGGGCGGTGCCCAGACATACATCACCAATGATAACCCAGCCCAGGTCAAGCTTCTGTGCAAATGGATCGTTGTGCCTGCCACTGATTTACTTTCTCACCTTGTGTACTCTGAGAAGGTTGCGTCCTATCAGCAGCAGTATGTCAGCGTCTGGTTCGAGGGGTGGTATTTCAGCAGCTATTGCTTTCAGATGGGGGTGATGCGAGGCAGCTTCTGCAGTGGGTATTTCTTCCCTATTGTTGGGGATAGCATTGCACTCTATGAGCGTGGGGAGAGGAAAACTCATTTTTTCATCCAATGATTGAACTATGTAGTTGCAGGCTCTTCTACCATTTGCTTGTGTTGTGCCAGCACACGTCTTCAGTGTGTAAGGTGTGGCTGTGCCTTGAATATTGAATGTTTCAAAACCTCTGTTTTTGCGAGTGATTGATTACTTTGATCATCTATTATTGCATATGTTGCTCCCCTGGGTAGCGGCCCAGGAGGAGGAAATGTGCATGTGGAAGTTAACTCTCCAACCTGTGATAGAGAATCGGCAGAACACGTTTCGTTATTTCACACAAGGAGTTTATTCTTCGTCCAAGTCATTCACATGACCAACATCAACTGACTAGTATTTACTATCAAAGTCCATAGTTTCGGACTTCCAGTTATGGCGGCTACGTGAGGGGGACACGTCTCGCTCTGCTCTGCTCCTGGAGACGAAAAAACGGCAAATAACTCTCTCATTTGGGACAGAACCTATCCCAGCGTTTGGACGAGGATATGTCGGTGAAGCCTAAGGCTGGAAAACCAGGTAGAGGAAAAAGCGAGCCGCCGAAACAGTCTAAATTAACGGACTTTCACGTCTGTGACGCAGCAGATAAAGAAGCTCCATATATGGCGGAGGAAGCGAGCAGCGGTGCGGTGAATGTGGGAAATGGCACAGTTGCGGTGCTTAACGCCATTAGTTCAATGAGAGCGGACTTTTCCGCTAAGTTTGATGGGATTATGGCAGCGTTGGAAGGAATGAGAAAAGAATTGGGTGACTGTGTAGAACGAATGGCGCAGGTAGAGCTTCGTGTCGCTAGTGCTGAAGATGACGTCACCTGTCTTCAATTAAAGGTGCGCACTTTGGAAAAAAAAAAATAAAAGTCTGGAAAATAATGTCTTGGACTTGGAATCCCGGTCGAGACGGAACAACTTGAGGCTGGTGGGTCTACCGGAGGAATCCGAAAGTCGGGACACATGTTCCTTTTTGGAAAAGTGGATTCCGGAGGCGCTGGGCAGCGCGGAGCTGCAATCAGCAGTCGTTCTGGAAAGCGCATATCGTATCAGCCCACGGAGAGATAAGGGACCACCGAGGACGATTATTATGAAGTTTATCAGCAACAGAGACAGGATGAAGATCTTCAACGCTGCGCGAGCTAAAGGCCAGATTAAACACCAGGACCAGCAGATGCGGTTCTACCCAGATTTGGCCACAGGAATCCAACAATTGAGGAAGCAGTTTGATCCCGTACGTAAAGTGCTGCGCAACCTTGGGATTCATCATGGTGTAATTTATCCTGCGAGACTGTTGACCACGTATGAGGGCAGAACCCACATCTTCAAGACCCCAGAGGAGGCGCAGGAGTTCATCAAGAAGATCCAAGAAGAGACTGGTGGGAGCTAAGCATGAACAAAATATAAGGTAGAATATTTAAGCATTTGCACAGGCATCTGACTGACTTGAAGCAAATAGCAAGTTTACAAAATATAGATTGTATTATATATTAAAAACAAAAAACAAAACAAAACTATGATGTACAAAGTTGCTAAAAATTTTGGAGTTAAGTTGGAAAACTACAGAAGAGAGTTAATGTTATGTCATTAAAAGTAGCAGAGTTAGGGTGATTGGGAGGATGAAGAAGGAGTGGCTTTGGCTGATCCTCGTGGGTGTGGAACGGTCGATGGCTATATCGGGAGACGGAATTTTTTTTTTTGATTTTGGGGGGATTACCACAAATGTGGGAAGGGGGAATTTGTTTGTGTGTAGTTTGTAGGATGAATGTTCAACCACTCATGTTTTTGCTTCTCTGTATGAGCATGTTTATACTGCAAGGTAATCCTAAACTCCCTATTGATCATAAACCAAAGCGTTAATCTTAATTTAACTTCATGGAACTGCAGAGGTCTACAAAAATTAAAAAAACTTAAACAAGTTATGAATAAAATAAAAGATATGGGTTCAAAAATTGTGTTTTTACAAGAAACGCATCTAATAGAGGAGGATGTAAAAAGAATTAGGAGTAGATGGCAAGGAAGTGTTTTCACCTCATCATTTTCATCCCGAGCCAGGGGAGTTATGACTCTCATACATAAATCAGTCCCATTTCAAGTGAAAAATGTAATTGGAGACAAATTTGGAAGATATTTAATCATTCAAGGATCTTTGTTATTAGAAAATATAAATTTGGTAAACCTATATGGTCCCAATATAGATGATCAAAAGTTCTTTGCTAATTTATTTCTTATCTTATCATCACTTACAGGGCAACATATAATAGCAGGGGATTTTAATTGTACATTGAATCCCGGTATAGATAGATCAACAGGACTGGACTGTACGCACAATGGATGTAGGATGACCATTATTCATTTTATGAAAGAATTGAGAGTGCTAGATATATGGAGAGAAATGAATCCACAAGTTAAAGCCTACTCTTGTTATTCCAGTACCTACAAGACTTTCTCACGTATTGATTATTGTTTGATCTCCGTAGAATTAAGGTCCAAGATTCAAAACTGCTTTTATGATAACATCGTGATCTCTGATCATGCACCCTGCTGTCTAATATATGTAGATAAGAAATTGACAAAGGAACCAGGTAGATGGCAATTTCAGCATAAATGGCTTCAGGATGAGGAATTTGTTAAGTACATAGAAAAACAGATAGATGAGTTCTTTGATATCAATACTACACAAACATCAGCATGTGTAAAGTGGGAGGCTTTCAAAGCTTTTATTAGGGGACATATTATTAGTTATACAGGTTCAAAATCTAAGAAGACTCGAGAGGAGAGAGTTCAATTGGAACATAAAATAAAAATTCTTCAAGAAAAAGTATATGCAGGAAGTGATCCAAGGTTGGAGAACGAATTACTGATTTTGAGAGCTGAATATGACAAAAAATCAGTGAATAGAGCTGCCTCGAGTCTTCTAAGATTGAAACAATCTTTTTATGAACAAGGTGAAAAATCAGGAAAATTATTGGCATGGCAGATTAAACAATTAGAATTTAAAACACCAATTACCAATATTATAAGTAACGGACAGGTAGTTATAGATCCTTTAGAAATTAATAGAGCCTTTAGAGATTACTATGAAAAATTATATGATACCAAAAATGAATCTGACTTAACAAAACTAAATGGGTTTTTGAACGAACTATCTATACCGTGTATTTCAAAGGAAAACAGGGAGATACTGGAGTCTAAAATTAGTCAAGAAGAAGTTGGGCTAGCCATTGATAATATGAAATCAGGAAAAAGTGCAGGACCAGATGGTCTTCCAGTTGACCTTTATAAAAAATTTAAGAATAAATTAATAAAACCTTTTTTGGAAATGGTTTTAGAAGCATTTCAAAATAGTAATTTACCATCATACATGAATAATGCCTTAATTATACTGTTGCCAAAACCAGGTAAACCCTCTAATAAATGTGAAAATATGAGACCAATAAGCCTATTAAATGCCGACCTTAAGATAATCTGTAAAATTTTAGCAAGACGAATACAAGAAATTTTACCAAATATTATTAATCGAGATCAGAATGGCTTTATAAAGGGAAGACAAGGCTTCCATAATGTAAGAAGACTATTTAATATTATTTATTCTAATAAAGAAGCACCGGATACAGCTGTCCTATCACTGGACGCCGAAAAGGCCTTTGATAGAGTCGAATGGCCCTTTCTTTTTGAAGTCTTACAAAGGTTTGGACTTGGAAATAATTTCATAAAATGGGTTCAGATAATATATAATAATGCTACAGCAGAAATCCTAACAAATAACAATATTTCAAAATCAATAAAAATCAATAGAGGATGTCGACAAGGCTGTCCACTTTCACCTTTACTGTTTACTATGGCAATTGAACCTTTAGCGATGGCGATACGTCTACAGTCACAAATATATGGAATTAAAGTTGGACCAACAGAACATAAAATCTCCCTGTATGCCGATGACATAATTTTGTTTATGTCGAATCTTAAAAAATCAATTCCGACCTTGTTGAATTTAATAAAGAATTTTGGGGAAATATCAGGATATAAAATAAATAAAACTAAATCTTCAATATTAATGCTAAATGAGACCCAGAGAAATTACCCAGCCCCTGAGGTAAATCAATTCAATGTTGTAAATCAGTTTAAATATTTAGGAATCCAAATTGTGCCTAAGCTAGAATCAGTCGCCAGTGTCAATTATGAAGCCTTAATGACAGATATTAATGAGTTACTTCAGAGATGGATGTCACTACCAATGTCGATGATCAGGAGAATCAATATACTTAAAAGTAATATCTTACCTAAAATACTTTATTTATTTCAATACATTCCCTGACCACCACCTTTAGATTTATTCTCAAGAATTAAAAAAAAGTTAGTGGAATTTATATGGAACAACAGGAGGGCTAGATTACGTTTGTCTTTATTATATTTACCATTTGATCGTGGAGGTCTGAAATGTCCAAATTTTATGTTGTATTACTGGTCGGCACAACTGAGGTCTATGACATATTATTTTTCATCAAATGATCTCCCTCACTGGACTGAAATGGAATCATACAATTTGCCTTTACCTCTTCCCATATTCATATATTCAGACTCGGCAAAAAAATTACAGAAACAAGTTAAAAACCCATTTGTAAAACATATGATTAAAATATGGTGTGAAACTAAAAAATATTTAAAAGAACCACACTTACTGTCACAATTTAGTCCAATATGGGGTAATCAATATTTTAAACCAGGGAGAGCGGATGCTGTGTTTAAAGTATGGAGTTTAAAAGGGATCCAAAAAATTCAAGATTTATATTTGTCATGTTCAGATAACATAATGTCTTTTGAAGAGCTGAGGATCAAATTTAATCTTAATAGAACACATTTTTTTAAATATCTTCAACTTAGGAACTTTATTCGATCAAACCAAAATAATGCTCTCACTCGACCTATTTATTCATCCTTGGAAAAAATGTTGATGAAAGATAGTAAAAGAAAGGGTATTATTTCAGAGTTTTATAACTCATTGACACTATCCTCAAGTGAAAACTCACAGAAAAGATTAAACTACTGGAAAGAAGATCTGCAAACTGAAATTTCAGAGGAACAATGGGAATTGGCTTGTATAGAAGCTCAAACCAAATAAATAAATGTACGTCTTAAATTGATACATTTTAAATGGTTAATGCGTGTAGTGGAGCTGAAATAACGAGGCGGCTTTGAATTAAAAACAGGGTTTTTATTGAATAGCTCCTCTATCAAATCTCAACAGGTGCAGAGCTTAGCAGAAGGCAAGAGAGAGATCTCTGCTTTGCTCGTTAAATACAAGCACACATGGCACCACTCATTGAAACAGCTGACGTCAGAGTCCACTCATTGAAAAAGGTAACATCTCCCCGTTATCTAAATCCCCCCATTAGTCCTGTTAACTCCTCCCTTCGCCTTGGGAGGTGATGGGAAGACCTTCTCCTCTCTCAGGGGTGAAGGTGTCGAGTCTGTTGCCATGGCGTCCTGTGACGTCATGGGTCTTCACACGGCGGTGAGATTCCTTTGTTCTTTCAGAGGTGTGAAGTTCCTTTGTATATGTTGTCCCAAACATTTCCACATGCTCTAACCAATGTAGGTATGGAATATCTGAGTGATATATACCACAGGCCCCCCAAACAACTATGAAAGGACACAGAAAGATTCACAGTCTAGGGTAATTACTAAGACATACTATGTGTTACAGGTGTTGCCACAGAAGAAACTTTCAAGCAGCCATGCTCCTAAGAGAGTTCAGTGAAAACATAACGGCATAGTATAATCATAAATCAGTCCTAAACTGTTGCGGCACAATTAGCGAAAATTTGCATAGTGGTGTAATCAGTCCCTGAGTAGTCTGGGTTTCAATCTTCTCCCAAAGCTGCTGTAGGTTGGTTTAGGCGTCCTGCTGGGACCTTGTTGTGAGAAATCTGCAGTGTGGGAAGGAGAGAGATTATCTGTTCCCTGCCTGGGGGCTGAGACTTTCTCCTTGGGGGGTCTACCTCGCCGAGGTGCTCGGGCCAGCTGTGCAGGTCCGTCTCTCAACAAGAAGGCAGGTTTGAGTCTGTCAATGCTGACCGTTTCATTTCTATCCCCATAATCAACCACAAAGTGTTTGTCACCATTTTCCAGCACTCTATACGGGCCATCGTATACTGGGCGTAACGTTGGTTTTAGAGCTTCATGCTTAACAAAAACAAACTCAGCGTTTTTTAAAGTTTGAGGAACAAAAACTCGTGGAAAGGAGTGATGAGCTGGACCGTGGAGAAAGTCCGGACTGTTACTGCCTAAAAACCTTGGGACCGGGAGGTGCCCTGGTTCCGGGTTTTCTGGTAAAAATTCACCTGGTAGTCTGATAGGCTGAGCGAAGACTAATTCTGCAGGGGAAGCGTCTAAATCCTCTTTAGGTGCCGCACGCAGCCCCAATAAAACCCAGGGAAGTTTATTTACCCAATTTGTGTCCGTTAATGAGGCCCTGAGGGCGGCCTTTAAGGACCTGTGGAAACGCTCGCATAACCCATTAGCCTGAGGGTGATAAGCGGTGGTACGGTGAATTGTTGCCCCTAAACTGTTGGACATGGCTGACCAGAGCTCTGAGACAAATTGAGGCCCCCTATCTGACGTGATGTCTGATGGGACGCCGAAACGTGCCACCCAATTTGTTAGAAAAACGCGAGCGACTTCCTCCGCTGTGGTTACCGCTAGCGGGACTGCCTCTGGCCAGCGCGTGGTGCGGTCTATCATTGTTAGCAGGTGTGTGAAACCTTGGGAGGAAGGCAGCAGCCCCACGAAGTCGACATGAATGTGGTCGAACCTTCTAGCAGGGATTGGAAAAGGCTCCAGAGGGGCTTTAGTGTGTTTGTGTACTTTGGCGCGCTGACAAGGAATGCAAGTTTTTGCCCATTCTTTTACGTTTTTGCGTAGGCCTGGCCACACAAACTTTTCGGCAACCATTTTGACCGAGGCGCGCACACCTGGGTGCGCGAGGGAGTGAATTGCGTCGAAAATGCGGCGGCGCCAAGCAGCTGGTACTAACGGGCGAGGTCGGCCGGTTGAAACATCGCATATTAGGGGGGGCACGCCGTCGCGCAACCCTTATTCCTCCAGCCTTAACCCTGTTGGTCCAGACAGGAGCGCGCGCACGTCCGCATCACTACCTTGCTCTTCCGCCATGGCTGCATAATCTATCCCTTCATGGATAGGTGCTGCATATGTGTTTGCGTTAGAGAAAAGCTCAGCTGCTGAAGCAGTGTAATCTGTCTCCTCGTGCTCTGGCGGTGCCACAGCACGGGAGAGACAGTCAGCTACTACGTTAAGTTTGCCTGCTACATGTCGAATGTCTGTGGTGAACTCTGAAATCGCAGCTAGCTGTCTTTGCTGTCTGCCTGACCACGGTTCTGAAATTTTAGCCATAGCAAAAGTGAGCGGCTTATGGTCCACAAAAGCCGTGAAACTCCGCCCTTCTAACCAAAACTGGAAGTGGCGGATGGACAAATGAAGCGCCAGCAGCTCTCTGTCAAAAGTGCTGTATTTGCGTTCAGTAGGGTTTAGCGATTTGCTAAAGAATGCTAAAGGTTGCCAGACCCCACTGACAAGTTGTTCTACAACTGCCCCTATAGCCAGGTCTGAAGCATCTGTGGTTAGAGCAATGCGGGCTGAGGAATCTGGGTGGACTAACATTGTGGCGTTAGCTAGGGCGCTTTTTACTTCCGCAAAAGCGCGTTCGCGCTCCGGGGTCCATTCGACCGCGTTGGAAGCTTTCTTTTTTCTGAGCGCGTCATATAGGGGTTGCATGAGCTGAGCTGCGTGGGGGAGGAAACGGTTGTAAAAATTAACCATCCCCAAAAATTCCTGTAGCGACTTAACCGTTTGAGGCCGTGGAAAACTTTCTATCGCACGAACTTTGTCTGGAAGTGGAATTGCCCCTGCTGGGGAGACCCTATGTCCCAAAAAATCAATTTGTGATATGCCGAATTTGCATTTGGCTGGATTGATTATAAGTCCGTGCTCTTCCAGCCTCTGAAAAACGGTAGTGAGGTGCTGTTCGTGTTCTTCCTCGGATGAACTGGCTACAAGCATGTCATCGAGGTAGACAAAAACAAAGGGTAGGTCGCGTAGGACTGCGTCCATCATCCGTTGAAAAGTTTGAGCCGTGCCTTTGAGGCCGAATGGCATTCTTAGAAATTCAAAAAGGCCGAAAGGGGTTATAACCGCTGTTTTAGGAATATCTTCAGCTCGGACTGGGACCTGGTGATAACCGCGGACTAAGTCTATTTTTGAAAAAATGCGCGCACCTGCTAAATGCCATGAAAAATCCTGAATGTGAGGAATGGGGTAGCGGTCATGCGCTGTAGCGTTGTTTAGCCTGCGGTAATCTCTGCACGGTCTCCAAGAACCGTCGGATTTCGGGACCATATGAAGTGGTGAGGCCCAAGGGCTCTTTGAACGTCGGCAAATGCCTAATTTTTCAAGAGCTGCAAATTCGTCCCTTGCTATGTTGAGCTTGGCCGCGTCTAAGCGGCGAGCTTTGGCAAAAACGGGAGTTCCGTTTGTTGGAATGAAGTGTTTAACCCCGTGTTTGGCTACAATGGCTGAGAATTTGGGGGTTGTGAGTGCTGGAAATTGGGTGAGGAGTTGCTCAAACTTACCTCCTGCCGTAGTGACGTTGGCCTGCACAGGTGGTGGAGAAACTCGAGCTGAGCATGGAATAGAAGCAAAAGAGAGTGCATTAACCAGGCGCCTATTTGCAAGATCCACTAATAACCCATGTGCACACAGAAAATCTGCGCCTAACAAGTTAAAGCTCACCGCTGCTACAACAAATGTCCATCTGTAGCTGCGGCCGTGGATGAGGAGGTGCAGGCTCTTTTCCCCGAACGTGTCGATGTCAGAGCCGTTGGCTGCCACTGCTCCGTTGCCCCGGGTGCCCATGGTTCGCTCTGCGTGGGAGGGCATGACGAAACTCAGCTGAGCTCCCGTGTCGATGAGGAACTGCTTGCCTGTGTATCCATCCGTCACGTATAACAACTTATTCTTCTCGCTGAGAACTGCTGCTGTTAATGGCCCTCGGCTTTGGCGTTTCCCCGACCTCGTAAACTTGCAGGGGGGAACGCATTTGCGGGCTTTCTCTGCGAAGCGGTGGTAATAATAGCAGACATCGTTCTGCTCGTTGCGCTTGGGCCGCGCCGCTGTCACCATGGGTTGAGTCTCTCCAAGGCTCGGGGTGTCAGTTCTCAGATCTGCGGATGCCGCTGTGGGTGTCCGTTCTCTGCAGGCGTTGACGAGCCGGTAAGCCTCGTTGGCCAGCGTGCTGAGGAAAATGAATTGGAGAAGGAAATTATCATTATCCTCCTCCTTGAGTTGTAGCAAATCCTCCATGAGGGTCCTTGGATTGCCCCCTCTGTGGCCGTAGACCGCCAGGATTCTCTCAGCTCTTTCCTCCGCTGACGGGACATAATTCGCCACGATGGTCGCCTTGAGTGTCTCATATTTGTCCCGGGTTGGTGGTTGCTGGACCAAGCTCCGCACACACTTCGAAGTTGCGGAGTCGAGCTTGGAGATGATGTGATAAAATTTGGTATCATCTGCTGTGATACCCGCCAGTATAAACTGGGCTTCAGCTTGCTGGAACCAAGATGCAGGGTCTTCTCTCCAGAAGTCTGGCAGCTTGACAGCGACGGCGTTCGTGCACACCATCATTGTCGTGTTCGCCGGGTGAGAGTGCGTTTCTACGGCTCTCGCGGCGGTGTTGGAGCTCGGTTGAGCTCTCTCAGTGCCCTCTGCCGCGGGGAACAGCTGTCTGCTTGTTCCCTCGTCTGCGTTGTCGCTGGCGTGTGCCAGAGCCACCATGGATGAGCAGCTTGAAGAGCGCCTCCGGTCCATATTCTCGCGTAAGGGTCACCAGTGTAGTGGAGCTGAAATAACGAATAATCTCAACAGGTGCAGAGCTTAGCAGAAGGCAAGAGAGAGATCTCTGCTTTGCTCGCTGGTTAAATACAAGCACACATGGCACCACTCATTGAAACAGCTGACGTCAGAGTCCACTCATTGAAAAAGGTAACATCTCCCCGTTATCTAAATCCCCCCATTAGTCCTGTTAACTCCTCCCTTCGCCTTGGGAGGTGATGGGAAGACCTTCTCCTCTCTCAGGGGTGAAGGTGTCGAGTCTGTTGCCATGGCGTCCTGTGACGTCATGGGTCTTCACACGGCGGTGAGATTCCTTTGTTCTTTCAGAGGTGTGAAGTTCCTTTGTATATGTTGTCCCAAACATTTCCACATGCTCTAACCAATGTAGGTATGGAATATCTGAGTGATATATACCACAATGCGGATGTATGTTACACCGGTGGAGTTAAATAGATATAACAAAAACATACCAGATACATGCACAAAATGCATGGAAAGTAAAGGAACCCTATTTCATTGTTTATGGGAATGTAGAATAATTAGAATGTTTTGGGAAGAGGTGAGGGTAACAATTGAAAAAATAATTTCAAAACAAATCATATTGAATCCTAAACTGTTTTTGTTGGGTCTGTACCCAAAAAAGCACAACTTTAATAAAAGTGAAAGAACATTCATAGACCTCAGTTTGCTTAATGCCAAAAAATGTATTGCATTACTGTGGAAAAAGACTCATAGACCAGATGTGACTCAGTGGTTAAGACAGATGTTAACAAACCTTCCATTAGAAAGAATAACATATATACTGAAATCAAAGGAAAGTGTGTTTGAGAATATATGGAGACCTTTTATTGATTATGTAAAAAATTTAAACATAACTCTTGAAGAAGAAGGTGAATGATGTGTGTGGACCTTGTAAATTCCAAACTGGTGAACATAATATGTATACTTATGTAATGGATTGTCTAGACTAAACAGAGGAGCATTGTTGAAGACTTGATTTTGTTGGTGGTTGTAGGTGTTTTTAGTGCATTTTTTTTTGTAGTACTTTAGTGTTAGTGTTTGATTGTTTGTGTTATGTTTGTTAAAAAAAAGGTTCAATAAAGATATTGTGGGAAAAAAGTCCATAGTTTCTCTCTTATTGTCTGATCACATCACCATTAAACAAAACACAATCATGTCCATTTATCACAATTTCCGATTTGACATTAACTGTATACTTAACATTCTTAACAAATTACTCTAACATGAAATGAATTATTGGTTTTATCTCCTTCCCATGTATATAGCTTTTAACTTGATCAAATGTTTATATTTTAAACAATAACCCATGAACTTACATTTACATTAATCATTTTAAGCACTGTCATAAATGTACAGCATGTGGTGTTATTCTTAACAATTCACTGACCTGGCCACTGTGTACCTAACACATTTACAATAGTATTCCTGGTATTCCGTAATACACCCGAAATGTGCACACTTGGTGACAAATCAAGCCAGTAAATGTTGTACTGTATGAAAACTGTTTCATAACTGTCTTTAAATAAAGTAAGCAAATGGTTCCTAACATGTGGGCGGATTTCACTGTTGTGGCACGTCCCATACACTCGATCATTAACATTAGCAGGTTAGCTTATACAACAACACATCAACTTTAACAGAAATACCCTTATAAACCCGCTTTTTGCCTCACACTTATCACAATATAATCTCGGACATCCTAGGACTCTTACAGTTTATATTGCACTCTTGAATTATTAGTATTTACCAACCTGTGATAGAGAATCGGCAGAGCACGTTTCGTTATTTCACACAAGGAGTTTATTCTTCGTCCTCCGGTGCGTGAGTCTACTCTCTATCACTGTGCGACATGCGCCATCTATTGGTCGGCGTATGGAACTGCACTCAACTCACATGAGTTATAATGGAACCAGGTGGATTACAAATGCATTGTAGAAAAATAAAACAATTAAAGAATAACATAAAATTGTAGGGGTGCCTGTTTTTTTAAAATTTTCTTATCCAAATGTCTTTTTCACCTCTTACATAGCTATTAACTATTTCCAACCCTCTACACATACATCTTTTTCATGTTGTGTGGCTCACCTTTCGGGTAGACTTGCACCAAACAGATCTTGGAGCAGGATTTTCC
The DNA here is from genome assembly GCA_020510985.1 of Pholidichthys leucotaenia. Taxonomy (NCBI): domain Eukaryota; kingdom Metazoa; phylum Chordata; class Actinopteri; order Cichliformes; family Pholidichthyidae; genus Pholidichthys; species Pholidichthys leucotaenia. The sequence continues at coordinate 396,032,691 of CM035841.1, forward strand.
TGTGATTTGATTTCCACATACCTCGGTACATGTGGCTGTAACATCTAAGTCCTGTGTGAGCTCTTGCTCCCCGCCGTTCTCTTTAGGGGATGAGGGAGGCTTTGATGCTGTTGGAGCTGGGCCTGGGTGGAGAGCTGCCAGGTGTTTGTCGCTGTTGCATTCTCCACACTTGTTATTTGACAGTCCCTGGCTTGATGGGTGGTGAAAGCAAGGCAGCGATAGCAGATGTTGTTGTCTCTGAGTACCTTTTTTCTGTCCTCGAGCAACATAGCTCGGAAACCCCTGCATCCTTTCAGTGGGTGTGGTTTGTGATGTATGGGACATTGTCTTTTAATGTCTTCGCCTCCTTCCTTTGTCTCCACTCCGATTGACACGTCTGTTTTGTGTACCGTAACTGATTGTTTCTGCATGTAGTGACTTTGTGATTTTCCTTTTTTGTAACTAATTGTAGAATTAGCAGGTGAGCTATAAGTCGTGTTGAAGCTTGGGTCATTCCTTGCCTTGGCTTGACCTTTTACAAATTCAACAAAGAATGAGAAAGGTGGGAAACTTACATGATGGTCTTCTTTATACTTTGACCCTACCATTGTCCACTTCTCCTGAAGGTGAAACGGCAACTTTTCCACGATTGGACTTACACCCCTTGCTGTGTCTAAGTAGCTCAAGCCTGGCAGATATCCATCCAGCTTTGCTGCTTCCAGTTCACACAGTAGATCTGATAGATCGCGAAGCTTGTGTGGCTCTTTGCTCATGAGCTTTGGAAAATTTTGGATTCTTGCAAACATGGACCTTTCTATTGCCTCTGGTGAGCCGTAGCATTCTTCCAGTCTCACCCAGACCATGTTCAGACCAGCAGGTGGATGCCTGATATTGACTGCTTTTAATCTCTTAGCATGTTCAGAAGACTCAGGGCCGAGCCACTTAATGAGGAGGTTTAGTTCTTCACTGGCTGTAAGACCGAGGTCTCTGATGGTACTCTGGAATGTGGCTTTCCAGCTAAGATAACTCTCTGGCTTGTCATCATATTTTGTCAGCCCTCCTGTTAATAGTTGGCTTCTGGCTAAGAACCTGGCAAGGTCACTGGTAGTGTTGTTTGCATCATTTGAACTTGATATCTGTTGTGATTGCAACACACTTTGAGAATTTTGGTGAATTGCATCTCTTTGTGGTGGTCGCTTGGCGCCCTCTTGTGGCTGAATTGGGCAATGAGCTGTTTCTTGTTTGGCATGGAGATGTGAATAAATCAGTGTGGAATGTTGTTCCCGATGTGTACTGTCCTGTTGAAAAGTTTCTTTCTTTTGAGATGAATCAGTACAACTATGCCTGTTTATGTATTCACTCACTTTTTGTTCTGCAGTTTGTTCTAGAGGGAAGAAGCTCAATTCTTCGCTGTGTTCTAGGTTAATGAGCCGAGCTACAGCAGACTCCATCACTTCTGCTTTAACCCTGGCTGCATCTGCTTCCTTTTGTAGGTTAAGTAGATCTAGAGTTGCCTCTAACCGTGCCTTTTCCATTTTAATGCTCATCTCTCTCTCAGCATATGCTAGTCTGTCTTTTGCTGCTTGAGCTTCTGCTCGGGCATGTGCTGCTGCCATACTGGCTTGACTTGAAGCTGATGACCTCCTAGATCCTATAGCTGATCGGGGAGTCAGTTTCCCGGAATGTACAGAAGACCTGGATGAGTGGGAGGAGTGTGACTTTGAGGAGCGTGACCTTGAGGAGCGTGACCTTTTTTCGCTCCATGTTTCTTCACTGTTATGGTTTTCAGCCTGTGTTTGCTCCATCTTGATGACTGGATAGGACCGCTGATGTTAAATGTACATTAAATTCCACCCACCTTCACTGTGGTCCCTCACGGAGTGCTATGATTTCACTGTACTGTTGCACCCAATGTGACTCGTGTCGTATATTGAGATTCACAGCCAGCTAAACTCTCTCTTGCATCACTTCCTCCAAGGAACAGGCAGGTGTCGTTTTGGACTTGGATTTAATGCAAAAAAGTGTGAAACTGAAAAATACAGACACAAAGAAATATTTAGAAATTAGGAAAATAAAGACAATATCTACAAACGGTACATTAAAAGGTCAATACTAGCTAAACAGCATCATCACACGGACTCGGATACGGCTTCGCTATCACAAACACATCGCCGATTAGCGTCTATAAAACTCATCAAACTTATTCTAATAATCAATTATTCTTTATCTACTCATCACAATAAACTACTAAACTTACTCATATTGCCACTCAAAGGGCTGGAAGTGAGCGGATGGCTTTAGAAGGAACAGCGACACAGACTCATGTTCCTGTTTGCATTCAGTATGCTAAGTCTCTTCTTCTCGTCACCTACTGGCAAGCTTAAAGCTACTACAGAGCCTAGCGCCCTCTAGAGGTCTGGACGAACAAATATATTTAAACTGTAACAACACAGTCAAATTAAACAATAACTCCTCTGATTATACAGTTCAACATAAGTTATCCGAAATGGGTGATGGCTGAAGCCGCAGCTTATATTGCCCACCCATATTCCATCCAAGAATTCAGAAGAAAAACAAAACAAGAGCGATTACAATTCAGAACAAAGCTAAGACAAAATGTGACAAAAAAACCAAAAAAAACCAAGCAACAGCACAACACAGACTGAATATGATAATTCTTATGTGATTTTACATGTTGCTTTGTATATATGTTTGTAGTATTTCTTCCTTTAGTTTTTGTTTAAATTGTCCAAGCGTTGTACATGATTTTAATTCAGGTCCAAAAGCGTTCCACAGTCTGACTCCCTGCACTGAAACAGTGTTGCTTGGTGGTAGTTCTCACTGAGGGTTTTTTGAAATATAAATGTTCCTCTGAAATGATATTGTTTCTCCCTTATTTGGAACAACTTTTGGATATTTGTGGGCAGTGATAGATTCTTCACTTTAAACATTATTACTGCAGTTTTAAAGTCAACCAGATCTTTCAACTTGAGAGCTTTTAATTTAAGAAAAAGTGGGTTTGTTGGTTCCCTGTAAGCAGCTTTGTTTATTATTCTAATAGCTCTCTTCTGAAGCATAAAGACTGGATATATGTTTGTTTTATATGTATTTCCCCATACTTCAGTACAATATGTCATGTATGGGACTATTAATGAATGATACAAAGTATATAGTGTGGGTTGATTCAGCAAATATTTCACTCTGTGTAGTATTGCAATTGATTTGGATATTTTACCTTTAATATACTTGCCTCCATTAGAAACGCACCCCCCATACACATATGGTACAATGTGCATTAATGGTATTCCCAATTTTTATTTTGTATATTTTGATTTAGAAATGGGAGGTCTGATTGCTAGGTCTGTTTTGTTTTTCTTTCTAAGTACAGAATTCTGTGTACAGGCCACACCTTAAAATTTGAGTGTTGAGCAGAATCCCATACTCAGAGTCATGCTTGACTGAAATTTTGAGTTGTGGTGAATAGCCTATATAAGGCCAGTATAAAAAACGCCAAAAGGTTTCATCCAGCTCGAAATGCCAAGACTCACGACGCAGCAGAGAGAACTTGCCATTGGCATGTTAAGGGCAGGTCTCAGTCATAGTGCAGTTGCCCGGCAAATGCGCTGTCATCGCACAACAATCAGTCGTCTGGGTGTCAGAGAGAACGAGACAGGCAGTGTTGCCGACCAACCACGCCCAGGATAGCCCAGAGTTAAGACGGAAGTACAAGATCGTTACATCTGGTTACAGCACACAAGGGACAGATTTCGTACAGCTTCACAGACAGCACGTGAGACAAGGGGTAGGAGAAGGGTGCGAGTGAGTGCCAATACCATCCGGCGCCGTCTGCATGCGAGAGAGATGCATGCACACATCCCTTATCGAGGGCCTATTTTGACACGTGCTGCCCGTCAAAACCGCCTACGTTGGGCTACACAACACAGGAGATGGCGCCAAAATGACTGGAATACTGTTCTTTTCTCTGACGAATCATGCATATGTGTAGATCGGCCTGACAGACGTCAACATGTGTGGTGCCGACGCGGTGAACGGTTCGCTGATGCATTTGTTCGTGAGGGCAACCGCTGGGGTGGCGCCAGTGTCATGATTTGGGGAGGCATCACCATACGTCGTCGAACACGTCTTGTCATTGTTGACGAGACCCTTACAGCACAGCGCTACGTCGACAACATCCTACGTCCTGTGGTGCTTCCCTTTCTCCAAACCAATCGTGATGTCACAGCGTTTCAGCAAGATAATGCCCGTCCGCATTCAGCTCGGCTTACTTTGGATTTCCTGCGCCAAAATGACATCACTGTTATGAATTGGCCTGCTTACTCCCCTGATTTGTCGCCCATTGAGCATCTTTGGGACCAGCTTAAGACAGCTATTGCCCAACGTCAACCAGCTCCACGTACGCAGCGTGAACTCGTCCAGGCCGTACAGGAGGAGTGGGAGAGGATCCCTCAGGACAGGATCATGAGGCTCGTCAGCTCCATGTGTCATCGATGTACTGCTTGTGTGAATTCCAGAGGTGGACACACCCAGTATTGACTCATGACACTTCTGAATTTCGAGTGGTTGTATGCAATGCACTAAATAAACGTCTTAAATTGATCCAAATTTGTTCAAAATTAATTCACGTGGGGTTAATAAGTCCTTCTTCGATAATGTATTTCCTGGAATAAAACAAATAAATGTATCCTTGGTTATGCCCAGAAATCTGACCCGTGCGTTTTTAATGGAGGGGTGGGAATGTCCTGGAGTCATGAAATTTAGAACATAGGCTTAGGTTACTGTCACATATACTTATATAATTAATATGTGACTTCCAGCACAGTTTATTATCAATTATTACACCAAGAAATTTAATTTCGGATACCCTTTCAATCTCTACACCATTTACACTGAGTTTAGATACTGAGTTGTAGTATTTAGAGTTGTACTGAGTAGCTGTATATTTGTTTTCACAAATATGCAGCATATTTCTTGTAAAATTTCCACTTTGTTCTCTTAAACTGTTTGACTTTTTTCCTCATAAATTTGCAACATTTTTTCTTGCACATCTGCAGTGATCATATGGATGATGGTTACATTTTTATTTTATGTATGTATGTAATACAATGTAATGTAACTTTCTGTTCATCTAGACCAGTGTTTTTCATTTCTCTCTTTTACATTGAGAAAATCCTGCAGGATACCGCCAAAGAAAAATGTTACAAAATGACACATTGTAGCCTATTACAGCATACTGTATGTAATGACATTTTAGTCAAGTAACTTGTTTATACTCGCTCATCCATGTTGCATGTCCGATCGAGCACAAGGATTGCATGACGTAAATCTCGTCATCCTCCTCAGTCCCTTATAGGCTCCGTGGATCCCTACACAGCTGTGCATGTGCAGCCGAAATTTGTGACCGCTTGAATGTACACAGTGACCACGCATGTGCAAAGATCCCACCTCTTGTTCAAAAAGTGGCTCCACCAACACAGCATGCCAAGACTAAAGACAACGAAGATGACATTTCCATTCAGGGATCACACACTTTTACTTTCTCCTCTTTCTTTTCTTAGCTTCTTCTTCCAAAAGTAGGAAACACAGGAGCTCCTCTACTCACCTACGCACAATCGCCATTGTTGTTGCTAAATGAGTGTGGTTCTTGCTTTCCTTCTCTTTTGTATGGACCACATTCACATGACGTCACTGCTCACATGACTTTCTTGATTAGACATTTTGAGTATCACACTACAGGAATTGAAGGAAAACTTTGTTTAGACTGCTTGTCCACCGAGTGCATAGAAAGGTAAGATAAGATAAGATAAGCCTTTTAGTCCCACAATGGGGAAATTCCAGGATTACAGCAGCAAAGGGTCAGCAGCACTGAGGGCCTAGTAAATAAGATAATAAGAACTAGTTAGCCAAAGCAGTAAATGAATGAATATACATATGTACACAGATATAGATACACTGTAGGGGCATTGAAGTTAGATGAATAAACAGCATTACAGTTTATGTTACACTGCAGAATATGAATATGTACCCAGACAGTATATTTCGCATTTGAATCAACAGTGCTGTTCCCACCCTCAGTAATGATTGTTATTGTCCTAGTTGTGTATTGGAGGCGACCATCTCTTTTGTGCAAAGTTGTTATGTTTAGTAGATTTAATATGACCTCTACGAGCAGCCCTGGTTAGGTGATAAAGTCTGACAGCCGTAGGTAGGAAGGACCTGCGGAACTTCTCCGCCGTGCACCTAGGATGGCACAGCCTACCGCTAAATGAGCTCCTCAGTGCATTCAGCATGTCCCACATGGAGTGGGACTCTGACTCCAGCAGAGATGACAGCTTAGCCGCCATCCTCCTTTCTCCTGTCTTCTCCACTGGGTCAAGACATCGCCCCAGAACAAAGCTAGCTTTTTTGATCAGCCTGTTCAGTCTCTTCCTGTTGGCTGCTGTGACTGCCCCAGCAGACCACTCCAAATGTAATGGCTGATGCTACAACTGAATCATAGAAGGTCTTCAGGAGTGCCCTTTGCACTCCAGAAGACCTGAATCTCATGAGGAGGAACACCCTGTGTTGCCCCTTCTTGTAGTGTGTTGGTGTTGTGTGTCCAGTCCAGTTTATTGTTCAGGTGAACACCCAGGTACTTGTAAGATGTCACCATCTCAATGTCTGTTCCCTGGATGTTTACCGGTGTTGTGGGGGGTTGTCCTCGCGTGCAGCAGTCCACCACCAGTTCCTTAGTTTTCCTCACATTGATCTAGAGGCAGTTCCCTCTGTACTCTGCATCATCCCCATCAGCGATAAGGCCGACGATCGCAGAGTCGTCAGAGAAGTTTTGTAGATGGCAGTGCGGTGTGTTGTGTAAAAAGCCAGCAGTGTAGAGGGTGAACAGGAAAGGAGCCAGAACTGTTCCCTGGGGGCCCCCCGTGCTGCAGATGATGGTATCGGACACACAGTCCTGGGTTCTCACAAACTGTGGTCGGTTTGTGAGGTAGTCCAGGATCCATGATGAAAAGTGCTGGTCCACCCTTGCGCACAGCAGCTTGTCCCTCAGGATTACTGGTTGGATGGTGTTGAAAGCACTGGATAAATCAAAGAACATGATCCTCACAGTGCTCTCAGGCTTCTCCAGGTGGGACAGGGAATGATGTAGGAGGAAGATCACTACATCCACCACCCTGACGCCATGCTGGTAGGCAAACTGAACTGGATCCGTCGCTGGTCCCATCAGGAGGCAGAGGTGGGTGAAGAGCAGCCTCTCCAGGGTCTTCATAAGGTGTGATGTGAGGGGTACTGGTCTGTAGCTGTTCAGGTCCTTGAGGTGCGGGGTCTTCGGTACGGATACCACACAGGATGTTTTCCACAGCTGTGGTACCCTCCCCAGCTTCAGCCTCAGACTGCAGATGTGCTCCATGATCCCACACAGCTGGTCTGCACAGGACTTGAAGAGCCTCAAGCTGATGCCGTCCGGACCTGTGGTCTTCCTCGCCTTGATCTTCCTCAGCTCAGTTCTCACCTGGGTCTTAGTGAGAGTCAAGGTGGGGCAGGGAGGCTGTGTGCTTGGGGGGGGTCTATGTGGGGAAAAACAGTGGGTGATGTACAAGGGGGTGTGGGGGAGGGCCATGGACAGCGGGCCGAGATGAAGGTGGAGGCAGCAGTGGTTGGTGGGCAGGCGGAGAAGAGGGCGGCTGGTCAAACCTGTTAAAAAAACTGGATCAGGTTGTCCACCCATTCCCTACCCCCTATGGCCTGAGAGGAGGTATTCTGGTGCCCAAAGATGGTTTTGAGGGTTCTCCAGACAGTGCTGATGTCACTCTGCTGCAGCTTGTCCTCCATCTTCTTCCTGTAGCTGTCCTTCCCCTCTCTGATCTTCCTCCTTAGCTCCCTCTGTACGGACGTCAGTTCCTCCTTGTTTCCCGACCTAAAGATCCTTTTCTTCTCCTTCAACAGTGATTTTATCTCAGGATTGATCCAGGGTTTGTTGTTTGAGAAACACCATCTGGTCTTGGTGGGTACGGTGTTCTCTACACAGAAGTTGATGTAGTCTGTGTTGGAGTGTGTGAGACCATCAATGTCCTCACCATGTGGATCACGTAGCTGCTCCAGCACAGTGGATTCAAAACAGTTTCTCAGAGCGTCCTCTACCTCCTCAGACCATATTTTCACTGTGCAGGTAACAAGAGGTTGTCTGTGTACCAGGGGTTTGTACACTGGCAGGAGGTGAACCAAGTTGTGGTCCGATCTTTCGGGGGCGAGGGGGGAGTGGTGATGCAGTGCAAGCCTCCTTGATGTTTGCATAAAATAAATCCAGTATTTTATTGTCTCTGGTGTGGCACGTGACATACTGGGTGAAAGTGGGCAGAATGGAGGGCAGGGAAGTATGGTTAAAATCACCAGAGATGAGCAGGAGAGCATTTGGGTGCTGTGACTGCAGCCTGCTGGTGATTGAGTGGCTGCACGGTGGCGCAGTGGTTAGCACTGCGGCAGCACAGTTTACCCTTGGCCGGGGGATCGTGGGGATCGTGGGATCGTGGGTTCGATCCCAGCCCCCGACCAACAGTGATCTGTGTGGAGTTTGCATGTTCTCCCCGTGTATGCGTGGGTTTACCCCGGGATTTCTCCGGTTTCCTCCCACATGCCAAAAACATGCAGGTTAGGTTAATTGGAGACTCTAAAGTGGCCCTTGGTGTGAATGTGTGTGTGAATGGTTAAAGGGATGGCGCCGTATTGTGGCTGCTTCATCCATCCAGGTGGTGGATGACCCTTAATTTCTGTAAAGCGTCTTTGAGTGTCTATGATAAAGCGCTATATAAATCTGATGCATTGATTGATTGATTGATTGAGTGGATGACGTCACACGCTGCCTCAATGCTCGCAGAGGTGGGTACATACAGTAAATAACAATCGCAATGACATGTGAGAACTCTCTGGGGAGATATGACGGTCACATGCTAAAAGCTAGCAAATCAGTGTCCTTGCTACAGTGTTGTTCTTTAATCATGATGTGTCCAGGATTGCACCATCTGTTATACACATGCATTATCAGCTCCCCACCTCTGCTCTTCCCGCTGTCTGATGTCCGATCTGTCCATATTGGTAAGTGGAAACCCTCCAGTCCGATGTTAGCATCTGTTGCTAGTTCTGTTAGCTACATGTCAGTAAACAACATAATGCTAATCTCTGAAGATGCTCTCATACCGGGACATAGCTGCCAGTTCGTCCATCTTGTTAAGCAGTGATTTCACATTTCCCATAATAATGGATGGTAGGATGGGTCTGTTCCTTATTCTCCTCACGTGTCACTTCACTCCAGCACGACATCCCTGTCGTTTTCTCCTGATTTCTCATGGGATATCGGGTCTTTGCATTAGCACCATGGAGCAGCCCAATGCTAACAGCTGACTTCTACTGTAAACAATGGCTCCTTCACTTACCGGGTCAGTCATCATTGGCTATATGACCTGAAAGATAGCTAATATTAATGTCAGTGTGGCGATATATGTCTCCTTGGTGTCCATGATGGATACAGGGTAACAGGATCAGAAAGTTGTGGCAAAAAAAAATGGATTGTAAATAAAAAAATGAGAAAGATACTCAGAATTGAGCCATTGCTGCTGCAAAGGGCTGCCAGCTGCAGGGGCTGCTTAGAGTGTTTTTATAACTTCCCGCGCAACTCATGTGGCACCGGAAGTTAGAAAAACACACTGGCAGCCACTGGCTGCTGGTGTTGCGCACTCACAGCACAGAGACAGAACAGAAGAATGGTAGAGAGGAAGAGGAGTGCTGTGTGGCTATATTTCCAGGCCGAAAATGAAACAACGGCAAGATGTACAATTTCTAAAAAGGCTGTGAAATACAGTGGTAACACAACTTATTTATACAAGTATATGAAAAATCATCCAAATGTCACGATCTGAGCATGGGGGATTTCGCCATGCTCAGTCTCTTTGCTTTTTTTCATATTTGTATAGTGTTGTATTTTTGAGTTATAATTCCTGTTTTGTTTTGTTTTTTTATCTTTGGCTGGTTTTCACATTTTCTGTATTGTTACCTCCGCCAAGGAGGTAATGTTTTTGACGGGGTTTGTCTGTTTGTCTGTCTGTCTGTTTGTCTGTCTGTTGGTTAGCAAGATAACTCAAAAAGTTTTAGACAGATTTCGATGAAACTTTCAGGCGTTGTTGGAAATGGTACAAGGAAGAACTGATTAAATTTTGGTGGTGATCTGGATCACCGTCCAGAAGAAAACCGCCATTACAGAAAATGCCATTTTCGTGAATAACTACTGAACCACTAATCCTATCATTGTCAATCCAATTGCTAGTCATATGTTTTCATGGTCAAGGGATCTGAAAACGCACACACAAACACTGTATGGGGGGAACTGTGGCCGCCATTACGGAAAATGCCATTTTCCTGAATAACTACTGAACCACTAATCCTATCATTGTCAATCCAATTGCTAGTCATATGTTTTCATGGTCAAGGAATCTGAAAACGTACACACAAACACTGTATGGGGGGAACTGTGGCCGCCATTACGGAAAATGCCATTTTCCTGAATAACTACTGAAACACTAATCCTATCATTGTCAATCCAATTGCTAGTCATATGTTTTCATGGTCAAGGAATCTGAAAATGTACACACAAACACTGTATGGGGGGAACTGTGGCCGCCATTACGGAAAACGCCATTTTCGTGAATAACTACTGAACCACTAATCCTATCATTGTCAATCCAATTGCTAGTCATATGTTTTCATGGTCAAAGAATCTGAAAACGTACACACAAACACTGTATGGGGGGAACTGTGGCGCTTGGCGGAGGTCTACGCTCTCCGAGTGCTTTTCTAGTTTCTTAGTGTGACTAATTTTCTTGTTTACATTCCTTGTAGTTTTGTCATTTACATATTTGGGTTTACTTGTATCGTTATTTGTCATCGTATTATATTACCATTTCTCTCTCTCTCTCTCTCTCTCTCTCTCTCTCTGGGGTTGCAGCTGTCAAAGACACTTCCAGGTTTTTCCCTGGTTGTGGGCGGTGCCCCTGTCAAGCTGTCAGCCCAGTCTCCTCCCCTCATGGCTCACAGCTGATTGTAATCATCTTCACCTTTTTCCCGCTCATGTGATCCACACCTGTTGTCATTTATGTTTATTGTTTGCATGCCCTATATAAGGGCTGTAGTTTCTGTCACTCATTGCTGGATTCTTAAGAATTGTTCTGCGTCAGAACCCTGTTCCCTTTCTGACGTTCAATACCTATGGAATCCTATCTTCTTCTTTGCCGTTTTTGTTCATAAGTTTACTTTTTGCGGAGATGCGGGCAGTGAAGATGGCTGCTTAGGTGAGGAGCACTGCAGTGCAGACAGCCTTTTTTTCTTCTACAAGGACGTTTTTCTCTTGTTTCCTCAGCTGAAACTATTACTACTACTACTACACTTTGCATTGAGACTGGATTTGTGGAGAACAGGATTAAAATGCCAACGCAACAACAGAAACTTAATCTTCGCTCCAAAGCCGGTGCTAGCATGGAAAATCTGGATAAAGCTGGTGATACCACAACGAGCCCTCCTCCCTCTCCGCCACCTTCAGCAGGTGCAGGTGTTGCCAAAGACCAAATGGCGGAGGACATCTCTAAGATCTTTGCACTGTTGAAGGAAATATCGGAGAGGCAAGACGCCAAACTTAACTCTATTGAGGCGTCAACGAGGGCGGTGGACACCAAGTTAACGGAGTTAGCTACCCGGCTGGGAGACGTGGAGTCTCGCATCGCTTTTCTTGAGGATGCTAATATAGCTCTGGATGCTAATCCCCCCGCAACCCAGACGCAGGTGGAAGATTTACTTCTGAAGCTGGACGACTTGGAAAATAGATCACGCCGAAACAATCTACGCTTTGTCGGCTTTCCAGAAAATTGTGAAAAATCAGATGCCCTTACCTTCATGCGCAAAGCTATCCCAGATCTGCTGAAAATGGAGTTCCCTGGAGGGCTGGAAATTGACCGTGCGCATCGGAGCCTCGCCAGACGCAGACCTGACGGCCAGCCACCCAGGGCTATCCTGATTCGACTTCTGCGCTTCCAGGATAGGGAGCGTATTGTGGAGGCAGCGCGCGGGATGGGAAAGCTGGATTGGAATGGTCATCACATCATGATTTTCCTGGATTATTCCAGACGAGTATCCGAGATGAGAGCGGCGTTCAAGCAGTGTAAACACATGCTGCATCAGAAGAAGATTGCATTCTCTCTCAGGTACCCTGCAGTTCTCGTTGTGAAGTTGGCAAGTGGTAAACAGGAGTTCACTGACCCTAAGAAAGCATTGAACCTGATTCTTTCACTACCGTGAGACATTGATGAACAATGGTATGAATATATGCTATATGTTTATTTGTTATATATTTTTGATAGAGGATTTGATGCAGTATTAATGTAAGGTTCCATTTTTTTTTTACTGCCCACGCTTTATTATCTATAGGCATGAGGCTGCTGCGATGTTGCGGCTCTCCCTAAGTTTATTGCACTGTTCACAGTCACGGTCCTAGAGTTTTTTATTTTCTTTTTTTGGGTTGGTGCTGTTTTTGTGCACCAATGGGTGACATTGGTTTTAGGTCACCGTTTATGTTACTTTATGATTAAGTGGTTTTCGTTTCTTTTTTTTTGTATTTTTAATTTTTATTGTGTTTGTCTTTTTCCCAGTGAAGGGGTTTTTGGTGGAGAATTGCTGGATATTTTGGATGGTAATATGTACCGTTTGTGATGTCGGCTAATTGTCAGAGCTTTCTTAACCTCATTACTTGGAATGTTAAAGGCCTTAACCACCCAATTAAGAGGAAAAAAATTTTGGCGTTTATTAAATCAAAAAAAGTGGATGTAGCATTGCTTCAGGAGACCCACCTCACTAAAACAGAATCTAAAAAACTCTGTCGGGATTGGGTGGGCCAGGGGTTTTCGTTTTGCGGTAATAGCCAGAGCAGGGGGGTGGCAATCCTTTTTCATAAACATTTGCAGTTCAAGTGTCTAAAAGAGGTTAGTGATGATGATGGACGACTCCTTATAATTCTTATAGAAATTCAGGGCCATAGGATGATACTCGCTAATGTTTATGCACCAAATATACGTAGTTGATTGTGCATTTTTTGCACAACTGGAACACGAATTAAGCGAAATGGGTAATTATCCCATTTTAGTAGGTGGGGATTTTAATCAGGTCATGGACAACATTTTAGATCGGAGCACCCCCTCACAGTGTTCATCTAAATCTGGCTCTACATTGAAAGACATGTGCAATGCAATTGGTTTGGTAGACGTGTGGCGGCTTTTTAATCCGTCCACAAGGGATTACACTTTTTATTCCACTGCTCATAATGTGTTTTCCAGGATTGATTACTTTTTAATGTCAAAATTCTCTGTTTCTTCTGTAAATTCGAGCTTCATTGGTAGCATAATACTATCAGATCATGCCCCTGTTTTTTTTACATATGATCCCGCCTTGTCAGTTAAAAAAAAAATTCTAGATGGAGGCTTAATTCAAGCTTTCTTCTTAATCCAGATTTTGTGTCCTCTTTGAAAGCAGAGATTTCTTTATATCTTGAGACAAATTGGGATTCTGCTCCCTCTGCCAGGGTTGCTTGGGAGGCCTTTAAGGCATTTATTAGGGGACATATTATTCAATATGCATCTTTTAAAAAGAAAACTAACATTGCTAAACAGATTGATTTGGAGAGGAGAATAGCTATATTAGAGACTTCATTCAAACAAGACACAAATTTAGTAAATTTGTCACCCCTTCTGAAGCTTAAGTATGAGCTGAATTCAACCCTAACACAAAAAGTTGAATTTTCCCTATTTCGCCTTAGGCATAAACAATTTGAGGAGGGGGATAAAGCTGGCAAAATGCTGGCTAGATATATTAAAATGAAAGAAGCTCAGTGTACTATATCTGCTATTAGGACACAGGATGGTACTCTGGTGTCAGACTTAAATGAAATTAATGGTGCTTTCAGAGAATTTTACACTTCGCTTTATTCTTCTGAAACAGAGGCTGGATCTCAAGAGATCTATGCATTTTTGTCATCCCTGTCTTTGCCCTCCCTAACGAAGGAACAAATAGACTTACTTGACGCCCCAATTACTAAAGAGGAAATTGTGAAAGTTATTAAGAGCTTCCCAACTGGAAAGGCACCGGGCCCTGACGGATTCACTGTAGAATTTTACAAGGCCTGTGTTGATGAGCTTTCTCCTTTACTTTTAGAAATGTTTGCGGAATCTTTTGAACAAGGCCGTCTGCCCCCTTCTTTAACAGAGGCTTTCATTTCGCTTATTTTAAAAAGCAATAAAAATCCGCTAGAGTGTAAGAATTATAGACCAATTAGTCTTATAAACTGTGACTGTAAAATTCTCTCCAAAATTTTGGCATTAAGATTAGATAAAGTAATGATATCTCTTATAAATCCTGATCAGGTGGGTTTTATTCATTCCAGGGGTGCGGCAGACAATATTAGGTGATTTATTGATATCATATGGTCAGTTCGTAACAACGAACTGACCATATGATATGATTCGGTCTCTGTACGACCGTTGTGAGAGTTTAGTTCGCATTGCCAACACTCGGTCGGAGTCATTCCCAGTGAGAGTTGGACTCCGCCAGGGCTGCCCTTTGTCACCGGTCCTGTTCATAATTTTTATGGACAGGATTTCTAGGCGCAGCCAGGGAATGGAGGGTGTCATGCTTGGTGACCACAGGATCTCATCTCTGTTGTTTGCAGATGATGTTGTCCTGTTGGCTTCATCCAGCAATGACCTACAGCTCTTGCTGGGACGGTTTGCCGCTGAGTGTGAAGCGGCTGGGATGAGAATCAGCACCTCCAAGTCCGAGTCCATGGTCCTCAGCCGGAAAAAGGTGGATTGTCCTCTCCGGGTTGGGGACAGGCTCCTGCCCCAAGTGGAGGAGTTTAAGTATCTTGGGGTCTTGTTCACGAGTGAGGGGAAAATGGAGCGAGAGATCGACAGACGGATTGGAGCAGCATCTGCAGTGATGCGGACGTTGTACCGGTCTGTTGTGGTGAAGAGGGAGCTTAGTTCTAAGGCAAAGCTGTCGATTTACCAGTCAATCTACGTTCCTACTCTCACCTATGGTCACGAGCTTTGGGTAATGACCGAAAGAATGAGATCGCGGATACAAGCGGCTGAAATGAGCTTTCTCCGTAGGATTGCTGGACTCACCCTCAGAGATAGGGTGAGGAGCTCAGTCATCCGGGAGAGGCTCAGAGTAGAACCGCTGCTCCTCCACATTGAAAGGAGTCAGTTGAGGTGGTATGGGCATCTGATTAGGATGCCTCCTGGACGCCTCCCACTTGAGGTGTTTCAGGCACGTCCCACTGGGAGGAGACCCCGGGGCAGACCCAGGACTCGGTGGAGAGACTATGTCTCCCAGCTAGTCTGGGAACGCCTTGGTATCCCCTCTGAAGAGCTGGAGCAGGTGGCTGGGGAGAGGGAAGTCTGGGCTTCTCTGCTTGAACTGCTGCCTCCGCGACCCGGACCTCCGGAAAAGCGGTAGAAGATGGATGGATGGATGGATGGTCAGTTCAAAATGATCCCTCACTTGCACACTTCTTTCCAGTGGCAGCCCTCTCCCTGGATGCTGAAAAAGCATTTGACAGGGTTGAGTGGCAGTATCTCTTTGCGACTCTAGAGACTTTTGGTTTTGGTTCAAAGTTTCTTTCTTGGATTAAATTACTATATAATGAACCTAGAGCTTCAGTGATATCAAATCGAGTTACATCACAGCCTTTTAGACTTTATAGGGGTACGCGCCAGGGCTCCCCTTTAAGTCCCCTGCTTTTCGCTTTGGCATTAGAACCATTAGCTGTTGCTATCCGCAAAGACGGCAATTTTCCAGGTATCCAGGTCCATGGCAGTACCCATAAGATAATGTTGTATGCTGATGATGCATTGGTACTGATTACACAACCTCAAAAATCAATTCCAGCTCTCCTTAAAATTATTAACCAATTTTCACGTTTGTCTGGTTATAGAGTTAACTGGATAAAATCAGAAATTCTCCCTCTAACATCTTATTGCCCTAAAACACTGTTTACATTTGGTCAAAATATAGGCTTCTCTTGGCCAAAATTAGGAATTAAATATCTTGGCATCCTGTTTCCTCACGCTTTATCGGATCTGATTCAGATTAATTTTGAGCCCTTGCTCGAAAAATTTAAAATAGACATAGAAAGGTGGTCACCTCTTTTTTTGTCTCTCTGGGGCAAGGTCAATGTTATTAAGATGATTTGTGCACCCCGATTTAATTACCTTCTGCAATCTCTTCCTCTTAGGATCCCAGTTGGTTATTTTCGACAGTTTGATAGGTTGTGCAATAAGTTTTTATGGAATGGTAAGCGCCCTAGATTAAAGTTGAAAAGATTACAGAAGTCTACAGATTCAGGAGGTTTGGGGGTCCCAAATTTGGTTTTATATCATTACGCTTTTAGTCTTAGACACTTGATTCATTGGGCTCTCCCCCCTGAGAGAGCCCCCTTGGTTTTATTTGGAGAGTTACCTGAGCAGCCCTCTTCCCCTAGTACATCTAATCACAATCAAACTTTCTTCTGAATTTCAGTCGCATCCTATTGTATCCTTTTTACAATATGTTTGGAAGAGAGTTGCTTCTATACTAGAGTTTAGCTCTCATCTTCATTCTATGGCTTCTATTTGGCTTAACCCAAGTCCCCATATTGGAAAATCCCCATTTATGTGGAAAATCTGGGTGAAAAAGGACATCTTGATGTTAAAAGATCTATATGAAGGGGGAGCTCTCAAATCATTTGATGTTCTACGGGCACAGTATGGACTACCACAGAATCAGTTTTGGAAATATTTACAACTTCGACATCTGCTGTGTCAAGTCTTTGGATCTACAACTACCCCTCCTCCTGATGTAGATTGGCTCATCCAGGCTTTGAGTTCCTGTGGCAAAAGATCTAAGGCCTCAAATTTTTATTTAATGCTCCTTAAGAGCTCAAATAAAGATTCTTCATTCCTTAAACACATATGGGAAAAAGATCTGAATTCACAATTTACTGATGTTGAATGGGCAAATATTTTAAAGAATGGGAAGAAAGTGTCTAGGGAATTGAAAACCAGACTTGTTCAATTTAAAATTTTGAATCGATTTTACTGGACACCTCGTAAAATGTTGACAGCGAATCTCATTCACTCTTCAAGCTGCTGGAGATGTCTACAGGGGGAGGGGACATTAATCCATATGATCTGGAGTTGTCCGGTAATACAGGAATTTTGGTTGCAGATCCATAGACATATTATGACAATTGTTAAGCAAGAAGTGCCATTTACTCAGAGACTTTTTGTCCTTGGGGATCCATCAATGATTCAGGACCCAATCTCTGATGCCGAGTGGATTCAGACTGCTCTGATGGTGGGCCGAAAGTTGATCACTTTTTACTGGAAATCTTCCTCTGCCCCACCCGTAGCTCAATGGCTCAGGGAGTTGGGCAAGCTTGCTGCACTAGAACGCCTTTCATATAAACTTCTGGACAGGATGGACAGCTTTTACAATAAGTGGGGATCCTATCTTACCTTTATAGGTGTTGTAGATTAAGCTAATCATCTTAAGAGTATTAGGGTGAAAATGGAATGTTTTATCCTCTCACTGGGTATATTTGTTTTGTTTTGTTTTTTTGTCATTGTTTTTTTGTTTGTTTGTTTGTTTTTGTTTTATTTTCTAAATTGAAAACCCAATAAAATTCAAATTACAAAAAAAAAAAAAGTTTACTTTTTGCTCTGTGTGGATTTTTGTGTTTGTGCACTGTTTGGACTTTGTGTTTTGTTAATAAATATCACAAACTGCTGTTCAGCATCTGGGTCTCTCTTCTCCGCCCCGAGGGGCAATTCATAACACCAAAAGACAAGGCTGAGCTGCAAAAACAGAGAGAGGAGGAGAGAAATCCCCCACGCCCTGGCCCCAGCAGACCCAGACCTTCGACCCAGAGGCAGAGATCATTGGCAGAGGCCTTTCAGTATGGCAGAGAATATCCAGGTAGGTATTAGTGGTGAAAATAATATTTTAGTTGTCTTTGGCATTAGTTAATATTAATTTTCAAAGTGCAACTGGTCAATTTTTGCTTTAGCCAACTCAAAAAGTATAAATTATGCTAAGACCTTGGTATAATGCATTTATCCCATTGAAACGTTTTGTTTAAATTAATATATTATCTGGAATTGAAACAAATATAGCCTACTGAATATGGCTCAGATTTGACTGAATATAATTACCCTTTTGTGTTAGCTGTGAAAGTGATACTGTATGTATTTACCTCTAAATTTTGCCCAAATTCTGTCCTGTGTTTTAACCAGTGTTGGGCAAGTTACTAAAAAATAGTAATTAATTACAGTTACTAATTACTTCTTTTCAAAAATAATTGAGTTACTTTACCAATCACTCCATGATTAAAGTAACTAGCTACTTGGAAAAGTAACTTTCACGTTACTTTTTAAATGCATACTTAAATCATTTTACACACATAGCATGACAATTTAATTAATGGATTATATTCCGGGCTTATTAATGTCAAGCTGAAAACGGATTGTTTCAGACAGAGCTTTTTAAACATGTTGTCTGCTTTATCCTGCCTTGAGAGCTCTTATTGTGGGAAAAATCTGAAGAAAATCAGCATAATATTGCCAGCAATTCCCTCATTGTGGAGTGAGAGTTGGTAACACTGCATAAAGCTGTCCCTGTTTATCTTTATCCTTATGTTTATCTTTATCCTTATGTTTATCTTTATCCTTTATGTTTTTCCTGTAGGATCCTCAGATCACAACTGTGTACATTTTTTTTTTTTTTTGTTACTTATTTGTACCCGTAGGTAGACTTGGTTTGCAGTCTGGTGACAAGCCACCGGCTGCTGGTCGCTGCATGCGCGAGCGCCCTAAACCTACATGTTTTTGGTGTGC
Organism: Pholidichthys leucotaenia; assembly: GCA_020510985.1. NCBI lineage: Eukaryota > Metazoa > Chordata > Actinopteri > Cichliformes > Pholidichthyidae > Pholidichthys > Pholidichthys leucotaenia. Next base: position 396,051,647 of record CM035841.1, read on the forward strand.
GGGAGGAAACCGGAGAAATCCCGGAGTAAACCCGCGCAACACGGGGAGAACATGCAAACTCCACACAGCTCACTGTTGGTCGGGGGCTGGGATCGAACCCACGATCTCATGATCCCCGCGGTCCCCCGGCCGAGGGTAAAACTGTGCTGCCACAGTGCTAAACCACTGCGCCACCGTGCATGAAACTGTTCTCAGAAGAGGCAAGGTGGAGACGAGAGACACTGATGTGTGGACAGAGGAATCAGTGCACAGCCTCCAGGAATGCTTTGACTGTACGGACTGGGAGGTTTTCACACTGTCCTGCGGGGATGATTTGGACTCTTTGGTGGACGTCACATGCTCATACATGGCTTTCTGTCAAAATAAGATCGTTCCACGTAAACGTGTCAAAATATATCCCAACAACAAGCCATGGGTTACAAAATCAGTTAAATCCTGCTTACAGAGGAAAGCACTTGCCTTTAAACAGGGGTCTGTTTCTGAGCTACAGGTTGCCACAAAAGAGCTGAAATCCGAAATTTTAAGAGCAAAACAGAATTATAAATCAGAATTGGAAAGCAAGATGGCAACAAAGAAATTTGGTTCAGCCTGGGCCAGTATGAAAACTATTGCAGGCCTTCAGAGCAGAGCACAGTAATTGTGTGTTTTTAGATGGTTTTAATTCAGACACAGAGCTGGCTAATGCTCTTAATTGTTTTTATGGTCGTTTTGGCTCCTTTGATTTTAGCACTGAAACCCAAGATTTGAAACAGAAACTCAAAGACAATCAGCACTTTAATATTGAGGTGCAGGATGTTAAAAGGGAGTTCTGCGCTGTAAAAGTGAATAAAAGTCAAGGCCCTGATAATATATGTGGGAGCTTGGTAAAGTCCTGTGCACATGAACTGAGTCCTATATTTCATTACATTTTCAATAAGTCCTTACAAACACAATATGTGCCTAAGATCTGGAAAGAAGCCGTGGTTGTTCCTGTTCCAAAATCCAGCTGTCCTAAAACGGTAAACGACTTTAGACCAGTTGCTTTGACTTCAATTTTAATGAAAATTTTTGAAAAACTGGTCAGATGTGAGGTCCTAAAGCAGACTGAGCATGCATTGGATCCTCTGCAGTTTGCCTATAGGCCTCACAGAGGAGTGGAGGATGCCACTGTTACTCTGGTTAACATGCTTTTTAAACATCTGGATTTTAATTGGACACACTCCAGCCTTTTATTTGTGGACTTTTCCTCCGCCTTTAATACAATCCAACCTCATATCTTAGTTGAAAGGCTCCTGCAACAATTTGAGCTGAGCAATAATCTGGTGGGTTGGATTCTGGATTTCTTAACCAACAGGACGCAGAGAGTAAGGGTCAATGGTACATTGTCTGACCTAAAGTGCTCTTCTACTGGCTCTCCTCAGGGGTGTATGTTGTCACCACTACTCTTCATCCTGTACACAAACATGTGTCGGAGCAGACATGACAACAGACACATCATAAAGTATGCTGATGATTCAGTTATTGTCAGTCTCCTCCAGGATGGTGAGAGTGGCCACGGCCCAGTAGTTGATGATTTTGTTCACTGGTGTGAGGATTCCTACCTGCAGCTGAATACGACAAAAACTAAAGACATGATTATTGACTTTAGGAGGACAACTCCCAGGCACAAAGTCACCATACTAAAAGGCCAGACCACTGAATGTGTACAATCCTACAAATATCTTGGGACGATTATTGATAGTAATTTAAACTTTGAAGTGAACTGTGAAAGGGTGTGCAAAAAGGGTCAGCAACATTTGCATTGCTTGAGAAAACTTGCACGCTTCCAAATTGACCGAACCATAATGACAATGTTTTATCGGGCTTTTATTGAATCTGTTTTATCCTTTTCTTTAGTGTCATGGTTTGGTCAGATAAAACTGAAACAGAGGAAATCCTTGGATCAGGTAGTTAGATGGTCCAGTCGTTTGCTTGGTGAGTCACAGCTGAGCCTGACATCCCTGTACACCAGACAAGTACAGAGGATGGCTACCTCCATTTTAAATGATGACTCCCACCCTTTGCACTGCAACTTTCAGCTTCTTCCCTCAAGACGGAGGTTTGCTGTCCCAAAAAGTAAAACCCAGCGCTACAAAAACAGCTTTGTTCCTGCTGCTGTCAAAGAGTTGAACAAGCTGTAACAATATATTGCCCATAATTTAGGTACCTATTTATTAACTCCATTTTATATTTACTTATTTTGTAAGATGTTACTTGGGTTCTAAATATTTTATTGAGTTTTAGACCTTTGAGTTTTTAACCTCTTTGACTAGTTTTTAACTTTTAATATGACTCTTCTCTCTTACCTCTGGTTTTTCTCTCATCTCTTTGTCTTTTTATACCCTGATTGATGGAGCCTTGAGTATTTTTATCATGTTTATAGTCAATTTCATTTGTGCCTGTGTTTGTGTCTATGTTGAATGTAATTTGTGGCTTGTAAATATGGATGTCACCAGACTGCAAAACAAATCTACCTACGGGTACAAATAAAGTAACCTGAACCTGAACCTGAACCTTCATGTTCCTCATCCCAGCATACACCCCCCCCTCAGGAGAACTGCTAGACCTACTATAAAGAACATCACAACATGGCCTGAGGGAGCTCTTTCTCAGCTGCAGGACTGTTTTTCAAACACTCTATGGGATTTATTCAAGAATGAGGATCTGGAAATGTACACACAGACTGTATTACACTACATCACCTACTGTATCAATCAGGTGACTGTGGAAAAACGCATCAGGGTTTTTCCTAACCAGAAGCCCTGGATGACAAAAGAAGTCCAGGCACTCCTCAGAGCTCGTGATACAGCCTTCAGGTCAGGGGATACAGATCTGTATAGCACCGCCCGGGCTAATCTGAAGAAAGGCATTAAGGAGGCTAAACACACCTATAAGAAGAAAGTCGAGGACCATTTTTCTGATAATGATTCAAGACAAGTATGGCAAGGCTTTCACCATATCACAAACTATAAGGGCAGCAGCATCATTTCCAGTGACATCAGCGCCTCACTGGCAGAAGAACTGAACTGCTTTTTTGCACGGTTTGAGGCAAATACACCTCGCCCGGACCCACAGATGTTATTGAATGCCAGCTCTGATGTGCTTTTCCTGCAGGATCATGAGGTGAGACAGACACTGAGAGCAGGTCACCCGAGAAAGGCTACTGGTCCCAATGGAGTGCCAGAAAAGGTGCTCAGAGCATGTGCAGATCAGCTATGCTCTGTTTTGACTGACATTTTTAACTTGTCTCTCAAGGCAGCTGTTGTTCCACAGTGTTTAAAATCTGCAGTCATTATTCCTGTACCTAAAAAACATACTATTAGCAGTCTGAATGACTATCGACCAGTAGCATTAACACCCATTATTATGAAGTGCTTTGAGAAAATGGTATTGAAAAATCTTTTGCCTAGTCTCACCCCAGACTTTGATCGGTACCAGTTTGCCTACAGGCAGAGCAGATCCACTGAAGATGCTATTGCTATAGCTCTCCACTCGGCATTCAGCCATTTAGAAGACAAGGGGAGCTATGTAAAAAGGTTGTTTGTTGACTATAACTCGGCATTTAATACAATTATTACCAACATTCTCATCACCAAATTGCTTCAGCTTGGTCTGCCTACTCACACTTGCAGCTGGATTAAGGACTTCCTAACAAACAGAACACAGACTCGGACCCCATTCCTCCTCTACAGTTATGCTTAACACAGGCTCGCCACAGGGCTGTGTGTTGAACCCCACTTTGTATTCATTGTACACATATGACTGCATACCTGTTCATCCCACAAACATTATAGTGAAGTTTGCAGATGACACAACAGTAGTGGGGCTCATATCAGGAGGAGATGAGTCCGCATACAGAGATGAGATCCAGAAACTGGTGAGATGGTGCTCAGATAATAATCTGCTATTGAATACAAAAAAACCCCAAAAGAACTCATTATTGATTTTAGGAAGCATAGTAGTGAGCCGCCTCCTCTATATATAGGCAAGGAGCGTGTGGAGAGGGTGGAGGCTTTTAAGTTTCTGGGTGTTCATATTTCTCACAACCTTACCTGGGCATTTAACACCATAGCTACGATAAAAAAAAGACTCAACAATGTCTACACTTTCTGAGGCTCCTCAAGAAGAATGGCCTGAATGCACATTTGCTGGTTTTATTTTATCGCTCTGCTATTGAGAGCATTTTGTCATATGGCATCACGGTTTGGTATGAGGGCTGTTCAGCTGCAGACCGCAAAGCCTTCCAGAGAGTGATCGAGACTGTGCAAAAAATCACTGGCTGTTCTCTCCCTTCTCTGGAAGAGATTTCCAGGTCTCGGTACCTCAACAGAGCCACTGCCATCATTAAAGACTGTGCTCATCCAGGCCATGATTTCTTTCACTTGCTCCCCTTGGGAAAGCGGTACAGATCCCATAAAACCCGGACTACCAGGTTTAATCATAGTTTTTTTCCCAGCAGCAGTACGTATTTTGAACAGATTTATGTGACACGCACAGACTGCTGATATTATTTTGTTATTTTAGGTTATTTTGTGGCAATAACCCTGTGTGTATAAGCTGGTCTTTTATATTTATCGCTCAGTATGTTTTCATTATTGCTACATACATATTGTATTCAACTTTTAGGTAATATTGTTTCAAGCATTATTTATTGTTGTAATTATAAGAATGTTAAATGCATGAGTGAACTGTGAGTGTGATAGTTTGTTTTTAGGGAGCAGCATCTCAATTTCGTTGCATTGTTTATTAACAATGGAATGACAATAAAGGCACTTTGACTTTGACTTTGACTTTAGATTGAGATGAGATTGAGATTCAACTTTATTGTCATTACACATGTATGAATACAAGGTAACGAAACATGACTTGGCATTTGGGCACGCTCTGCAGAGCGCATCCAAGCAGCCGCTAGGCGCCAGTCATTTACCTTTTTGATATGGATTTAATCCGATGTGCAGTGATCCAAGAAAATGTCCATTATCCACAGTCCAAATGTCTGCTGTGACAGAGACATGATCCAGTCCCTCAGATTCCTTTTGGAGATCAAAATCCATTTTTGAATAATCTTTATCCAGGTAGCAAGTAAATGTGTTTTAACCTCAGTGGATCACAGTCTGAGCTGTCTGATGAAAAGTCATTGTTTATATCATGTCTTCAGTCTGTAATGACGTATCTGGTAATCAGTCAGTTTAATTCTTGCTGGGTCACAAACTGTCCAGATGCATACCTGTGCTTGAAATCCAGCAGTGGGTGTTGAGACAAGAGTATTTCCACTTTACATCCTGCTGTGGCTGTTCAGATAGCATAGATCCACTAACACGGTGTTGTTAGCATAGCTAGCCATTACTTAGTACTAGCTTTGTCGGAGCTTTGTTGCTGTTTTCAAGCGCTTCTCAAGATTGCAGTAGGTCTCAACCAGCACTTTAGCTTGCAACCCACCAATATGCTTTTGTCCTTAACCGTGACAAAGGAAAAAATAATCTATCTATTTCCACAAAAGCAAAGTAGCTTCATCGCTTCCTCCACTCAGTAGTGAAAACTCAGCTCTCTGCAACAGGTCACGTCAATTGACGGCTACGTCTCAGCTACAGTAGGGACAGTTTATATATTCACTTATTTGCGCTAAAAATATCTATCCATATTAATAAAACGAGTAATGAATCTAATCAAATTTCAGTAACTGTAACACATTACTGAATTTTTAAACAGTAATTTCGTTACACAGCATGTTACTGCAAAAGTAGTGGTGTTACAGCATCGCATTACTTTGTAGCATGTTACTCCCAACCCTGGGTTTAACTAATTAACAATCCAACGGAAAAATCACAAAACACTTAAAGGTCATGAAAATTTATTCAGAGTTAATAATTTGTTGATGCCATGCACCTTAATGATTATATCGGTATCGGCGATACTGGCCCTGTATTTACTTGGTATCAGATCAATACCAAATCTTCCAGTATTCTACACTACTATTAATATGGATCATGGTGTTTTTTTAGCCTTATTCTGATTGGCTGTTAATGCTAATCACTATGTAATGGCTGAATTATAATTGCTATGTAATTGCTGAATTACATAGAAAATGAACAAAAATAGATGCTCAGAGCAAGGTGAAAAAAAAAAACTGTTCCTTGGACATGAAGCTCGTGAAGGGGATAAATTCAAACTTTCCATCTAAACTATATAAACTTAAATGGGTGCACTTACCAGACATGAAATGTAGACTATAAATTCTTGAATGCTGACTGGGTACATAGTTCTCACGTTAGGCAGCAGCGGTCCATAGTTTTCTCCTTTCAGCATCCTTGGGAATGCAATAGAATTAAATTCCTTTGGTGCTAGAACGTTTAGAGCAGGGGTGTCAAACCAGTGGGACAAAACTGGCCCGACAAAGAGTCCAATCAGGCCTATGGGATGAATTTACAAAATGTGAATAACATATGCTGCCATTTTTTAATAAAGTCACTGTTATCCCCAATTTGTACACCGGGAGTCGCATTGTTTTATTAAGAGTAGCAGACATAATACTGAGACCCATAATTAAGTTGCAGCGGGTAGCAATGTGTATGCCCTATTGCACACAACTTTTAAATTGGGCAGCACAGTGGTGCAGTGGTTAGCACTGTTGCCTTACAGCTAGAAGGTTCCAGGTTCGAATCCCCAGGCTGGCAGGGATAGGAACCTTTCTGTGTGGAGTTTGCATGTTCTCCTTGTGCTGCGTGGGTTTACTCCGGGGGCTTCGGTTTCCTCCCACAATCCAAAGACATGCATGTTAGGTTAATTGGTTGTTCTAAATTGTCCCTAGATATCTATCTCCTATAGGCCCGTAGAGTAGAGGGTTAGTGCTCGTGAAGCTCTTTGAGACTAGAAAAGCGCTATATAAGTACAGGTCCTTATCCCTTAAATTTTATAGTACATACAAGTAAGGAGGAAAACTTTTTTCCTTTATAGCTGTAAAGAATCAGAATCAGAATCAGAATCAGATTTATTGCCATTGTTCATGCAGTACACAAACTAGGAATTTGTCTCGGTGCCATGCTGCAACATTAAAAACATGATGAGATAAAGAGATAAACTAAAAAACTAAAAGACTAAAAACATGCAATAAGTGTAGAATAATAAGTAATAATAATAATAATAATAATAATAATAATAATAATGAGTAATACAAGTCAAGGCAGTTTTAAATAAATTAGCAAGTAGCAGATAATATGGGGTACCACAGTGCAGTCGATAATGCAACAGAAAAACAGTGATGAATGACATGAGTCTGGTTGAGCTGCTGTATATAGTGCACGAGAGTCAATAAGTCACTTAATGTTCAGCAGTCTGATGGCAGAGGGGAAAAAGCTGTTTATGTGCCGGGAGGTTTTAGTCTGAATGGACCGAAGTCTTCAACCTGAGGGGAGGGGGGCAAACAGTACGTGACCAGGGTGTGAAGGATCGGCTATGATCCGGCCTGCACGCCTCCGGGTCCTGGAGATGTACAGGTCCTGGAGAGATGGGAGCTTGCAGCCGATCACCTTCTCAGCAGTGCGCACGACGCGCTGCAGCCTTAGTCTGTCCCTGGCAGTGGCTCCTGCGTACCACACAGTTATGGAGGAGGTGAGGATGGACTCGATGATGGCCGTGTAGAACTGCACTAACATCTTGGTGGGTAGCTTGAGTTTCCTCAGCTGCAGCAGAAAGAACATCCTCTGCTGGGCCTTTTTGATGAGGGAGCTGATGGTTGGCTCCCATTTGAGGTCCCGGGTGATGGTGGTGCCAAAGAAGCGGAAGGAATCTGCAATGGTGATGGGAGAGCCTGTGATGGTGAGGGGGGGCAGGGGGGTTGTGACTTTCCTGAAGTCCACAATCATCTCCGCTGTCTTCAGAGCGTTCAGCTGCAGGTTGTTGTGGCTGCACCAGGACACCAGCTGGGCCACCTCTTTCCTGTAGACGGACTCGTCGCCGTTGGAGATGAGCCCGATGAGGGTGGTGTCATCCGCAAACTTGATCAGCTTAACAGACTGGTGGGAGGAGGTGCAGGAGTTGGTATAAAGGGAGAAGAGTAGGGGGGAAAGTACACAGCCCTGGGGTGATCCGATGCTGATGCTAACAGAGTCCGAGACAGACTTCCCCAACCGCACATGCTGCCTCCGGTCCGTCAGGAAGTCGGTGATCCACCTGCAGAGGGAGTCAGGCACGCCGAGCAGGGACAGCTTGTCCTGGAGCAGAGCGGGGCGGATGGTGTTGAATGCAGAGCTGAAGTCCACAAACAGGATCCTGGCGTAGGTTCCCGGGGAGTCCAGGTGCTGCAGGATGGAATGGAGGGCCAGGTTGACTGCGTCGTCCACAGACCTGTTGGCACGGTAGGCAAACTGCAGCGGGTCCAGGAGGGGAGTGGTGATGGACTTGAGGTGAGACAGGACCAGGCGCTCAAAGGACTTCATGACTACAGAGGTGAGCGCTACAGGTCTGTAGTCGTTAAGTCCAGTAATCCGTGGCTTCTTGGGGACAGGGATGATGGTGAAGGATTTGAGGCAGGACGGCACGTGGCATTGCTTAAGGGAGGTGTTAAAAATGTCTGTGAAGACAGGAGCCAGCTCTTTCGCACAGTGTCTCAGTGTGGAGGGAGACACACCGTCCGGCCCGGGGGCCTTGCGCGGGTTCAGTCTGGAGAACTGTCTGAGCACGTCCTGCTCACTGATGACAAGGGCGGGGGGGAGGAGGAGGAGGGGGGGACCACTTTTGATGAATTAGGGGCCGAGGAGGCAGTGGAGCTGGGTGGAGTGGGGGAGTTGGACACAGCTGACGAGGTGTCAAAACGGGCGTAATATTTGGACAGTTTTTGACAAAGGGCTTTGTCATCCTGACCTTTAGAAGCCTGAGGCCGATAGTTGGTGATTTGCCTCAGTCCTCTCCACACAGAAGCTGAGTCATTAGCAGTGAACTGCTGCTGGAGTCTCTCAGAATACACAGATTTAGCTCTCCTCAGCTCTCTGTTAAACCGATATTTGACCTCTCTGTAGCAGTCCCTGTCTCCACTTTTCAACGCTGCTTCCTTCTCCTTCCTGATCTGTCTGAGCTTGGCCGTGAACCAGGGCTTATCATTAGAGTACCTCACCCTGGTGTGTGATGGGAGAATGCTCTCCTCACAAAAGTTGATATATGAGTTCACAGTGTCTGTGTACTCATTAAGATCATGTGTGGCTCCTTTAAACATGTCCCAGTCAGTTATTTCCATGCATGTGTTCAGTTTCTCTCCAGCTTCACTGGTCAATTTCTTCGTGGTGGTCACAACAGGTTTAGTGAGTTTCAGTCTCTGTCTGTATGTGGGGATGAGGTGGACCATCACGTGATCAGATAGTCCGAGCGCAGCGCGGGGAACAGCGCGATATGCGTCCTTCACTGTAGTGTAACAGTGATCCAGCGTGTTTTTTCCTCTGGTTGGACATTTAATAAACTGGAGGAAGAGAGTTCCAAAGGAAGAGAATTCCAAAGGGAATTCGAGAATAATTACAAAATCTGATCCAATAGCAAAATTAAAAGATTTTTCCGACTTTGTGGAGATGGTCCCTCAAAGGTCTTAAAGGAAAATATATAAATAAAAGAAAATGGAACAGTGAGTTTAAATAAAGTTTAACAGGGAAAAAGTTAGAAAAAAAAAGATGTCTAGGAACGGGAGCTTGACTCTGAATTAGGATTTGAGCTCAGGAAAGAAAATAATTAATTCCTAGACGTTTAAAGAAAAGCATTAAAATACACAGAAGTTTACACAAACACCATATTCCATGTTCTCTGGTATACAGTCTGTAGTGTTTGTAGAAAAAGCATGTGCAAGAAGTCTCCTTTGTTCTGTGGCAGTGAAGTGATCTGAAGTCTTCTGAAACTTTCAGTGAGAAGTGAGAAAGAAAAAAAGGCGTGTGAAGTCTCCTTTGTTCTCCCGTAGTCATCTGCAGTGATCGCGTCTCCACCCTCCTTATAACTCCAACCTAGTTTTGCGGGCTTCCGGGGATTGACAAAAGCTCAAGCCAATAGTCTTCCTTCGTGGGCGGGCTTTATGAACTTTAGTCCAATGAACAAACAGACTTTTGTCTGTAAAGAACCAATGGAATGAAAGAGCCGGAGCCCAGTATATGCTGGGTGATGATTGGCTGATACCGGTTCTCACAGAATGACATATTTCAATACTAAGGATTCATCAATATACTTATGTATAAAATCTAACCTACTTCAGTGATTCATGCAACTTTATAACTAGTGCTTTTAAATTAACATGCAAGAATAAACATTCATTTAAACATTTTCACATGCACGTATTTAAAATGAAGGATTAATATATTTCAAACCCATTATTGATTGTCCACACCGAACATCAGAGTCCATTTGCTTTTCCATGGTGTCCTGAAAAAGAGGATAATCTGAGAATTGAGTTTTGTAAAAAGAATGCAGTCAAAAAAAGTTCACTGGTTAAATACAGCATGTCCCGGAGTTGCCAGTAGAGGGCAATATTATGCTGTGGATATTTTGTAGTGACCATATAAATTACTCCACAAAGGTCTGTTCTTTGTCCACGTTTTATTGGCCAATAAAATGTTCAGGAGGAAGTGCATTAGGAGGAATTCCGGAGACTGGATTAACCCGCTGAGTGTGTATGGTGCAGAACTGCGACATACCCCCTAGTGGACAAGAGTGGTAAATATTTTTTGTCAATAAAATAGTTCAAATTTCCAAGGCTATAACTTGAAAGTGGTAAGAGATAATGGCTTGCTGTCAATTAGAAAGATGTAAAATATGATCCAAAGTTTAAGATAGGAATAAATTTATGCATTTAATTTGCATAATGTCATGGCACCTCTTTAAATTCCATAACTCAGTCAAAACTGGACTTTGGATGCATTTACACAAAAAATGGTTCAGTCTTTTGACACCATTTTTTGTACAAATGTACCTCATCATCTTATCTTCAAAGTATATGAACAAGAAATCAGTTCATTTAAAAAAAATTTAAAAAATTCTCACTTACTTTTGACAAAGAGTGAGAAGGCAGGCGCAGTGCTGCGCTCTGCCACTAGGGGCACAAAAATTCTCACACTCAAAGGGTTAACAAAGGAATGTTAGTTCAGCTGTGGTCCTGGGATGAAAGAGCAGTTCTTGACTGTCCTTTTCCTGGGTGAAACAATGTCTTTAAGCTGAAGAATAATTTTATTGATGAGCCAAAGAGAGATGATGTTACAGATGTGGAAATCTATAAATTCAAGAAATCTCTGTGTGTCTGTCTGTGTATCATGATCATAGGACATCATAGGACAGCCTATGATGTGCCTATGATGTTCCTATGATGTCTACATCATAGGAATGTCATATGATGACATATAGACCATCCCTCACCTGTTCATTGCAACATCTGTGATTGGTGTCAATGCTGGATGCATTCTCCTGATTCCACGAATCACACTTACACCATCTGACAACATGTTTCCATTCACCTTGCTACGTAAACAGTTTACATCTGTGATTGGTGTCAATGCTGGATGCACTCTCCTGATTCCACAAATCACACTCACACCATCTCACAGCATGTTTCCATTCACCTTGTGATGTATTGTAAATAGTTTCCAGTAAGACCCTGCTTTGCCATGACTGTGAATAAGTCACAGGGCCAGTCTTTACAGCGCGTTGGTGTTTTCTGCACAACAGATTTCTTCAGCCATGACCAATTCTACATTACCACAAGCAAAGTTGGCAGATTAAGCAGTCTTCATATCATATTCTTGCTCAAGATGAAGAAACTAAGCAAAAGCGTCGCTTTCTGAGCAATGTTGTTTTTTAAAGAGGTGCTGACACAGTAAAAATGTGTAACCTTAAAGAACGGCAGTCTACACTACAAATGTGTAAAATGCCAAGCAAAGCATTGATTTTATCCAGGACGTCCGGTTTCTTGGTTTCTACGAGCATTCCTGAACAGGGTCGAAAGCCACTTTTTGCTCAGATCTATTTTTATGATCCTGTCCATGAACTGCAATTATGACACACCTATCCCTCAACCAGTGGTCTGAAAGAAGAAGAAGAAGAAGAAGAAGAAGAAGAAGAAGAAGAAGAAGAAGAAGAAGAAGAAGAAGAAGAAGAAGAAGAAGAGTTTTGAGTTTTAAAAAATCCCTTTATTGCACAATTCAAGAATGCAAGAGCACCAATATCATTCCACCAAGCATCTCACATGTCAAAAGTGCAAACATAACTCATCCCCCTCTCCCACACAACAGAAAATATGCCCTACAGTCCATCTATTGGTGGATGCCTCCAAATTGTCCACCATTTTATAGTAAGGAAAACAAAAACAGGATCCACAGTGCCAGTGTTAGTAGTCCGATAGCAAGGCCAAGTCCCCTTCCTTCGGCAGCAGAGACAGCACTGCGCACCCGCAGCCAGTTCCGTAACAGTCAACCAGAACGCAATAAAAGTCTGATCCAAAAACATCCCCAAAGTGCTTAAAAAAGTCAGAAGAAAGACCGTCAAGTCCAGGTGCACTTCCCAGAGACATGTGATTAACTGCTACAGTTGACTCATCCAAAGTCAGTTCACAGTCCAGAACAGGCCTGTCCTCTGGGCTGAGCCTGGGAAGCCCTCCAAAGAGTTGGTGTTGAGAGTCTATGCAACATGGTTCTGCACCAAACAGGGCCCCGTAAAAATCCATTGCATCTGCATGGCTCTTCATCTCGGATGGATTTGTAGTCCCTTGACCATGTGGGAGTTTTAAGCAGGTCAACTTTGCAGCAGTCTTGTCCAGATTGTAGAAAAAAGATGTTGGAGCATCCATGTCCTGCAGGCGAGTAAACCGTGACCTTGTAGTCCGTGCAAAGAAGAGCCGGGCAGCAGAGATAGTGCGCGCACCGGCAGGAGACCGGTAAAGATCCAGTTCTGTAACAGTCAATTAGAACGTCATAAAAGTCTGATCCAACAATATCCCAAAAATGCCTAAAAAAGTCAGAGTAAAGACCGTCATTTATTCCTTCTGTCGGGCACGCTTGACCTTTTGTCCTCCCGCTGCTTTACGCAGGGCTGTTAGGTGCTTTTTGAGGCGAGAACGTTTCCTTTCATCCAGGAGGTCAAGACCAACCTGCTTTTTTAGCACATTAACAGACTTAATAAATTTATCAGTGTCACTGAGGTAATCAGTGACTTTAATGGCCCTGTAATAGGTTTCATCCAGAAAAGCATTTATTTCTTCCAGTGAATACAAACTCGTGTTTGTACTGCAAGTTGCCCCAATAGACTCAGTATCAGACAGTGTCGGAATCAGATTCCATTTCCTCGTCAGCACAACTCAGCTGACTGTTTGATTCAGCTGGCCTAGCAGATTCATCATGAGCCACATTTTCCTGGACGCCACCCACAGCAGCTGACTGGCGTTGTTCCGTCTGCTGCTCTGAAACGGTAGCAGCCACCGGAAGTACAGCCGCTGATGTCACACAGCGAGATTCTGACGCATCATCAGTGACCTTTTTGGAGCCATCACCAGTGACGCTCCCAGCCGTACGCTGGGCTGCGGGCGCCACAGCCGGGCTGTCCACAGACACAGCGGCAGGCTCCGGAGCAGGACCGGTGGAAGGCCCCGCAACGTCGTCCATAGTAGCGGCGGGAGTGGAGGCCGTACCGCCAGCCTCAGCTGCGGCGAAAGGCCCCGCCACTCCGTCCGCAGCAGCGGCGGGAGTGGAGGCCGCACTGCCGGCTCCAGCCGCTGTTCCATCAGAGCCCCCCGCCCGTTGCCTGTGCGGACAGGCGAACCGTTTATGGCCCACATCTCCACATTCAAAACACTTCATCTGTCCTGAGCTCGCATACACCATATAAGAGCCGTCCCCGTGTTTGACCCGGAAAGACACTTCCAGAGTTTGAGTTGACGAGTCCAAAAACATGAACACCTGTCGCCTGAAGAAGAAGAAGAAGAAGAAGAAGAAGAAGAAGAAGAAGAAGAAGAAGAAGAAGAAGAAGAAGAAGAAGAAGAACCACCAGATGCAGAGCAATACAGTGAGAACTGCTGCACGGTTTGAGCAGTACGCTGCAGGCATGACTGTGAACAACACAGACATCTGAGACAGGAGAAGACCCTTCAGCAAGAGGCATGCAAAGATACTTGCATATACTTGGTTTCTACAGGCATGGACGGATATGTACTAGTGTATGTAAATTTAAAATAATTTCTAGACCTTTATGTAGTGTGACCTTGAGTTCCAATCTATAAAATCATTCTTTGCTGAAGGAAAATTGTTTCAACTGCTAAGTCTGGTCATGAACTGCTTCTATCATCCAAGGACCAGAGCTGTAACACTATCCATGGGCCACAAAGTGGAAGTTAATCCCTTCTCCAGGACTTAGTCATTCTCCCTTTTCTGCTCTTTGGCAAAGGAATGTTTCAAATTGACAAATTTATGGTTGACGTAATCAAGACTTGGGAGTCAAGATTATCCAGTAAACAACCAGACAGTTTCACAGTGCCATCTGGTGGATGAATCAGGAATATTTAATTTTTCTCTTTGCAGTGGATTTTATGCATTATGGACAAATAAATTAATTCATTTTCTTTCTCTCAAGACAGTATTGGCTGCTGAAGACATGGTTGAACTGAGGAATGGACAATGGGGTTTCAAATGCTTTTTTTGATCTGATTTGAAATGTGTTGCTTTATTTTCAGGAAGACTTTTTTTCATGCTTACTATCACAAATTAATTACAGTTACAATGTAGAGACATTGTAGGTTCCCTTATTATTGAGTAGACTATCTTAGTCACTAAAGTTTAAAGAATTTATGCTTTCATAGGTTGCACACATACTTGAGGAGGATTTCATTCTCATATCAAATGTTTCTCATTAAAGACAAAAATAGAAAGATGTTTTTACCTTCGACAAAGGCTGCAGTGAACAGTCGAAACATGTAAAGATGGCAAAAACATCTCCTTTCTATTTTTTGTCTTTAATAAGAACAAAAGGTAAATAATTAAAAGAAGACAACATGAACCTACTTAAGCTCAAATTTCTCTCCCCCTCCTTGTCATGGTCTGAGCGCCGATCTCGTCCGCGCTCGGGTCATGCAGTATTTTCCTCCCATTCTGTATTTAGTCCTGGTGGGCTCTCTGAGCTCTTATTCTGACAGCGTCTCTGTGGGGCTTCCAGCTGTCAGAGCCAAGCAGCACAGCTGGTTCTGATTCAGCTGATGACACCCTCATCAGCTGATTAATTATCTTGCCCTATTTAAGGGAGCAGCTCCTGTCACTGGGGGCTGCGACTTCGCATTTTCCAGACTGGTATCCCTACGTCCGAAGCCAGTTCCTTTCAGCGTCCTATTCGCATGTAAGTGTTGTATCCTTGTCTCCCGTCAGTCTCCCTAGTATATCATAGTGTGTCTTAGTCCTAGTCCTTATTTGTGTTTTGCCCTACGAGGCTCATTATTTTGTAGTGTATGTCTACCTTTAATAAATGTGCAAACTCTAGGGCTGCCTATAGTGTCTTATTAGCGGTCTGCGAGGACCGCTCCATGACACTCCTCTTTCTTTAGGAGACCATAGCTGCACTTTAACTGACCAGTAGAACTCCAGGCATTACTGCATCTCCTTTTTTTAGCTCAAATTTATGACTTTTGTTGAACAAAGCTCAAATGTTAATTGGTTCAGCTCAGATTCCATGAAATTCAGTGAGATTCTGCCACACCCAAGAAAAACTTGTTTTTCTGTTTCCTTTGTTCAGTTTTGGGGCGGTGGTCAAGCTGTAAGGAGCCTCTTCTGCTCTTCCATTTTTTTTTTCTCTCTTCCAAGTAAATTCTTTTTTCTTTTCTGTAAAGTTCGCATTTTTGCTTATTTTAATCCTTTCCTTTAAATCACCATGCAAGAAGATTTTGTTTGATGTTTCTTTTAAGCTTAAACCAACTCATTTAAACCACCAATATCGGAAGAAACAGATTTGTGGTGTTTTTGCCTCAATTTGAATTTCTGATGGGACCTTGTGCAATAAACAAATTCCTTTTCAGTGCATAAGCGAATACCTCACCCAGCTTGCTGGAGAAGAGCCCAATTGTGATCTCAGGAGCATGGCCTTGTGGGAGAATCTGTCCTTCAGCCTCGCCATCAACAGAATCCACAAACATCCAGCTTAATCAAGGTTGGCACGTGGGGGCCCTGCTGCCACCAAGGGATGTGATCTGACTCTATGGCTGACAGTCTGTTGTTTAATTTAAACTTAATTCTTCAGAATATTCCTGGTATAAGTTCTTTAAACTTAATTTCATGTAAACCCCCATTAGAATTTCAAAATGCATTTTGTCCTTTCATTAATTTACATTATTTTTCAGAGTAACACAAATTTTCCATTTTTCTAGATAGTTTACTCATCATTTTCTTCATAAAATTGCATCCACTTTTCTTAACCAATGCTATTTTATGGTTTTCCAATTTCCAGTATACTGATAAATTAAACTACTGTTTATTTGGTTCCACAAATGCTTGATTCATAAGTAACTCAGTAATTGTAGTGATCTGCGCTGGGTGCCCCTGTTCACTAATTACTATTCCCAGCTGTGCCTGCTTTCACACCTGCTCTCCCCAATTAGGCACCCTTTATCAGGAGTGGATTCCTGCTCTCCAGCAAGGAGATGTCTACACTCCCTAGGTGAAGTTCTCCTTGCCTCAACTCATCTGCTGCTACTACTGGGAGTCACGCCTCCCTTCTTCACATCATCTCGGCACCTGTCATCTGGGAGCTTCACCTCCCCAACTAACAGTAAGACTGTTCCTACGGGAATCCTCACCTTCATCTCCTACTTCTCTCCTCCTCTCTCCCCTGTGCACAGGTGGACTTCCCTCCTGGCAGTGGACTTACCCCTCCTCCAGGCGGCGGACCGGACCAGTGCACTGTACGCACTTACTCCCTCTTCCTTCAGCTGGGGCTGCACCTGTTCCTTCTCCCTCACCTCGCACATTGCATGGGCTCACCAATGCACCGGCTGTGTTCCAGAGGCTCATTAATGACGTGCTGAGGGACTTTCTGGGTTTGTTTGTTTTTGTATACCTGGATGACATCCTCATTTTTTCCCACTCTCTCCAGGAGCATCAGATACATGTTTGGAGGGTCCTTCAGCGGCTGCTGGAAAACCGACTGTATGTCAAAGTGGAGAAATGTGAGTTCCATACCTCGTCCACCACCTTCCTGGGGTTTGTCATGGGTTATAAGGAGGTCCGAGCAGACCCGGGTAAGCTGAAAGATGTTGTGGAGTGGCCGGTCCTCTCTTCCCGCAAGCAGCTCCAACAGTTCCTGGGCTTCGCCAATTTTTACCGCAGATTCATCCGTAATTACAGCTTGACTGCCATGCCACTCACCCGTCTCACCTCTACTAAGGTTCCTTTCCATTGGTCTGATGAGAATGAGGCAGCATTCTCTAAATTGAAATCTTGTTTCTCTCACCCACCCACCCCCATCCTGGCCTAGGTGGACCCAGCCCTACAGTTCCTGGTGGAGGTGGATGCATCGGATTTTGGTGTCGGGGTGGTGCTGGCTCAGTGCTCCAAGGTCATGTGTCACCCCGGAATGGCTCACACCCTGGCCCACATTAAGAGGACCTTCTGGTGGCCTTCGATGAGTAAGGAGGTCAACGACTTTATTCAGGCCTGTCCCCAGTGCGCCACCGGGAAATCGTCCTCGTCTTCCCCTTCTGGACTGCTACACCCCCTTCCCATCCCCAGCAGACCATCGTCTCATGTCGCCATGGACTTTGTGACAGGTCCCCCCCCCCCGCCCCGGGTAATACGGTGAGTCTCACGGTCGTGGATAGATTTTCTAAAGCTGCTCATTTCATCCCCCTTCCCAAGCTCCAGTCGGCCAAGGAGACAGCCGACCTGTTGGTCCTGCATGTGGTATGTCTACACGGCATTCCCTTGGACATTGTGTCAGACCGGGGCCCTCAGTTCATGTCTCAGGTGTGGCGGACCTTCTGTAAGGCCATTGGAGCGACGGTCAGCTTGTCTTCGGGGTACCATCCACAGAGCAATGGCCAGAGCGAGTGCACCAACCAGGAGCTGGAGGCATCCCTGAGGTGTGTTACGGCCTCTAACCCTGCATCATGGACTTCATATTTATCCTGGATCGAGTATGCTCACAACTCCACCATTTCTACGGCAATGGGCCTCTCTCTGTTCGAGGCGTCACTGGGCTACAATCTTCTGCTGTTCCCTGAAGAAGAGGAGGAGCGTATTTGCCTTTTCATGTCTTCCAAGTAAAGCTGGTCTCCTCAAGTCCTCTCTGCCCCCCACCCAAGCTGCCGCCTCCTCCAGTTTTGATCGATGTTGGTCTGGCCCATAGGGTCAAACGCATTTTGGACATATAACGCCCGGGCCGGGGCCTCCAGTACCTGGTGGACTGGGCCGGGTATGGTCTGGAAGAGAGATCCTGGGTGCGGTCATCCTCGACCCATCTCATTAGGGATTTCCATCGGGGTCACCCTGACAGGCTGAGCCGGCCGCCAGGAGGCATCCCTTGAGAGGGGGGTACTGTAGTGATCCACGCTGGGCGCCTCTGTTCACTAATTACCATTCCCAGCTGTGCCTGCTTTCATACCTGCTCTCCCCAATTAGGCACCCTTTATCAGGAGTGGATTCTTGCTGTCCAGCACGGAGACGTCTACGCTCTTTGGGTGAAGTTTTCCTCGCCTCAACTCATCTGCTGCTACTACTGGGAGTCACGCCTCCCTTCTTCACATCATCTCGGCACCTGCCATCTGGGAGCTTTGTCTCCCCAACTAACAGTAAGACTTTTCCCATGGGAATCCTCACCTTCATCTCCTGCTTCTCTCCTCCTCTCTCCCCTGTGCACAGGTGGACTTCCCTCCTGGCAGCGGACTTACCCTTCCTCCAGGCAGCAGACCAGACCAGTGCACTGTACGCACTTACTCCCTCTTCCCTCAGGTGGGGCTGCACCTGTTCCTTCTCCCTCACCTCGCACATTGCACCTTCAGAGTGGGGCTCCGGCAACCTGGGGAGGACTGTATGATTCTTCGGCGCTTCAACGACTCCTGTGCCCAGTAAGATTCCCTACTATTCAGCTCATTCGAGTCTCTGAGGTTGAACTGCTATTAATTCCCATTCTCTTCTCCTCCCGCAGGGTTGCCAGTTCTCTCCCGCTCTGCATACATACCCACTCACTCATACACGCTGTTGGAATAATTCTGAGTCTAAATTATTCAAAGTCAAAAAAATTAGGCTTGATATTGGATTTAGGTACATTTATTATAAAAATAAATAAAAGAAAAGTTTCAGTTCAAATTTAACCTCAATTGGCCATTTTTGACGGAGGGATTACAAAGCATGGCCTTCAGCACACAAAGAATCTCTGAAGGTACATTCTTTAGGTTTGGTATACACGGGCAACAGAAAGGAGGGGGAAGAGAGGAGAAAGAGGAGGAAGGAAGAGAGAAAGAGACAG
The DNA here is from genome assembly GCA_020510985.1 of Pholidichthys leucotaenia. Lineage (NCBI taxonomy): Eukaryota > Metazoa > Chordata > Actinopteri > Cichliformes > Pholidichthyidae > Pholidichthys > Pholidichthys leucotaenia. The sequence continues at coordinate 396,071,114 of CM035841.1, forward strand.
TACTGATAAGTAGGTCAGCATGACATATGCGAGCTTATCCTGGGTGATGAGCAAATGAAGAAACGTCACAGACATTCTGTAGACAGGGTGTCCTAATCTACACAAGCTAGGAGTTCCTGTGCATTCCTGTGACCCAAAGCAAAACAGAGCATGTCAAAGAGATTATCAATGTAGCTTGATAATCAATCAATCAATCTTTATTTTTTCGGATAGATTAAAAGTACAGATTAAAAGAAACAGAATAATATAACAAAGGGGGAAAGAAAATCCAACAAGGTCAAATTAGACAATAACTCCTCTGATTATACAGTTCAACATAAGTTATCTGAAATGGGTGATGGCTGAAGCCGCAGCTTATATTGCCCACCTATATTCCATCCAAGAATTCAAAAGAAAACAAACAAGGGTGATTACAATTCAGAACAAAGCTAAGACAAAATGTGACAAAAAAAAACTAAGCAACAACACAACGCAGACTGGATATGACAATCCTTATGTGATTTTATATGTCATCTTGTATATATGTTTGGAGTATTTCTTCCTTTAGTTTTTGTTTAAATTGTCCAAGCGTTGTACATGATTTTAATCCAGGTCCAAAATCGTTCCATAATCTGACTCCTTGCACTGAAACACAGTGTTGCTTGGTGGTAGTTCTCACTGAAGGTTTTTGAAATACACATGTTCCTCTGAAATGATATTGTTTCTCCCTTATTTGGAACAGCTTTTGCATATTTGCGGGCAGTGATAGATTCTTCACTTTAAACATTATTACTGCAGTTTTAAAGTCAACCAGATCTTTCAACTTGAGAGCTTTTAATTAAAGAAAAAGTGGGTTTGTTGGTTCCCTGTAAGCAGTTTTGTTTATTATTCTAATAGCTCTCTTCTGAAGCATAAAGACTGGATATATGTTTGTTTTATATGTATTTCCCCATACTTCAGTATAATATGTCATGTATGGGAGTATTAATGAATGATACAAGGTATATAGTGTGGGTTGATTAAGCAAATATTTCACTCTGTGTAGTATTGCAATTGATTTGGATATTTTACCTTTAATATAATTAATATGTGATTTCCAACACAGTTTATTATCAATTATTACACCAAGAAATTTAGTTTCGGATACTCTTTCAATCTCTACACCATTTACACTGAGTTTAGATACTAAGTTGTTGTGATGGTTGTTAAAAACTATAAATAATCATCCTTTACGCATGTACTGACCCTCAGTCTGAATTCTCTGAAGGCCAATAATTGCTCACAGAAATATGCCAAGAATATATGAACTTATCCTGCATGGAATGCACATATAAACATTAAACATGGCATATGAAAGGCATGATACATCTCAAGAATAATACATTATTAATAACAATAATAATGTGGATAATATGGAATTTTTCTATAATATCCCCCCCTTGATGCTCAATAAAGCATCAGGATTAAAAGAAAAATAATCAAAGTGGTAGTAAAATAAAGTGAATGAAATAATATAAGGATATTTGTAAGAATTTACATGCTGTTATGTGTCTTTGCAAGTTAAAAACGTGTGTAGAATATGTCATTAAGAGTGAACATGTGTAATATGATCAAAATTAATCTTAGACTGTGTCAAATAAGAACGTAGAAAATAATATGAAGATACTCAAACCAGCCTTAAATTATATTGCAACCTTCAAACTCCTTATGTTAATATTACACCTTTCACCACCCTCATCATCTGCAGCAGTTGTATGAAGACATATCGCTAAGCTTACAATAACCAGCTTCATCATCATATTAAGGACTCACACAAGAAAAATCTGAAGTTATAAAAATCATTACCAAGTTCATGATGAGACTTCTCCATGAAGAGAAACACTAACTTAATCAGTTTTGTTATCATTGCCTGCAAAGCAATGAAGCTATGTGTATCTGAAGTATTAATATAACCATTTGCATCATTTTCATGGATAGAAGTACAACAATAACCTCCTATAATAGGGCACACACCCCTGCGGGTGGCAATTAGTCGATCAAGAACCATTCTATCCTTTGTTATAATTTTGTAAATGATTGTAGCCTATAATTAACTGTTTTAATCCCTAAGGTATTTGTATCCACTCTCACTCAAAAAACTGAACAAAAACCCCACTCCTATACTTTCCATCTGAAATCGCATCCATGCTTCAGAAATGGCATCATGTGGTAGAAAAAAATCTCTCTTCACCCTGCCCACCTGTCCTGCCGACGTGATGAGGGTACGGTCAGTTGCCAAAACGGGGTACACAAACCTGCCCAGTGTCCTGGCCAGGTGCGAATATGCCCAATGACTCAATGACCTTTGACAATGTAGATCCTTGGTATAACACTTGCTTGCTTCGTTGGTCAAGCAGGGTAGCAGTACAGGGGAGAGGCGCACTGCAAGCTGCTGCACACTTAGAGAGAGTTAAGCTGCTGGAAAGGGACATCACCACTTCAAAAAGAAGTTACAGGGTATTTGCTTGATGGGTAGTGTCTTTTTACTAGAAGGAAGTGTGTTACCACTTTTTATGTGTTACACACAGTTAATTTAGATGAAAATTTGTGAGTAGTGCAGCTCCTTCAAAATGAGGTTTCAATAGTCATGGCTTCCTTTGTGTGTGTCGTCTCTTGACCTAGTTTACAAATTCCATTTAGGAAAAAGTAATATAGCTGTCTGTGCAGATTTGATGTGATTTAGCATTTATAGCAACCATTCTGAGTTAGTCACTTAGACCACATCTATCTGTCCAGTAGAACACAGACAGGTTTAATTTGTGTAAGTGAATGCTTGTGAAAGGTTGTGTCACACTCCTTCAGTCAATGGAAAGGTGGACATATTGCCTAATTAGAATTTGGCTTAATTTTGTGCAAGGAATGCCTTATTTTATATATTCCTTAGTAAATTATGGTGTGGACTATAGTCCCAAAGCCCGGCTCAGCCGAGGCCAAGCACCAGGAGCACAGGCCAGGTCTGTAGCAGTCATTGTCATACAACACAAGTTTTCCTTATTACTGTCACATTTCTGAAATGTGATACTGTCACACCATTATTTAGTGATAGGCATCATTGCAAGGTGTGAGATTGCAATGTGTCAGATGTATCCTGCAGTGTGAAGTAATATAAACACTACGTTTTAAAGTCAAAGTCATTTAAATTGATATGCTTTTTGTCATTTGCAATGTCATTTGCTCTACTTAGCTTAAATGCTTGTCAACTGTGAGGTCCTTCCCCCCATCGTGCCGCTGTTGCGCCCCAGCCAATGAGCCATGACCATGACTGTCACACACTGTCCGGCCTCCTCACATCTCCCACAAAGATCAAATCTCGGTGTCATCCTGTAAAAAAAAATTGGGGGAGGCCTTAAGGCTACCCCCGTCCGCACGTCAGTATTTATATCAACAGGAGTGCAAATTTTATCATCCCATAAATTGATTTTGCTAATGTTCCAGTTATCATCATTAGTTTTTGTCCCTTAAATGTTCATCCCAGTTGTTTATCCCACTGTTTATTATAACGTGTAATGTTAAGAAACACGAGTGAATTACTGTTTTTATTATTTTGTTACATATTGCATATGGTCACCAAGGATTTATTAAATTGAAAGGTAGTGGTGATGTTATGATTCTTATCTTTTCGCTTTGTTGATTTGGCAAATCTAAATCCTGGTGAAAGCTAGAGATTTTGTGAATGCTTTCCCTTTCCTGTTGAAAAACGAAAACATGAACAGGAATGGACAATAACAGAAAAAACAAAACAAAAAAAAAAAGCTTTAAATTTCACCTAAAGCTTCCACAATTTGAATAATGTGATTTTGCTGTTCTCAACAAGTATTTGCTAAATATTCAGTGAATCAGTAAATGTTTTACCACTTGACATGGGTCAGCACTACTTAAAGATTATGTTTAAACAAAACAGTGTCATATATTAGAAGCCTTAAATCAATGCAGCATTTAGAATTGGCAATTGTTGCATGTAAGTTAAAAGATTAAAATGTGTAGTTAACACTCATGCAAGGTCAGAATGGTTGATACTCAAATCTGTTTGGTTTTTTTAATTTATTTTTTTGTTGTTGTTTTACCTTGAGCCTTCTTCTTTTCCCTTTTTTTTTACATGGACAGTGAAAGGATCAAAATGTAAATAAGCACACAGTCATTTATTAAAAAGTGAGTTTAGTATTATTGAAACAAAGCAACAATATGACATAGAAGTACCAAGAGCTCTGTTTGATAGTAGTCTCTAGTAAATCATATACACAAACACAGTAATTATCAACCTCTCCTATGCTTTGAATCATGTAATATAAGCCTTCAGTGATTGGGCATTATTAAGTAACCACATGATATTGTAATGTTCAGTTAATGTCATCATTGTCATGTTGGTAGCATTGATTAACATGCATGCAACTGTACTTAACTTAGTGGCTTAGCTGTCTTTGGTGTCGACGAGAGGAGTGCCTACAGTGGCGAGGCGACGTTGTTTTGCTGGGTCCCAGAGGCTGGTTGTTTGGTGAAAGCGGGGAACAGAGGGAAGGAAAGCCCCTTTGAGATCGTTAGTCCTGCATCCTTTTTCCCTGTAAAGTTCACTGTTATGCTTCAGTTAGAGAGATAAGGCAATTGAGTCAATAAAAATCAGTGACACGTCAAAAAATTGTTTAAAAATAGCTCAATGTTTTTCATTTTCCAAAGAAAAACTGGAGGAAATGAAAATACTGGCTTTAAAAATATGTAAATAGTTTACCATGTATGCAACATGAGAGTCAAAACCCGCAAAATTAAGATTGAAAAAGGAAAACCCCATAAAAGGAAATTATAAAAACCCCAAAGCTTTGCAAAAATACCCATATACACACGTGGACAAAATTGTTGGTACCCCTCTGTTAATGAAAGAAAAACCCACAATGGTCACAGAAATAACTTGAATCTGACAAAAGTGGTAATAAATAAAAATTCTATGAAAATTAACCAATGAAAATCAGACAATGCTTTTGAATTGTGGTTCAACAGAATTATTTTAAAAAACAAACTCATGAAACAGGCCTGAACAAAAATGATGGTACCCTTAACTTAATATTTTGTTGCACAACCTTTTGAGGCAATCACTGCAATCAAATGATTTCTGTAACTGTCAATGAGACTTCTGCACCTCTCAGCAGGTATTTTGGCCTACTCCTCATGAGCAAACTGCTCCAGTTGTCTCAGGTTTGAAGGGTGCCTTCTCCAGATGGCATGTTTCAGCTCCTTCCACAGATGTTCAATAGGATTTAGATCAGGCCTCATAGAAGGCCACTTTAGAATAGTCCAATGTTTCGCTCTTAGCCATTCTTGGGTGTTTTTAGCTGTGTGTTTTGGGTCATTATCCTGTTGCAAGACCCATGACCTGCGACTGAGACCAAGCTGTCTGACACTGGGCAGCACATTTCTCTCTAGAATACCTTGATAGACTTGAGATTTCATTGTACCCTGCACAGATTCAAGACACCCTGTGCCAGATACAGCAAAGCAGTCCCAGAACACAACAGAACCTCCTCCATGTTTCACAGTGGGGACAGTGTTCCTTTCTTGGTATGCTTCATTTTTGCGTCTGTGAACATAGAGCTGATGTGCCTAGCCATAAAGTTGCAGTTTTGTCTCATCTGTCCATAGGACATTCTCCCAGAAGCTTTGTGGCTTGTCAACATGCAGTCTGGCAAATTCCAGTCTGGCTTTTTTATGATTTGTTTTCAACAGTGGTGTCCTCCTTGGTCGTCTCCCATGAAGTCCACTTTGGCTCAAACAACGACGGATGGTGCGATCTGACACTGATGTACCTTGACCTTGGAGTTCACCATGAATGTGTTTAGAGGTTGTTCTGGGCTCTTTTGTTACCATTCATATTATCCGTCTCCTCCTGCGGCCACATCCAGGGAGGTTGGCTACAGTCTCGTGGATCTTAAATTTCTGAATAATATGTGCAACTGTAGTCACAGGAACGTCAAGCTGCTTGGAGATGGTCTTATAGCCTTTATCTTTAACATGCTTGTCTATAATTTTCTTTCTAATCTCCTGAGACAACTTTCTCCTTTGCTTCCTCTGGTCCATGTTGAATGTGGTACACACCATGTCAACAAACAGCACAGTGACTACTTGTCACCCTTTAAATAGCCTGACTGACTGATAACAAGTTTGTAGACACCTGTGATGTTAATTAGAGGACACATCTTGGTTGAGCATGTCCCTATGGTCACATTCTTTTCAATCTTTTCTAGGGGTACCATCATTTTTGTCCAGGCCTGTTTCATGAGTTTGTTTTTTAAAGTAATTCTGTTGAACCCCAATTCAAAAGCATTGTCTGATTTTCATTGGTTAATTTTCATAGAATTTTTATTTATTACCACTTTTGTCAGATTCAAGTTATTTCTGTGACCATTGCGGGTTTTTCTTTCATTAACAGAGGGGTACCAACAATTTTGTCCACGGCTGTATATTGTATTGTATATTTTTTTCTCTTTCACTCCTCTGCCACACAGGTCAGCACCTACACAGCCTGTGTTTTTTTTTCCTTCTCAAGTAACCACACACACAAAGACACACAGACACACAGGGCCCAGACAGAAATGCTCCATTTTCTTTTATCTACACAAGGTCGCAGCTAGACAAAACATACGCACACAATGAAAAGCTTCAGCCTTCTTTTTTTTTCTACACTGCCATGAAAACACACACAAATCAACTCTTCTTGCTCAAAATCACTATTGTCAAACACCCATAACTTTAAACATTCCTCAAGAGAATAACAATTAATTAACCAACTCTTTTATGCTCCACAAATACCAGAAAAAATCACAAACAACAATTTTACAGTCCCGTGCAACCTGCTTTCTCCGTGGATAACCCCGTGACTCTTTCACACCAGAGCAGATTTCAGGAGACACAGAGACAAAAACAGACCAACTGCAGTAACTTTTATCCAGCACTACAACAAAACTTTAAAAATAAAAATCCACCAGTATTTTTCAGCAGTCACAAAACCTCCCACGGTATGCCGAGAGCTCACCAATATTGAGCAATACAACAACCGTAGAGATATGAATTTTCCCTGAACAACTTCAGCAGCCATGCAACCTCCCACGGTGTGCCGAGAGCCCAGGTTTTGGGCAATAAAGCAGTCGTGGTAGAGGGGCGAATCTTTCCCTGAAAATCTACTTGCGCGCAACTTCCGAAACCTTCACCTAAATGACATAAAGTTAGGTGAACTTTATGTCACTTCTGAGAGCAATGAATCCTGCCTCCACCCTCCCGGTATTTCCACCGTTGCAGGGGGACCAGCGATTAGGTTGCAATGAGGAACTTAACCAGGCTTTTGCGGTGTCAAAGCGTTCAGGGCCAAAACCATTTAACATCATGCGCGTATTTAACTCACTGGGACTCGAATCCAATGTCCATAAACTCAAACTTACATCCAAGCCGCCTGTAGGATTCTCAGATCTGTCACCCAGTCAGTTCCAGTGCCCCAGTTCGAAATGCCTTCACTGCAGTAACACTGAGCCTTGTACCCAGCCTGGGAAGGTCTTTCATCAGCTGTGCACTTGCTGAAATCGGGCAGAGGCGCCGGAAAGGCGGAGATATGTGGATCCGCTGTTCGGAGCGCCAAAATGTTGGAATAATTCTGAGTCTAAATTATTCAAAGTCAAAAAATCAGGCTTGATATTGGATTTAGGTACATTTATTATAAAATAAATAAAAGAAAAGTTTCAGTTCAAATTTAACCTCAAATGGCCATTTTTGAGGGAGAGATTACAAAGTATGGCCTTCAGCAAACACAAAGAATCTCTGAAGGTACTGTACATTCTTTAGGTTTGGTATATATGGGCAACAGAAAGGAGGGAGAGGAGAGGGGTAAGAGGAGGAAGGGAGAGAGAGAGAAAGAGACAGTTCTGATAAGCAGGTCAGCGTGACATATGAGAGCTTATCCTGGGTGATGAGCAAATGAAGAAACGTCACAGACATTCTGGAGACAGGGTGTCTTAATCTACACAAGCTAGGAGTTCCTGTGCATTCCTGTGACCCAAAGCAAAACAGGGCATGTCAAAGAAATTATCAATGTAGCTTAGATCATCCTTTACGCATGTACTGACCCTCAGTCTGAATTCTCTGAAGGCCAATAATTGCTCACAGAAACATGCCAAGAATATATGAACTTATCCTACATGGAATGCACATATAAACATTAAACATGGCATATGAAAGGCATGATACTTCTCAAGAATAATAATACATTATTAATAACAATAATAATGTGATATGGAAATTTTCTATCGCACGCATTCACTATACTAATAAAAGATCATTGTGAGTTGTAATTGAGTCTGTGTCTGCTTCTGGGTTTTTGTACAAACGTGTCAGTAATAGTCTATAATGCCCTTAATACATGTTGAATTCTCTGTTTTAAAGTTATCCTTATATGTTAACCTATTCTGACATTTCTTATTAAATCATTGAAAGACATATGGAAGTTGTTGTTTGATTTCAAGTCCATCTTCTTGATTAACAGCCGACAAGAACTCACAAGGTTTTTTTTTTGTTTGTTTGTTTTTGTTTTTTTTTTTAGACTGATTCATAATTGGTACAAATGAAGAATTGTTAATAAATTGTCCATTATCTGGACTGGTGCCCTAATGAGGATCTGAGTGCAATGAAAATAAATCTTCATTCCTACTCACATTCATATTTACATTAATACTTGTACCAACATTAAAATACCTATAAACCATAAATCCGCTACATTTACAAGTTGTTTTTTTTTCATAAAGTGAAATACTATATTTTCAGTTCCATATACCTGTGGCTTAATGTTTTGTGCCTTTGTTGATCCACTGTGATGTGCAAGTTGTAATGCACATATGTTAATATGTGCATTACATATGTTATTAATATGTTTTGTTTTGGGGTTTTTTCTCTCCCAGCGCCACACGAGTCGGCCGCCCTTTGCAACAGCGGCTCGATTCCGAGTCTGTTTTCCCTTCCTCTCTCTTTTTGATCCGTCTTTTTTTCACTCCACTTATATCACAGACACAGAGATCGTCCCAAATGTCTCCTGAGCCGGTGGATGGAGCCACTGTTAATAGCAGGATACGATACAGCAGGGAAAAGCTGCTAGCATTCAACCGCCACCCGGTCCCATTGGAAAAACTCGACATACCGAGAGAACTGAGGCGAAAACGCCGCGGCTGCCGGGCTGGAGTAAGGCGGAGGACAAAAAATATAAGGTACAGACCCTCCCTTCCATCTGTTGTCATGGGAAAAGTACGGTCGTTACTGGGAAAGGTAGATGAGCTAGCGGCTATCTGCCGTTACGATAGCACATATCGGGAGTGCTCTCTCCTTTTGTTTTCTGAGACGTGGGTAACTGAACTAGCAGCAGATGCTAACATTGAGCTGGAGGGTTTCCACATGATACAGGCAGACCGAACACCAGACAGTGGCAAAGCAAGGGGCGGTGGAGTGATAATGTATGTTAACAACAACTGGTGCAGACCGGGACATATCACTGTTAATCAACGACACTGCAGCAAAGACATTGAGTTGCTAGCTGTTAGCATGCGGCCTACATATCTCCCGAGAGAACACTCACACGTGATCTGCATTGTTGTTTATGCAAATCCGACGGCGAACGCTGGGACAGCGCGTGACGTCATCCATTCAGTAACCAGCAGGCTGCAGACAGAACACCCAGATGCTCTTCTCCTCATCTCAGGCGATTTCAACCATGTTTCACTATCTCCCTTTCTACCCACGTTCACCCAGTATGTCACATGCCACACTAGAGACAATAAAACACTGGACTTATTCTACGCAAACACTAAGGAGGCGTACACCTCATCACAACTCCCCCCACTCGGGAGATCGGATCACAACTTGGTTCATCTCCGGCCGGTGTACAAACCCCTAGTGCACAGACAACCTCCGGCCATGCGCACAGTGGAGTTATGGTCTGAGGAGACAATGGACACTCTAAAGGGCTATTTTGAAGCCACCGCCTGGAAGCAGCTCTGCGATCCACATGGTGAGGACATCGATGGCCTCACTCACACCTTCACAGACTACCTCAGCTTCTGTGTGGACAAATCCGTTCCCACCAAGACCATACGGTGTTGCTCAAACAACAAACCCTGGATCAACCCTGAGATAAAAACACTTCTGAGAGAGAAGAAGAGGATCTTCAGGTCGGGGAACAGGGAGATGTTGAAGTCCGTACAGAGGGAGCTGAGGAGAAAGATCAGAGAAGGCAAGGACAGCTTCAGGAAGAAGATGGAGGACAAGCTGCAACAGAGCGACATCAGCGGGGTCTGGAGAAACCTCAAAACCATCTCTGGGCTCCAGAATACCTCCCCCCAGGCCACGGGGGGCAGGGAGTGGGCGAACAACCTGAATCTGTTTTTCAATAGGTTTGACCAACCACCCTCCCCCCTGACTGCACAACAACCACTGCTGCCTCTAAAGAAATCAAGTCCTGCTGCCCACTCCCCACTCCACCAACACCCCCCACTCCCAACACACAGCCCCCCATCCTAACCCTGACCAGGACCCAGGTGAGGACGGAGCTGAGGAAGATCAAGGCGAGGAAGGCGTCGGGACCGGACGGCATCAGCGCAAAGCTCCTCAATTCCTGTGCAGACCAGCTGTGTGGGATTGTGACGTACATCTTCAACCTGAGCCTGAAGCTGGGGAGGGTACCACAGCTGTGGAAAACATCTTGTGTGGTACCTGTACCAAAAACTTCCCACCCCAAAGACCTGAACAGCTACAGACCGGTGGCCTTGACGTCCCACTTGATGAAGACCCTGGAGAGACTGCTCCTTGCTCACCTCCGCCCCCTGGTGGAACCAGCGATGGATCCACTCCAGTTCGCCTACCAGCATGGCATTGGGGTGGAGGATGCGGTGATCTTCCTCCTTCACCGTTCTCTGTCCCACCTGGAGAAGCCCGGGAATATGGTGAGGATCATGTTCTTTGACTTCTCCAATGCTTTCAACACCATCCAACCGATGATCCTGAAGGACAAGCTGCTGCGCGCAGGGGTGGACCAGCACCTGTCATCATGGATCCTGGACTACCTCACGAACCGGCCTCAGTTTGTGAGAACCCGGGACTGTGTGTCCGACACGATCATCGGTAGCACGGGGGCCCCCCAGGGAACGGTGCTGGCTCCCTCCCTGTTCACTCTTTATACTGCGGACTTCTCACACAACACAACACACTGCCATCTACAGAAGTTCTCTGATGACTCTGCGATGACTCAGCCCACTTGACATTGAATCGGGCTGCACTGTATGTGGCCCCTGAACTAAAATGAGTTTGACATCTTGGTTTTTAAAACAACCCACAGCAACACAAGAAGGCATGATAATAATCTAAAATGTTGCAAAAACTCACAAATTGGCATAGTTTATTGGTGTTTATCAGATGCATGGGTTATAGCATGAAATCCCAAACGCCAGTGACGACAGCTTAATGTTGCTGCACATGGTCCATAGTCGGTGAACAAACTGACATGTCAGCACATTTGTGCTACCTGTCAGATTTTGGGTGAAAATGCAGATGATGGTTATGCACATGCTTGGGTGAACAGTAGATGCAAATGAAGCATATAAGCAGCTGTGTGCATGCCGCCCTTGTCCGACATGTAGGTGAATCACAGATGCATGAAGCATTAAAACCAGCTTTACAACTTCATGAATGAGAACCTACATTGCTACATTGCTCCGCACTGTGTGTGTTTATATACTTGCATATTTATTCCACCTAGCTGCAATGCTCCGTACTGTGGGTGTTTATATATTTACATATTTATTCCATCTAGCTACAATGCTCTGCACTGTGTGTTCATATATTCATATATTTATTCCATCCAGCTACAATGCTCTGCACTGTGTGTCTGTGTGTGTGTGTGTGTGTGTATATATATATTTTATAGTAATATGTACATATGTATATTAGCTGCTCTTGCTTGCTTGTTTTTTGTTTTTTTTTTGCCTTCTGATTGTTGCTCTGAGTGTTGCTATCCCTGTGCTGTTGCAATCCTGGAATTTCCCCGTTGTGGGACTAATAAAGTCTTATCTTATCTTATCTTAACCTCTATCAAAAAAACGTCACGAAGAAGAAGATCACCATCATCATCATCATCATCATCATCATCATCATCATCATCATCATCATCATCATCATTACTGCATTCATTGGCTCATTTTTAAAGGTCTGAACTCTCCCCATTACAAAAATAGGGGCTCCCCAAACACAATCTTACATATGGCCCTCAGAAAGCCAGAAAAGGCCCTGCCTTGCACACATATGATGCTGCTGTTTGCACAAAAAAAAAACGATGAGTCAATTAGTCACCATGCTTCAAGTACTGAAATTTTCTGTGCTCGAGCACACATGCTGCTAATTTAATCATTCTGCAGACTTTCCCTGCAGAGGTTTTAATAACTGATGCACAACATGTCCTTTATTGTACAACACCGCTGTACACTGTACTCATATGCTCCAGCGACTGGTGAGAGACTTGAGAATATGTGCGTGGGAACAAAACACAAAGGACTACTGTCTGTCTAAAAAACTGGAGCGCACTAATTTTAGCAGCTCATCACATTCACATGGTTAAACAACCGGGAGCTGTTCAGTTTGGTTTTCACAGCTCTCTGTCAGCTTAGTGGGAGAATTAGGGATGTGGGGCACCTGCACACCACCTGCTCAGGAGCAAAGACTCTCATTTGCCAGGTTGTGAGAATTTCGTATCGATTCGTGTGCAGGAGTGAAAAGCAACAGGAGACAGGCAATGGGCTAAGACTGTAACATTTGTGGTGCAGGGTTGTGGTGCTTTAAAAAAAGAATAAAAAGACAACAGTGACATTTAAAAAAAGGAAGGAAGGAGCAGCTCTCAGTGAAGTGTTAAGTGAAGCATCTGCTTAGGTCCTGGGGTTAAACAGATACCCATGCAATATTTCATCCTATACAATCGGAAGTACAACCACACACCCATGATGAGGCATTGAGGTAAATAATACCTGACATGTAAGTCAGCCATCTTCCACTTCTAAGCCTGTTTTGCATGTGCATGAAACAGTAGAGCATGTGTTACCCCTATTATGGTTTGACTCATGCTAATGTTGCTGTGCACCGATATAATCTGCATGAGGAAAGCTGGAGAGAAAGGATTTTTTTTTTTTAAGTCAATGACCTGAAGATACCTCAAAGCAGCTGAATTAAGAACAGTAGCTGTATTAATCTAAGCATGTATTTAATCATGTCATCATAAAACTGCTGTATTCATTTTGTTAGCATTGCACAGTTTTAATGATGCAGGTTGTGGGGAGACTTGAATAACGAAACCGAATTGTCTTCCATTCCAGTTTATTCAAGAAATCATTCCACTGTCTGCTCTTATTCTTGAGCAGCGAACAAAGAGAGTGAACACACCAAAGTTCTCTCATTTAAACATTCTGACATCAAACCATTTCCCTCGCGGGGGAAATCACACATCTCTCTCAAAATCTCTTTATTCACATTCATTAGCCTTTTATTTACATAACTCCCCCTTCTCTCTTCCCGAGCCTCAGTGGTCAGGAAGTCTTCTGTCCCCTGTCCTCCGCAGGGGGTCCAGGCTCTGTGGCTCCGCACCGCAGGGGGCTGGCTCTCCTTCATCGTGGTTAAATCACATATGCAGTGTCCAACATATACATGTCTCACAACACAGCCATATAACCCCCCCCCAAACGATGAAGAACAGACTAATTCCTAAAATTAAATAGCACCTTACTCACTACTGAATAATCAACACCAACATTCAGTCTGTGCGCCGCTTGGGCTTCAGCCGTCTGCCGAATCTGCTGTGCATTGGCCCCGCCTTGCCTGCGGTGCGTTTCTGCTTCGGCGCTGTTGACTGAGGGAGAGAGTGGTTAATTGCCTTCTGCGGGGGCCTGCCTCGTCGAGGCGCCACCACGACCGGTACAGAGACGTCCTTCATGACAAAAGCAGGTTTTAGTCTGTCAATACTGACTGTCTCTTTTCTGTCTCCAAAATCCAGCACAAATTGCTTATCACCTGCCTCCAGCACTCGAAATGGCCCTTCGTAAGGCGGTTTGAGCGTTGCTTTTAGGGCTTCGCGCCTGACAAAAACGAAATCGGCATTTTTCAAAGCCTTGGGGACGAAAACTCGTGGAAAAGCGTGATGAACCGGACCCGGGAGCGTGTCTGCCCCCGTGCCGACTAACGGTCCCAGAGCCGAGAGAGGTGGGGGCTCTGGGTGCTCTGGTAAAAACTCGCCCGGCAGCCTCAGAGTTTGTGCGAATACCAGCTCCGCTGGGGAGGCGTCTAAGTCCTCTTTAGGCGCAGAACGCAACCCTAATAAAACCCATGGAAGTTTATTCACCCAATCTGCATCCGTGAGCGACGCTCTGAGTGCTGCCTTCAAAGACCTATGAAAACGCTCGCATAAACCATTGGCCTGAGGGTGGTAAGCCGTAGTGCGGTGAATTTTGGCTCCTAAGCCGTTGGCCATCGCTGACCACAGCTCAGAGATGAATTGCGGTCCTCTATCGGACGTAATGTCCGACGGAACCCCGAAACGCGCCACCCAAGCCGTTAAAAAAACGCGAGCCACCTCCGCGGCCGTGGTCGTCGCAAGTGGGACCACTTCCGGCCAACGTGTGGTGCGGTCCACCATTGTCAAAAGATACGTGAACCCCTGTGATGCCGGTAGGGGGCCCACAAGGTCGACGTGCACATGGTCGAACCTTCTGGCCGGAATGCGGAACGGTTCTAACGGGGCTCTTGTGTGCCTGTGAATTTTGGCCCGTTGACAGGAAATGCAGGTTTTTGCCCATTCCTTCACGTGCTTGCGCAGGCACGGCCAAACAAACTTTTCCGCCACTAGTTTCACCGACGCGCGCACCCCCGGGTGCGCCAGTGAGTGGACCGAGTCAAAAACACGGCGGCGCCACGTGGCCGGAACCACCGGACGCGGGCGCCCCGTCGACACGTCGCAGATCAGGGGGGGCATACCGGTTTGTAAACACTTGCTCTCCAGCCTCAACCCTGTTGGTCCAGACTGGAGCGCGCGCACGTCTGCGTCCGCCCCCTGGTCCGCTGCCATGGCTGCGTAATCTATACCCACGTGCACCGGGGCTGCGCGCGCCACCGTGCCGCTCTCCTGCGGCGCGGTCACGGTGGCCCGTTCTGCCTCTGCGCGTGTTGGGGTTGTGAACGCGCGTGAGAGTCAATCCGCTACTACATTGAATTTGCCCGCAACGTGCCTAATGTCAGTGGTAAATTCCGAGATTGCGGCCAGCTGCCTCTGCTGCCTGCCGGACCACGGGTCTGAAATTTTGGCCATGGCGTATGTGAGCGGCTTGTGGTCCACATAAGCGGTGAAGCACCGTCCTTCCAGCCAGAACTGGAAATGACGAATAGCCAAATGCAGCGCCAACAGTTCTC
This sequence comes from Pholidichthys leucotaenia, assembly GCA_020510985.1. Taxonomy (NCBI): domain Eukaryota; kingdom Metazoa; phylum Chordata; class Actinopteri; order Cichliformes; family Pholidichthyidae; genus Pholidichthys; species Pholidichthys leucotaenia. The sequence goes on from CM035841.1 coordinate 396,086,588, forward strand.
TGTCAAACGCGCTGTATTTTCGTTCAGCCGCGCTTAAAGATTTGCTAAAGAAAGCCAAAGGCTGCCAAACTCCGGCTACCTGTTGCTCAATAACGGCCCCTATGGCTAAATCTGAAGCGTCTGTCGTCAGCGCGATCCGTGCTGCAGGGTCTGGGTGGGCCAGGAGCGCAGCGTCAGCCAAGGCTTTTTTAACCTCTGTGAACGCGCGCTCCCGCTCCGGGGACCATTCGACCGCCTGGGTCGGTTTTTGTTTTTTGAGCGCGGCATATAACGGTTGCATGATTTGAGCTGCGTGGGGCAGGAATCGGTTATAAAAATTCACCATCCCCAAGAATTCCTGTAGTGATTTGACCGTTTGTGGACGGGGAAAATCCGCTACCGCGCGTACTTTCTCTGGTAACGGAACCGCTCCCTCCGGGGAGACGCGGTGACCCAAAAAATCGATCCGCTCGACGCCGAACTGGCACTTGGCTGGGTTAACTATTAAGCCGTGCTCTCCCAGCCTCCTAAAAACTGCTGTGAGTTGCGTTTCATGTTCGTCCTCTGAAGTACTCGCGACCAAAATGTCGTCGAGGTACACAAACACGAAAGGGAGATCGCGTAACACGGCATCCATCATCCGCTGAAATGTTTGCGCCGCCCCTTTGAGACCAATCGGCATGCGTAAAAATTCGAAAAGTCCGAACGGGGTTATTACCGCTGTTTTAGGAATGTCCTCCGGTTGGACCGGGACTTGGTGATAGCCGCGAACTACATCAATCTTTGAAAAAATGCGCGCCCCCGCCAGGTGCACCGAAAAATCTTGAATGTGCGGGATGGGATAACGATCGTGCGCCGTAGCGTTGTTTAGCCTGCGGTAATCCCCGCACGGTCTCCAGGAGCCATCGGCTTTCGGTACCATGTGCAGCGGCGAAGCCCACGGGCTCTTCGACCTACGAACGATGCCCAGCCTCTCCAGGCTGGCGAACTCCTCGCGCGCAATGGCGAGCTTAACTGCATCCAAGCGCCGAGCTTTTGCAAACACGGGAGGACCAGAAGTGGGGATAAAGTGTTTCACCCCGTGCTTCGCGACCGTCGCTGAAAAAGTGGGCACAGTGAGCGCTGGAAATTGGGTGAGGAGTGTGTGAAACTTACCACCTGCTGTAGCGACGTGGGTCTGTACTGGTGGCGGGGACACTCGAGCTGAACAGGGGAGAGAGTAAAAAGAGAGTGCATTTACCAGCCGTCTATTAGCAAGATCAACTAACAGATTGTGTGAACACAAAAAATCCGCGCCCAACATGTTGAAACTCCCCGCCGCTATTACAAAAGTCCATTCATATGTGCGGCCATGTAAGCATAAAGGCAAGGTCCTTCTCCCGTAGGTGTTGATGTTCGAGCCATTTGCCGCTGTAGCTCCGTTACCGTGGGGTCCAGCCACCCGGTCCGCGTATGTTGGGGTGATGAAGCTCACTTGTGCTCCGGTGTCAATGAGGAACACTCGTCCGGAGCGCGCATCCGTGATGTAGAGCAGCTTGTTGCGTTCTCCGAGGGTCGAAGCTGCTAGCGACCCCCGGTCTTGCCGTTTCCCGAACTCCTGAAGATGCAGGGCGGCACACACCTGCGTGCCTTCTCTGCGAACCTCCGATGGTAAAAGCAGAGATCTTCTCCTCCGCTGTGTCGTGCCCGCGCTTCTGCCGCCGGGCTATTGGCTCCCCCTCGTCGCGGTCGTGTTGCCGCCGTCGTCGGCCAGTCTGGTTCTGCTGCCTCTGGCTCCCCGCTGTCTCGGGTCGCTGCTGTGGTTGCTTGCCCGCCGCAGGCGTCCAGGATCCCATCTGCCTCCTGGGCCAGCTCCCGGAACTCCTCCAGGGTGTGACACTTTTTGCCGGCCAGCGTGCTTCTCGCATGCGCCGGGAGGTTGGAGAGGAAGATGAACTGAAAAATGAAATCATCGTTGTCCAACCCTCTCAGCTGTATCATCTCCTCCATCAGGGCGCTCGGCCTGTGTCCACCTTGGTCTAGCAAAGACAGGATCCTCCTCGCCCTCACTTCAGCCGAGGGGGTGAAAAACTTGATGAGGGTGGATTTCAGCTTGCCGTACCTGTCGGTCGCGGGTGGCTGCTCCACCAAGCTTTGCACGCACCGAGCTGTGCTGTTGTCCAGTTTAGCGATGACATGGTGGAACTTAGTGTCATCCACCGTTACTCCTGCGAGCGCGAACTGCGACTCTGCTTGCAGAAACCACGACCGTGGGTTATCCTGCCAGTAATCAGGCAGCTTAACGGCCACTGCGCTCGCCAGCTCTGAGCGCTGTGAGTCCGGGACCCTGAGAATTTCTTCGTTCATTCTCAACGTCGTCAGTCACCAATGTGGGGAGACTTGAATAACGAAACCGAATTGTCTTTCATTCCAGTTTATTCAAGAAATCATTCCACTGTCTGCTCTTATTCTTGAGCAGCGAACAAAGAGAGTGAACACACCAAAGTTCTCTCATTTAAACATTCTGACATCAAACCATTTCCCTCGCGGGGGAAATCACACATCTCTCTCAAAATCTCTTTATTCACATTCATTAGCCTTTTATTTACATAACTCCCCCTTCTCTCTTCCCGAGCCTCAGTGGTCAGGAAGTCTTCTGTCCCCTGTCCTCCGCAGGGGGTCCAGGCTCTGTGGCTCCGCACCGCAGGGGGCTGGCTCTCCTTCATCGTGGTTAAATCACATATGCAGTGTCCAACATATACATGTCTCACAACACAGCCATACAGGTCACAGTTTTAATGGTGCAACTGCACAGCAATGACCCAGGCTAAAAAAAAAAAACAACAAAAAAGTGGTAAAAAATGCAGTTCCTCTGTTCCCTCAGAAAACTTTCAGGTTTCCATGGGAAATTGTCCATTTTCACTTCTTATTTGGTCCCAAAAAATTGAAAACAATTTGCCATTGTTGTGCATGGGTGCATGGATAAATCATATCAATGGAAACCCTAACAAACAGTTTGATCTTTTCTTTTTCATTATCTCTGCAAAGCATGGAAATATAATGTTATTGTATATGTCTTTATGTTGACACTTTGGTTTGTGTTTCTTTATGGAAGGTCTTACAATTTTAATGTCATTTCCCTCATTCAATTAAAATTTAATATAGGAATTGCTAACAACCAACATTAACGACTGACATGCCTGTTGTACAAGGCTGCAGAGATTACAGAAATTACAGCACAGGTTTTAAGATTAATTAACGTAGGATGGACTTTATGGTGAGGTTCAGGTGACTTGGTGTCTCCTCTGTGTGTCGGTAAGAACACCTCTGGGGTCAGAAATGCAAAGGTGACATTGTGTAGTCTTAAAAGGGAGAAAATAAATAATACATAAATTTAGTGAAGCAAAAAGTGATTATCTGATCTAATAATAATCTGATCTTATCTAATTGGCAATAATTCTACCAAACAGTGCAACAAAATACACACTCAGCTGAAAAGGTGCCCCTTTGGCAAATAATATGGACCAATACTGCCCTCTGTAGGCCAGTTGTGGTAATATACAATTAACTGGGCTGTCATTGCAATATAATGAAAACTTGCATAATATCCAAAATAACACAACACACCATAAGGCATAATCACTCCAAATTACAGCACTAAGACACAACTGAAAGTTATTCTGGCTCAGTTATACTAAAGTCTTAAATGAAATAGTAATGCACAGGTTGTTACACACAAGTTAAACACTAATTAAGTACCATTTTGCATGATCAACGCTACAACAGTATTAGCATCATATGGTGGAAGAGATAGCTTACAGTTTGTCAGTGACACACTCTGAAGCATCCACAGGAAGGCAAAGTAAGGACATTAAATGAAAGAACAACTTACTGTATACTGAACAATGAGGTGAGCTAACTGCTCCAGGAGCTTATCATGCAGTCCTCCAGTGTTCTGAGCTCCTTGCTAATGAGCACACACGGAGTGAAGCAGAGGCCACGCCTTCTGCACATGTCCATGGGTCTGTCTGTCTGTCTATTTGTCATGATTATTGGCCTTTCTAACATTGCTGCCCCCACATTTGATGTCAAATGTGATCCCTGGAAAAAACGATTGTCATCTATCTTGGTGCACTGGTCTCACCATCAGGTATCTTAAGTAGGACAGCAAGACAAATGATGGGCCTGGTGTATACTTTGTCTTTAATCTGTACCTCTGCTGCCCAAACATGTCCACTGGGCCTGGGTACACCTTCCCCACCTTTCCAGTCTGCCAAAGGGATCGAGGTACTTGAGGATCCACCATTATGACAACTGATCCAACTGTAAGGTCTGGAGCTGAAGTCTTCCACTTGCCCCTTGCTTGCAGGCTGGGTAAATAATTCCTTATAAAAGCTGACCAGAATTTGCCTGGGAGCATTTGGGAATGTCTCCACCTACAACATCCAAGAATTTCTGATTGTGGATAAACCACGTGAGGCAACCAATTGTCAGGGTGCCCTATTAGAAGACAGTTAGGGGTGACAGGATCAAAGTCAGCTACATTAGCTGAAACATAGCCCAGGGGTTTGGAATTAAGTATGGCCTCGATCTCTGTGAGGACAGTGGCAAGTACTTCTTCACTTACAGTCTCTGAGCCAGTAGTACAGTAGTATAAAGGGCAGACTTCACAGAGTGGATTTCTCGCTCCCATGCACCACCAAAGTGCGGTGGAGCAAGTGGATTAAAGTGGAATGAAATCTGTTGTGGAGCAAGTTGTTGCTGGAGGTCAGGGATTAGGCTGGAAAAGGTTTCCTTTAACTCCTACTCACCACCTCAGATGTTGGTCCCTTGATCCGAGTACAAGTCTGCTGGTTTGCCACGCTGAGCTATGAACCTTCAAAGGGCCATAAGGAAGGCATCTGTGTCGGGGGAAGATAGTACTTTTAAGTGCACAGCTCGTGTGGTGAGGCATTTAAAGAGAATAGCCCATCTCTTCTCTGACCTGCAGCCCACCTTCACCTGGAGTGAACCAAAACAGTCAGCACCACAGGAATAGAAGGCTGGTTTGAAGAACCTGAGTCAAGGTGGTGGCAGGTCTGCCGTCTTCTGTTCTGCTGGTCTGGCCCGCCACCGGTGACATTCAACACATCTGTTGGTGATGTTTCACTGCTTCATGTCCTCTGAGGATCCAAACTTTGCATCTTTGCGACGGAGCCACTGTTTACAGCAGGAGACGATACAGCAGGGAAGAGCTAGCTAGCACTCAACCGCCACCCGGTGCTAACGGAGAAACTCGACATACCGGGAAACTGAAGCGAAAACGACGCGGGTGCCGGGCTGGAGTTTAGGCGGCGTGCAAGAAATATAAGACAGAATAATAAAGAGTGATGGCAAGAACCAAGCAGACCGCCCGTAAATCTACTGGAGGAAAAGCCCCCCAGGAAGCAGCTGGCCACCAAGGCTGCTCGAAAAAGCACTCCGACCACCGGCGGAGTGAAGAAGCCTCGCCGTTACAGGCCCGGTACCGTGGCTCTGAAAGAGATCAATCGCTACCAGAAATCCACGGAGCTGCTCATCCGTAAGCTGCCCTTCCAGCACCTGGTGAGGGAGATCGCTCAGGACTTCAAGACCAACCTGCGCTTCCAGAGCTCCGCCATCATGGCTCTGCAGGAGGCCAGCAAGGCCTACCTGGTGGGTCTCTTCGAGGACACCAACCTGTGCGCCATCCACGCCAAGAGGGTCACCATCATGCCCAAAGACATCCAGCTGGCCCGCCGCATCCGCGGAGAGAGAGCTTAGACTTTCTGCTGCACATCCACCAACCACAATGCTCCGCACTGTGTGTCTATATACAGTATATATATATATATATATATATATATATATATATATATAGTGATATGTACATATGTATACTAGCTGCTCTTGTTTTTTCTTGCCTTCTGATTGTTGCTCTGAGTGTTGCTATCCCTGTGCTGTTGCAATCCTGGAATTTCCCCATTGTGGGACTAATAAAGGCTTATCTTATCTTATCTGGGCTCTGCAAATACTCACTCTGGACCAGGATGGAATAGTTTGGCATCATACTCTTGGATGAGCAACTTGGTTGAAGGATGATGAGGGTCAAGTACAATAGGGTGTATAATTGCTGGGTCAAGCTACTCCACTCTGCAAAGCCATCCTCCCACTCTGATGACTTGGTTGGTTGCATCAAATTCTGGTGAGAGGCGGAGTAGATGACTACTAGATTCCACAGGTTTCCATTTCTTAAGGAGCTCATTGTCCTCTGTAAAACTGTCTTGCTGGGCTCTACTTAATGCAAGCGTCTCGGCGGCCTGATATGCATCAGCGGGTGGTTATCCTGACAGACGGGCCGCCCCATGAAGTTCCCGAGCCAGGGAGTCCACCAGTTCCTTCCAAGTGTTGAATGATGGTCTGTCCACTATTGGGGGCTCAAAGGAGGTGCTAAGTACGCAGAAGGCAGAACGCTTAAGCTCAGATGTATCCTCTGGAGCAGAATAGGTTGGTGAATGAAGGACTGGCCATTTCTCTGAGGATGACTGTAGAAATCCTGGTCCTTGATACCACTGATTAGGTCTCAGTAGCTCCTGCAGGGACTTCCCTCTGGTGAGGTCATCACATGGATTACTAGGGGAATCAATGCAGCCCCATGCTTTAAGGTCTGTGAGGTCCAGTATTTCTGCCACCCTGATGCCCACAAAGACTTTAAAGTGGCCTGACTTTGAATGAATCCACGTGAGGACTGTTGTTGAGTCACTCCAAAGCACAAGGTAGCAAATCTCATGAGTGAGCTCATTCTTCAGCAGTCTGGCCAACTGAGCTCCTGTGACTGCTGCACACAGCTCCAGTTGGGGCATAGACAGCTGCTTCCGAGGTGCAAGGAGGAAGGATACATGCACATTCCCTCTAGCATCTTCTGATCACAAGTGGGCAACTGCTCCGTAGGCCTTCTCAGAGGCATCACAAAATATGTGTATGTCTCTCTTAGTGTCTGGGTGGTCCGTCTCTGCAGTAGGGTAGCATCGAGCCAAATGTACTTGAGGAAGGTGCTTCAGTTCACTCTCCCAGGTATGCCAAGCTGTCAGAAGATCTTGCGGGAGATTGGGGTCGTCCCAGTCTCTGTGTTGATCCCACAGCCGCTGGACCAGTATCTTTGCCTGCATGGTATAGGGAAGGAGGTATCCAAGAGGGTCATATTGACTGGTTAATACACGGTAAATGTTGCACATGGTGATAGCTGTATAGGTGACTGATCTGTGCTTGTAACTGAAGGTATCTGCATCGCACTGCCAGCGCAGCCCCAATGTTGACTTGTGTGCTTCAGATTTATCATGTGCCAACCACACCTCTACCTTGTCTGATCTGGCATCTGCAGGAAGATGGTTTATGACGTCTGGCTGATCACTGGTCCACTGATGAATGTCAAACCCTCCAGAGGCAAGGAGGACTTTAAGGCTGTTAACCAACTGCTTTGCTTCTTGGATGGATGACAGGCTCTGTAAGCAAATGTCAACATAGAAGCATTTTTCAATAGAGAACTGGTCCTTACTTCCAGGGCTAGTGTGATCAATGGCATATCACTGGAGAGCATCGGTGGCACAACAAGGGCTGCAGGTAGTCCCGAACAGCAAAGCTTGCCACTCATAGACCTGTGGTGGTTCATCTCTCTGCATAGTTCACCAGACAAAGCACAGGAGGGTCTTGTCTTCAGGAAGTAACAGCACTTGGTGAAACATCCCCCTAATGTCACCAATGATGCCAACTCTGTGCTCCTTGAAGTGCAGAAGAACTCCTAGTAGGGAGTGACTCAGTGTGGGACCAGGCAGTAGGGATTCATTAAGGCAGAGGCCTTTGTAGTGGAATGAACAATCAAACACAATCCCCTTCTTCCCGTTATGTTGCATTATATGGTGAGGGATGAACCAACTTTCACTACCAGGTGCAATGTATTGGGTCGGTATCTTTGTCACAGTCTCAGCAGCCTCCAACTTCTTAATTTCAGTCTTGTATACTGCTGAACTGTTGGGGTCTTTAAGTAGGCATTTCTCCAATCCTCCCACCCTCGGCATCACCACCTCAAGTGGAGCCTGAAACAGAGGAAAATCTTTTCATTGGCACAAGGGGGTTACATACCTGAGAATGCCACTGACACTGGCTCTGGTTTTCTTGGCATCAAGGAGATCAATGGCTTGTTGGTCTTCTCTGAACTGTGCCACTTGCTTCTCACTTCTCGGTGGTAGAGCGTTCAGTTGCCACAACTTTTCCATATTACTCCGAAGTTGTACATCCAGATGACTGAGAGAAGTGAGCAAGCACTGCTGGGGAGGTAATTGCTGTTCCATTATCCCAGCCGGACCCTGAAGTGTCCACCCAAATCTGGTCTTAATGGCTGCAGGGCCACCTAGGGGGCCCAAGCGGATGGGCTCAACAGGAATAATCAAATGGGGATGGTCTGCTCCTATGAGAAGCATGGGATGTATCTTGTCAAACAGTTGAAGTGGAATATCTTGGAGATGCTTGTACTTAGACTTGAGGGTAGTCACAGGGTATGTGTGATCAACAAGGCTGAGGCAATTAGCAGTGAAGGCATCGGTGATCAGGAATGTTCTGTTTGGCTGTATGATGGATGAGACCCTGAAGGTGACAGCCATGCCATTCAGTGCTTGAACATCTTGGCAAATAGTGCACAGCTGGGCTGCACGGTGGCGCAGTGGTTTAGCACTGTGGCAGCACAGTTTTACCCTCGGCCGGGGGATCGCGGGGATCATGAGATCGTGGGTTCGATCCCAGCCCCCGACCAACAGTGAGCTGTGTGGAGTTTGCATGTTCTCCCCGTGTTGCGCGGGTTTACTCCGGGATTTCTCCGGTTTCCTCCCGCACACCAAAAACATGTAGGTTTAGGGCGCTCGCGCACGCAGCGACCAGCAGCCGGTGGCTTGTCACCAGACTGCAAACCAAGTCTACCTACGGGTACAAATAAGTAACAAAAAAAAAAAAAAGCACTAAGGTTTCAAGAGACCCCTGTAGGCCTAGTTTACGTGCAGCTGCAGGCAGAAGCATTGTACATTCTGAGCCATTGTCTAAGACCGTGTATGTGTCAAGGGTCTTATTCTCTTGATGAAGAAGAACTCTGACCATTTTCAGGAGGACCCGACTGTACTCTGTAGGTCTATCTACTTATCTTTTAGACCCTATTCCTACCAGGTTATTTAAAGAAGTCTTCCCATTTATTGGTAGCTTTAATCTTTAAATAATCGATTCTTCATTAACATTAGACCATGTACCGCAGGTGTTTAACACTATTGTAATTATACCCTTACTTAAAAAGCCAACACTGGATCCAGGAGTTTTAGCCAACTATAGACCAATCTCTAATCTCCCTTTCATTTCAAAAATCTTAGAAAGAGTTGTTGCTACGCAATACCATTTGCAGGGAAACGATTTATTTGAAGAGTTTCAATCTGGATTTAGAATCCATCATAGTACTGAAACAGCTTTAGAGAAGGTCACTAATGACCTCCTTATTGCATCTGATAATGGATTTGTCTCTGTACTTGTCCTTTTGGACCTTAGTGCAGCTTTTGATAGTATTGATCATAATATTTTACTTGATAGACTAGAACACCTTGTTGGCTTAATGGAACTTTGTTGCAGTGGTTTAAATCTTATTTATCTGACAGGTTTCAGTTTGTTCATGTCAATAATGAGTTTTCTTCCTACTCAAAGCTCAGTCACGGAGTTCCACAGCGATCTGTGCTAGGCCCTATTCTTTTTTGTTTATATATGCTTCCGCTAAGCAACATTAGTAGAAAGCACTGCATATATTTTCATTGTTATGCAGATGACACAATTATACTTTTCAGTGAAGGCAGATGACAGGAATCAGTTAGTCAAATTAGAGGCTTGTCTTAAGGAAATCAAACCTTGGATGACTTGTAATTTCTTGCTGTTAAATTCAGATAAGACAAGTCATTCAAGTAGGTAAAAAAAAAAACAACAACAACTTAGAAATACCTTTCCAAATCAAACTCTTAGTTTGGATGTGATTGCACTTTCTCTTAATAGTTCTGTAAGGAACCTTGGAGTTATTTTTGATCAAGATTTGTCCTTTAATTCACATGCTAAATTTGTTTCTAAAACTGCCTTCTATCATTTGTGTAATATTGCCAAGATTAGGAGCATCGTGTCTCAGAGTGATGCTGAGAAACTGATCCACGCTTTTGTTAACTCTAGATTAGATTATTGTAACTCTTCATTATCAGGCTGTTCTAAAACATCTTTAAAAAGTCTTCAGCTGATCCAAAATGCTGCAGTAAGAGTTTTAACAGGTACTAGAAAGAGAGATCACATCTCTCCGGTTCTGGCCTCCCTTCACTGGCTTCCCATAGAGTTTAGAATTAAGTTTAAAATCCTTCTTCTCACAAAGCTCTAAACAATCAGGCCCCTTTTTATTTAAAAGATCTGATACTATCCTATCATCCTAACAGAGCACTACGCTCCCAAAATGCAGGATTATTTGTAATACCTAGACTCTTTAAAGCCCCTTTTCCACTGGTACCCACTCAGCTGTACTCTACTCTACTCTACTCACTTTGTGGCCTTCTCCATTAGTACCTGGTACCAGGTACTTTTTTTAGTACCGACTCGAGACCAGGGTACAGCCGCGCTAAGTTGGGCTGAAAATGTAACGTCAACAGACTTCAGGCCACTGATTGGTCAGGGCATAACGTCATGAAAGCATCTGTCTTCTGCAGAATCTGCAAACTGCCATTTGCAAAAGTTCACGGAGTAAACATGGTCACTGAGAAAACACGATATTAATGGAGATGGCTTCGCAGGTTTCGCAGAAATCTACACCGTGGTCCAACGAAGAGGTGCAGAGTTTTCTGGGCTTGGTGGCAGATAGTACCCAGAGCGACATGGAGCAACCCCACAACGAAGCAGATGGCAGCCCAGCATAGAACCGGACTACAGACAAGCTGAAGATGAAAGTGAGAGAACCATCGATGGTGAGTGATTTGTGATATTGTGCATCATTTCCCTTATTTATCCTGTTGGTGGTAAGCTCACTTTTTTTGAGCAATACAACACCGTCCTGTGCTGGCTAACAAGTGTTAGCTAGTAGCTAGCTAGCTAGTAGCCAACTCTGCTGATTCGCACTTGCTTTGTCCGAAGTATTTGCTTGTGAGAGCAAACTGATGAAATATGTTAATCCTGGTTAAAGTCCTGGTTTGTGTACGTGTTGCACTTTGGTGCTGTGCATTAAGTTGTGTGTATTTTCTTTCCAGAATGTGTTTCCACATGCCAGGGATCCGCCTCCCTCAGCATGTTGTGTTTATATTTTAGATACAGGTCAAGAGGATCCCAGGATCTAAAATCTCAATATATTAAAATTTTCAAACCAGTGATTTATAAAGTGATTTATAAAGTGATTCATATAATTTTCTAAAGCCTCATAATAGACCCACATACCTATTCTGTGGATTTTCAAAAAAACAACGTGTTAAAACAGTGTTGTTGTGCTGTTTCTGTTTCACCAGAAATCCCTGGATTGAAAATGTACTTGTACATGTACAGAGTGGATCCTGGGGTGCTCACTTGCCAGGGAAACAAAGCATTTTTGTCACATCCCACCACTGGCTTTCACAAGTGTATTTCCCTAATACAGGTACATCTCAAAAAATTAGAATATCATGAAAAAGTTCAGTATTTTTTGTCACTCATTTCAGAAAGTGAAATCCATATATTATATAGATTCATTACACAGTGATATACAGTATTTCAGGCATTTATTTATTTTAATTTTGATGATTATGGCTTACAGCCCATGAAAACCCCAAATTCAGTTTCTCAAAAAATTAGAATATTACATAAAATTAATTTTAAAAAATATTTTTTAATAGAAATGTTGGCCATTAAAATGTTGGTTAAAAACTATTTTTAAAAAGAAATGTTGGCCATTGAAATGTTGGTTAACGTGGGCTGTAAGCCATAATCATCAAAATTAAAATAAATAAACACTTGCAATATATCACTGTCTGTGTAATGAGTCTATATATGGGTTTCACTTTCTGAAATGAGTGACAAAAAAATATTGAGTTTTTCATGATATTATAATTTTTTGAGATGTACCTGCCTCTCGCCCTAAGATGTTGGGATAGGCTCCAGCCCCCCCGCGACCCAAAAAGGATTAAGCGGAAGAAGATGGATGGATGGATGGATGAACTAACCACCATCCATTTCAGTCTTTCGTCTAGGCAAGAGGAAAGGAAAAGCAGCCACTCCACAACGGACCTTGCCACTGTGGAAAGTACTGAAATCCTTTGCTTTTACAGATAAAGTGCCAAAACTAAAGTAGCACAATTTCCACTTAATATAAGAGGGACTGAACTGAGTTTTATTTGATTGTGTGAATATTAATTACAGAATAATTGAAAATGAATGGCACATCAACTGTAAAATAAAACGCTTGTTAATGTATTTATTTTTTTTGTCAGATCACTTGTGTGATCCTTTGTGAGTTACATTAAAACACGGAGTTTGGTCATTATGAAAGCAGAGCCGTGTTGACAGTGTACCTAACATTTATCTCCATGTGACAGCTATGTGAAAATAAATGCATTTCTACAAGAATCAGAATCAGAATCAGAATCAGGTTTATTGCCATTGTTCATGTAGTACACAAACTAGGAATTTGTCTCGGTACAATGCTGCAACATTAAACATGATAAGATAAGAGAAATAAACTATACATGTAATAAAGTGTAGGATAAGATTAAGTGATACTGGTCAACAGTTAAAATATATATTAGCCAGCAGCAGATACTGTGGAGAACTATATAGTGCAGTCGGTAATGCAGGAAGAAAACAGTGATGATTGACATGAGTCTGGTTGAGCTGCTGTACATGGTGCACGAGAGTCACTTAGTGTTCAGCAGTCTAATGGCAGAGGGGAAGAAGCTGTTCATGTGACGGGAGGTTTTAGTCTGGATGGACCGAAGTCTTCTACCAGAGGGGAGGGGGGCAAACAGTACATGACCAGGGTGTGAGGGATCGGCTATGATCCGGCCAGCACGCCTCCGGGTCCTGGAGATGTACAGATCCTGGAGAGATGGGAGCTTGCAGCCGATCACCTTCTCAGCAGTGCGCACGACGCGCTGCAGCCTTAGTCTGTCCCTGGGTAGTCCTGCGTACCACACGGTTATGGAGGTGGTGAGGATGGACTCGATGATGGCTGTGTAGAACTGCACTAACATCTTGGTGGGTAGCTTGAGCTTCCTCAGCTGCCGCAGGAAGAACATCCTCTGCTGGGCTTTTTTGATGAGTGAGCTGATGGTCAGCTCCCATTTGAGGTCCCTGGTGATGGTAGTGCCTAGGAAGCGGAAGGAATCTGCAGTGGTGATGGGAGAGCCTGAGAGGGTGAGGGGGGGCAGAGGAGTAGTGACTTTCCTGAAGTCTACAATCATCTCCACTGTCTTCAGAGCGTTCAGCTGCAGGTTGTTATTGCTGCACCAGGACGCCAGCTGGGCCACCTCTCTCCTGTAGGCGAACTCGTCGCCGTTGGAGATGAGCCCGATGAGGGTGGTGTCGTCCGCAAACTTGATCAACTTGACAGACTGGTGGCTGGAGGTGCAGGAGTTGGTGTAAAGGGAGAAGAGTAGGGGGGAAAGTACACAGCCCTGGGGTGATCCGGTGCTGATGCTAGTATAGTCTGAGACAGTCTTTCCCAGCCGCACATGCTGCCTCCGGTCCGTCAGGAAGTCGATGATCCACCTGCAGAGGGAGTCAGGCACGTTGAGCAGGGACAGCTTGTCCCGGAGCAGAGCGGGGCGGATGGTGTTGAATGCGGAGCTGAAGTCCACAAACAGGATCCTGGCGTAGGTTCCCGGGGAGTCCAGGTGCTGCAGGATGGAGTGGAGGGCCAGGTTGACTGCATCGTCTACAGACCTGTTGGCTCGGTAGGCAAACTGCAGCGGGTCCAGGAGAGGGGTGGTGATGGACTTGAGGTGGGACAGGACCAGGCGCTCAAAGGACTTCATGACTACAGAGGTGAGCGCTACAGGTCTGTAGTCATTAAGTCCAGTGATCCGTGGCTTCTTGGGGACAGGGATGATGGTGGAGGATTTGAGGCAGGACGGCACGTGGCATAACTTAAGGGAGGTGTTAAAAATGTCTGTGAATACAGGAGCCAGCTGTTTCGCACAGAGTCTCAGGGTGGAGGGAGACACGCCGTCTGGGCCGGGGGCCTTGCGCGGGTTCAGTCTGGAGAACTGTTTGAGCACATCCTGCTCACTGATGATAAGGGGAGGGGGGGAGGTGGGGGGGGGTGCCTTAAATGAAGTAGGGAATGTGGAGGCTGTGGAGCTGGAGGGAGGGGGGGAGTTGGACACAGATGACGAGGTGTCAAAACGGGCATAGTGTTGGGACAGTCTCTGACAAAGGGCTTTGTCATCCTGACCTTTAGGAGCCTGAGGCCGATAGTTGGTGATCTGCCTCAGTCCTCTCCACACGGAAGCCGAATCATTAGCAGTGAACTGCTGCTGGAGTCTCTCTGAGTACACAGATTTAGCCCTCTTCAGCTCTCTGTTAAACCGGTATTTAACCTCCCTGTAGCAGTCCCTGTCTCCACTTTTCAGCGCTGCTTCCTTCTCCTTCCTGATCTGTCTGAGCTTAGCTGTGAACCAGGGTTTGTCATTAGAGTAACTCACCCTGGTGCGTGATGGAAGAATGTTCTCTTCACAAAAGTGGATATATGAGTTCACAGTGTCCGTGTACTCATCCAGATCATGCGTGGCTCCTTTAAGCATGCCCCAGTCAGATATTTCCATGCACGTTTCCAGCTTCTCCTCAGCATCACTGGTCCGTATCTTCGTAGTGCTCACAACAGGTTTAGTGAGCTTCAATCTCTGTCTGTATGTGGGAATGAGGTGAACCATCACGTGATCAGATAATCCCAGCGCAGCTCGAGGGACAGCGCGATATGCGTCTTTCACTGTGGTGTAACAGTGATCCAGTGTGTTTAATCCTCTGGTGGGGCATTTAATAAACTGTTTGTAGCGGGGGAGATCGTGGCTCAGATTGCACTGATTAAAGTCGCCAGCCACAATAATCAGCGAGTCTGGAAAACTCCGCTCTGTGTGTTGAATGTGATCCGCGAGCACGCGCTGAGCTTCGCGCGTGTCCGCGTCGGGAGGGGCGTACACAGCGATCAGTATAAAAGAAGCAAACTCCCGTGGGGAATAAAAAGGCTTGCAGTTGATAACAAGAAATTCCAAGGCAGGAGAACAGTGTTTGGAAATTTCCGTTACATCAGAGCACCAGTTGCAGTTGATGTAGAAGCAGACTCCGCCTCCTGTGGTCTTGCCGGAAAGCTCTGTGTCACGATCAGCACGGAAGAGCTGGAAGCCGTCGAGGCGCAGCGCGCTGTCCGGTATATTTTCCCGGAGCCAGGTCTCAGTAAAGCAGAGGACAGCTGAGGAGGCGAGGTCCTTAAAACGCATCAGCAGTCTCAGTTCATCCACCTTGTTAGAGAGAGAGTTGGTATTGGACAGAAATATGCCAGGCAGCGCCATTCGCGAGCCTCTCCTGCGAAGTCATACGAGAGCGCCCGCTCGTCTTCCTCTCTTCCGCCGTCTCACTTTCCGAGCCAAACAATAAACCAGATCGGCGGCAGGGGCTAGAAAAACTGGGAGGAGGTCCGTGGGGGTCAAAGTCCTGATATTTAAAAGTTCTTCACGGGTATAAGTGCAAGCAGACACACAATTGACAAACAAAAACAAACAAAGAGCGCAGCGAAGCACCATGTCGACCGCTGTGGGCGCCATCAAGACTGGGAGAACCAACCAGTTGTCATTGGCTTTTGTGGGCGTCTCGAGAGGTCCGAGGTGAATACCTCTGCACTGTTGGGCCCAGTCTGTCGTGAGTGAAATCGACATCTGTTATGCCGGTGAGAACTGTGGAGGCGGCAGGACGACGCAGCCAGCTAACGGCTTCTGCTCATCTGTGCGGGGCGCCGGAGAGGAGCAGCGTGGAGGTGTCCCGGGCAGCGAGACGAGCACCGCAGGAGACAAGGACACCAGAGGGCCAGCGGCGCTTCGGTAGCACTTTGGTAGCTGGAGAGGGACGTGGCTGTGGCATCTGTTCACCTGGACGAGCTCGGAGCTCAACTACAGCAGCGGTGGGGCTCGGTGGAGGAGCTGCCGGCACCCCGGCTGGACAGGAGCTCAACTACAGCGGCGGTAAGCAGTGGGACTAGCAGCGGAGGGCGCTAGCTGAGGCCCCAGCTGGATTCGAGGTCGGTCGGTCAGATTGGATACCAGCGACATCAGCAGAGATTGTTTTACTACCAGCAGGTCAGTAAAAATGCCACCAAAGAAGGAGGAAATGGAAGAGATAAAAAAATCTCTGAACTTCTTGTCAGAAGAACTGACCAAAGTGGCTAGTCAACAGTTAAAACTATTAGGGCTGGAAAAAGTCTGAGAAAGAAATGGAAGAAGTCTGAGAATTAAAATTAACAATTAAGGAAAAAGACAAAAAAATTGCAGACTTGGAGCGACGCGTCGAGGATCTTGAACAATATTCTCGTATGGATGATCTAATTATAAGTGGACTAGACATTAAATACCAATCATTTGCCAATGCTACAGCAGGAATGAGAGGTGTGGAGGCTCCCCTGAGTGAATCGGTCTCCCTGGAAAACCAGGTACTTCAGTTCCTCGAAAGCAGAAACATAAAGGTTGAAGTAAATGCAATTTCAGCCTGTCATACTTTACCCAGAAAATATAATAAAACAAAGAAATCAATTGTGATGCGCTTTGTGAACAGAAGGGTAAAGAATGACATACTGAGGCGGGCCAGAAAGCTACGGGGAACAGAAGTCTACCTAAATGAACATTTAACAAAGACTAATGCTGAAATAGCACGGCAAGCACGGATGCTGAAAAGACAAAATAAGATACAGGCAACATGGACAATAAATTGTAGAGTTTGGATCAAACTTAATGGAACACCTGAGGAAGCGAAGACCATAATAATCAGAGATCTTACTGACTTAAATAAATATATATGAACACTGATTAAGAAAATTAAGAGACTATGATAATCCATATCCACACACATTGCAAGAATAGTTCTTTTGTGACATACCATGTCAATATACTTTAAAAAAAACAAAACAAAACAAACAAACAAACAAACAAAAAACTTATGACTGACTTGAGTAGACATCAGTTATCCCCAGTTGGAGGAAGTCATTTGACACAGAGAGAGGAAATTCAAACTCTGAAAATATGCCATTATGCTGAACATAAACTACAAGAGATGGAGAATGATATTGATCCTGAAAACCACTTTTTCAATAATATTCATAACCATTGTGAATATTACACTGAAAAGCAATTCAAAAGTCAAGTGCAACTAGATGGTTAGTTAGGTGAGCTAGCGGCTATCTCCCGTTATGATAGCACATACCGGGAGTGCTCTCTCCTTTTGTTTACTGAGACGTGGCTAACTGAACTAGCAGCAGATGCTAACATTGAGCTGGAGGGTTTTCACATGATACGAGCTGACCGAACACCAGACAGTGGCAAGGCTAGGGGCGGTGGAGTGATAATGTATGTTAACAACAACTGGTGCAGACCGGGACATATCACTGTTAAACAACGACACTGCAGCAAAGACATTGAGTTGCTAGCTGTTAGCATGAGGCCTACATATCTCCCGAGAGAACACTCACACGTGATCTGCATTGTTGTTTATGCAAATCCGACGGCGAACGCTGGGACAGCGCGTGACGTCATCCATTCAGTAACCAGCAGGCTGCAGACAGAACACCCAGATGCTCTTCTCCTCATCTCAGGCGATTTCAACCATGTTTCACTGTCTCCCATTCTACCCACGTTCACCCAGTATGTCACATGCCACACTAGAGACAATAAAACACTGGATTTATTCTACGCAAACACTAAGGAGGCGTACACCTCATCACAACTCCCCCCACTCGGGAGATCGGATCACAACTTGGTTCATCTCCGGCCGGTGTACAAACCCCTAGTGCACAGACAACCTCCGGCCATGCACACTGTAGAGTTATGGTCTGAGGAGACAATGGACACCCTAAAGGGCTGTTTTGAAGCCACCGCCTGGAAGCAGCTCTGCGATCCACATGGTGAGGACATCGATGGCCTCATTCACACCTTCACGGGCTACCTCAGCTTCTGTGTGGACAAATCCGTTCCCACCAAGACCATACGGCGTCACTCAAACAACAAACCCTGGATCAACCCTGAGATAAAAACACTTCTGAGAGAGAAGAAGAGGATCTTCAGGTCAGGGAACAGGGAGATGCTGAAGTCCGTACAGAGGGAGCTGAGGAGAAAGATCAGAGAAGGCAAGGACAGCTTCAGGAAGAAGATGGAGGACAAGCTGCAACAGAGCGACATCAGCGGGGTCTGGAGAAACCTCAAAACCATCTCGGGGCTCCAGAATACCTCCCCCCAGGCCACAGGGGGCAGTGAGTGGGCGAACAACCTGAATCTGTTTTTCAATAGATTTTGACCAACCGCCCTCCCCCCTGACTGCACAACAACCACTGCTGCCTCTAAAGAAATCAAGTCCTGCTGCCCACTCCCCACTCCACCAACACCCCCCCACTCCCAACACACAGCCCCCCATCCTGACCCTGACCAGGACCCAGGTGAGGACGGAGCTGAGGAAGATCAAGGCGAGGAAGGCGCCGGGACCGGACGGCATCAGCGCAAAGCTCCTCAAGTCCTGTGCAGACCAGCTGTGTGGGATTGTGACGTATATCTTCAACATGAGCCTGAAACTGGGGAGGGTACCACAGCTGTGAAAAACATCTTGTGTGGTACCTGTACCAAAAACTTCCCACCCCAAAGACCTGAACAGCTACAGACCGGTGGCCTTGACGTCCCACTTGATGAAGACCCTGGAGAGACTGCTCATTGCTCACCTCCGCCCCCTGGTGGAACCAGCGATGGATCCACTCCAGTTCGCCTACCAGCATGGCATTGGGGTGGAGGATGCGGTGATCTTCCTCCTTCACCGTTCTCTGTCCCACCTGGAGAAGCCCGGGAATATGGTGAGGATCATGTTCTTTGACTTCTCCAGTGCTTTCAACACCATCCAACCGATGATCCTGAAGGACAAGCTGCTGCGCGCAGGGGTGGACCAGCACCTGTCATCATGGATCCTGGACTACCTCACGAACCGGCCTCAGTTTGTGAGAACCCGGGACTGTGTGTCCGACACGATCATCAGTAGCACGGGGGCCCCCCAGGGAACGGTGCTGGCTCCCTTCCTGTTCACTCTTTATACTGCGGACTTCTCACACAACACAACACACTGCCATCTACAGAAGTTCTCTGATGACTCTGCGATCGTTGGCCTCATCTCCAATGGAGATGAAGCTGAGTACAGAGGGCTTATTCAGGACTTCGTGGACTGGTGCCATCGGAACTGCCTCCAGATCAACGCGAGGAAAACTAAGGAGCTGGTGGTGGACTGCCGCAGGCATGGGCAGCCCCTCACAGTACCAGTAAATATACAGGGAACAGACATCGAGATGGTGACATCCTATAAGTACCTGGGTATTCATCTGAACAATAAACTAGACTGGTCACACAATACTGACGCACTCTACAAGAAGGGACAGCGCAGGCTGTTCCTGCTGAGGAGACTCAGGTCTTTTGGTGTACAAGGGGCGCTGCTGAAGTCATTCTATGACACGGTGGTGGCATCAGCCATCACTTTTGGAGTGGTCTGCTGGGGCAGTGGCATTACTGCAGCCGATAGGAAGAGACTGAACAAACTGATTAAGAAAGCTAGCTCTGTCCTGGGGCAGCGCCTTGATCCGATGGAGGAGATTGGAGAGAGAAGGACGGTGGCTAAACTGTCATCTCTGCTGGAGTCCGAGTTCCACCCTATGCAGGACATACTGAATGCACTGAGGAGCTCATTTAGCAGCAGACTACATCATCCCAGGTGCACAACCGAGAGGTTTCGTAGGTCCTTCCTACCAACGGCTGTCAGACTGTACAACCTAAGCAGGGCTGCTCGCAGAGATAGCAAAAAAACGTAACAAACTAATAGTTTTTTGAATGCAAAAGATGCAATAGACTTACACAATGGTCCCCTCCGGCATACAACTAGGAACATACCGGTCGCTATGGAGGGTGAGAATATGTATGGGCACATAATCATACCATGTAGGATAACTAAGTAGACGGTTATGCTGTTTCATTCCATCTAGCAACAATGCTCTGCACTGTGTGTGTTTATATATTTGCATATTTATTCCATCTAGCTACAATGCTCAGCACTGGGTGTGTTTATATATTTATATATCTACATATTATTCCATCTAGCTACATTGCTCCGCACTGTGTGTGTTTATATACTTGCATATTTATTCCACCTAGCTGCAATGCTCCGTACTGTGGGTGTTTATATATTTACATATTTATTCCATCTAGCTACAATGCTCTGCACTGTGTGTTCATATATTCATATATTTATTCCATCCAGCTACAATGCTCTGCACTGTGTGTCTGTGTGTGTGTGTATATATATATATTTTATAGTAATACGTACATATGTTTATTAGCTGCTCTTGCTTGCTTGTTTTTTTCTTGCCTTCTGATTGTTGCTCTGAGTGTTGCTATCCCTGTGCTGTTGCAATCCTGGAATTTCCCCGTTGTGGGACTAATAAAGGCTTATCTTATCTTATCTTATCTTATGGTAAACTATCAATAATACACTTCAACAGCAGAAGTCTTAAGAAAAACTTTCCACAGATTCAGGACTATTTAAAACAGCTAGACAGAAAATTTACAGCTATCGCAGTCTCTGAAACTTGGCTTAATGAAAAGCAGGCTCCCCTGATGGCAATAAGAGGGATATCAGATGCTTCATATTAACAGATCTCAAAAAGAGGGTGGTGGTGTTGCACTGTATATTGATGACCTG
Organism: Pholidichthys leucotaenia; assembly: GCA_020510985.1. Classification (NCBI taxonomy): domain Eukaryota; kingdom Metazoa; phylum Chordata; class Actinopteri; order Cichliformes; family Pholidichthyidae; genus Pholidichthys; species Pholidichthys leucotaenia. The sequence continues at coordinate 396,107,534 of CM035841.1, forward strand.
TATAGATGTAAGCTTGTAAATGGAATGTCCTTTGCACTACCAGGGATCCTGGAGTGTGTTACTGTTGAGATTGACCAAGATAAAACAAAAAATCTAATTATAAGTTGTATATATAGAATGCGGGGAACTTGCATTGAGACATTCAGAGATAAATTAGTTGAGCTGTACAATAATATTACTAGTAAGAAAATGGTTGTAATTTGTGGAGATTTCAATATTGATTTATTAAATCCATTTCAACAAAATGTAATTACAGAGTTCATGAATTCTATGTACAGTATGAGTTTACATCCCACAATAACACATCCCAGTAGAATCATAGTTCACACTGCTACACTTATTGATAACCTGTTTGTTAATATTATTGATAAGAAAATAGAAAGTGGATTATTGATAAATAAGAGACCTTTTGCCAGTCTTTGCACTTATTCATGGCCACACGGGGGCCAATACAGAAAAAAACTTTAAAATCTTTCAGATACAAATCACAAAATGCAGTCAGTTCTTTTAAAGAAGACTTGCTGAAGCAAGACTGGACAAAAGTCTATGTATCAGATGTAAATAAAACCTATGACACATTTATGAACATTGTAACCACTCTTTATGAAAAAAAATTGTCCATTAATAAAGAAAAAGCTTAAACATAAATTTGTTGACAAGCCATGGTTAACCAAAGGATTACAAAAGGCGTGTAAAAAGAAAAAATTATTGTATAAAGCTTTTCTAAAGAAAAGGACAAAAGAAGCAGAGCAGCGGTATAAAACATACAAAAATAAGTTAATATATATAATGAGATGTAGTAAAAGAGACTATTACAGTAAAGAACTGGAGAAAAACAGAGACAATATTAAAAATACATGGACAATACTTAACAATATTCTTGGAAATAAAAATAGAATAATAATAAAAAAATAAGCTACCCAACCAATTTTTCAAAAAAAAAAAAATAATAAAACGACTCTGAGAAATACCCATTACAGCACCTACCGGTGATAGAGTAAGCAAAAACACTGCTATAAAAGATTCCATTTTCATAAAGAACACAGACAAGACAGAGGTCATTGAAATTGTTAAATCGTTTAAAAATAAAACATCTACGGACTGTGATGGTATTGACATGCTCTTAGTCAAAACTATTATTGAATGCTTAGTGAAACCACTGACGTACTATATTTGTAACCTGTCTCTCCAAACAGGTATATTTCCCAATGCAATGAAAATAGCTAAAGTAATTCCGATATACAAGACAGGTGACAGAGGGGAATTTTCAAACCATAGACCAATTTCACTATTGCCGCAATTTTCCAAGGTACTTGAAAAAAATATTCTGTGAGAGAATTGACAACTTCATAATGAAGAATAATTTATTGTGTGAGCAGCAATATGGGTTCAGACACAAGAGGACAACTGCATTTGCTCTAATGGAATTTATAGAAAAAATATCAACTGCTGTTGAAAATAAAGAGTATTCAGTTGGGGTATTCCTGGATCTTAAAAAAGCATTTGATACAGTGGATCATAATTATTAAAGAAACTACAAAATTGTGGTATTAGGGGGGTAGCACTGTCCTGGTTATGTAGTTATTTAAAGAATAGATATCAGTATGTATGTGTTGGTAACAAAACTCACAGTTACTGAAGGTTACTTGTGGAGTCCCACAGGGTTCAGTTTTGGGGCCACTGTTATTCAATATGTATATAAATGATATATGTAAAGTCTCGGAAAAAAATGGATTTGATATTGTTTGCCGATGATACTAATTTATTATGCAGTGGAAGCAATTTGGAACAACTTTTGGATACACTCGGAAAGGAATTAGGAAAGCTTAAACTGTGGTTTGATTCAAACAAATTAACGCTCAATTTAAGTAAGACAAAATTTATAGTTTTTAACAACCATCACAACAACTTAGTATCTAAACTTAGTGTAAATGGTGTAAAGATTGGTATCTGAAACTAAATTTCTTGGAGTAATAATTGATAATAAACTGTGTTGGAAGTCACATATTAATTATATTAAAGGTAAAATATCTAAATCAATTGCAATACTACACAGAGTGAAATATTTGCTGAATCAACCCACATTATATACTTTGTATCATTCATTAATACTCCCATACATAACATATTGTACTGAAGTATGGGTAAATACATATAAAACAAACATATATCCAGTCTTTATGCTTCAGAAGAGAGCTATTAGAATAATAAACAAAGCTGCTTACAGGGAACCAACAAACCCACTTTTTCTTAAATTAAAAGTTCTCTAGTTGAAAGATCTGATTGACTTTAAAACTGCAGTAATTATGTTTAAAGTAAAGAATCTATCACTGCCCGCAAATATGCAAAAGCTGTTCCAAATAAGGGAGAAACAATATCATTTCATAGGAACATGAATATTTCAAAAACCCTCAGTGAGAACTACCATCAAGCAACACTGTGTCTCATTGCAAGGAGTCAGATTGTGGAACACTTTTGGACCTGAATTAAAATCACGTACAACGCTTGGACAATTTAAACAAAAACTAAAGGAAGAAATACTCCAAACATATATACGAGATGACGTAAAATCACATAAGGATTGTCATATCCAGTCTTTGTTGTGTTGTTGCTTAGTTTTTTGTTGTTGTTTTTTTTGTCACGTTTTGTCTTAGCTTTGTTCTGAATTGTAATCGCTCTTGTTTTGTTTTTCTTTTGGATTCTTGGATGGAATATGGGTGGGCAATATAAGCTGCAGCTTCAGCCATCACCCATTTCAGATAACTTATGTTGAACTGTATAATCAGAGGAGTTATTGTTTGATTTGACCTTGTTGGATCCCCCCCCCTTGTTATATTGTTCTGTTTGTTTTTTAATCTTTACTTTTAATCTGTCCGAAATAAAGATTCATTCATTCATTCATTCATTCATTCAAAATTCAGAACTGTATGTTGCACTTTGGGGAATGGGAGTTGTTCAGTCACCAATATAATTTAGTTTGTATGTGTAGTTTATAGTCTATCATCAATAAACTCATGCAGTATTATAATATCAGGACAAATTACAAATATTTGAGACCCATTGTAAAACATCCTTTTATATTTTAGCAATACAAGTACAAAACACCGCCTACACTTGAAGCCAGGGCAAAAAGAGACACAGCAGTGACAGAGTGGTGGCTAAACTTTTATTGATAAAAATTAGATATTTTGACTGAGCGACTCCACACTCGGTGATGCACACCCTCAGTTAAAGTACTATATTCCATTCAAGTGAATGTATTAGTTTGTTCTAATTGCTGAGGCCACAGTAAAGGCAAATGATTTTAAATGTAACCCAGCCCTTGTAAAATCTACTTTACTGAAGCGCAGCTGCATGAAAATTGTGGTTAAATACAACAACAAAGGACTTTGTCATATTCCACCACAGGCTTTTAGCAACAACTGTATTTCCCAAATATGTTTTAAACTTGCTTTAATTAACCACCACCCATTTCTGTCTTTCGTCTAGGCAAGAGGAAAACCATCCACCCCAAACCGGACCTTGCGTCACTATTTCCGCTCTTTATGCTTCAGAAGAGAGCTATTAGAATAATAAACAAAACTGCTTACAGGGAACCAACAAACCCACTTTTTCTTAAACAAAAAACTCTCAAGTTGAAAGATCTGGTTGACTTTAAAACTGCAATAATAATGTTTAAAGTGAAGAATTTATCACTGCCCGCAAATATCCAAAAGTTGTTCCAAATAAGGGAGAAACGATATCACTTCAGAGGAACATGTATATTTCAAAAGCCTACAGTGAGAACTACCACCAAGCAACACTGTATTTCAGTGCAAGGAGTCAGATTATGGAACGATTTTGGACCTGAATTAAAATCATGTACAACACTTGGACAATTTAAACAAAAACTAAAGGAAGAAATACTCCAAACATATATACAAGAAGACATGTAAAATCACATAAGGATTGCCATATCCAGCCTATGTTGTGTTGTAGCTTAGTTTTTGTTTTTTTGTTTTTTTTCTTTTTTTTTTTTGAATAGTAATCACTTAACTTAGCTTAGCTTAGTTTTTTTTTGTTTTTTTTGTTTTTTTTTTCTCTGTCACATTCTGTCTTAGCTTTGTCTTGAATTGTAATCGCTCTTGTCTGTTTTCTCTTTTTCTCTTTTGAATTCTTGGATGGAATATGGGTGGGCAATATAAGCTGCGGCTTCAGCCATCACCCATTTCGGATAACTTACGTTGAATTGTATAATCAGAGGAGTCATTGTCTAATTTGACCTTGTTGTTATATTATTCAGTTTCTTTTAACCTGTACTGTACTATCCGAAATAAATTCATTCATTCATTCATTCATTCATTTACAGAGATGCAGGCTGAAGATCTGCTGAACCAGGACCAGTGTGAGCAGCACATCCAGCTGCTTCTCAGTGAGGCAGTGTGGCCGGCATGTGTGACCCATCCTAAGTTTTTTTTGTTTTTTGTTTTTTTACAGTTTGAATTTTGCACATTCTGAATAATCTGGAATTTGCTGCAGACTGTAATAAACAATTTAGTGACTTATGTGTTTGCATCATGATTTTCTATTTTGTCTGTTAAGACACCGGTCAGAAAAGAGTCAACAGTACAAACCATTTATCAGGGACTTTGAAAATAATGGCTCATTTTTAAGAAAAAGTAACCAAAATTATTTTATTTACTGAAGACTGTATTGTTGGATGTGCCACTGCAGAAGACACTGCACACTTTAGTGACAGTACCAGTGTATGGAGGAATTCTGGGCCATATTAGCATCTGTACTTTATCATAATGGGTTAGGGTGGGGGTGTCCAATCATGTGCCATGGAGGGCCAAGACCCTGCAGGCTTGACCTCCAACCAGTGTCTTCAACAGTAGATTCCACTGAATTTCTTCCCACTGATTGCTGATCAGTGAAAACACCTGCTGAAGAGACTGGGTAGAAGAGAGAATCTGCAGGGTCTTGGTCCTCCATGGCACATGATTGGACACCCCTGGGTTAGTGTTTAATGGGATTTAACATTTTAACACAAACTACTTTATGGTTCACAATTCTGTTGACAGACTTACCCCAAACCAAAAGTGATTTTTCAAACTGCTGGATTGTTCTTATACAGCTTTTCCAATCTTTTAATATTTAATTTATGTCACTTGGTGGTAACCTTCACATATAAAACAAAAGAGACACATCTGCAAAAATTAAAAAAAAAGGTTTATTGTCAAAATTCTCAGTGCAATACTACATGAATACATGTATAGTACATTGCTGATGCAGAGGATATATATTTCTACAGTATCTACATGTATCTAGTAAATCAAGTATTTTCCACGTAACCTTGAGACTGCGTTATTTTATTTGCTTTTAATCCTAGATCAAGTTTGTTTTGGCCTAAAATGCATCATAATTGTCAAATATATCTTATTATACTTAACTCAGTACTGTTTACCATTTTAATATATATTTTGTGGCTAATATAACCCCATAACTACAACCTGGCGATCAAGTTGTGTCAGCTAAACAATTTTTGCCACGACACAACCACAGACTCAGTGCTGCTGGAGCAGGTACATGACATGATGTCTCAACAGTCTGTCCATGACTTTTACGCAGTTCAGAGCAATTTGTTGCACAGGAAGCTAAACATTTCTACAGACGTTCTTAAGTTGTATAACCACTGATCGTTTGTGAAGCTGGAGTGACATCAGTGAGAGGCTGTCTTGAACACCCAGACCCACAGTTTGAAGCAGTCATTTTCCCACAACAGAGCCATCTGAAACACACACAGTATACATATTTTAGTTCCTAATAGTGATAACTTGCAAACATTACAATGTAGTACGACATACTTAAAGCAAACTAGCATTAGCAATCATTAGCTTACCGTCACATGTGATCTAGTCCGTATCCTCATATCTTCCGCTCTATGGCTTCTAGACGCTCCAGTACTTTTCCAGAGTGTTTTGTCTCGCTGCCTGTCCTCTTCTCTGGTGGTCCTTTTTGGCCTTTATGGTGACAAAAAGCCAGAGACCGAGGAGTCCGCCTTGTAGAGCCCCAATGTTATGTTTTGCTTGTGTTGCATGTTTTACGTCACGGGAGTGTGGCGCCACCTTGCTGTAAAAAAGTCCCACCCACCCCAGGCGTACCCAGCTGCAATGGAAACAGAAGTGAACACAGTAGTGTAGAGTAGAGTAGAGTAGGGCTGAGTGAGTACTAGTGGAAAAGGGCCATAAAAGCACAATGGGAGGTAGAGCCTTCAGTTATCAAGCTCCTGTCCTTTGGAACCAGCTGCCAATCTGGATTCGGGAGTCAGACTCGATCTCTGTTTTTAAGAATAGGGTTAAAACCTTCCTTTTTGTTATAGCCTATAGTTAGGGTGGGATCAGGTGCCCCTGAACCCTCCCTTAGTTATGCTACTAATAGGTTTAGACAGCCAGGGGACCTCCAACAATGCACTGGACTCCACTGCTTTCTTCACTCTCAACAAAATATTTTTGCTAGTCATTAACATCTGTTTGTTTTCTTCCATAGACTGAGTCCCCATCATGCTGTTTACTCTCTACATTTCTGTTTGTCGGAGGTAGCCTCGGTGCCATGGAGGTTCGTGACAGGACGAGTGAATTTGGTGTCATGCTTCTGATCCACTTTCTTCTTGCACTCTGGCTTGAGGTACTTGAGGCTAACTAGACCCTCGCTGTCTTGACACCAAGCTTCATACTGAAGCCACTCTGAAAAGTCAGTGAGGTTATATCTAGTTTCTGGTCTCTGGTACATCTGTCTGCAGAATTCTGATCACAGCTCTGAGGGAAGTTTGCTCAGAAGGTGCTCTACGTGAGACCCACACTGAAGCTCCACTGCACCGTTGTGTCCAAGAGTCTGCAGCATCCCCACCAGGGCACACACTTGTAGGGCGAACTTCTGGATGGACTGTGAGCCTCCATGTCGGATGTCTGGAGCATTCATGACAGTGGCTATTTTCTTCAGGGCTAGCTTCTGAGGCTGACCGAACTTATCAATTAGCGCCACCATGGTGTCTGAATAGGGTGTAAGGGAGTTCAGGTAAGGTTTGACTACAAGACAAGCCTCCTCTAGCTTGAAATGGTCCAACAAAACCTGATACTGGAATAGTTAAGTGGCATCAGAAGGTAGGAGGTTTTCTAAGGCCATCTTGAGATGAGTGAACTCGCTAGGATCGTTCTTTGTGAAGTCAGGAATGATTGGGATGGGACCTCTGTAAGTTCTTTCTCTTAGGAAAGCCGGCAGTTGTTGATTAATGCACAGGCTGCAGCCTAGCGGCCCCATATGTGTGAGGAGCCCCTGATTGGTGAGTTCATTTTTAACCTCTATTGGCCCATAGAAGATGCAACAAAAATTAAGTCACTGATTGGCTACAGAAGGCCAGGTTTATGCCCTGCATGACACACCTACCTGACAGGTCAGTAGCAAAATGTCAGACAAAAAATATGATAGTGTTGCACAGAAACGAAAAGCCCAAAGGATTAAACATCAGCATGATCAAGAGTTACTACTGAAAATACTGACTGTGCCAAGTCAAAGAAGAATCCTAGTCACAGTCCTAAAGCCGAAAGCAAACAGCCCCAAGAGCACTTTGTGGTAGGATCGGCCCTTCGCATATTACAACTAAACGTTGAAGGCCTATCTGCAGCCAAGCGAAGCCTTATCGAAGTCCTCGCCTTCCAACATTCGATTGATGTAATCTGACTCCAAGAGACTCATATTGGCACAGAGGAAGCTGGCCGCTTCACCATCAAAGGCTTTGACCTCCTGTGCTATGTTCTACATGCTAAACATGGACGTGCCACCTATGTGCGTTCTGACATAGTTGAAGCAAATCACCTGATAACAACACATTTTTCAGACACCATAATCATTGGTGGCTTCCATATTGTCAATGTGTACAAGCCCCCTAATGCCAACTGGGATCTGCAGGTCTTACCCACCCTACCCCACCCTGCCATCTATGTGGGGGACTTTAACAGCCATCACCCTGACTGGGGGTACCCAGCAGTGGACAGTGATGGGAAGGCACTTTCAGACTGGGCATCCAGAAATGACCTCGCTTTGATATACGACCCCAAACAAAGAGGAACCTTCCACTCTGCTAGGTGGAAGAAGGACTATTCTCCTGACCTGTGTTGGGTCAGCTCTTTGAATGGGGAGCCATATCCTACACAGATCCTCATTCTTGATGATTTTCCACACAGCCAACACCGGCCCCTGCTTGTACACATTGGCCTACAACTTCCAGTCATATACAGCCCAAGGAAGATGCGCTGGAACTTCCGCAAAGCCAACTGGAAGAAATTCAGTGAAACTCTGGACCGGAGCGTTGTTACCATCCCACTCCACACCATCACTGTAGATGAAGCATACAACCGCTTCTGCAGCGCAATCTTCAAGGCTGCCCATACTGCAATCCCTCGAGGCTACCGACCCCTCTATGTCCCATGTTTGGACGGAGAAAGTGCTGCCCTCCTACAATCCTATCAAACATCAGGGGACCCAGAGATAGCAGACCATCTCATTGAATCGCTAAATACAGCTCGGCGAAAGAAATGGGAGGAGACAGTTGCTGACCGGAGCTTTACCCACTCTAGCAGGAAATGTTGGAGCCTCATCCGTCGCCTAGGAGCTGCACAGAAGCCCCCTAGCCAAAGCCGAGCATCCGTCACACCCAACCAAGTTGCATCCCACCTACTGACTATCGCCAAAGCACCCCAAGACAAAGACACCAAAAGAGCAGTTACAACTGAGCTAAAAAAACACCAAAAAATGCCTGTAGAGGAAACGAACCCTGAACCCTTCGAGGCTGCTGAACTGGAGAAAGTCCTACAGAGCCTGAAATGTGGAAAGGCAGCAGGATACGATAACATCTTCCCAGAATTCATGAAAAATCTTGGCCCCCGAGCCCTAACCTGGTTGACACAATTCTACACAAGGATCACACAAACAAACTCGATCCCAAAGAAATGGCGGACAGCAAAGGTCATTGCCATCACAAAACCTGGCAAAGACCACAAATTACCAGCAAGCTACCGCCCAATCTCCCTACTCAGCGTTCCTTACAAAATCATGGAGCGCCTAATTCTGCAACGCATTTCCCTAGAGGTAGAGGATATTCTAAGTGTGGATCAAGCAGGTTTCCGCAAGGACCGCAGTACAGGAGAACAAGTACTGGCCCTAACCACCTTCATCGAAAATGGCTTCGAGAGCAGACTGAAGACAGGGGCTGTGTTTCTCGATCTTACAGCCGCCTATGATACGGTCTGGCACAAAGGCCTCCTCCTGAAACTTATAAAGGCGATCCCTGCTTGGGCAACAGCAATTATAAAAACCCTGCTGACCAACCGAAGGTTCAGAGTCCACCTCAGTCAGAAGACAAGTGCATGGAGAATGCAGAAAAACGGACTCCCACAAGGCTCAGTTCTAGCTCCAACTCTGTTCAACCTCTACATAAACGACCTGCCTACTACAAAATCCCGCAAATTCACCTATGCAGACGACATCTGTTTGGCATTCCAAGCACCAGACTTTGAACCACTGGAACGGGTGCTCACGGAAGATCTTGCCAAACTGGACCAGTTCTGCAAAATCTGGCGCCTAAAACCAAGCCCAGCAAAAACCGTCTCCAGTGTATTCCATCTCCACAATGCAAAAGCTGCCAGAGAACTAAACATCTACCTGAGCGGACTCAAGCTTAAGCATGCCCCAAATCCAACTTATCTTGGAGTGACCCTTGATAGGACCTTATCCTTCAAGGAACATCTAAAGGGGACGGCTGCTAAGGTGAAGGTACGAAACAACCTGCTCTGCAAGCTCGCTGGTGCAAAATGGGGGGCGGCAGTCTCCACCCTGCGCACCTCAGCACTGGCCCTTTCATACTCTGTAGCAGAATATTGTGCCCCTGTCTGGTCCAGGTCATCTTACACACACCATGTAGACACCCAGCTCAACACAACCATGAGAACTATAACTGGAACAATCCGCTCAACACCACTCCCCTGGCTCTCTGTACTGTCAAACATAGCCCCTCCACACATCCGGCGAGCAGCATTAACTCAAAGGATGCTCCAAAAAGTTAAAGATTCTCCTCACTTACCAATCCATGCAGATATCTACACTCCACCCACTGCCCGACTTTCATCCAGACGGCCGATTTGGAAAAACCCTCCCCCAGCTGACTTTACCATCCAGACAGCTTGGTAAGAGGAATGGGAGACCAAGGAGGTCCCAAACAAACAGCTGGTGATAAACCCCAACCAACAGGTCCCGGGCACCAACCTCCCAAGGAGACAGTGGTCTACACTCAATCGCTTCAGGACTGGACATGGCCCCTGCTTGGCCAGCCTTTACAGATGGGGCAGTAGCCCTAGCCCACTGTGCGCATGTGGAGAGGAGCAAACAATGGAACACATCATAGAGGCTTGCCCGCTCCAAAGACTGGAAGGAGGATTACACACCCTCCATACAGCAAACCAGGAGGCAACTGCTTGGCTTAAGGACTTTGCATTCGCTAAATAAATAAATAAATACTGAAAATACCCAAATTGACTGGGTATTTTAAGGTCGCTGAAATGTCACCTTCTCAACATCATGACCATCCACAGCCAGAGGACCGTTAGCCAGAGGGACCGCAGTCTGTCGCTGTAGAGACAGGTGAACTGGAGCACTGAGCCGAAGCCTCAGTTGCTCACTCTAGTGATGGCACAGATACCCGCCATGCTAACTATGCCTCACCCTCATCTTACTCAAATAACGAGTCAGAAAAAGAGAGACCACCATTTCAACAATCAGAGACACCACCAGGTGCTGCTAACATCTCAGGAATTAGCCTCAACCCAGCTAACGTGATTCGCTCTGAGACAGCGTCAACTGCAGAGCAGGTGCAATACGAAGAAATTCCCCCCAATTTATCAGCCTGCTGGGAGGAGATTGACGACGACATGAGGACTCATTGGGTTAAAATTGGGCCTGAAATTTGTCAGAATAAAGACGTGGATGTTGCTGCTTCAGAAAGGCAACACAAACACCAGAAAAGGTACTTTTCCAAAACGTTGTGTAAAGGGAAGCTGACAAATGGTGAAACTGCATCAAGAGAATGGTTCCTTTATTCCCCTTCAAAAGGCACCACATTTTATTTAGCATGCAAATTATTTGGGGAGAGTGTTCATAAATCACTGCTGGCTATAGTGACTGGAAAAATGTAGTGGTGCGTCTGGCTGAACATAAAGCATCAAAGAGCCACAGGCAGGTTGTGTTTGCTTATGCTATGTGCTGTGCTGAAACTGGGACCATAGATTCAGAACTTAAAAAAAAACAGTTTGACAGTAAATGTGAATACTGGACAGTACACGTGGATCCACATCTTCTTCAAAACTGGGAGTGGTTAAAGCTAGACTGAGATCAACAATGGGCCAAAATAGATTAAGTTACCTGTCCCTGATGTCCACTGAATGTGATATCCTGTGCAAAATGGATTTCACCAACAAAATTAAGGACTTTTCAGTCAAGAAAACAAGAAAGAAAAACTTCTAAAGGTAAGAAAATACATTTGACATAGTATTGCTGTTGTGTTAGTGCTGTGGTATGATGATGATGATGATCCCTTTATTGTCATTTTCATGTAGACATAAAAACGAAATGCTGTTTCCACAACAAAACCACTCAGAAATAAGAAGTGTCTCTCTAAAAATGTAAATATATTGCTGAATTCTAATATATACACACACACACACACACACACACACACACATAGTATCTCACAAAAGTGAGTATACCCCTCACATTTTTGTAAGTATTTTATTATATCTTCTTATTATATCTTTTCATGCAACAGCACTGAAGATATGACACTCTGATACAATGTAAAGCAGTCAGTGTACAGCTTGTATAACAGTGTAAATTTGCTGTCCCCTCAAAATAACTCACTACACAGCCATTAATGTCTAAACTGCTGGCAACAAAAGTGAGTACACCCCTAAGTGAAAATGTCCTAATTGTGCCCAAAGTGTCAATATTTTGTGTGGCCACCATTATTTTCCAGCACTGTCTTAACTCTCTTGAGCATGGAATTCACTAGAGCTTCACAGGTTGCCATTGGAATCCTCTTCCGCTCCTCCATGACAACATCACTGAGCTGGTGGATGTTAGAGACCTTGCACTCCTCCACCTTCCATTAGAGGATGCTCCACAGATGCTCAATAGGGTTTAGGTCTGGAGACCTGCTTGGCCAGTCCATCTCCTTTACCCTCAGTTTCTTTAGCAAGGCAGTGGTCATCTTGCAGGTGTGTTTGGGGTTGTTATCATGTTCAAATACTGCCCTGCGGCCCATTTTCCGAAGGGAGGGGATCATGCTCTGCTTCAGTATGTTACAGTACATGTAGGCATTCATGGTTCTCTCAATGAACTGTAGCTCCCCAGTGCCGGCAGCACTCATGCAGCCCCAAATCGTGATGCTCCCACCACCATGTTTGGCTGTAGGCAAGACACACTTGTCTTTGTACTCCTCACCTGGTTGCTGTCACACACGCTTGACACCCTCTGAATCAAATAAGTTTATCTTGGTCTCATCAAACCACAGGACATGGTTCCAGTAATCCATGTTCTTAGTCTGCTTTTCTTCAGCTTACTGTTTGTGGGCTTTCTTGTGCATCATCTTTAAAAGGGGCTTCCTTCTGGGACAACAGCCATGCAGACCAATTGGATGCAACGTGCCGTGTATGGTCTGCGCACTGACAGGGTGACCCACCCCTTCAACCTCTGCAGCAATGCTGGCAGCACTCATATGTCTATTTTCAAAAGACAACCTCTGAATATGACACTGAGCACGTGCACTCAATTTCTTTAGTCGACGCGAGGCCTGTTCTGAGTGGAACCTGTTCTGTTAAACCACTGTATGGTCTTGGCCACCATACTGCAGCTCAGTTTCAGGGCATTGACAATCTTCTTATAGCCAAGGCCATCTTTATGTACAGCAACAATTCTTTATTTCAGATCCTCAGAGCGTTCTTTGCCATGAGGTACTATGTTGAACTTCCAGTGACCAGTATGAGAGAGTGTGAGAGCGATAACACCAAATTTAACACACATGCTCCCCATTCACACCTGAGATCTTGAAACACTAACGAGTCACATGACACCAGGGAAGGAAAATGGCTAATTGGGCACAATTTGGACATTTTCACTTAGGGGTGTACTCACTTTTGTTGCCAGCGGTTTAGACATTAATGGCTGTGTTGAGTTATTTTGAAGGGACAGCTAATTTACACCGTTATATAAGCTGTACACTGACTACTTTACATTGTATCAAATGGCTCTTTTCCACATGTACCTGTTCTGACCCTACACACCTCTACACAGCTTTACATGTCTCAGCACGCTTTTGTTTCCATTACAGCAGAGTACCGCTTGGGGGGTGGTGGGATTTTTATACAAGACTTAAAACATGCGACACAAGCAAAACACAACATGGCGGCTTCCGAGGCAACTGTGCAGTGTCTGGCTTTATGTCAGAGGAAAGGCAAAAATGAGAGCCAGACAAGGATACAGGCAGTGAGACAAAACACTCTGGAAAAGTACTGGAGTGTTTAGGAAGCCATAGAGCCAAAGACGTGAGGGTATGAACCAGATCACATATGAAGGTAAGTTAATGATTGCTAATGCTAGTTTGCGTTAAGTCCACCGTACTACATTGTAATGTCTGCAAGTTATCGCTATTAGGCACTAAAATATGTATGCTGTATGTGTGTTTCAGATGGCTCCCTTGTGGGAAAATTACCACTTCAAACCGTGGGTCTGGGCGTTCAACACAGCCTCTCACTGATGTCGCCCCAGCTTTACAAACGCTCAGTGGCTCCAGCGGCTCCAGCAGCACTGAGTCTGTGGTGGTGTCATGGCAAAAGCTGTTCAGCTGCCAGAACTGATTGCCAGGTTGTAGTTATGGGGTTATATTAGCCAAAAAAATATATAATTCAACAGGTAAACAGTACTGAGTTAGGTATAGTAAGATATATTTAACAATTATTATGCATTTTAGGCCAAAACAAACTTGATCTAGGATTAAAAGCAATTAAAATAACTAGTACATACCTGTGCATACCCGTCCATCCCCGTAGAAACCAAGTATAAGCAAGTATTTCTGCATGCCCATTGCTGAAGGGTCTCCTCCTGTCTCAGACGGCTGTGTTGTTCACAGTCATGCCGGCGGCATACTGCTCGAACCTGAGGTGTTTCATGTTCATGGCATCTTTTTTGATGTGCAGCAGTTCTCCTCATTCTATTGCTCTCCATCTCCCATCTTCTTCTTCGTTCAGACCACTGGTTGAGGGATAGGTGTGTCATAATTCCAGTTCATGGGCAGGATCATGAAAATAGATCTGAGCAAAAAGTGGCTTTCGACCCTGTTCAGGAAGGCCCATGCATGCCCGTAGAAACCAAGAAACTGGAGCACCCGGAGAAAATCAGCGCTTTGCTTGGCATTTTACACATTTGTAGTGTAGACTGGCATTCTTCAAGGGTACACATTTTTACTGAGTCAGCACCTCTTTAAAAAAGGCATTGCTGAGAAAGCAACGCTTTTGCTTAGTTTCTTCACCTTGAGCAACAATACGAAGACTGCTTGATCTGGCAACTCTGCTTGCGGCAATGTAGAATTGGCCATGGCTGCAGAAATCTGTTGTACAGAAAACACAAACACGCTGTAAAGACTGGCCCTGTGACTTATTCACCTTGCCAATTTTGAGCCATATAACATCATAAAGACACATTAGTCTAGGCATCATGAGTGATGGTCTATATGACATCATAAAGAAACATTTGTCTATGAGCCATATGACATCATAAAGACATTAGTCTAGGCATCATGAGTGATGGTCTATATGACATCATAAAGACACATTTGTCTCGTCATATAGACATCATATCTTTATGACGGCATTGCGAGTCCTATGATGCCTGAGTTCATAAGGTCATAGGTTCATAAGGTCCTGTGATGATCAGGCAAAGATCATAGGCCATCCCATGATGTCCTATAAATGTGACAGACACACACACACAGACAGACACACAGAGATTTCTTGCTTTAACAGAGTGAAGTGAAGTGATGCAGTTTTACTGGAAACGTAGATACTGTAGAAATATACGTATATTCTCTGCATCAACAATGTACTATACATGTACGTATTCATGTAGTATTGCACCAGGAATTTTGACAATAAACCTTTGCAATTTTGGCAGATGTGTCTGCACTTTTGTTTTATGTGTGAAGGTTACCACTAAGTGGCATAAATTAAATACTGATTGAAAAGGTTGGAAAAGCTGTTTAAGAACAATCCAGCAGTTTGAGAAATCACTTTCGCTTTGGTGTAAGTCTATCAACAGAATTATGAACCATAAAACAGTTTGTGTTAAAATGTTAAATCCCATTAAACCCTAACCCAGGGGTGTCCAATCATGTGCCATGGAGGGCCAAGACCCTGCAGGTTCTCTCTTCCACCCAGTCTCTTCAGCAGGTGTTTTCACTAATCAGCAGTCAGTGGAAGAAAGTCGGTGAAATCTGCTGTTGAAGACACTAGTTGGAGGTAAAGCCTGCAGGGTCTTGGTCCTCCATGGCACATGATTGGACACCCCTGCTCTAACCCATTATTAGAAAATACAGATGCTAATATGGCCCAAAATTCCTCCATACACTGGTACTATCACTAAAGTGTGCAGTGTCTTCTGCACTGGCACATCCAACAGTACAGTCTTCAGTAAAAAAAATAATTGTTTGGGTTACTTTTTCTTAAAAATGAGCCATTAGTTTCAAAGTCTCTGAAAATTGGTTTGTACTGTTGATTATAAACCAGAGTTGGAAAGCAAGATGGCAGCAAACAAGCTTGGTTCAGCCTGGGCCAGTATGAAAACTATTGCAGGCCTTCAGAGCACAGAGCGCAGTAATAATGTGTTTTTAGATGGTTTTAATTCAGACACAGAGCTGGTTAATGCTCTTAATTGTTTTTATGGTTGTTTTGATTCCTTTGATTTTAGCACAGAAACCCAAGATTTGAAACAGAAGCTCAAAGACAATCAGCACTTTAATATTGAGGTGCAGGATGTTAAAAGGGCGTTCTGTGCTGTAAAAGTGAACAAAAGTCAGGGCCCTGATAATATACACTACCGTTCAAAAGTTTGGGGTCACCCAGACAATTATTTTGTGTTTTCCATGAAAAGTCACACTTATTTACCACCATGAGTTGTAAAATGAATAGAAAATATAGTCAAGACATTGACAAGGTTAGAAATAATGATTTGTATTTGAAATAATAATTTTTTCCTTCAAACTTTGCTTTCATCAAAGAATCCTCCATTTGCAGCAATTACAGCATTGCAGACCTAACATGATTGCACAAGGGTTTTCTAATCATCCATTAGCCTTCTGATGCAATGAGCAAACACTTTGTACCATTAGAACACTGGAGTGATAGTTGCTGGAAATGGGCCTCTATACACCTATGTAGATATTGCACCAAAAACCAGACATTTGCAGCTAGAATAGTCATTTACCACATTAGCAATTTATAGAGTGTATTTTTGATTAGTTTAAAGTTATCTTCATTGAAAAAAAGTGATTTTCTTTCAAAAATAAGGAAATTTCTAAGTGACCCCAAACTTTTGAACGGTAGTGTATGTGGGCGCTTGGTAAAGTCCTGTGCACATGAACTGAGTCCTGTGTTTCACTACATTTTCAATAAGTCCTTACAGACACAACATGTGCCTAAGATCTGGAAAGATGCTGTGATTGTCCCCGTTCCAAAATCTAGCTGTCCTAAAATGGTAAATGATTTCAGACCAGTTGCTTTGACTTCAATTTTAATGAAAATTTTTGAAAAACTGGTCAGATTTGAGATCCTAAAGCAGACTGAGCATGCATTGGATCCTTTGCAGTTTGCCTATAGGCCTCACAGAGGAGTGGAGGATGCCACTGTCACTCTGTTTTAACATGCTTTTTGAACATCTGGATTTTATTGGGACACACGCCAGACTTTTATTTGTGGACTTTTCTTCCGCCTTTAATACAATCCAACCTCATATTTTAGTTGAAAGGCTCCGGCAACAATTTGATTTGAGTAATAATCTGGTGGGTTGGATTCTGGATTTTTTAACCAACAGGACACAGAGCGTAAGGGTTAATGGTACATTGTCTGACCAAAAGTTTTCTTCTACTGGCTCTCCTCAGGGGTGTGTGTTGTCACCACTACTCTTCATCCTGTACACAAACATGTGTCGGAGCAGACATGACAACACACACATTATAAAGTATGCTGATGATTCAGTTGTTGTCAGTCTGCTCCAGGATGGTGAGAGTGGCCACGGCCCAGTAGTTGATGATTTTGTTCACTGGTGTGAGGATTCCTACCTGCAGCTGAATACGACAAAAACTAAAGATATGATTATTGACTTTAGGAGGAAAACTCCCAGGAACAAAGTCACTGTACTAAAAGGCCAGACCACTGAATGTGTACAATCCTACAAATATCTTGGGACGATTATTGATAGTAATTTAAACTTTGAAGAGAATTGTGAAAGGGTGTGCAAAAAGGGTCAGCAACATTTGCATTGTTAAAGGAAACTTGCATGCTTCCAAACTGACCGAACCATAATGACACTGTTTTATCGGGCTTTTATTGAATCTGTTTTATCCTTTTCTTTAGTTTTATGGTTTGGTCAGACAAAACTGAAACAGAGGAAATCCTTGGATCAGGTAGTTAGATGGTCCAGTCGTTTGCTTGGTGAGTCACAGCTGAGCCTGACATCCCTGTACACCAGACAGGTACAGAGGATTGCTACCTCTATTTTAAATGATGACTCCCACCCTTTGCACTGCCACTTTCAGCTTCTTCCCTCTAGATGGAGGTTTGCTGTCCCAAAAAGTAAAGCCAAGCGCTACAAAAACAGCTTTGTTCCTGCTGTTAAAGAGTTGAACAAGATGTAACAATATATTGCACATAATTTAGTTACCTATTTATTAATTTGATTTTATATTTACTTATTTTTGTAGGTTTTTTATTGGGGTTCTAAATCTTTTTATTGGGTTTTAGACTTTTGAGTTTTTAACCTCTTTGACTAGTGTTTAACTTTTTAATATGACCCTTCTCTCTTATCTCCTTGTTTTTTCTCTTATCTCTCTGTCCTATGTCCTGATTGGTGGAGCCTTGAGTACCTTTATCATGTTAATAGTCAGCTTCATGTGTGCCTGTGTTTGTGTTCATGTTGAATGTCATTGTGGTTTGTAAATATGGATGTCACCTGACTGCAAAACAAATCTACCTACGGGTACAAATAAAGTAACCTGAACCTGAACCTGACTCTTTTCCCACCGGTGTTTTAACAGACAAAATAAAAAATCATGATGCAAACACATAAGTCACTAAATTGTTTATTACAATCAGCAGCAAATTCCAGATTATTTAGAATGTGCAAAAGTCAAACTGTTAAAAAAAAAATAGAATGGGTCTCATACACACCGGCCACGCTACCTCACTGAGAAGCAACTGGTTGTGCCGCTCACACTGGTCCCGGTTCAGCAGATCTTCAGCCTGCATCTCTGTAAATAGTGATGCAAGGTCCAGTTTGAGTGGACCATTTTCCTATTCCCTAGACAAAAGACAGAAATGGGTGGTGGGTAATTAAAGCAAGCTTAAAACATATTTGGGAAATACACTTGTTGCTAAAAGCCAGTGGTGGAATGTGACAATAAAGTACTTTGTTGTTTTATTTAACCACAATTTTCATGTAGCTGCACTTCAGTGAAGTAGATTTTACAAGGGCTGGGTTATGTTTAAAATCATTTGTTTTTACTGTGGCCCCAGCAATCAGAATGAGTTGAATGGAATCTAGTACTTTAACTGAGGGTGTGCATCCCCAAGTATGTAGTCGCTCAGTCAAAATATCTAATTTTTATCAATGAAAGTTTAGCCACCACTCTGTGACCATTGTGTTGCCCTGGCTTCAAGTGTGGGCAGTGTTTTGTACTTGTATTGCTAAAATATAAAAGGATGCACTACAATGGGTCTCAAATATTTGTAATGTGTCCTGTTATTATAATACTGCATGCGTTTATTGACAATAGACTATAAACTACACATCCATTCATCCATCTTCTTCCGCTTAATCCTTTTCGGGTCGCGGGGGGGCTGGAGCCTATCCCAGCATCTTTGGGCAAGAGGCAGGGTACACCCTGAACAGATTGCCAGTCCATTGCAGGGCCAACACAGAGAGACAGACAACCATTCACTCTCACAGTCATACCTAAGGACAATTTAGAATCCCCAGTTTGATGCCAATTAACCTAACCTGCATGTTTTTGGCATGTGGGAGGAAACCGGAGAAATCCCGAAGTAAACCCACACAGACACAGGGAGAACATGCAAATTCCACACAGATCACTGTTGGTCGGGGGCTGGGATTGAATCCAGGATCCCCAGGCCAAGCGTGAGTTGCTGTGCTGTTGCAGTGCTAACCACTCCGCCACCGCGCTGCCCCTAAACTACACATATAAACTAAATTATAATGATGACTGAACAACTCCCATTCCCCAAAGTACAAGATACACTATTATGAATATAACTCACAAAGGATCACACAAGTGATCTGACAAAAAAAAAAAAAAATAACTAAACAAGAGGTTTATTTTACAGTGGATGTGTCATAAACCTCCGTGTGCCATGGCTCGGTGCACGAGAGAGAGAATGAATAACCCAATTGCGCGAGTTGATGGTGTACTTCTATTAACAAACACGAACAAAATAACAAGTCCAGTTATCACCAAGTTCAGTTCAGTTAAACCACACAAATACAGAGAGATGTAATAATGGATGTTGGGCCACCAAACATACAGGGCGTCTGCCTAATGCTCTACAGCCTGGTGAATACGGAGCCTAGTGCTGCAGGGCTGCGTTACGCACGAAACAGGAAAGGCGAGCCGCCTAGTGCTGCAGGGCTGCCAGCACAAGAGAAAAGGCAAAAAAATACTTACAGGTCTGGAGCTAATCCGGGGCAAAACCAAGCAGTGTGGTGGATGAAGCGGTGAGCAGGGCCAGCCGAACCACCAAGGGAAATAATCTGAGTGAAGTGACGGGCTGGAGAACCACGAAGGGAGTGGACAATATATGGGGAGAACTAGCTGCCGTGTATAGAGGCGAATGTCCCGACAATCTCTTTCCTCTGGAGCGGCAAACAAATACTCCTGAAACTAACGAGGAGACTGCCAGTGTGAGAATGCGTGGGCAGGACTGATTGGCACCCGGTGTGTGAGAGAGTGTGTGAAATGAGAGTGAATGAAGCGTGTGCATGTGTGTGTGTGCGTGTGGTGTGTGTATGTGTGTGAACACCTTTGTCAGTGCAGCTGATAGCACTTGACAGGAGGAGGGGGCGTGCCAGAGCTGTCAGGAGGAAAACTAGGCCAAAGCATAACAATAAGTCAGAATCGGGTTTGGCCTCCAAACCCGGATTCATGACAGGATGTGCCATTCATTTTCAATTACTGTGTAATTAATATTCACACAATCAAATAAATCTCAGTTCAGTCCCTTTCATATTAGTGGAAATTACATACAAGTGGAAATTGTGCTACTTTAGTTTTAGCACTTTACCTATACTTTAACTTAAAAAGCAAAGGATTTGAGTACTTTGTCTACCACTAACAACAGGGTGTGCAACTTTAATATGGCTTACCAGTCAGACCACATTGCTGTGTTGTGCTGCGTTCTGGTGTTAAAGCAGATGCTTGTCGGACTAGAACGCAAATACACACAACTCTAAGTACATGCACAGCACCAAAGTGCAACATGTAAATAAAACCTTTTTCACAGGATTACTGTTGTGTCCATAATTATAGGAATAACGAGGAAGTATTGACTCGGTTAAAAGGGCTTTATTTCAGAATACAAAACTATGTACAGAAGACTTACGGCACTCGCCTGCATGCCAGGTGGCTCCCACGACGAAAGAGGCAGAGCCTCTTCTGCCCACTTCCTTTATACCCCGAGTGGCGTCACCACCAGAAACTGGTAGTTAGCCACCCCGGTCTAACCCACGTCCAACCCGGCCGCCATCTTACTATTACCAGCCTTTTTCATATGTAACAATTACAACTAGCTTATTTTTTCAGATATTGTCAATACAAGCACAAAATACAAGGAGAGCACGGAGTTAGCATTGACATCTAACTAGCTAGCTCATTATCTGCACACAAGCAATGTTGCTGTGGTTTGTTCAAAGTGAACTTTCCACTGCTGGGATAAATAACGTAAAAGATGCATAATATCACATCACATCACATCACTCACTATCCTCTATATCTGAATATCACAGCTTTCATCTGCTGAAGCTGGGTGCTCCCGTGGCTGCAAATTTATTATGGGTGGCTGTGTCTAGTTGCCTCTGGATTCTCTCATCAGCCAAAAGGCACAGAAAACTGCTGGACCGCGGTGTTGATTTCTGTGGGTCTGATTTCTGTGAAGCCATTCTATCATTGTTTATACTGACGCTTGCTTACCGGCTCATGGACGAATCTTTGCAAATGGCATCTCGAGACTCTGAATTCAGCCTTCAAACGTTGCTCTCATGATGTTACACCATGACCAATCAGTGGCCTGCAGTCTGTTGACGTCACATTTTCAGCAAGGTTAGAACCCCAGTCAAATAGGTACAAAAAAAATGGAATGGAAAAGCCTACAAAACGTGCCAAGTCGAAGTGAGTAGGGCTGAGTGGGTACTAGTGGAAAAGGGGCTAAAGTGTAATATCTTCAGTGTTGAAGATATGACACTTATGTGTCATATGTAAGATATGTGTTATTATATGTATGAAAACATATAATAAAATATTTACAAAAATGTTAGGGGTGTACTGACTTTTGAGAGATACTGTATATATATATACAGTATATATATACACTACCATTCAAAAGTTTGGGGTCACTTAGAAATTTCCTTATTTTTGAAAGAAAATCACTGTTTTTTTCAATGAAGATAACTTTAAACTAATCAGAAATACACTCTAATATCTAATATACATTGCTAATGTGGTAAATGACTATTCTAGCTGCAAATGTCTGGTTTTTGGTGCAATATCTACATAGGTGTATAGAGGCCCATTTCCAGCAACTATCACTCCAGTGTTCTAATGGTACAATGTGTTTGCTCATTGCGTCAGAAGGCTAATGGATGATTAGAAAACCCTTGTGCAATCGTGTTAGCACAGCTGAAAACAGGTTAGCTGGTTAGAGAAGCTATAAAACTGACCTTCCTTTGAGCAGGTTGAGTATCTGGAAAAATTTATCATTTCAAATACAAATCATTATTTCTAACCTTGTCAATGTCTTGACTATATTTTCTATTCATTTTACAACTCATGGTGGTAAATAAGTGTGACTTTTCATGGAAAACACAAAATAATTGTCTGGGTGATCCCAAACTTTTGAACGGTAGTGTATATATACGCTACCGTTCAAAAGTTTGGGGTCACTTAGAAATTTCCTTATTTTTGAAAGAAAAGCACTTTTTTTCAATGAAGATAACTTTAAACTAATCAAAAATACACTCTATAAATTGCTAATGTGGTAAATGACTATTCTAGCTGCAAATGTCTGGTTTTTGGTGCAATATCTACATAGGTGTATAGAGGCCCATTTCCAGCAACTATCACTCCAGTGTTCTAATGGTACAAAGTGTTTGCTCATTGCATCAGAAGGCTAATGGATGATTAGAAAACCCTTGTGCAATCATGTTAGGTCTGCAATGCTGTAATTGCTGCAAATGGAGGATTCTTTGATGAAAGCAAAGTTTGAAGGAAAAAAATATTATTTCAAATACAAATCATTATTTCTAACCTTGTCAATGTCTTGACTATATTTTCTATTCATTTTACAACTCATGGTGGTAAATAAGTGTGACTTTTCATGGAAAACACAAAATAATTGTCTGGGTGACCCCAAACTTTTGAACGGTAGTGTATATATATATATATATATATATATATATATATATATATATATATATATATATATATATATATATATATATATATATATATATATATATATATATATTATATACACACATGGACAAAATTGTTGGTACCCCTCTGTTAATGAAAGAAAAACCCACAATAGTCACAGAAATAACTTGAATCTGACAAAAGTGGTAATAAATAAAAATTCTATGAAAATTAACCAATGAAAATCAGACAATGCTTTTGAATTGTGGTTCAACAGAATTATTTTAAAAAAACAAACTCATGAAACAGGCCTGGACAAAAATGATGGTACCCCTAGAAAAGATTGAAACTAATGTGACCATAGGGACATGTTCAACCAAGATGTGTCCTCTAATTAACATCACAGGTGTCTACAAACTTGTAATCAGTCAGTCGGCCTATTTAGAGGGTGACAAGTAGTCACTGTGCTGTTTTGTGACATGGTGTGTACCACACTCAACATGGACCAGAGGAAGCAAATGAGAGAGTTGTCTCAGGAGATTAGAAAGAAAATTATAGACAAGCATGTTAAAGGTAAAGGCTATAAGACCATCTCCAAGCAGCTTGATGTTCCTGTCACTACAGTTGCACATATTATTCAGAAATTTAAGATCCACGGGACTGTAGCCAACCTCCCTGGATGTGACCGCAGGAGGAAACTTGATGAAAAATGGAAGAGACGGATAATACGAATGGTAACAAAAGAGCCCAGAACAACCTCTAAACACATTCATGGTGAACTCCATGGTCAAGGTACATCAGTGTCAGATCGCACCATCCGTCGTTGTTTGAGCCAAAGTGGACTTCATGGGAGACAACCAAGGAGGACATCACTGTTGAAAACAAATCATAAAAAAGCCAGACTGGAATTTGCCAAACTGCATGTTGACAAGCCACAAAGCTTCTGGGAGAATGTCCTATGGACAGACGAGACAAAACTGCAACTTTTTGGCAAGGCACATCAGCTCTATGTTCACAGATGCAAAAATGAAGCACACCAAGAAAAGAACACTGTCCCTACTGTGAAACATGGAGGAGGTTCTGTTATGTTCTGGGGCTGCTTTGCTGCATCTGGCACAGGGTGTCTTGAATCTGTGCAGGGTACAATGAAATCTCAAGACTATCAAGGTATTCTAGAAAGAAATGTGCTGCCCAGTGTCAGACAGCTTGGTCTCAGTCGCAGGTCATGGGTCTTGCAACAGGATAATGACCCAAAACACACAGCTGAAAGCACCCAAGAATGGATAAGAGCAAAACATTGGACTATTCTAAAGTGGACTTCTGTGAGTCCTGATCTAACTCACGTGGAATTGTTTAGTAGAAGGAGTCTTTGTCTAATTTGACCTTGTTGTTATATTATACAGTTTCTTTTAACCTGTACTGTATTATCCGAAAAAAATAAATTCATTCATTCATTCATTCATTCATCTAAATCCTATTGAACATCTGTGGAAGGAGCTGAAACATGCAGTCTGAAGAAGGCACCCTTCAAACCTGAGACAACTGGAGCAGTTTGCTCATGAGGAGTGGGCCAAAATACCTGCTGAGAGGTTCAGAAGTCTCATTGACAGTTACAGAAATCATTTGATTGCAGTGATTGCCTCAAAAGGTTGTGCAGCAAAATATTAATTTAAGGGTATCATCATTTTTGTCCAGGCATGTTTCATGAGTTTGTTTGTTAAATAATTCTGTTAAACCACAATTCAAAAGCACTGTCTGATTTTCATTGGTTAATTTTCATAGAATTTTTATTTATTACCACTTTTGTCAGATTCAAGTTATTTCTGTGACCATTGTGGGTAGAAGATGAATGAATGAATGAACAGAGGGGTACCAACAATTTTGTCCACAGCTGTATATAAAACCAGTGCATGCCAGCATTGCCGGTTTTAGGCCAGCTCCTCTGCGTCATCAACAGCGACTCCGAGCTGTCGGAGGACTCTCTCCACCACATTGAGCCATCTGATGCATGGCTTGCCCCGAGGTCTTTTCCACCCTGAGGCCCTGGGGTCGAACATGAGGGTGGCCTTTGTCGGGTTGTTCTGGTGGGAGGTGGAGGACATGGCCAAACCAGTGGATATGTTGCTGTGTAATAAGGTGGGATGCTGTAGGCTGATGTGTGCGGGCTTGGAGTGTGTCATTAGAAGTGCGCTGAGGCCACCTGATGTTCTCGATGGTTCTGAGGGCCTGACTATCCCATCCACTCTCGAGGCCAGAGTCTTATTCAGTGACCAGGTCTCTGACCCATAGAGTAGAATGGAGAGGACTTACGCATTGTATATGCGGAGCTTTGTCTTTCGAGAGATTGAACAATGGCGCCATAGAGGTTTTCATAGTGCCTGCAGGGCTGATGCATCGAGGCCACGTCTGCGGTTGATCTCTGGTTTCATGGCCCCGTTGCTGGTCACTGTGGAGCTCAGATACATAAAGGAATTGACAAACTCAACGGCATCGTTCTCGAGCTGTAATGGGGTGGGTCCAGTCCGTCGTTGACATGCACTAGCTTAGTCTTTGTCCAGTTCACCTGAAGGCCCAGCTTCGCTGCCTCTTCATGGTAGACAACTAGAACATCTCTCAGCTGACTACAGGATGGGCTGAACAGGATGGTATCATCAGCATATTGAAGGTCAGCCAGATGGTAGTTGCCAAACTGCATGCCAGGGACCCGGTCACAGACCTTGGTCATTAGATAGTCTATGACACAATTGAAGAGATCAGGGGCGGCCACACAACCCTGTCTGTCCCCACTGTTGATGGGAAACCAGCCGGGCTCCTTTCTGTTCACACGGACACAGCTCTCCAAGCTGCTGTAGAGCCGCTTAAACTGGGCTACGATCTTGGGTGGGGCTCCAAGGGTCTGCAGGATACTCCAAAGAGAAGTGTGGTCCATGGTGTTGAAGGCAGCCTTAAGATCTATAAAGGCTATGTAGAGATGGTGGTCCTTGCGAAATTCATTGGCCTTCTCTATTAATAGGCGAACAGCAGAGATGTGGTCTGAGGTCGAGCGGTTGGGCATGAAGCTATATATAATAAATAGATGAGTGTGAAAAAGTAGCGGGGCGAGGCGAGATTTCAATTAGTCCAATATTTTATTTCAGTAACTTACACGTAAATCATTCCAGACATCCGACACGATCCTTCAAAACTCTACATACGAACAACCCAACACCTGTTATATATTACCAGAGATAATTAGGGCTGATTAGCCCCTACCATAATCCCAGGCAAAACAATCAACACTCCCATTGTTTTCCACATACCCACTGATCTCTACAAATACATAAATACTTCCCAACTATATACAATACAAATATAAATAACATATAATAAATAACAATATAAATAATTCAATAAATATTTCAATCCCCTATTTACAAATGTTAAACCACCCCTCTAACTTATCATACATGTTTTCTTCCTGCTGGTGTCCTATAAAAGGCCCTCAACCCCTCACAGAGTCTTTTGCCTGGACACCCACAGGAAGCATGTTGGCAAAGGTATGTGAAATAACTCATTATCCATTATTTTACCCAAAATACTTAACCATACCAATTATCTCCCAAGGGCACTCAAATCAAACAAAGACAGATCCCAAAACAATATGTGCACTATACAAACAATCATAATAACATTTACCATAATACAAATACAACACAAACACACATACAATAAGTCATAACAGTGGTGACATCCCATCGTCACATTTCCTCCCCCCTTTCCTGAGAGTACAGTACTCTAAGAGTCATGTACTCTTGAGAGGCTATCAGCTACCAGGTTGGTTTTCCCTGCCACATACCGAACAGTAAAATTATAAGGTTGGAGGGACACATACCACCCTGTAAGATGACTGTTTACATCCTTCATTCTGTCCAACTACTGTAGGGCCCGATGATCTGTCTCCAATACAAAATGACGCCCTAGTAAATAGTACTTAAGGGACCCTATTGCCCATTTCACGGCAAGACATTCCTTTTCTACCGTAGAATATCTTGTCTCCCGGTCCAACAACTTACGGCTCAAGAACAGCACTGGGTGTCTCTCTCCCTTCTCCTCCTGGAGAAGTACTGCTCCAATGCCAACCCCTGAAGCATCTGTCTGTAAAATGAACTGGCGAGCAAAGTCTGGACTGTAGAGAACCTTCTCCCCAGAAATAGCCCTCTTCAGATCCTCAAACGCTCTGTCACACTCCTCTGTCCATTTTACCTTCTTTGGTGCTGAAGTCTTAGCGAGGTCAGTCAACACTGCGGCTCTTTCAGCAAAGTGGGGAATGAACTTGCTGTACCATCCTACCATTCCCATAAATGATCATACCTTCTTCTTAGTGGAGGGTACAGGATAGGTCCGGATGGCATCCACTTTACCTCCTCGTGGTCTAATAACCCCCTGACCTCAGGGGGTTACTAGACCATCGCACCGAGACAAATTCCTAGTTTGTGTACTACATGAACAATGGCAATAAATCTGATTCTGATTCTGATTCTGACCAACCACATGTCCCAGGTACTCCACCTGCTGCTGTCCGAACGCACATTTGCGTGAATTGATTGTCAGTCCTACCCTCTTAATTAACTGAAGGACCTGCCTAAGGTGTACCAAATGTTCTTCCCAGGTCTGACTATAGATGACCACTTCATCCAGATAGGCAGCCGCAAAATTTGATACCCTCCTTAAAACATGGTCCATAAGCCGCTGAAAAGTTGCAGGTGCCCCCTGAAGGCCAAATGGCATGACCCTAAACTGGAAACTGCCATAAGGTGTTTTAAAGGCTGTAAGTTCCTTTGTTTCCGGTGCCAATGCCACCTGCCAATACCCCTTGCATAGGTCCAGAGTAGAAATAAACCTAGCCCTCCCCACTTTCTCTAACAGTTCGTCAATCCGGGGCATGGGGTATGACTCAAATTTAGATACTGAATTAAGGTATCTAAAGTCAATACAAAATCTTAATGAGCCATCCTTTTTGGGGACCAGCACAATCGGGCTACACCACTCACTGACTGACTCCTCGATCACTCCCAGCTGCAACATCAAGTCAATTTCATGCTTCATTTTGGGGACCAATCGCTCCGGGATCCTATAAGATTTTCTACGTGGAACAGCTTCCTCTTTCAAATTAACCTTGTGACGCACCAACGTGGTGAAATCAGGTCTCTCCTGAAACAACTCTGGATCCAATAATGTCTCTAACTCTCTCTGCTGATCCACCTGCAAATGAGACACCTGAAATAAACATGGCTCTTGCACATTTGTGGGAAAGGACTGTTCTTTCTCCTCATCCATTTCTGTCGCACAAATCAAGAGCTGAAGTGTCTCCTGAAGAACAGGTTGCTGCTGCTGATGACCAGGCTGCTGAAACTCTTTCAACAAGTTAATATGGAAGGTCTGATATTTTACCTTCCTGTCAGGCATATATAGTTCATATGTCACTGAGCTTAGTTTCTTAGAAATTTCATATGGCCCCTGCCATCGAGCCAACAGCTTACTGTCACACAAGGGCAGCAATAACAAAACCTGTTGTCCTGGGTGAAAAACCCTTTTTCTGGCCTTCTTGTCATACCAAGTTTTTTGTTTGGCCTGCGCCGTCCTCATGTGTTCCTGAGCCAAAGCAGTCATTCGATCCAGTTTCTCTCTCATCTTAATGACATAAGAGACCACATTGTCCTGATCACTTGGTGGACTCTCCCAGTGCTCCTTTAATAAGTCCAGTGGGCCCCTCACCTGACGACCATACAGCAGTTCAAAAGGTGAGAACCCTGTTGAAGCCTGGGGCACCTCCCGATAAGCAAACAATAAATATGGTACCCATTGGTCCCAATCTGAGCCCGTTTCAGAAACAAATTTCCGCAGCATGTTTTTTAGAGTCTGATTAAATCGCTCCACTAGTCCATCAGTCTGAGGGTGATATGGGGTGGTCTTAATACCCTTAATACCCAACAGCTTATACGTATACCTGCTGCAACAGTTTGGACAAGAAATTTGTTCCAGTCTGTCAGAATTTCTCTAGGTATGCCTACCCTTGAAAACAACTGGATAAGGCAGTTGGCAACCTGCCTAGCCTTGATAGATTTCAGGGGAAAGGCTTCTGGGTACCGAGTAGCGTAGTCACAAATTACTAGAATGTATTTATTACCAGAGGAGCTTCTCTCTAGGGGGCCAACTACATTCATCCCTATTCTGTCAAAAGGTGTTCCACTGATTGGTAATGGTTGCAGCTGGGCACGGGCTACTCCCCTAGATGATGTAATCTGACATATTGGGCACGTTGTGCAAAACTCCTTTATCTGGGTATACATTCCCGGCCACACAAACCTTCTAGCGATTCTCTGCAGAGTTTTTTGAAATGCTAGATGACCTGCCCAAGGGATAACATGTCCCAGTTCCATAATTTTTGGTGTGAGGTCCTGTGGCAAAGCTATGGTCATAACTTCACCTTGTTGCTGGTACAAAATGCCCTTTTTAATGACATATATGGCCTCAGCCAAACAATCCATTCTACCCTGTTTCACACCCTCAATCGCCGAGACTTTATCAAACCATGATCTAAGTGCTGGGTCAGCTTTCTGCAATACAGCTATGTCAGGAGGGATGTCAAACTCTACTGACTGATTTAGCTGTGGTGTTTCTTCACCTAAGTTCTTTGCTGACGCTAACACCTTATCTCTTCTCTTCTGAGCCTTGGATTTGGGTTGCTTAATAGGGCCTGCCTCTATCTCAGAATCATAAAAAGGTAGCTCCTGAGAGAACATTGGCAGCCCTCTGTGCTCTCTGTGCCCTGGTTGTCACCATATTACAATTTTTCACCACAGGTGTGTTTACTCTCTGCTCAACAGCGCCACCTGCCTGTCTCTCCTCTGTTGGTTCCTCTCTAACCTGTTGTATGATGTCCAACAAAGTTGGACCATCATTGCCAAGAATAACAGGGTAAGGCAAATCAGGCACAAGAGCTACAGGAAGGAGATAAGTTTGACCCCCTACTGTTAAATAAACCTCAGCGGTCGGGTACAGTTTCTTATCCCCATGAACACAACTGATATTTACTTCAGATTCATTCCACAAATCCCTAGGGACCAAACTGGGTAGCACAACTGTTTGAAAACAACCTGAATCTAACAGGGCCTCTTCACACTGACCATTAAGCAACACCTTCGTTTTATACACTCCACTGTGCACTGGGGCTGAAAAAGTGGGTCTAGGAACTGAACATAATAATGATGGTTTCTCATTCTTTGTGGCAGGACATGAATACTGGGTGTGACCGATTTTATTGCACTGATAGCAGCGTATATCTTTATTTACAACCACATGTGACTTTTTGCTATTATCATATCTGCTATTTGTGATCTGACTGGGCCTGGAATACTGCCTATTTCGAGCTGGACCACCCCTTTCACCCTCATTAAACTCACTCCATGTGGTGAAAGATCTGTCACGGCCAAGAATAGTTCTCCTGCTCCCAGACCTGGCTGACAGAAAAACCTCCGCCAGACGAGTAGCGTCCTCTGCAGTCTTCGGGTCCCGCTCTTGTATCCAGACTCCCAGTTCCGGATTCACCATCCTTAGAAACTGCTCCAAAATCAATAATTCAGAAATGTCTTTTACTGATAAGGTCTCTGGTTTCACCCATTTATAAAACAGGTCTTTCAAATGTACATATAGTTCACGAGGGGTTTCGTCCTGATGAATGTCCAGGGACCGAAACCTCCTCCTATACGTGTCAGATGTAATTTCAGATTTGTTTAAAATAGCTTTTTTCACTTTCCCGTAATTGTCTGTGTCTATGATGTCCATCAGAACATATGCGCTCCGCGCTTTACCTGTAAGTAGAGGAGCCAGATGAATAGCCCACTCCTCTTCATGCCAGTGGCAGACCGTAGCGATCCTCTCGAACGACGCTAGGTAGTGCTCGATGTCATCCTCAGGAGAGAGAGGATTTAGCCTGGGCTCGTGGTGCGTTCGTGGCCTCCTTGGCTGCACCTGCAGCGACAAATCATCCTCCTGCGGGCCGACCCGACTGGCCGTCACCCTGGGATCCTCCCTCGAAGCGCCGTCGTCACCGCTACACTCAGCCCAGCTCCCATACTCCTCTCTCAGCTCCGCAACCTGCAACTCCATCCGATGAATGTGATTCTCCACAGTCTGCCACTTCCGGTCCTGAAGAGCGGCTTCTTCCTCCATCCGGCGGTCTCTGAGAGTCAGCGAACGCATCAAAGATTTCACCAGGCCCGTTAGCTCCTCGAGCTCGCCCAGTCCGCTGACTCCCGGGTCCTCAGCCGCCATACCTGTGTCCAGGTCAGACTGCTCCTCTTGCCTCGCTTTCCTTCTCGCCATGAGTCCTTCCGTCCACCAAGTGCTACGACGTCCTGGGAACGGACCACCGCTGCCACCAAATGTGAAAAGCAGCTGCACGGCGCGGCGAGATTTCAATTAGTCCAATATTTTATTTCAGTAACTTACACGTAAATCATTCCAGACATCCGACACGATCCTTCAAAACTCTACAAACGAACAACCCAACACCTGTTATATATTACCAGAGATAATTAGGGCTGATTAGCCCCTACCATAATCCCAGGCAAAACAATCAACACTCCCATTGTTTTCCACATACCCACTGATCTCTAAAAATACATAAATACTTCCCAACTATATACAATACAAATATAAATAACATATAATAAATAACAATATAAATAATTCAATAAATATTTCAATCCCCTATTTACAAATGTTAAACAACCCCTCTAACTTACCATACATGTTTCCTTCCTGCTGGTGTCCTATAAAAGGCCCTCAACCCCTCACAGAGTCTTTTGCCTGGACACCCACAGGAAGCATGTTGGCAAAGGTATGTGAAATAACTCATTATCCATTATTTTACCCAAAATACTTAACCATACCAATTATCTCCCAAGGGCACTCAAATCAAACAAAGACAGATCCCAAAACAATATGTGCACTATACAAACAATCATAATAACATTTACCATAATACAAATACAACACAAACACACATACAATAAGTCATAACAGTGGTGACATCCCATCATCACAATGAGAATCATTAATTTGCTTAAAATCATATAAATATAAGTAAAACACTGCAATTAAAATAAATAGCAAATAAGTTATTGTTCGTTTAATAGTCATATCACAGCAGGGAAGAAACTGTCCTTTAACCTGGACGTCCTCACTTGAATGCACCTGTATCTCCTTCCTGACAGCATCAGAGAGAAGAGACTGTGTGAGGGGTGAGAGGGGTCCCCTAAGATACAGCGCCCTCTGTGCCTGCATATGTGTGTCATACTGCGTGTTGCTGTGGTTTTTTTTAATGTTACTTTGCTTTAGTATGATCTTGCTTACCAAATCAGTATGGGCTTCTGTGACGTTGCCTTAGATGCTGTAGCTACTCCCCCAACTTAAAGCTTGTTTCCAACCCATTTTCTTCCCGGTGGGGGTGTGGTGTGGAGGTGTGGGGGGCCTCTTTACAGCTCGTAGCCTAGGGGCCTCAGACCACCTTAATCTTCCTCTGATTGTTGCCATGGACCAACCATAAAAGAAAAAGAAACCTGAGAATGAAGCAACCTGAATAAATCACCACATAAAGCTTGCTACAGTGACAGCTCCAGTGAGTTATTAAAAGACATCTCCTGATAAATCGGTTCCGTTTCTGTTTTTATAATCACCTAGGTTTGATAAAAAATGTCTCTTGCATATGAGACGGTTAAAGTCTTTCCAAAACTGATTTATTAAAAAGGTGATATCATGGTGGAATGAGCACCTGTAATGTCTGAAAAAAGAAATCAAATGAGTTTTCTGCAGTGGTAAGCTGAAGTGGGAATCTGGATGAGTGTGGGTGACTTTATACGTCTGCATTTGTCTGATCTCCCGGGTCAGTTTCCATCGGCATTCTCATTCCGACAGGTATCAGGAATGAAGGAGAGGAGCGGAACAATTTTCTTTTTTGCCCTTTCTCTCTCACTTTCTGCACTCAAAATGTGAGGAGGATTTTAACGAGATTCACTGTCTCAGCACGGGGACTTTTATGAGCTTTATTCAAATAGCATTCATTTACAGTCACATAAAGGCGGGGAATTAAACCAATAACTCACATACCGAAAGACACTCACATTGTCCCACATGGAAATAAATACAAAGACGTCAATACACTGCATTTCACATTTTTTTAACACCAGTGAAGGTATCACATGGTAAATGTGATGCTCATCCTTTATAGTGAAGTTTTCTTCTTGGAATGAATTATGAGTATTTTGCAGAGCTGAGCACCCCAACAGGGGAAGGTCTCACAGCTGGGATGAGGGAAGAATCCTAAAGCTGCTTTTGGAACACTAATCTGAAAAGCCTTTTCACGTCCCCATTAGAGACATCAGCCTCTCCGGGAAACAAGGCAGAGAGCAAAAACCCCCAACTGAAGCAAAAGGTTACCCATTGTTTCCCTTTCACTTCTGCCGTTTAGCATTTTTACAACACACAGATGTTTGGAAGCCTTTAATTTAAGGTCCGTCTAAGGTTTGTCTCCAGAATGCTGACTCATAGTCATACTAGTCGATGGAATCCTAGCAGGCCAAATTGGAAACAATCCAGCAGACGAGGCATTGTATCCTCAGGAGGAGTCGGCTTAACCAGTCTCTGTTTGTTATCAGTGAAGTTAAACTCTGAAATCCAACAGGAAGCTTCAAGGTCTATAGCTGGGGAATTTAAAAGACTCAAAGTTTTTAATTAAGCAGACTTTTTCCTTAAAAGTTTTTTGTTTTGTCTTTGTCATAGCTTCCCATGGGGGAGGTAGGTGATTTGAAAAAGTTTGTTCAAAAATATATTTGATAAATGCCACAAACATGCAGAGTGAATACGCATAGGATAGAATTATAATTGAGATAGGTGTACATGGGTCATTTTTTCATTTTCCCTCTAATTGGACCAAAATTGGACGACTGGTGTTATTAATGGCATTAATGAAGTCCCTGCACACAAAGAAAAGAGGAGGAACCAGTAAGAAAAATGACAGCTTCTCTAGAATCTGCTTGAAGCTGGCACCTAAAGGCAGCCTCCCATTTAAAATATCATCACCTATGTTATAGTGAGTTTTATAATGATATGCGGTGTGATGATGCCACCTTCCGGCTGCTTCATCATACCGGCATATATAAGGGAGCATCCACCATTGTGACCAGTTCTTTAATAAAGCCCAGTTCCAGTGCAGCATCCCCGTCTGTCTCGTTAATGGCAGGTTTGTGGACATAACATTTAGCGACTGAGGATTAACTCATGGAGGCGTGCGTAACACCACTGCGGCCTTTCCTCAAGTTCCCCAGTGAACCACCACTTCCATGGCAACATTGGCTCAACGCATTCAAAACATACATCACAGCACTGGACCTGGGGAAGCTGGATAAGGTGAGGACGCGAGCACTACTTATCCACAACCTAAGCATTGAAGGCCAGAGGATTCTCCAGGCTCTCGGCGTGACGGACTCGTATGAAGACGTCATGGAGCTGCTAGCTAACCATTTCACCACACTGGACAGCATGACGGTACAATGGATTCACTTTTGCCAGAGACGCCAGAGTCAGTGAGTCAATTCGGCAGTTTGTCACTGCCCTTAGACAGTTAGCTAGTGTGTGCCATTTTGGGCCGTTGAAGGATGAGATGGTGCGAGACCAGTTGGCCGAAGACATGTGTAGTGCTGAGCTACGAGCTAGGTTGCTAACGGCACCTAGTGACTTAATGCTAGCTAGAGCAGTTGAGCTAGCTCTTCAGTTGGAGGCCACAGATAAGCTAGCTTTGGAGCTAAACTGGCGCCAGTCATGGAAGACGCTGAAACAGACAACGTCGGCAAATGCAATGGACTCTGAGGACAAAGGGAGCATGGCAAAAGACTACGAGGCTAATGCGGTGAGCCATAGGTCTGCTCTGAGAGACCCCGTCTGCAGGGGTTGTGGGTCCCTGATGCATCAGAATAAAGCGCGAGGGTGCCCGGCAAGAGGAAAGCAGTGCAGTAAGTGTGGGCGCATGAACCATTTCGCCAGGGTGTGCCAGTCTTCAGCGCTGTGAAGCCCACCAAGTAAGCCAACCCGCCCACCAATGACGATCATCCACTTGGTGAGTCCCAACACCAACGGTTATTCCTATTGCGAGGTGGAATTGGACGGTGTAGCTTTACCACTTCTGCTCGATTCGGCGGCAGTGCGGTCGATGCTGAGCTGGGCCACAGTGAAAAAATTTTTTCCACATCACAGAATCAAGAGTAACCAAATGCTGCTGTATGGATACGGTGGTAATAGACTGTGCAGTGTCGGAACTGTAGAGCTGACTGTTCGTTATAAGACCGAAGCTGTGCACACCTTCACGTTCCAGGTGGCAGCACATGGAGATGACATCATGGGGTGTGACCTGTTCTACGGACTGGGTTTCGCCATCAGGGACATCACTGGGTTTGACTGGTCTGGGTGTGGATGTTGGAGCTCGCCGGACCCAGTGGTCGATGTCATGGTGTGGGATGAGGTACTTCCAGGTGGTACCGACACCAAAGCACACACTTCATGCTCTCGGGAGGAGAGCCGCTCTGTGGAGGAACCGGACAGCTTCAGTACCCACGCTCAGCCGGCTGCAGTGGGAGGGGTCTGAGCTGATGAGATGAGATGAGATGAGATTCAACTTTACTGTCATTACACATGTATGGGCAATACAAGGTAACAAGGTGATGGGTGGAGAGTCCATTCTGATGAGCAACACCAAGGAGGCACTGGACACCTTCAGTACCCATGTTGAGTTTTGGCCGACGACGGGTGAGGGGTCCGCTGTAACGACGGTGGCTGCTGCGTTGCTGCAGTGTTATGACGGCACCAGACCGAAGAAGATCATGGAGCTGCCGAAGGCACAGCAGCACATCAAGCCAAGCAAGGTACGACTCCAGGTCATGGACTGGGTTCGGGTTCATGCCGATGAAAGACCAGAGCAACAACCGGCCGGATCACAGCCAGCGAAACATCGAGCACCACTGAGGATTGTGGTGAAGTTTGGAGCAGCATGTTTCCTGGCTGACGGACGGCTCGGTTCGACATGCGAACCAGCTGCAGCGTGTCCAGGTGGACGCTGCGGCTGACGAGGCTGTGCAGGAGTTGGTGAAAGTGGTGTGGGATACGGGCTTCTGTGTTATGAAGATCGGCCCTTGCCGCGGGGTTGCTACAGGGCCCCCCCGGTTGACCCACCCTTTCCATGGGAGACTGTAAAAAAGAAATGAAAGGACCAATACGAAGTGGCAGAATACACCACTTAGCTGTGCGGAGTCTCGTGAGAGTCCACCCACAGGCCCTAGTTTAGTTAATGCTTACTGTTTGTTGTTTACTGTTTGCTGTTTTATTATTTAGTGCGCTTATTGTGGTTTCTGTTTTACCAAATTGGGGAGGGTTTTAATTGGATGTATTTTGTGTTTTGTAAAGGGGGGGATGTTATAGTGGGTTTTATTATGCTATGTGGTGTGATGATGTCACCTTCCGGTCGCGTCATCACACCGGCATATATAAGGGAGCGTGCCCCATTAGGGGCTCTCTTGCCCGGGCGACTCCACCATGAACTGCATATACTGTAGTGTGACCAGTTCTTTAATAAAGCCCAGTTCCAGTGCAGCATCCTCATCCATCTCGTTAATGCCAGATTTGTAGACATAACAACCTACTCCCCAGAAATTTTTGCCCTCTACCAGTGTTTTTCAACTTTGATTTTTTTTTTTTTTTCCCGCAGCAACCCACCAATACAAAATACTGGGGGTGGGGGGGTTGAAAAGTTCATAGGCTGACTAAGAAGGAGTTAGGCTCGTAGGTGCTGAGCCAGTAGTATTTGTGCTTCAGTGGCCGAGGAACAACAGGGCAGAGCAGAGCTGAGAGTGAGAGAACTATCAAGAGTTTGGGTACAATAAACAGCATTTGGCCATATTTGACCACTGCATCATGGTCAGCCTATGAACTTTTCAGCCCCCATCTCTGTCATGTTCGGGGTATGATCTGGGGACCATGCCCACACTCTAGGTTATTTTTTTTTATGTCATTGTGTTTTCCCTGATCATTATTTGCATCATTTGCCCTTGTTTTGTCCTTTGTCTGGTTTTGGGTCTTGTGTGTATATTAGTTTCGCAGCATTCACTCCGCATGTGGAGGAGGAGCATACTGATTATGCCAAAGCCTGTGCCGACGAGGAAGCGTCCCCTGGCTCCGGTACCTCCTTTTCCTCACCATGCATCAGCTCCAGTCTGCCTTTCACCAGCTCCGCAGCCGCTCCAAAGGCTGGAGGAGAACTCCCCAGTTACGCCAAAGTTGGTGCAGACGAATCAGCGTCCCCTGGCTCTGGCACCTCTCTCACCACCCCATGTTCCAGCATCTTAACCTACACCTCCGTGCTCCGCTCCAGCTTCAAAACTCCCTTCAATGTTGGCTCCCACAGTTGGCTGCAGCACCGGTTTCCATGACAGCTGCAGTGCCTGCTCCATATCACCCTCAATCCCCAGTGCTGCTGCCACGCCACCATCTACTGCCAACACGGCTCTACTTCATTCTCCGCCTCTGGCGCCGGCCCAACGTTGCTCCCTAGCTGTAGTGCCAGCTCCCACATTTTTTACATTGGTGCCCTTGCCCGCTGCTGTTTCCTTGTCAGGGTCCCCAGCGGTGGCTTCAGAAGTGGCAGAGAAGGCCAGGCAAGTGCCTTTTTCTAGTTTTACACCTATTGGGGAGGGGTCTTGCCTGGTACTAGACGGGGGTTTGCAGTGGCAGTCACCAATCATGGTGAGCTTCCATCACCTTTCTCTGCTGCCATTTTACCTTGTATGCCATCACTTATTGTTGTCATCTTCTCTCCATCCAAGGCCATCGCCTCCTCAGCCTCTACGTCCAGTGTCCCTGTTATGTGTGGATTTGGCCCTTGGGGCTTGCCGTAGCCATCTGGGGGAAGTGACGTCAGGCGGGCTGCGGCTGCTGTATTTATTGTGTGTTCTCTCAATAAAGTTCAGTTGGATGTTCGGCACAAGATGACTTGT
This sequence comes from Pholidichthys leucotaenia, assembly GCA_020510985.1. Classification (NCBI taxonomy): domain Eukaryota; kingdom Metazoa; phylum Chordata; class Actinopteri; order Cichliformes; family Pholidichthyidae; genus Pholidichthys; species Pholidichthys leucotaenia. The sequence continues at coordinate 396,145,607 of CM035841.1, forward strand.
GTCTCACTCATATTCAGACATACCATTTTGGCGATGAGACTAAATTATGGAGGCATGTGGGGCACCTATATGGCCGTTTCTACAGTATCCAGGGGAACCAGCAATTCTGTGGCCTACCTGGTTGGCCGCATTTGTGGGGTACATTGTGGCATTGGGTGTGGATAAACTCGACGGAGTGCGGAGGCAAGCGCTTCTGGTTCACCATCTCGGCGTAGAAGGTTGGAAAATTTTCCACACGTTGGGGGAGACAGAGTCTGATGCAGATGCCGTCGGGCGGCTTGCTGACTGCTTTGCCGAACACACACGGACCATGAAGCTGTGGGTTGAAAGGCTGTCTGCGCCAAAAGAAGCTAAGCCAGCTAGCTTGGGGGAGCTAACAGCCCAGCTAGTAGCAACGCAGAAATTAACCACAGAGCTAGGTGGGCGCCAAACACAGAAGCAAGAAGCTACAAGCTATGAGCTAGATGTCATGGTGGAATCAGAGCCACAAGTGAGGGAGCCCGCGTGCATTGAAAATGACAAGCCAGCCAAAAAGCACAGCATGGAGAGTGACCGCAGCACTGGGGGTGAACACAGCGCGGTGAGCGAAGATGGCACGGAGGGAGCGCAGCGACGAGACTTGGCTCAATTTTTCCCGCAGCTAGAGTCGGAGCAGTAGGAGGGGTAGCGTGAGCATGCTGAGAACCCCGAAAAACAGCAGCAACAGCCAGGCATAGAGACAGCACAGCGGAGCACCTTGGAAAACTGAGAGGAGATACCGGACTGTTCTTGTACCCGAGAATAGCCGCAGTCGAAGACAGACACTGGGAGCAGATGGTACGAAGAGCTAACGGACGCCACGGCGGTCAAGCAGGACCAGCCTCTCTCAGGTTCGATGCAGAAGGGTCTCGGTGCCAGCGCTTGGAATACCTTGGATGAGGGTACCGGGCATGACGGCGAGGCGCCCGCGTCGACGAGTGACGCTGACGAGCGAGCCTCAGTTTCCTCCGGAGCTTGGCCGCAGTGGGCTGGAGGATCTGCAACTACGATGGCGACCGCTACAGTAGCTTCAGAAGAGGTCAGGGCCAGACCGACGTGCACGGGGAGACCGCATGCCAAAAAGCACCATTTTGGGCTGAGTGGGGCCCCTCTTAGAGGTATGGACTTGGTTTGGGCTCGAGGGAAGAGACATCCACTGCGTATGTGGGCCAAACAACAGTCAGAGGGTTACCAGGAGCAGCTGCGTATCATGGCTAAGCAGGGCGCAGCCTACTTCCAGCTGTCAAATGGCTCATGGAGACACGCCAGTGAGCTGCGGCGTGCTGGGGAGGAGGCTTCAGATGTTGGGTCCAGATGAGAGAGATTGTCGATGGTGAAGAGAAGAGGCGTTCTCGTCTATGAGGCCAGCTACGATCCTGGAGGCATGCTGCTTCCAGGGGTGGTTCTACTGAGGGGCTGCCCGGGGCCCCCACAAGCCAGTTCTATCCCTTTCTGCCAGAAGGACAGTAATGTGAGTTTGTGAGAAATAATTTAAAAAAAAAGTTCTAATGTTCATGTGTTTGTATCCATCCATCCATCCATCTTCTACCGCTTTTCCGGAGGTCCGGGTCGCGGAGGCAGCAGTTCAAGCAGAGAAGCCCAGACTTCCCTCTCCCCAGCCACCTGCTCCAGCTCTTCAGAGAGGATACCAAGGCGTTCCCAGACCAGCTGGGAGACATAGTCTCTCCACCGAGTCCTGGGTCTGCCCCGGGGTCTCCTCCCAGTGGGACGTGCCTGAAACACCTCAAGTGGGAGGCGTCCAGGAGGCATCCTAATCAGATGCCCATACCACCTCAACTGACTCCTTTCAATGTGGAGGAGCAGCGGTTCTACTCTGAGCCTCTCCCGGATGACTGAGCTCCTCACCCTATCTCTGAGGGTGAGTCCAGCAATCCTACGGAGAAAGCTCATTTCAGCCGCTTGTATCCGCGATCTCGTTCTTTCAGTCATTACCCAAAGCTCGTGACCATAGGTGAGAGTAGGAACGTAGATTGACTGATAAATCGACAGCTTTGCCTTAGAACTAAGCTCCCTCTTCACCACAACAGACCGGTACAACGTCCGCATCACTGCAGATGCTGCTCCAATCCGTCTGTCGATCTCTTGCTCCATTCTCCCCTCACTCGTGAACAAGACCCCAAGATACTTAAACTCCTCTACTTGGGGCAGGAGCCTGTCCCCAACCCAGAGAGGACAATCCACCTTTTTCCGGCTGAGGGCCATGGACTCGGACTTGGAGGTGCTGATTCTCATCCCAGCCGCATCACACTCAGCGGCAAACCGTCCCAGCAAGAGCTGTAGGTCATTGCTGGATGAAGCCAACAGGACAACATCATCTGCAAACAACAGAGATGAGATCCTGTGGTCACCAAGCATGACACCCTCCATTCCCTGGCTGCGCCTAGAAATCCTGTCCATAAAAATTATGAACAGTATCGGTGACAAAGGGCAGCCCTGGCGGAGTCCAACTCTCACTGGGAATGACTCCGACCGAGTGTTGGCAATACGAACCAAACTCTCACAACGGTCGTACAGAGACCGAATAGCTCGTAACAACAAGCCCGATACCCCATACTCCCGAAGCACCCCCCACAAAAATCCACGAGGGACGCGATCAAATGCCTTCTCCAAGTCCACAAAACACATGTAAACTGGTTGGGCAAACTCCCACGAACCCTCGAGAATTCTTGAGAGGGTAAAGAGCTGGTCTGATGTGCCACGGCCAGGACGAAAACCACATTGCTCCTCCTGAATCCGAGGTTCGACCAACGGCCGGACTCTCCTCTCCAGTACCTTGGCATAGACCTTCCCAGGGAGGCTGAGGAGTGTGATCCCTTCTAAAGTTGGAGCACACCCTCCGGTCCCCTTTTTTAAAGAGAGGAACCACCACCCCGGTTTGCCATGCCAAAGGCACTGCCCCCGACCTCCACGCAATGTTGCAGAGGCGTGTCAACCATGACAACCCAACAACATCCAGGGCCTTGAGGTACTCGGGGCGAATCTCGTCCACCCCTGGGGCCCGGCCACCAAGGAGATTTTTAACCACCTTGGCGACCTCAGCCCCTGTGATAGGCGAGTCATCCCCCTCGTCCCCAAACCCTGCTTCCTCTGTGGAAGGCGTATCAGTGGGATTGAGGAGATCCTCGAAGTATTCCTTCCACCGCCCGACAATGTCCCCAGTCGAAGTCAACAGTGTCCCATCCGCACCATACACAGTGTGGACGGGGAGCTGCTTTCCCCTCCTGAGCCGCCAGACAGTTTGCCAGAATCTCTTTGAGGCCGACCGAAAGTCTTGTTCCATGGCCTCACCGAACTCCTCCCATACCCGGGTTTTTGCTTCAGCAACCACCCGAACTGCACTCCGCTTGGCCTGCCGGTACACCTCAGCTGCTTCGGGAGTCCCACAAGCCAACCAAGCTTGATAGGACTCCTTCTTCAGCTTAATGGCCCCCCTCACCACTGGTGTCCACCACTTGGTTCGGGGGTTGCCACCACGGGATGCACCGACCACCTTGCAGCCGCAGCTCTGGGCAGCCGCTTCAACAACAGAGGTGGAGAACAAGGCCCATTCAGACTCCATGTCTCCAGACTCACTCGGAATGTGGGTGAAGTTCTTCCTGAGGTGGGAGTTGAAGACCTCCCGGACAGGGGCCTCAGCCAGACGCTCCCAGCACACCCTCACTATACGTTTGGGTCTACCAGGTCTGAATGGCTTCCTCCCCTGCCATCGGATCCAACTCACCACCAGGTGGTGATCAGTTGACAGCTCTGCACCTCTCTTTACTCGGGTGTCCAAGACATACGGTCGCAGGTCTGATGACACGATAACAAAATCGATCATCGACCTGCGACCTAGGGTGTCCTGGTGCCAGGTGCACATATGGACACCCTTATGCTTGAACATGGTGTTCGTTATGGACAGACTGTGGTTAGCACAGAAGTCCAATAACTGAACACCACTCGGGTTCAGATTGGGCAGGCCGTTCCTCCCAATCACCCCCCTCCAGGTTTCACTGTCGTTGCCCACGTGCGCATTGAAGTCCCCCAGTAGGACAATGGAGTCTCCAAGAGGAGCACCCTCCAGCACCCCAGTCACAGACTCCAAAAAGGGTGGGTACTCTGAAACATCATTTGGTGCATAGGCACAAATGATGGTCAAGACCCGTTTCCCAACCCGAAGGCGCAGGGAAGCAACCCTTTCGTCCACCGGGGGAAACTCCAATATAGAGGCAGCAAGGTGGGGCGATACAAGAATACCCACCCCTGCTCATTGCCTCTCGCCCGGGGCAACTCCAGAAAAGGCCAAGCTCCAGCCCCTCTCCAGGAGACTGGTTCCGGAACCGGAGCTGTGTGTTGAGGTGAGGCCGACTATATCTAGCCGGTATCTCTCAACCTCGTACACCAGCTCAGGCTCCTTCCCCACCAGAGAGGTGACATTCCACGTACCAAAAGCCAGTTTAGAAAGCTTGGGATCAGTCCGCCAAGGTCTCCGCCTTTGACCGCCACCTGATCCACATAGCACCGGACCCCCATGATCCCTCCTGCAGGTGGTGAGCCCACTGGAGGGTGGACCCATGTAACTCCTTCGGGCTGAGCCCGGCCGGGTCCCATGGGTGGAAGCCCGGCCACCAGACGCTAGCCTTCGAGCCCCTCCCCCAGGCCTGGCTCCAGGGTGGGGCCCCGGTAACCCCATACCGGGCGGGGTACACTGAATCCTTGATATACAATTCATGAGAGTCTGTTGGATCGTTCTTAGTCTGGCCCTTCACCCAGGACCAGTTTGTCTTGGGAGACCCTATCAGAGGCAAATTGCCCCGGACAACATAGCTCCTGGGATCACTGGGGCACGCAAACCCCACCACCACGATAAGGTGACGATCCATGAGGGATCCATGTGTTTGTATATTTAAAAAATTATTAATCTGTTATTGTTCTGAGTGTTTATTGTATAGGAGCACAGCAATACCTTTTAGTTATGTAATGGACTTTTGTTTCGATTACAAGTGGAAATATAACCCACCTTACCATGTGGGGTGGGGCGGTAGTCCACCCATTCCCCCTAGCTTGTTTGTTGTTTGAATGTGTTAGGCCATGTGAGAATTTCAGTTTTTGTTTTATTAGTGCGTGATTCAGGTCCTAAATTGGGGAGGGTCTTAATTGTGTGTGTGCTTTTGGACTTTTATACCGGAAGGGGGGAGGGGATGATATGTGTGGATTTGGCCCTTGGGGCTTGCCGTAGCCGTGTGGGGGAGTGACGTCAGGCGGGCTGCAGCCACTGTATATATTGTGTGTTCTCTCAATAAAGTTCAGTTGGATGTTCAACACGAGACGACTCACGTCTCACTCATATTCAGACATACCAGTCCCAGCAGTGGCAGCCTCTTCGTCCGAACAGTCCGCTCCACCTGGTTCGTATGAGCAGTCAGCTCCAGTACCAACTCCACGTTGCTCCCTAGCTCCAGTACCTGCTCCACGTTGCTCCCTAGCTCCAGTGTCAGTCACCTCTCCAGCAGCAGAGCCGTCGGGGGCCTCCCAACAGAGGAGCAGGAGCTAAGGCAAGTCCCCTTTTTTGTCTTTTCAATATCAGTATTAGAGAGGGTTTGTCTTGCTCCTCGCAGGGAGACCCATTCGCAATCCCGTCTGCTTCTGAGCTCTCTCTGCCAAGCTCTCCTGCTGGTGGTAGTGGTGTGGACCTGACCCCCATTTGTGTTCTTTCCTCCACATTCAAGGTGCCTGTGTCAGGGATGGTGATGTACGCCACAGCTCCAGCTGTCTCTGAGATACATGCCGCAGCTACAGCTGTCTCCAAGGTACAGTCATGTTGAAATAATTAGGACACCCCATTAAATATTCAGTTCTTTATTAAGAAATGGTCACATATCTATGTCTAACCTTGTTTTTGTTTTATCTGCATTTTTTAACATTTATTGTAGCCATTTTAAATAGGAATGAAGGTGGGGGTGTCCTAAAAAAGATGGGGGGTGTCCTAATTTATTCCTCGCTATTTGTTTAGAATTACATTTTACAGAAAATTTGAAAAAAAAAATCTTTAATTCATTTTTAATTGTTTAGTTGTATTAAATGAATCTCCCAGTATTTTTGACATTGATATTACATATCTGTATATTCAAATATGTTTAAAAAACACACAGGTTTAAACAGGGTGTCCTAATTTTTTCATATGACTGTACATGCCACAGCTTCACAATCGTCCGAGCTGCATGCTCCATGAGAGCAGTCTGCTCCACCCTGGTTGTCGTCGGAGCAGTTGGCTCCACTCTGGTCATCATCAGAGCAGTCGGCTCCACCCTCGCCATCGTCACAGCAGTTGGCTTCATCCTTGCCATCATCAGAGCAGTCGGTTCCACCCTCGCTGTCATCAGAGCAGTCGGCTCTACCTTCGCTGTCATCATCCGTCTGGTGGCCCATGGACTTTGGCAGGCCACCCGATGTGGCCTGTTCCTCCATGGACTTTGGTAGGCCACCAGATGCGTCATGTTCCTCCTGGTGGTGGTCTTGGGACTTTGGTCGACCACCTGATGAACAATTTTTCTTGTGTTCTTCTGTCATTGTTTTGACCCGCCGTGCCTATGTCCCCCTCCTCCCACCCAGTGGGGGTGTTTTTTGTTTTGTTTGGAGGGCCTCTGGAATCCTGTCATGTTGGCCTGGGGTCCATGCCCACACTCTATGTTAATTTTTTGATGTCACTGTGATTCCCCTGATCGTTATTTGCATTATTTGCCCTTGTTTTGTCCTTTGTCTGGTTTTGGGTCTTGTGTGTCTATTGGTTTGTCTACTGTTACCAGTTCCTCATGTTTTCTGTACCGGTAGTCTCTTTCTCTCATGCTCCTGTTTAGCCCCTGATTGTTCCTTAGCTGTCTCATGTTTGTAATTATCAGTTCCTCTGTTTATGTCAGTTTGTGCCTGTGCTCTGTCTGGTGTCACTGTCATAGATTCGTCAGTGATTCGTCCTAGTCATTCGTCCTAGTCATTTGTCCGTATCATTATTCGTGCCTAGTCTTCAGTCTTTGGGCCCGTGGTTTAGTTTTGTTTGCAGCCCCCGAGCTGTTCTTTTCTTTCTGTTTCTGTTAATAAAATATCATTGCACCATCCTTCTGCCCACTACCTTGGGTCCAACTTCAAAACTGCATCTGCCCCCAGGTACATACATGACACCCTCATATTATAAAATGGTACATTGTAACCTATTACAGTATCCAATGATGAAAATTTAGTCTTGTTATTAGGCTTGATTTGATAACAAATTTTGGCAGACAATAAATTTTTAGTAGTAAATTTTTCATTTATCACTGTCACATTTATATCTGCATTGCTTGTCAAAGGCTGTGGTGAGATGGAGGCATGTCAGTTTTGTTCCCACTTGGAAAAACTGAGTGGGATAGTTAAGTTTTTAATGCATTTTTCAGTGTTTGTTACAACTGTTTTCAAATATATGCCACATACCAGCTCGTTGACATTGCTGGGCTCTCCTCACTCATTTGGCTTCAGTCCAAAATGCTCCCACGCCGGAGCTTTGGGATTCAGTTTTCTATTTATTCTACCAAACTTTCTGGATTTGTATAGTTGTCAGGAAACTCAGCCCATGAGTGGACCTGCTGTGCTCACACTGTAATTTGTTTATACTCAAGTGTGAAACATGGCACAATTACAGACCACATACATACCAGAAGAATAAATTTGTTTGGAAATGAGACTTACTGGGGGTAGTCTTTTGTCCACTGTTTGGTGCTGAGGGCAGCTGACATTGGAATGTGGTTTCTGGAGGAAGTGGTGACATTTTCCCACCTGGTGTGCCCCTCCAGATGGTATTGTGGACTCACACATGGATGTGTTTTCTTGGGGATTTCTGTTGAGCATGCACAGTGGCTGCAGAGCTTGTGGGTGTGGCCTCACTTATCTGTGGGGTAAGTTTCATCAAGAAGAAGAAAGATTACATTCACGCTGCCACCCATGGACACAGAAGAGCCACTACAGGCATCGATGGACAACAAAGGTAAACTAGAAAAGCACTCAGAGAGCGCATATCTCCACCAAGGCTCCTTCTGTCCCTCACGGATCACCACCAAAATGTAATGGATTTGTGTGTAGGCCTAGAACCACTTTTGGTGACAACTGCATTAAAGTTTGTTCATTAGTTTTGGAGGATTCTTGCTAACACACTGTGAGAAGATAAGAGCCTCGGCAGAGGTATGCATTCTCAGATCATCACCAAAATGTTATGGGCTCATCTCTAGCCCAAGGACCACCACTGGTGAATATTTCATCCAAACCCTGTGTAATCCTGCTGCACAAATACAAACAAAGCCCTTGGTGGAGGTATGCACTCTCAGATCATCACCAAAATCTAATCCTAACCGAGCACTGCGCTCCCAAAATGCAGGATTACTTGTAATACCTAGAATCTCCAAAAGTACAATTGTACTTTTGGAGATTCTAGGTATTACAAGTACCCTGGACCAGGGGTTCCCAAACTTTTCAGCCCACGACCCCCAAAATAACAGTGACAGAGACTGGTGACCCCCACTATCGCCGGAGGCGACTGAAACATAAAAAAAGTAAACACAGGACTCACACATTAAGCGTAAACAGGCACGGGCATAACAACACAAAAGAACCAAAAAGCCTGACAACCATGATATGACTTTACATATAACAATACATTAAAGTAATTTCCATGTAATTTAGGAGTGAACATTGTTGCTGTCGTGCAAACTTAATTTTGACATAATGCTTTCATTTCCATGTTAGCAGAACAATCTGTCAGAGTAATAGCCTTAAACTGTTGCACTGCGTAAACATGTGAACATTGTTACGGTGCAAATGTACTGTATATTTTGGCAAACTATGTTTCAGCGTTAATCTCACCTAATGAGATGGGTGGGCAATATGCATGGAGCACAAGTCAATTCTGGGTTTAATTTTGGAGATGGCCACTCAGAGATCATCATCCATGTTTAGACATGATCTGTATTTATTTTTGATATATGTCAGTGCCGAGAAAGTCTTTTCACACAGGTATGTAGAGCCATATGGCATCAGTACGTCCATTGCGGCCCTGGAAAGCTGTGGATATTCTCTCTCGACTGAAATCCAGAACTCAGCAAGCATTTTTGAATGAAAAGCTGTCTTTAAGGTGTGGTCTCTTGACAGCTCAGTCAGTGCGTCCTCCATGTCGGATGGCAGATGACTTGAGGCCGTTTCAGTGAACGGTGATCTTATCCAGTCATATTTTTCCAGAGTTGTTTCCTCGGTCGAAAAAACTTATTAAAGTGTTCCAGGAGGGCTTAAATGTGGGTAGTGATGGACTTCTTCACACTGTTAACACAGATTATTTTCCTCCATGAACTCCTCCAGCTCAGGAAACATATCAATCCTGCCATCTCAACTCTCGCAGTCCAGTGATCCACTTTCCTTCTGAATGTGCAGATTTTATCATACAGCGACATGATGCTTGTGTTTTCACCTTGCAATGACATGTTAAGTCCGTTCAGTCTGTCAAATATGCAGGACAAATACGCTAGCCTTGTTAACCAGTCAGGGTCAGTCAGGTGGTCAGTGAGCTGGGACCCGTTCTCCATCAGAAATAAGCGCACCTCATCCCGCAGTTCATACAGGCGGCTGAGGACATTTCCTCACGAAAACCACCTGAACTCTGTGTGGAACAGCAGGCCCTGATGCTCCGATCCCAGTTCACTACAGAGGGTAGCGAACAGCCTGGTGTTGAGTGGACGTGATTTTATGTAGTTGACAATTTTTATGGCAGTCTCAAGAACACTCCTAAGGTCTGGGTCAAGCGTTTTACTCGCAAGAGCTTCTCTGTGAATAATACAGTGCGTAAAGTTTACATGGGGTGCCACTTGTAAGTCTCTTGCTTTTCATCCTTTCTTTTTCCCAAGAATTGCTGCAGTACCGTCTGTACACACACCGACGTACTCATCCAAAGACAGTCCCTCTTTTTTTAGTTTGTTGTCAAGTTTTGTGAAAATGTCCTCACCTGTGCACTTTACATCCAGCGGGGTGCAAAACAGCATGTCCTCGTTAAGTTTTCCATCAAAACTGTATCTGATGAAAACAAGCAGCTGGGCTGAGTTTGATGTATCTCTGGATTCATCTAATGGCAAAACATATCTTCACTCTGTCAATCAGCTGACACTTTACAGTATATCCTGGGCCATATCCGTGATGCGCCAGGATATGGTCCCATCAGACAGCAGCACTGCTTCCAGCTCCCGCGCCTGTTTATCCCCATGCATTGGCCGACTCATTGCAATAGCAGCAGGTTTTATTAGGGTTTCTCCAACTGTGTGTGGCTTTTTTGCCTGTGCAATTAAATATGCCACCTCATATGATGCCTTTTGAGCTTTGGCTGTGGATGTTATTTGGTTAGCTATGACTTTCTTTTGGCCTTGCAATTCTTTCTCCTTTCGGCGGAAAAAATCTGCTGGTTTAGCGGCAAGAGATGGGTGCTTAGTTTTCAAGTGTCTGAGCATTTTTATGGGATTCAAACTCTCATGTGCAAGCACCTCGGTGCACACTACACATTGCGGATGTTGTACTTCATTGATAACGATGCATGTGAATCCATACTGAATATATTCCTCTCGATACTCGCAACACTTGGAGGAAGGCTGGTCTGACTGCTTATGGAGCCCTTTACGGTGCTCTCCTCCTCCTCCTCCCCCTGCACCAGACGTCAGCCTTTCTGGTGGCATGTCTCCGCTCTCCTCTTCTGCCGTCTCTGCTGGCCTTTCTGCGTTGTCTTTGGTTGGTATTAACCAATGTTTCATTTTTAAAAATAATATCCTGGGCTTAAAGCGTAATGTGTTGATTTGAGCTGTTCAGATGAAATCTACTGATGCACACTGACCTGTGTGTGACCTGTGACGTTTACTGTGGTGCAGTTAAAGTGAGACGTCACCTGAGTAATCACCTAAGGAGGTTTCTGAAAATCATCTCGCGACCCCCCCCCCCCCAAGCGTCTCAGGACCCCCACAGGGGTCGCAACCCCCACTTTGGGAGTCTCTGATCTAATCAACAGTTCCCCGTGCCATTACACACCTTTCCTGAAAATTTCATCAAAATCCATTCAAAACTTTTTTGAGTAATGTTGCTAACAGACAGACAAACAGACAAACCAACAAACAAACCAATGCCAGCAAAAACATTACCTTCGCCTCTTGGCAGAAGTAATTAGCAGTAGTTTTTGGACCAATTAAGTAAAAATAGACAATTTCCCACAGCACCCCAAATGGTCTCATTTGAAAAACCCTGCGCTGTACAGTGATCATACAGGTGTGCACCAAGACTGCACAGTCAGACAGGTGGTACAGGAAGAGAGAATATCCAGCAAGTGTTCAAAATAAAGCACCCAGCACACTGAGTCAACACAGAGGAACAGAATACATGCTCCAAAACCTATTTACCCTTTTGCATCTGTGGTTACAATGGAAGCCGATTGCTAAGCCTTACATTTTTTTATGGAAATGGATCTCTACTTGTCTTGGAACATTTTCATTGGAATTATCTTCCAGACTATATGGTCTTAGTTGGGGTAAAGTAAGTCTGTGCTTCAGGTTTGGTGTGAGATGGGTTGAGCAGCCAGAACTGAACATACTAATTTCTCAAAAATATGAGAGTCATGAGGAAAAAGATACTGAATTGTATTACCAGAACTTACTAGTGAGAAATTTTGACCAGATTTATTCTTTCAACAAATCCTCCACCAATAAATGTTAACACAAGCTGTTTTTTTCCAACACAATTTGGTAGACCATTTCAAAAATGGTGTCGTCAGTGTTTCACAGTTTCTAAAGCACTTGAACCCTCATTCAACACAGACCAGAGGATAGCAGGTGGCAGTACAGATATAGTAGCTTTCCTGTATGTAAAAGATGGGAGCAAAGGTACGTATTCACCTAGGCGTGCATTTTCACACTTCCCCTTCATTGTCTATGTAGCATACCCAACATGCACTCTGGTTGTGTGATGTCAAGAAACCAAGCCGTTGCTTGGAGGTCCCCGCTCCTCCTCCTCCTGAATCTTCGCTCAGATCCATAATACACATATGAGGAGCAGGTGTGTGGAGCCAATCACTTCACAGAGCTTTTAAAGGTTGTTAGTAAAAAGTAAACAGATACTTGGCAACTAAACATTCATTTCTCGCCTCGACTATTTTCAAAAAAAAAAAATGTTTTGCTTTTTACTTTTGAAGATATAGGCTTTAACTTAAACTTTAACATCCAGAAGTGTCATGAACAGACAAGAGCAGCTCACCCACCAGGAGTTGCAGCGACCAATCACGTGCAAGCCCTGTAGGTCGGGGAGAGCAGAGCTGGTTGGGGTAGACAGAAAAAGCTTATCAAACTGCACTTTTGTAGCCTAAAGTACTGCTTGAAAACTGGCCAAAGTTCTTTGACCGGTCACAATAATACTATCCGTGCAGTTTGCAGCTACAAAGTATTGGGCTCGTGACTCTCGCCTGGTTACGCCCCCTCCACGCTCCTGACGCATCCAGAGGCGAAGGAGGTACGGGGAACAGACGCCTAGGTCAACACGTACCTTTAGGATCCAGCTGGTACCCCTTTGTTCCTCCAGTCTGCATTCATTTGCACTTACTTTACACTATCCCGATACCATGTCACTTCATGCCGTAATATTTACAAGCACTAGAGGCCACTTTTCCAGAACATAACTGACTACCGTCTTCTCTTAGAGGACAATCTCTATAGTTTCTGCTTCAAGGAAAATTAACTAAATATTCAATCCCTGTTATCTAAGGAACCCTTGACTCCTATAACCCTAACAATGTTGGGTTTACCCTAACAAAATATAGCCCTTTATGGTTATAGTTATTTACTGGATTTTATTTAAATTAAATTAATTAAATCACCCTTATTGTCATTCAACCGTACAACCAATCATGTACAGTAGAACAAGATTGTGCTTTACCTATCTACAGTGTCAATCACACACACCCCAGTGCAGAATCAGAGGGCCGCTGCCATGCAAGGCGCCGCCACAGATTTCCCTCCTCCATTCCATTATTGCTGAGCACCAAGCTGGATGGCAAGAAGTTCCACTTTTATATGGTCTTTGGCATGACCCGGCCGGGATTTGAACCCCTGCCTCCCGGGTGTGGGGCGGATGCTCTACCAACTGAGCCACCACTCCGGCATTTATTGTATTTTTATTGTGTTTTTCAGTCTACCCTGCCTTTATTTTATTTTTACTGCTTTGTGAAGCACTTTACGATTTTTATATCTGTGAAAGGTGCTATATAGATAAAATTTACTTACTGTTTTGTGGAAAATTTACTTGAGTACAACTAGTTACTATCCACCACTATGTCTAGTGAGTGATTCAGCCAACATCTCATTAATTTGTCACTGCACTTCACTGAGTCATTCCTTATTGGTGTATACAACAAACAATAAATTAACCACCATTCACAAGCATGTCAAGACTGTCTATTTTTCATCTTTTCCCCTCAAAGCAAAGAGATAATTAAAAGTGTAAAGCATCTGTGATCTATTAGCACCATGTTGATCCTCTTGCATCCCTCAAAGAGCTTTCATTTGGTTGCTTCTTAGAAACGAGCGAGAGAGGGGGAAAAAAAGGAGAGAAACATTGGCAAGTTTGGGCACTCCTGTCAGCTTCTGGCAGTGATGCTAACTCTTTAAAGACAAGAACAACAGGGCGCTGCTCTTTCCCTGTGGCCCTCTGTCATGAAACTGTGAAGCGTATCCCCACCTCTGACACAGGTCCTCCCAGGGCGAAGCAGCAGGCTTTCTTTCATGTTATATGATGTCCCACTTTGAGAACTTTTCAGGACAGAGCCCATATTATACACAGCAGTAACAATGTGTAACTGATTCTGGATGACGACATGCTCAAGTACTGTACTCCTATTGTATTTTTTAATCTATTATGCTGTATTCATAAATTAGCAACCACAGTATCCCTGGAAAACTCTTGTTTTTAGTGACACCTGTGGCCAAATAGTGAATTGCATTCTCTTGAGTTCCAATTAATTTACAAAATCAAGGGTTTAAACTAGTGCTGAACAAATTAGCAAGTTATCATGCGATGTCTCTTTGATCACAAACAGTTTTTAAAATCACGATTTCACATGGTCAATTGCGACGGAACAAAAAAAAGCGTAACTCTCAAATCACGGGTACTGTTTCTGGTTGGACAGCATCAGGGCTCAATTTATGGCACAAACTCCTGATTTGATTTAATTCTGGGTGTAATACTGTGTGGACATATGGACACTCTTGACCTGAATGCTGGAGACTAGAGGTTAACATGGCTAACGGGAACAGCTAAGAGCTAAACTAAAGCTAACAGGTAAGATAACTGGTATAATAAGTGGTTGCTACTTGCTTGCAGTATTTCTGCAGTACTTATGAGGTTTTATTTTTAAACAATATTCCTGATAGTGTTCATTTTTGATATTTTGAAAGCTTTAAATTGACCCACGGTTGCAGAAAGCAAGCATATTTGTTCACTCCCATGTTAATAAGAATATGAAAAACTTGAAAAATGACAAGTTTAAGGAAGATTATATTGGAAAAAAAATTGCTGTTAAACTGTGATTAATCATGAATAAATTCAAAATTTGGAGATTAATCGCAATTAAGATTTTTGTTGCCCAGCAGTAGTTTAAGCAAGATGCAAGATTGCTTTTAGCTTTTCCACATCAGTACATTATATAGATCCATTGCACACAGAGTGATATAGTTCAGGTATTTGTTTCTTTTAATTTTGATGATTATGGCTTACAGCAAATGGAAACCCCAAATTCAGTTTCTCAAAACATTAGAATATTACATAAGACCATTTTTTTAATTAAAAAAAGGATTTTTAATAGACATTTTGGCCAACTTAAAAGTATGTTCATGCACACACTCGTTACTTTGTCGGGGCTCCTTTTGCATCAATTACTGCATCAGTGTGGAGTGGCATGAAGGTGATCAGCCTATGGTACTGCTGAGGTGTTATGGAAGCCCAGGTTGCTTTGATAGCAACCTTCAGCTCGTCTGCATTGTTGGGTCTGGTGTTTCATCTTCTTTTTGACAATACACCATAGATTTTCTTTGGGGTTGAGGTCTGGCCAGTCAAGCACAGTGATACCATGGTCTATAAACCAGGTTTTGGTACTTTTGGCAGTGTGGTCAGGTACACAAGTCCTGCTGGAAAATGAAATCAGCATCTCCATAAACCTTGTCAGCAGAGGGAAACATGAAGTGCTCTAAAATTTCCTGGCAGATGGCTGCACTGACCTTGGACTTGATAAAACACAGTTGACCGACACCAGCAGATGACATGGCTCCCCCAGTCAGGTGCCAAGTCATTTCATTTGGAGAACTGGAGGAAGAGTGGAGAAACACAGAATCCAAGGTGCTTGAGGTCCAGTGTGAAGTTTCCAGTCAGTGATGATTTTTGTAAGCCCTGTCATCTGCTGCTGTTGGTCCACTGTATTTTATTAAATCCCAGGTCAATGTAGCCCTCTACCAGGAAATTTTAAAACACTCCAAGTTTCCCCTGCTGACAAGCTTAAAACATCAGAATACAGTGCATCTGGAAAGTATTCACAGCGCTTCACTTTTTCCACATTTTGTTATGTTACAGCCTTGTTCCAAAACTGATTATTTTTTCCTCAAAATTCTACACACAATGCCTCATAATGGCAATGTGAAAAAAGCTTCTTTTTTTTTAGATTTCTACAAATTTATTAAAAATAAAAATGTAAGAAATCACATGTATATAAGTATTTACAACCTTCGCCATGAAGCTCAAAATTGAGCTCAGGTGCATCCTGTTTCCACTGATCATCCTTGAGATGTTTCTACAGCTTAATTGGAGTCCACCTGTGGTAAATTAAGTTGATTGGACATGATTTGGAAAGACGCACACCTGTCTATACAAGGTCCCACAGTTGACAGTGCATGTCAGAGCAGAAACCAAGCATGAAGTCAAAGGAATTGTCTGTAGACAGGATTGTCTCGAGGCACAAATCTGGGGAAGGGTACAGAAAAATTTCTGCTGCATTGAAGGTCCCAATGAGCACAGTGGCCTCCATCATCCATAAATGGAAGAAGTTCGGAACCACCAGGACTCTTCCTAGAGCTGGCCGGCCGTCTAAACTGAGTGATCGGGGGAGAAGGGCCTTAGTCAGGGAAGTGACCAAGAACCCGACGGTTACTCTGTCAGAGCTCCAGCATTACTCTGTGGAGAGAGAAGAACCTTCCAGGATGACAACCATCTCTGCAACAATCCACCAATGAGGTCTGTATTGTAGAGTGGTCAGACGGAAGCCACTCCTTAGTAAAGGGCACATGTCAACCCACCTGGAGTTTGCTTAAAGGCACCTGAAGGACTCTCAGACCGTGAGAAACAAAAGTCTCTGGTCTGATGAGACCAGACCATTGAACTCTTTCACGTGAATGCCAGGTGTCATGTTTGGAGGAAACCACACCAATGGTGGTGGCAGCATCATGCTGTGGGTATGTTTTTCAGTGGCAGGAACTGGGAAACTAGTAAGGATAGAGGGGGCAATGAATGCAGCAATGTACAGTGACATCTGGGATGAAAACCTGCTCCAGAGCGCTCTTGACCTCAGACTGGTGCGATGGTTCATCTTTCAGCAGGACAACGACCCTAAGTACACAGCCAAGATATCAAAGGAGTGGCTTCAGGACAACTCTGTGAATGTCCTTGAGTGGCCCAGCCAGAGCCCAGACTTGAATCCAATTGAACATCTCTGGAGAGATCTGAAAATGGCTGTGCACCAACGCTTCCCATCCAACCTGATGGAGCTTGAGAGGTGCTGCAAATAAAAATGGGAAAAGATGCCCAAAGATAGATGTGCCAAGCTTGTGGCATCATATTCAAAAAGACTTGAGGCTGTAATTGCTGCCAAAGGTGCATCAACAAAGTGTTGAGCAAAGGATTTGTATACTTATGTACATGTGATTTCTTAGTTTTTCTATTTTTAATAAATTTGCAAAAATTTAAAAAAAAAAAAAAACTTTTTCTCATGTTGTTATTATGGAGTATTGTGTGTAGAATTTTTAGGAAAAATGCATTTAATCCCTCTTGGAATAAGGCTGTAACAAAACAAAATGTAGAAAAAATGAAGCACTGTCAATACTTTCTGGATGCACTGTACAACAGAACGCATCAGCAAAAAAGCAAGTAAAGTTTAAACCTGTATGAGTGAACTGCAGCTCATTTAATTCAATCTAATTCAATTCAACTTTATTTATATAGCACCATTTCACAACAACAGTCATCTCATAGCACTTTCAACTGTAGGGGAAACCTCCACAGTTGCAGAAAGACCCCAGCAATCAGGCGATCCCCTGTGAGCAAGTGCTTGGCAATGGTGGAGAGGAAAAACTCCCTTTTAACAGGAAGAAACCTCCAGCAGAACCAGGCTCAGGGAGGGGCAGTCATCTGCTGCGACTGGCTGGGGGGTGAGGGGATAAGAAGATGAAAA
Organism: Pholidichthys leucotaenia; assembly: GCA_020510985.1. Lineage (NCBI taxonomy): Eukaryota > Metazoa > Chordata > Actinopteri > Cichliformes > Pholidichthyidae > Pholidichthys > Pholidichthys leucotaenia. The sequence goes on from CM035841.1 coordinate 396,163,149, forward strand.
GAACAAATATGTAGAGAGCAAACAGCACAATGGGGACTCAATCTATGGGAGAGAACAAACAGATGTTAATGACGAGAAAAAAAAAAAATCATTGAGAGTGAAGAAAGGAGTGAAGCCCAGTGCATTATTGGAGGCCCCCCGGCTGTCTAAACCTATTAGCAGCATAACTAAGGGAGGGTTCAGAGACACATGACCCCTCCCTAATTGTAGGCTATATCAAAAAGGAAGGTTTTAACTCTATTCTTAAAAACAGAGATCGAGTCTGACTCCCGAATCCAGATTGGCAGCTGGTTCCACAGGAGAGGAGCTTGATAACTGAAGGCTCTGCCTCCCATTGTACTTTTGGAGATTCTAGGTATTACAAGTAATCCAGCATTTTGGGGGCGTAGTGCTCTGTTAGGATAATAGAGTAGTATCAGATCATTTAAATAAAAAGGGAACTGATTGTTTAGAGCTTTGTAAGTAAGAAGAAGGATTTTAAACTTAATTCTAAACTCTATGGGAAGCCAATGAAGGGAGGCCAGAACCGGAGAGATATGATTTTTCTTTCTAGTACCTGTTAAAACTCTTGCTGTAGCATTTTGGATCAACTGAAAACTTTTTAAAGATGTTTTAGGACAACCTGATAAAAAAGAGTTACAATAATCTAATCTAGAGCTAACAAAAGTGTTGATCAGTTTCTCAGCATCACTCTGAGACAAGATGCTCCTAATATTGGCAATATTAAGCAAATGATAGAAGGCATTCTTAGAAACGAATTTAATATGTGAATTGAAAGACAGAGCTTGATCAAAAATAACTCTAAGGTTCCTCACAGAGCTATTACGAGAAAGAGTAACCACATCCAAACTAAAAGTTTGATTTGGAAAGGTGTTTCTAAGGTTTTTTGGACCAACAAGAATGACTTCAGTCTTAACTGAATTTAATAGCAGGAAATTACAAGTCATCCAAGCTTTGATTTCCTTAAGACAGGCTTCTAACTTGGCTAATTGATTACTATCATCTGGCTTCATTGACAGGTATAATTGTGTGTCATCTGCATAACAATGAAAATGTATACAGTGCTTTCTAATAATATTGCCTAATGGAAGCATATATAAACTAAAAAGAGTAGGGCCTAGCACAGATCCCTGTGGAACTCCATGACTAAGCTTTGAGTTGGAAGAAAACTCATTATTGACATGAACAAACTGGAACCTATCAGATACATAAGATCTAAACCACTGCAACAAAGTTCCATTAAGTCCAACATAGTGTTCTAATCTATCAAGCAGAATATTATGATCAATAGTATCAAAAGCTGCACTAAGATCTAAAAGGACAAGTACAGAAACAAGTCCATTATTAGATGCAATAAGGTGGTCATTAGTGACCTTCACTAAGGCTGTTTCAGTACAATGATGGATTCTAAACCCAGATTGAAACTCTTCAAGTAAACCATTTCCCTGCAAGTGGTCAAATAATTGCACAGAAACAACTCTTTCCAAGATTTTTGAAATGAAAGAGAGATTAGAGATTGGTCTATAGTTAGCTAAAACTCCTGGATCCAGCGTTGGCTTTTTGAGTAAGGGTTTAATTACAGTAGTTTTAAAAGCCTGCAGTACATGGCCTAAAGTTAATGAAGAATTGATTATTTGAAGAATAAAGCTACCAATAAATGGGAAGACTTCTTTAAATAACCTGATAGGAATAGGGTCTAAAAGACAAGTTGAAGGCTTGGATGAGGAAATTATTTTGTCTAACTCACAAAGGTCGATTGGAGTAAACTCATCCAATCAGATATCAATTGAAGGAGTTGTAGTAGTTACTGTATTTAAGCTAACAGTGGGAAGAATTTGATTGATTTTATCTCTGATAGATGAAATTTTATTATTGAAAAAATTCATAAAGTCCTGACTAGTAAGTTCTAAGGGAATGCTAGGCTTGACAGAGTCCTGACTCTTTGTCAGCCTGGCTACAGTGCTGAAAAGAAACCTGGGGTTATTCTTGTTCTCTTCTATTAATGCAGAGTAATAACTTGTTCTAGCTTTTCTCAGATATTCTTTATAAATTAAAAGATGATTTCTCCAAGCTAAATAGATTTCATCTAAATTAGTGGAGCACAATTTTCTTTGTAATTGATGAGTCTTCTGTTTTAAGCTACGAGTTTCTGTGTTGAACCAAGGAGTTAGAAATCTCTGATTAGACTTTTTTTCTTTTTTAAAGGGGTCACCATGTCTAGAGTCTGATGCAGAGAAGCTGTAACACTATCTACCATGCTATCAATTACAGAAGGAGCAAGCTGTCTATAGCTTATTTCCTTTGTGTTGACACATGGCATAGAGGAAACAATCTGCATAAATTTGGTTACAACATCATCTGAGAGGCATCTACTGTAGTAATATTTTTCTTTAGGACCCAAATAGTCAGAAATAGTAAAATCAAAGGTTAACAGACAATGGTCTGACAGTACAGGATTATGAGGAGACACGACCAGATTTTCTATTTCTATGCCATATGTCAGAACAAGGTCCAACGTATGGTGGAGAAAATGGGCAGAATTTCCTACTTTCTGAGAAAACCCCATTGAGTCTAATATTGAATTAAATGCCATATTAAGGCAATTACTATCTGCATCTACATGTATATTAAAGTCTCCTACTATAATCATTCTATCTGATTTCAGCACTAAATCAGCTAAGAATTTGGCAAATTGGGATAAAAACTCTGAGTAGGTTGATGGAGTATGATAAACTATGGCAAATAAAATTGGGTTTAGCCTAAAATTGCTAAAATGCCCAATACAGAGGACCAGGCCCTCAAAGGAATGATAATGTGTTTTTTGCTTTACATTAACTAGTAATTTGAAATGGTAAATTATGGCTCCCCCTCCTCCACGACCACAACTTTTGGGATTTTGACAGTTTAAATAACCAGAGGGAGTTGATTCATTGAAACCAACATAATCCTCTTGCCCTAACCAAGTCTCTGTCAGGGATATTAAATCAATCTGATGATCAATTAACAGATCATGGACTAGCAGAGACTTGGGAGTTAGAGACCTAATATTTAACAAACCGCATTTAATTTTTAAATTATGAGGAGGAACGGAGGCCAAATTATTCAATTTAGAGGCTTCATGTTTGATTTGAGTTTTACCAACTTTTTGTTTAATCACTTTGGGATGCTTATACATTATATTTTTATTTACTTTGGAGGGAGCAGACAATGATTCTCTGATGGGGAAGACAGGGGCTAAGTTGAGGGGTGGCGGATGAAGAGGAGATGCAGAGAGGCGTGTAAGACTGCGACTCTGCTTACTGGTCCCAACTCTGAGTTGTCAAGGTTATGGAAATTTGGATAAAAATGATGCCAGATTGTTAGATAAAAGAGACGCACCATCCAAAGTGGGATGGATGCCATCTTGTCTAATAAGACCAGGTTTTCCCCAAAATGAGCTCCAATTGTCTATGTAGCCCATGTCGTTTGCAGGACACCACACAGACAGCCAGCGGTTGAAGGATGACGAGCGGCTAAACATGTCTTCACTGGTCAGATTGGGGAGGGGCCCAGAGCATACTACAGAGGCAGACATCGTTTTGGCAAAGTTACGCACCGATTCCACATTAAGTCTTGTGACTTCCGACTGCTGGAGTCGGATGTCATTAATGCCGGCGTGGATAACAATTGTGGAGTATTTACAGTTACTTTTAGCCAGCATTTTCAATTTTGACTTGATGTTGCCTGCTCTGGCCCCAGGAATGCATTTGACTATGGCTGCTGGAGTCTCTAGGGTCACGTTTCTGACTACACAGTCGCCAGTGATCAGAGTTTTTTCCTCACTGGGTGTTTCGCTGAGCAGGAAAAACAATTAGAAACATGAACAGGTTGGTGGTGAACCAGGGCATTGCAACTAGGCTTCCTTCTCACCGTCACCTACCCAGTCTCCTCGCTGCTGAGGAGGACCGGAGGGCCGCTAGCAGGCCGCCATATGCTAGGAAGCTCCGCTGCAGCTAAGGGGCATCCGTCAAGATTAACTGACGCAGATGACGTTTCAATGCAGCGGAGCTGGGATTCCAAATCAGACAACCTCGCCTTGAGCGCCTCAAAAAGACAACATTTATTACATTTACCATTATCACTAAAAGAGGCAGAGATGTAGCTAAACATCTGACAGACAGTGCACACCAGAGGAGAAGGGGAAGGAGAGCTAGTAGCCATAGCTAGTGGCTAACCCGAAGCTAACAAAAACACAGATGAAAGGTGAACAGAAGGCTAAAGAGGTTCAGGTTCAGGTTCAGGTTACTTTATTTGTACCCGTAGGTAGATTTGTTTTGCAGTCTGGTGACATCCATATTTACAAGCCACTAATTACATTCAACATAGACACAAACACAGGCACACATGAAGCTGACTATAAACATGATAAAAATACTCAAGGCTCCATCAAACAGGGTATAAAAAGACAAAGAGATGAGGGAGAAACCAGAGGTAAGAGAGAAGGGTCATATTAAAGTTAAAAGTTAAAAACTAGTCAGAGGTTAAAAAACTCAAAGGTCTAAAACCCAATAAAATATTTAGAACCCAAGTGACATCATACAAAATAAGTAAATATAAAATATGTACAATATATTTTTATAGCTTGTTCAACTCTTTGACAGCAGCAGGGACAAAGCTGTTTTTGTAGCGCTGGGTTTTACTTTTTGGGACAGCAAACCTCCGTCTGGAGGGAAGAAGATGAAAGTTGCAGTGCAAAGGGTGGGAGTCATCATTTAAAATGGAGGTAGCCATCCTCTGTACTTGTCTGGTGTACAGGGATGTCAGGCTCAGCTGTGACTCACCAAGCAAACGACTGGACCATCTAACTACCTGATCCAAGGATTTCCTCTGTTTCAGTTTTATCTGACCAAACCATGACACTAAAGAAAAGGATAAAACAGATTCAATAAAAGCCCGATAAAACATTGTCATTATGGTTCGGTCAATTTGAGAGTGTGCAAGTTTCCTCAAACAATGCAAATTTTGCTGACCCTTTTTGCACACCCTTTCACAGTTCACTTCAAAGTTTAAATTACTATCAATAATCGTCCCAAGATATTTGTACGATTGTACACATTCGGTGGTCTGGCCTTTTAGTATGGTGACTTTGTGCCTGGGAGTTTTCCTCCTAAAGTCAATAATCATATCTTTCGTTTTTGTTGTATTCAGCTGCAGGTAGGAATCCTCACACCAGTGAACAAAATCATCAACTACTGGGCCGTGGCCACTCTCACCATCCTGGAGGAGACTGACAATGACTGAGTCATCAGCATACTTTATAATGTGTCTGTTGTCATGTCTGCTCCGACACATGTTTGTGTACAGGATGAAGAGTAGTGGTGACAACACACACCCCTGAGGAGAGCCAGTAGAAGAGCACTTTAGGTCAGACAATGTACCATTGACCCTTACTCTCTGCGTCCTGTTGGTTAAGAAATCCAGAATCCAACCCACCAGATTATTGCTCAAATCAAATTGTTGCAGGAGCCTTTCAACTAAAATATGAGGTTGGATTGTATTAAAGGCGGAAGAAAAGTCCACAAATAAAAGCCTGGCATGTGTCCCACTAAAATCCAGATGTTTAAAAAGCATGTTAAACATAGTGACAGTGGCATCCTCCACTCCTCTGTGAGGCCTATAGGCAAACTGCAGAGGATCCAATGCATGTTCAGTCTGCCTTAGGACCTCACATCTGACCAGTTTTTCAAAGATTTTCATTAAAATTGAAGTCAAAGCAACTGGTCTAAAGTCGTTTACCGTTTTAGGACAGCTGGATTTTGGAACGGGAACAACCACGGCTTCTTTCCAGATCTTAGGCACATGTTGTGTCTGTAAGGACTTATTGAAAATGTAATGAAATATAGGACTCAGTTCATGTGCACAGGACTTTACCAAGCGCCCACATATATTATCAGGGCCCTGACTTTTGTTCACTTTTACAGCTCAGAACTTCCTATAAACATCCTGCACCTCAATATTAAAGTGCTAATTGTCTTTGAGTTTCTGTTTCAAATCTTGGATTTCTGTGCTGAAATCAAAGGAGTCAAAACGACCATAAAAACAATTAAGAGCATTAGCCTTCTCTGTGTCTAAATTAAAACCATCTAAAAACACACGATTACTGCGCTCTGTGCTCTGAAGGCCTGCAATAGTTTTCATACTGGCCCAGGCTGAACCAAGTTTCTTTGCTGCCATCTTGCTTTCCAATTCTGATTTATAATTCTGTTTTGCTCTTAAAATTTCGGACTTCAGCTCCTTTGTGGCAACCTGTAGCTCAGAAACAGACCCCTGTTTAAAGGCAAGTGCTTTCCTCTGTAAGCAGGATTTAACTGATTTAGTAACCCATGGTTTGTTGTTGGGATATATTTTGACACGTTTACGTGGAACAATCTTATTTTGACAGAAAGCCGTGTATGAGCATGTGAGCTCAGCCAGAGAGTCCAAATCATCCCCGCAGGCCAGTTTGAACATCTCCCAGTCTGTACAGTCAAAGCATTCCTGGAGGCTGTGCTCTGAATCTTTTGTCCACACATCTATGTCTCTTGTCTCCACCTTGCCTCTTCTGAGAGCAGTTTTATATGTGGGCAGCAAATGTACACAGTTGTGATCTGAGGATCCTAAAGGAGGAAGGGGGAGTGATTTATAGGCCCTCTCTATGGATCCATAGCACAGGTCCAATGTCTTTTTTCGCCTGGTTGGGCAGGAGACATACTGATAAAAGTTTTTAAGTGTCTTCTTTAAAGAAACATGGTTAAAATCCCCAAGAATGAAGTTTGGCGCCTCTGGAGAAATTGATTGCAGCTGCTGGATCACATCAAAGATGGTTCTGGAGGCGGAGTCAGCGTCTGCCCTCGGATGAATGTACACAGTTGTGATGAAAAGTTGGGGAAACTCGCGAGGCAAATAAAAGGGGCGTAGTGACACAGACAGCAGCTCCACATCGGGTGTACAGATGCGCTCTCTGACCGTGACAGATGTGCAGTACTGCTTATTAATGTATAAACATACGCCGCCCCCCTGACGCTTCCCCGTTACCTCTTCCTGCCGATCCAAGCGCAGCGGGGCTCCAAAGCCGTCAATCCACAGGTCTGCATCTCGGTCATGCGCAGTAAGCCAAGATTCAGTGAAAGCCATGACGCAGCAGTTCTTGAAGTCCTTCTGGTAGCGTACATTCCCTTGAATTTCATCCACCTTGTTTCTCACAGACTGTACATTCCCAAAAATTATTGAAGGAAGAGGAATGTTACCAAACTGCCGTCTCCTAAGGCGCAATTTCACACCTCCACGCCTTCCGCGCTTCCTTCTGCCGCCTCTCTTTTCACCGCTGTGTCCGTCTCTCAAAATAAAGTCCGGCAGTTGCAGCTTAGGCTCAAACACAGCCGTTGAATCAGCCGTGTTTAAATGCAGCAACGTGTCCCTGGAATATTGTATTCTGCCCGCCATGGAGCCGAACGCGTTTACTTCAGAGACAAAGAGCCACAGCACAGAAAGCAGCAGTGCGAGAAAGGAGAGGAAATCCATATTGTAAATACCAGGGAGCTCTTCGCCATATATTCCACAAACACTCCAAGGCAGAAACGACACAGAGGATTTTATAAAAACGTATAAATGTACATAAAAACACACACACACACACGCACTATTTCACCAGCTGCCGGTCGCTGCGTGCGCATGCGCCCATTCACTTTTGCCCATTCACTTTCTGTCACAAAGAGGGTGATTAGATGGCACTGAGTGTGCACACAGGTGCAGGAGGCTTGATAAACAGAAGTGAGAGCTAACGGTTGAAGGAAAAAAGTAATTAAAATACAATTAAAGGCAAAATCCTCAGGAGAATGAGGAGCGCTAACCTCAGACAGCCAGCAACACAGGAAGTGACGATGCGTTACCACAGGAAGCCAAGTCCTTTAATTTAATTTAATGCAAATGTTTTTCATAGACACATTCACAAAGCACAGTATAACAAAATAGAATAAAAAAAGAACTAGGTAGAGACACCATAAAAATAGGAATAAAAGTAAAGTTTGCAAAAATACAAAAACCAAGTCAAAACAAAAGATTAAAATAATTTAAAAATATAAGTCCATTAAAAAGCGGTTGATTGACTTGAAGCAGTTGCATGCATATGTGTCTTTCTCTCTCCAGCAGTCTATCGATTTCGATGATGACTGAGTTGAAGGTTTGGATGTGGTGTTTAAGCTGTGCAGGCTCTTGTGTGTGCTGCGAGACCTGCTCGGGATCTGCACACTCTGTTGCAACGTGGGCATGCTACACTATCATGACTTGGTGGGGGTAGATTATGCCGGTGATCATGAGCCCTGTTGTAGTCTTCTAAGCGCTTGTGTTCTACTGCATGTCTGGATTTGTGCACCACACATCTCCAGGCTTTTCTATCAAGGGCTTGATCTCCCCAAGTCTTGGGGTCAACTTCAGCTACTGTACTTTCATATGTCTCTTGATGACATCCTTAAATCGGAGTCTCTGTCCACCCCTCTTCCACTCCCCTTGGGCTAGCTCACCATAAAAGACCAGCTTTGGCACTTGATGGTCAGGCATTCGTCACACATGTCCTGCTCATCTAAGCTGTGAGGCAGTGATTAGAGCTTCAACACTGATAGATCCAGCTCATTGTAAGACTTGTGTGTCTGGAACTCTATCCTACCACTTGATTTTCATGATTTGTCTAAGATGTTTTAGCTGTGTTCTAGTAAGTAGTTTTATGTGTCTTCTGTACGTCATGGTCTCTGTCGTGTTCAGCAGTGCAGATAATACTGTTGTATTGTAGACCTTTATCTTTGTACTTACCTTAATGTTATGACATGACCAGAGGTGTTCATGAAGGGCTCCAAAAGCTCTGGAAGCAGAGTGGATACGCCGGTCAACCTCCACATCAGATGAATTGTCACTGGTAACAGTGCTGCCAAGGTATGTGGAGCTCTGGGAACATTTTAGAATGTGATTGTGGCAAACATTGTGGCACTTCCCTACTGTCACATGCAGGAAAAACATTCACAAAGACTCTCCTTAACCGACTAAAGACTGTCTCTGAGAATATTTTACCAGAATGTCAATGTGGCTTTAGAGCATCGAGATCCACATCAAACATGATTTTTACACTTCAACAACTGCAAGAAAAGGCAGTGGAACAGAACCAGCCCCTATAAATGGTATTTATTGACTTCAGCAAGGCCTTTGACATGGTTGACAGGACAATATTTTGCAGAGTCCTCTGTGCCTATGGCTGCCCAGAGAAGTTTGTTAGCATGGTCAGACTATTCCATGATGGTATGACCGATAGAGTGTCTATTGGTGTCAGTGTTGTTGATCTCTTCCCTGTCTGCCATGGGGTCAAACAGGGCTGTGTCCTCACACCAACACATTTTATCACGTACCTGGCTGCTGTACTTGAAATCATGAGTGACAATCTTACCAAAGGAGTTTACATCCGCACACACCTGGATGGTAAACTTTTCAACTTAGCAAGACTGAAAGCAACCAGCAACACAAGAGAGGTATGTGTTAGAGAGCTTCTATTTGCAGATGATTCAGCACTAGTAGCCACAAGCCTGGCTGACATCCAAGATATAACCAACCGTTTTGCTGCAGCTGCTACTCAGTTTGGTCTGAAGATAAACACTACAAAAACAGAACTATTATTCCAGCCATCACCACTGGAGAACAATCCACAGTAACCAGAAGAACAATAATTACATACATATGTAATTCAAATTTATACAGTTGGTAGTACACGTCATCTCTCTCTCACACACACACATTAATAGGTCTGATAGTTTATGGAAGTAACTTTTAGTTTCATCAGTGGTCGATGCATAAGACTACACATTTCTATTTATTTAATACCCAGTGCGATTATATCAGAGGCTGCACTAGACTTTTTTGTTATCTATCATTTTGACAGACAGGCTTGTAAAAATTCTGTCATGATTCATAATCTATTATTATCTGTCATTTTAACTGATTTTAATTAGATCACCCTCAGTGTCATCTGTCAAATGACAGCTTTCACAGTTTTCAGTCATTCATCCATCCATCTTCTTCCGCTTAATCCTTTTCGGGTCACGGGGGTTGCTGGAGCCTATCCCAGCATCTTTGGGTGAGAGGCAGGGTACACCCTGGACAGATCGCCAGTCCATCACAGGGCCAACACAGAGAGACAGACAACCATTCACTCTCACAGTCATACCTAAAGACAATTTAGAATACCCAGTCTGATGCCAATTGACTTAACTTGCATGTTTTTGGCATGTGGGAGGAAACCGGAGAAATCCCGGAGTAAACCCACACAGACACGGGGAGAACATGCAAACTCTACACAGACCACTGTTGGTCGGGGGCTGGAATCGAACCCAGGATCCCCCGGCCAAGGGTGAGTTGCTGTGCTGCTGCAGTGCTAACCACTCCGCCACCACACTGCCCAGTTTTCAGTCACTGCTGAAAAAATATGTCAATGAAGGACAATTTTCAGTTCATGCAACCTCTGGATTACATACAAATCAGCATTAATATTTTTCTGTGACAGCCTTTCCAAAAAAAGTATAGCGCTTTGTGTAGCACTGAACATGAAACACAACACAAAAAATACACGGTCCCACCAAATAAGTACCCACACATAAATACGGATGATTTTTTTTTTTTTTTAAAGTGTCAATGATCTGTGAAGCAAAAACGGTTGGGGACTGCTCTATGAAGCGAATTCTTCTGGCTGTACACTGGTCAGAGCAGGTGTGGGAGGGGCCGACAGAAGGGAGTAGGTGGAGAAGAGTGAGATTACACTGCAGACAGGGAGAGGAGCATTCTGACTGTAGAAGGGTGCCCATTTCCCACAAATAAGCTGAGCACAATAAATATGAATCTTTTTCCCCCCTCATTGCCCATAGGGAACGTTGCCCTGAGAAACGGCCCATGTGGCCCATATCAAAAACCACCACTGTCTTTGGGCTACTTTAAAACTGTAGCAGAATTCAACTCTTATGCAACTGCTGCACAGAGAGAACTGAAATGGTCTTGTTTCCTTCACATTGTTCTTACCTGAAATTATTTTATCTTAATAATTCTTGTGACATTATCTTTTTGCTTAATTGGTGAGAGTAAAGTTGCTACTATTCCAACCAAATGTAAAAGCATGGCATGAATACTTGTAAAGTTAATGTAAACATGAGGAAACATGCAAATTTGTGTATTTATGTCTGCCAGATTTGGTAGCGCTAGCTAGTAATCAGCCTTGAGATTCTGCCATCACCGGAGTAAAAGTTGTTACGATCGGGACATGGGGCTGTCCTCACCCTTACAGATGTGGACAAAATTGTTGATACCCCTCTGTTAATGAAAGAAAAACCCACAATGGTCACAGAAATAACTTGAATCTGACAAAAGTGGTAATAAATAAAAATTCTATGAAAATTAACCAATGAAAATCAGACAATGCTTTTGGATTGTGGTTCAACAGAATTATTTTAAAAAACAAACTCATGAAACAGGCCTGGACAAAAATGATGGTACCCCTAGAAAAAATTGAAAATAACGTGACCATAGGGACATGTTCAACCAAGATGTGTCCTCTAATTAACATCACAGGTGTCTACAAACTTGTAATCAGTCAGTCGGCCTATTTAAAGGGTGACAAGTAGTCACTGTGCTGTTTGTTGACATGGTGTGTACCACACTAAACATGGACCAGAGGAAGCAAAGGAGAGAGTTGTCTCAGGAAATTAAAAAGAAAATTATAGACAAGCATGTTAAAGGTAAAGGCTATAAGACCATCTCCAAGCAGCTTGATGTTCCTGTGACTACAGTTGCACATATTATTCAGAAATTTAAGATCCACGGGACTGTAGCCAACCTCCCTGGATGTGGCCGCAGGAGGAGACGGATAATACGAATGGTAACAAAAGAGCCCAGAACAACCTCTAAACACATTCATGGTGAACTCCAAGATCAAGGTACATCAGTGTCAGATCACACCATCCGTCGTTGTTTGAGCCAAAGTGGACTTCATGGGAGAAGACCAAGGAGGACACCACTGTTGAAAACAAATCATAAAAAAGCCAGACTGGAATTTGCCTAACTGCATGTTGACAAGCCACAAAGCTTCTGGGAGAATGTCCTATGGACAGACGAGACAAAGCAGGAACTTTCTGGCAAGGCACATCAGCTCTATGTTTACAGACACAAAAATGAAGCATACCAAGAAAAGAACACTGTCCCTACTGTGAAACATGGAGGAGGTTCTGTTATGTTCTGGGGCTGCTTTGCTGCATCTGGCAGAGGGTGTCTTAAATCTGTGCAGGGTACAATGAAATCTCAAGACTATAAAGGTATTGTAGAGAGAAATGTGCTGCCCAGTGTCAGACAGCTTGGTCTCAGTCGCAGGTCATGAGTCTTGCAACAGGATAATGACCCAAAACACACAGCTAAAAACACCCAAGAATGGCTAAGAGCGAAACATTGGACTATTCTAAAGTGGCCTTCTATGAGCCCTGATCTAAATCCTATTGAACATCTGTGGAAGGAGCTGAAACATGCTGCCTGGAAAAGGCACCCTTCAAACCTGAGACAACTGGAGCAGTTTGCTCATGAGGAGTGGGCCAAAATACCTGCTGAGAGGTGCAGAAGTCTCATTGACAGTTACAGAAATCGTTTGATTGCAGTGATTGCCTCAAAAGGTTGTGCAACAAAATATTAAGTTAAGGGTACCATCATTTTTGTCCAGGCCTGTTTGATGAGTTTGTTTTTTAAAATAATTCTGTTGAACCACAATTCAAAAGCATTGTCTGATTTTCAATGGTTAACTTTCATAGAATTTTTATTTATTACCACTTTTGTCAGATTCAAGTTATTTCTGTGACCATTGTGGGTTTTTCTTTCATTAACAGAGGGGTACCAACAATTTTGTCCACGTCTGTAGTTGTTTTTCAGACATCTGTTATTGTTACTATTGTTATCCCTGTCTTTTTCATTATTCCTGTGTTAGCTTTTATTTTGACAGCGTCCTTTGTTTATTTCCATTTGTAGCGCAGCTCATCCTAGTTCACAGCTGTTTTGTATTTGTTAATTATTTTCATTTCTACTTATTGCCACTGTTTCCTACCTTCATAGTGGGATCCTAGTCATGCCTATAGTGATTCGTCTTTTACTGCTGCACGTTTTTTTTTCCTTGCCTCTACCTTGGTGTTCTTCAACTGTAAGTTGTTCCATCCATCACGGCACTATTTTGTCTTCAGCCAGTGAGCTGTTTGCAGTTTATTATTCCTCGGTGAATGAAGGCGTACGGTAATCACTCCATGTGTCTGTGTGTGTATCTGTCTGTCTATTACCAGCTTTTCAGCTCACCCGTTCAAAATCAACTGGAACTAAAGGCTTGCATCATTGTCCATCCACCCATCTATCTTCTACCACTTTTCCAGAGATCCAGGTCATGGAGGCAGCAGTTCAAGCAGAGAAGCCCAGACTTCCATCTTCCCAGCCACCTACTCCAGCTGTTTAGAGAGGATACCAAGGCGTTCCCAGACCAGCTGGGAGACATAGTCTCTCCAGCGAGTCCTGGGTCTGCCCCGGGGTCTCCTTCCAGAGGGACCTGCCCGAAACACCTCAAGTGGGAGGCGTCCAGGATCATTGTATTGCCATATTTTCTTGACTTTTAACTTGCCACAATTTCCAGATAAGGCTTTGTTTTCAGAATAAACACAAATTTTACTCACCTTTACCATCAATGCAGCTGTGAAAAAAGCTATTGTAATAACTATGGCCGCCCACTAGAAGTGGCAGTGTGACTTTTTTACAGCCCCCCATGCTACCATGCCACAGGCACTGAGGCATCAGCACTTTGGTGCTTTCATTAATAAGTCATGTGAAAGAGTCGCCCTGAACATGAGTCCTCTTATGTGCCCCGGAGGGGCAGCTATGACAGAAGTATCAACATTGGGGAGTAAACTAGTTTCAAAATGAGACTGCCACTCACCTGCAGACAGATGGACTGGAGCTCTGGAGCTGAAATGGGGTGTTAGGAGTTATCCACCCACTGACTCCTGCTAGGGATGTGCTAACTAGGGCTAGCAGTATAAACAACCGTCATCCAGGTGAAGTTTTGGAGGAGGCTGTGACAATTTTCCAGGTGAGAGCCCTGCTGGATAACACTGTACACTTAAACATACTGTATCAGCATTTTGGGCATTTCCACAGCAGGTAGAAAGCAGCTACGTTATAAGTTGTAAAGACACCTCTGTAACTCTGCAACTCGCTCAGACATGAATTCATGTCTGTTCACATGTTTACACTGAGTTAACGTGTAATCACACCATGCAAAAAAGTTGCATTTGGACTGAATGCACCTTTACTGTTAGGGCCGTATTACCAAGGACAGGGTCAACTGATCAGTTGTCACTCAAGCAGAATGCATTTATGGGCGTTTCCAAGTTCATTTCCTTATCACAATAGCGTAAAAATGAACTTCCTCCCAGCACGTGCTGCAAAGAGGCTGGTCTAATCATTCAGAGGTGTGTTTTGGATAATCCAATCCAAAGCACTCCTTCCCATTCCTTCAATGCAAAGGGGCAAATTATCTAAAGTGAATTCTGATCATGACAGATTAAGATGGGTTTTGCGCTGACCAAAGCCCATGCATGTGAGCCAAAATGCACCCGAAAGTAATGCTGCTTGGTAATAAGGAAGACATCAGTCACAGCTGATGCCCAGTTAGTTATGTTAAAAAGAACAAACAGTGAAGAATGGGCTGAAAAAAATCAGCTGAATTGTTTAATGTGCGCACGGATGCAACACAGACACGAAGAGGATGATACCTGTGCAAACTTTCATACTGTGAGGTTTTCCAACAGACTTTCCACCATACGTCAGTGTTTTTGTTAGTTTCTGTCATGGCATTGTCTGTTTTTTATGCCTTGCGTCACACCATCCAATTACCAGTAGACAGTGTGCCCGCTCTGCGCTGGGAGGAGGAGAGTGATTTCAAAGAGGTGTGGTGGCGCACAATCTAATGCACATTACTATTATAGTGCGTTGCGTGAGAATCCACTTTTCGTCAGGAAAAAGGAGGTCTATCGTCAGAAGCGCATTGTTTAATGATATTTCACTGGCGTGTTTTGACATCTCACAGCTCTGGAGCTGAAGAGGAGCATGCGCTGAGCTTATTTTAATAGAGAAAGTTGTAACAGTCATCATAGAATTGCCCATCATTTTAATTACTGTATATGATGGTCACACTTTGTTTTATTCCAGCTACACTTTCATTTTAAATCATTTAATTTTTTTAGGGGAATGAATGAATGAACAGGCAGTGTGGTGTGCAGTGCGGGGGGGGGGGGTGCTAGTCTGATGATTTGTATTACATTCACATTTTCGTTTTCATCATGGACTTGTTAGGGATTAATGTGTTTAGGGGAATAAATGAATGAGGGGGGCAGAAGCCGCCGAATGTGGGCTCGCATTGTGGCCAGAGTTGCCGTGGATGGGAAGCTGTGCCAAATCTCTTCCTTTCCTCCATCTCCCGAAGGAAAGGAAGAAACGATGACACGGAGCGATTTCCGTGCCATTGTTAATGGAAGTGTATGAAAGTTAATGAAAGTTTATGAAAGTTTGCAGTTTCATCCTCTTTAAAGTTTCAAATCCATTGATGTCTCTGTGTTACATCCGTGTGCAATAATTTAAACTATTCAGCTGATTTTTCAGCCCATCCTTCCCCTTTGTCCATTCTAACATAACTAACTGGGCATCAACTGTGACTGATGTCTTCCTTATTAGCAAGCAGCATTACTATTGCGTGCATTTTGGCTCAAACACACGGGCTTTGGTCAGCGCAAAACCCATCCTAAACCATCATGATCACAGTTCACTTTAGATAATGCGGATCTTTGCATTAAAGGGATGGGAAGGAGCGCCTTGGATTGGATTATCCAAAACACACCTCTGAATGAAAAATCCGGCCTCTTTATGTCATGCACTGACGGAAAGTTTGTTTTTACACCGTTGTGATAAGGAAACGAACTTGGAAATGCCCATAAATGCATTCTGTGTCACTGACAGCTAATCAACGGACCCTGTCATTGTAATATGGTCCTTCCTCTTACTGAAGTTTTTCTTTGGTGGCTACACTTACTTACATATGCTTGAGTAATTAACATCCTGAGGTACTTTTACTTGAGTATGATTTCTGGCTACTGTACCCAGCTCTAGTGGAGACACACAGGAACAGGGAAGCAGTAAATAAGTCTGTTTACCTGATAAAAAGACAACTAACCAGAAATCTGAGACACACCATAAACTCGCAGACCTGATGCTGTTCAGGAAGGGGATGGGGCTGGGGGCTGGATATAAAGACAGGTGGTAAACAAGAGCGTGCTAAACCAGTGAGGAAGCAGGTGGTCGGGGACAGCAGCGGTATCCTTTTTTTTTTTTAAAAAAAAACAAACTCATATTTGCATCTTATAAATATTTGATAAATTAATAGTTTCCTCCATCTGGTGTGTGTGTTCTGGGCCGTGGATGTTCTCTTCATTCCTGTAGTTGTGGAAGAATCTACATGCTGATCTGACTGACAGAGTGAGTGCGTGAAATGGGCTCAGTGGGATCCATTTAGCAGGCGCGGGGGAGTGAGGAAGGCTTTTTCCTTTAAAATGTTCTTTCCCGCAGCACTTCTTCTGGGAGAGGTGCCTCGTCTCTGATGTTTGCCTAATTTCTGTACGCTAAACAATGGAGAGAAATAGAGAAAGGGGGGAAAATAGTAGGGGATGCGGCATGAGTGGAGCTGCCAGTCAACTACAGTATTTTATTCACATTTTTCATCCCACCGGCAGACATTTCTGTCAGAATAATAGTTTGTTAATTAGTGGACAAGGTTAGACGCAACAGGGAGGCGAAAGACTCCTTTTTTTGGAGCCTCCTGCCGTGCTTCAAATGTGTGATAAGGCACAGCTGGAGATGCCAGGCTCACTTTTCAACTGGCCTGTTCCTCACTTGTGTCTTTCCCTTTTCTGCTTTCTTTCTTATTTAGACAGAAAAGCCTTTTTTAGCTGATAAATTGCATTCTTACAAGCTCAAAGCTGAACCTTCGGTACTAAACCTTAGGTTTCCCGAAGACATGTTTGCATCAATCTTCCCAAAATCTCTTAAAAGGAAATAGGGTCAGCTCCTTTTCTTTTTTTTAATAAAAGGTTCTGCCACCAGCGCAACTTGTGTGTGTTGCAAAAATAAATCAGCCTCCTGATAAAAGCAAAGTGGTAATTAAATGAGCTAATAGATGTTATTAGCTATTCATCAGCTGCAACTGTATTCAAACTTTCCCTAGAGTCCTAGTGATCCTCTCAAACAGGAAAAGTCTTTGAAACAGGTAGCACATCATCTTCTTGAATACCAATTAGCTTTTTTTTTTTCCTCTCCTCCAGCTCATCTATGTGAATCATTCGACAAAAGCAGTAGCCGTTTTCCTCGGCTGGTTAACTCGACACAATGCCTGTGAGGGAGGCAGGAGAGGAGCAACGCGGGGAGAATGTCATGAGTACTTGAGAAAGGTTAGACAGGGAGGAGAGCGTGTTGCTATCATATGTGCCATTCTTCATCACTTTTATACCACAACAGTCACGCAGGGCTTCTGTAGCCCAGAGTCTGGCTGTATGCTAATGTGACTGGCCCAGTGTTTGTGTACATGTGTGCTTTTGTACATAGTCTCAAAGTCCTTATTAAAAAAAAAAAAAAAAAAAACAGAGATAGCAGCTTTGGTTTGTTCAAGGGCTTAAAATGACTCATGTTTCTGTTTTTCATGACAAGTTTCTGGCATCTTGTTTGTGTGAATAAAAAATGTCCAGTGTTTGAATGGCCATGTCCATAATCACATAATCCCCTCCGTGGATTGCCACTTTATCATGGTGGAGCGGTTTGGGTGCCCTAATGATCCCAGGAGCTTTGTTGCTGGGGGCAAGTTGCCCTTGGTTGGGTCTCCCAAACTGGTCCTGGGTGAAGAGCCAGACTAAGGGTGCTGATAGGAAAATTTTATATTTTGTAACTTCTGTTGTCTCAGAGTCTGTGTGAAATGTACAAGATTGTGGCAGCTGGACATTTGTCTCTTTGTTTTTGTTTTCATGTACTGTATTTGTTATGAGATGTCTAAGAAGGAGACAGCTTGGAAGAACCAGCCTGAACTAGATATCCTCTCATGGACAGTCTTGAGATAGCAGGACGCTTAAATGGCTGAAAGTTGTGTGTGTGTGAATCAGAATGATGTGCGCATAGACACTGAGGCTGTTGTGCATTGTTCTCCACTGGCCAGTGCAAATTAAATTTGCTAAAACTTTAATCTTGCTTGATTTTTTTTGTTTGTTTGGTTTTTTTACTACTGGTTGAAGAGATTTTTCAGGCAGGCACGTTCACACAGCCACTTTTTGGTCTGGACCAAAAGAACTCTGCTCTGATTGCGTGGATAGTTTGGTTCGTTTGGTGCTGTCTGAATGTGTGTTCGAACTCTGGTGTGCACCAAACAAGCGAAGTCTGGTCCACCTGAAAACAGGGGTCTTGGTTCTCTTGCAAACAAAGTCTGGTGCGCTTGCAGTGTGAATGCAAATGGACTATCCAGCAGCCCAAAGGATGGAAGTGCCCCTCAGCGTTTGTGTAACCTTAGCAACACGTAGTTTGATAAGAAGAGAAAGTGAAGTGGTGCATTTGGGTAGAAAATAACAATAAAGACAACCATGTGAATCCAAGAAATCCTTTTACCAGAGAAGGCCAAAGAGAAAAGTTAAAAAATGTCTCATGGACAGACTTTCAGTAGTGAGGAGATGCAGGCCCTGATAGATATTTGGTCCAATGACCAGATGAGGAGCAGAAATGGCAGGCTGAGGGGAGCTCTGCATTTCACAACTTTATGAGGATGCAGCAAGAAGCTGAGGAGCGCTGGTTTAAGGCCATGGAAGAGCAGCGAGCTAACAACCAGATGTTCATGCAAATGATGGGAACATTAACAAGAGCACTATTGCCCCAATCACATCTCCCACAGCCACAGTGGATGTGCTCAACCCCAACAATCCCCCCATATACCTCCCCTGCCACAATCCACTAGCTGCTGTGGGCCACCTGCATAACAACAACACACCTCAGGATGCTTCTGAACATCCACTGTCGTGCATGTCACCGTACGACACAGTGACTGACCCAACTTCTGCAGTGCTACATGGTGCCAGTACAATTTACCACAATATTTAGAGACTGCACATTGACAGCAATTACAAAAATTGCACAGTATGTCATATTGCACATGGACAGATGTGAACTGCAACTAACTGTACATTTTTTGGTATGACATTTTCAATGCAGAGCATTATTTTCAATTTTTACTTAAAGGTTCTGTACTTAGCTTAGCTTAGCTTACTACTCCTGTGGGTTAAGGGCTGGGTGGCCATCACCATGCGTAAAGCCAATCAGGTTAACCAGTGTGTACCAACATTGCCGGTTTTGGGCCAGCTCCTCTGTGTCATCAACAGGGACTCTGGGCTGTCGGAGGTCTCTCCACCACCACATCAAACTGTCTGGTGCCTGGCTTGCCCCGAGGTCTTTCCCACTCTGAGGCCCTGGGGTCGAACATGAGGATGGCTTTTGTCGGGTGCTATGGTGGGAGGAGGAGGACATGGCCAAACCAGCAGACACGCCGCTGTGTAATAAAGTGGGATGCTGCAGGGTTATGTGATGTGTGCAGGCTCGGAGCCCGTCATTAGAAGTGCGCTGGGGCCACCTGATGTTCTCGATAGTTTTGAGGCCCCCCTCTCCTGGGTCTGGCCTTGTCGTGGCAAGGGAGCTTGTGTGTTCCAGTGATCCAAAAAGCGTTACCATCTGGAGCTTGCTCTTGGTAGGTTCACCCTTGGCGGGCCAGTCTCTCGGGGAGGTTCCAGACAAACTGTGACCCACAGCGAGTGATGTTATGCTTGACACCACCCACTCGACACTGATTCGAGCAATATAACACAGAAGTGTCGTGAGCAGAGTGTCGAGTACTGTGTCAACATGGCCACGGTCACATGACCGTAGCAAACAAGGCCTCGTTGTCACATTACGTGATTTGAGACCTGGCGAGAAATTTGAGAGGGCTGGGTGTTGCATACAGTATGTCAATAGTGAAGGATTTAAAAGGGGTGTGATTCAGCACTCAAACTGAGGTTTTTCTGAGAGGAGGAGATTTGTTATCATCATTGCATTCACTATTTGAGTAGAAGTCAGGGACAGTATTACACAAGTTAGAATTAGGTTTAGTAACATTAAACAACACATTACATGTACTAAATATTACACATAGATACATTAGTTATAAATTATTTATAAAACAATGAACAACTTTGAGACAATAGCTTCATGGATCGACAGTGTGCTATGAAACATTTGATAGAGTGCCATCTGCTGACTGAGTGTCAGAACTGCATCTGCGTAAAAAACCTGAAAAAAATCTCTACTTTTTTTTTGAGCATTTGCCCAGGTCTATTCAAAATTGGATGGCAGGAACAAACAATACAAAGAAAAAAAAAACATTCCAATAGAACCCTCTCAAATTTCCCGCGAGCCCTCAAGTCACGTGATGTGACCGACTTAACAAGGCCTCGCTTGCTATGGTCACATGGCTGTGGGCATGCTGAAACAGCGCTCGATGCACTGCTCATGATGCAAAAAAATTGCAAGAGACATTGGACAGCTCCTATTACTATAATAAAAAAGACTCAGAATTGTTGTGCTCTTTACTCTCTCACTTTCTCTCTTTTAATATACCCCTTTTTTCTTGTTAATTGTGATGTGAAGTTTGACTGACTGTATATTTTTTGTTAAAGTTC
Source organism: Pholidichthys leucotaenia (assembly GCA_020510985.1). Classification (NCBI taxonomy): domain Eukaryota; kingdom Metazoa; phylum Chordata; class Actinopteri; order Cichliformes; family Pholidichthyidae; genus Pholidichthys; species Pholidichthys leucotaenia. Next base: position 396,184,001 of record CM035841.1, read on the forward strand.
TGATTTTGTAATTCTTTTGTAACCTTTATCCTCATCGAGAGTTTGTATGTTGTATTTTGTTCTATTAAATAAAAAAAAAAGCTGCTTATGACACTTCCGCTTCATATTGTGCGAATCAGTGTTAAGTGAGCGGTGTCGAACATAACATCACTACCCCTACCCCTATGGACTGGGACACCCCTTCATCGCTGCACATGACCAAAGTGGCTGTAGAGTGTAGCTGTCTTACCAGCCACTGCTAATGTCAAGCTCTGCATACTCTCTCTCTCTCTCTCTCTCTCTCTCTCTCTCTCTCTCTCTCTGTATGAGTTGATATATATATCAGAGATTTCGTTCACTGAAAATTGTCCTTCCACAGAATTTTTCCAGCAATGACTACAAATTCTGAAAGCTGTTTATCATTTGACAGATTATATGGAGAATGATCTAATTAAAGTCAATTAAAATGATAGATAACTGATTGACATAATGTTTACAAGCCTGTCTGAGAAAATGGCATAAAAAGTGTAGTGCAATCTGTGATATGCCTTCTTTCTGGTTTTCAACTCAGATGCAGTTCTGACAGTCAATCACCAGATGGCAGTCTTTAGTAGATGTTTCATAACACTGTATTGCTCATGTAGTAATTGTCTCAAAGTTGCTTATTGTTTAATGAAGCCTCGGTTTTAACATCACTACCTACGGTGTGTCGGCATGCCGTTAGACGGCAGCCCCATCAGCCGACTATCCTACAGAGGGCTACCAACCCACCCAGGAAAAACCTACCTTGTTATGAAACCAATCTTCTGTACTTGATGCTTTTGTTTTTATTTTTATAATAGTTGTTCAAAAAAATGCACCTCATACTATTTATAGACCATCATTACAGATTGCAGCTGTTTGTTTGTTTTGGTTGTTGTGTAGAGAGAGGAAAGATCAGGTGAGGCGGTCTGGAGCAGAGTAGACTTTATTAATCTCTCTCTAACATTAGCAAGAATCAGAAGCCTCAAACCAGGTCGCGGGCACCTCTCTTTTTATACCATGCAACTCACCCGGCGACCTGTGGTGTTTGCATTAACATGCATACATTTACCATGACAATTCCCTTTGCTACTGTTTGCATTAAGATAAGCCTTTATTAGTCCCACAATGGGGAAATTCCAGGATTGCAACAGCACAGGGATAGCAACACTCAGAGCAATAATTAAGCCATTCCCAGGCCAATAATTAAGCCATTCCCAGGCTTCTCCAGGTGGGACAGAGAACGGTGAAGGAGGAAGATCACTGCATCCTCCACCCCAATGCCATGCTGGTAGGCGAACTGGAGTGGATCCATCGCTGGTCCCACCAGGGGGCGGAGGTGAGCAAGGAGCAGTCTCTCCAGGGTCTTCATCATGTGAGACGTCAGGGCCACTGGTCTGTAGCTGTTCAGATCTTTGGGGTGGGAAGTCTTTGGTACAGGTACCACACAACATGTTTTCCACAACTGTGGTACCCTCCCCAGCTTCAGGCTCAGGTTGAAGATGTGCTCCACAATCCCACACAGCTGGTCTGCACAGGACTTGAGGAGCTCCGCGCTGATGCCGTCCGGTCCCAAGGCCTTCCTCGCCTTGATCTTCCTCAGCTCCGTCCTCTCCTGGGTCTTAGTGAGGGTCAGGTTGGGGGGCTGTATGCTAGGAGTTGGGTGTGGACAGCAGGTCTCGATGACTTTAGCGGCAACAGTGGTTGTTGTGCCATCGGGGGGGGGGGGGGCGATTGGTCAAACCTATTAAAAAACAGGCTCAGACTGTTCGCCCACTCCCTGCCCCCCATGGCCAGGGGGGAGGTATTCTGGAGCCCAGAGATGGTTTTAAGGTTTCTCCAGACCCCGCCGATGTCGCTCTGTTGCAGCTTGTCCTCCATCTTCTTCCTGAAGCTGCCCTTGCCTTCTCTGATCTTCCTCCTCAGCTCCCTCTCTTTTACGTATCTCCTCCTGCCGTGCCATTCAGTCTGAGTAGAGAATGTACTGACTGGGTCCCCCCCAGAAACTCAGACTGGGCCTTAACCCTCATGTCCTGTGGGCTTCAGCCACCGTCTGTAGCGGCTGTAACGGGGGGTCAGCAACTCCGAGGTGCTGCTGTGCCAGTGGGGCACTCCTGGAGGCGCGTCTGTCTGTGGGGGGACATGAGGGGGGGGGGCATCTTCAGCATCTTCAGCATTAACACACATACATCCACAATGACAACTCCCTTTGTCACCCAGCCTGTCGGCGCATTATTATGCAGACCGGACGAGAATGCATATTCTCATGCTAAAACCATAGACTGCCTTGCATATCCACTTCTCAGCTTTTACGCATCTCCTCCTGCCATGCCATTCAGTCTGAGTAGAGAATGTACTGACTGGGTCCCCCACACCGCCCCCCCCACCGCCCCAGAAACTCAGACTGGACCTTAACCCTCATGTCCTGTGGGCTTCAGCCGCCATCCGTAGCGGCTGTAACAGGGGGTCGGCAGCTCCGAGGCACTGCTGTGCCGGTGGGGTGCTCCTGGAGGCGCGTCCGTCTGTGGGGGGACATGGGGGGGGCATCTTCAGCATGCCATTGTGACTGATCTGACAAGTCATTTACCTGGAGAGTTCTCAGTGGGGGTCGTCTGTGCTGAGGAGCTCAGGCCGACACCACCTGCTCATCTGCTAAAACTAAGGCAGGCTTAAGCCTGTCTATACAGATTGTTTCTCTGCGTCCCCCCAAGTCCAGCACAAAATGATTCTCCCCAGGTTTCAGCACTCTGAACGGGCCGTCATAGGGCAGGCGCAAGGGGGTCCGGTGGGCATCGTGCCTGACAAACACGAACGACGCGTCCTTCAAGGTCTTTGGCACGAAAGCGCAGGGAAAACAGTGGTGTTCCGGACCGGGTACTGCCGCTGCCTTTGCACTTTGCAGTGAAAGCGGGAATGGATCGGAGTTTGGTGCAGGGTTGTCCGGCAAAAATTCTCCAGGGATCCGCAGTGGCTGGGAAAAAAACAGCTCTTCTGGGTAGGCCGGCAAATCCTCCTTCGATGCTGAACGCAACCCTAATAGAACCCATGGCAACCGGTCCACCCAATTTGCATCCGTAAGTGAAGCCCTGAGCGCTGCTTTTAGTGACCTATGGAAACACTCACATAACCTATTGGCCTGGGGGTTGTATGCAGTCATGCGATGAATTGTGATGCCCAGGCTCCGGGCCGTCATGGACCAGAGGTCGGAAACAAACTGCGGGCCCCGGTCAGAGGTGATATCCGAAGGGGCGCCGAAACGAGCCACCCATGTCATCAAAAAAGCACGTGCAACTTCTGCAGATGATGTGGAAGCTAGCGGGACTGCCTCGGGCCAACGCATGGTGCGGTCCACCACTGTCAGGAGGTGCGTGAACCCCTACGATGGCGGGAGGGGGCCCACGAGGTCCACGTCAGCGTGGTCGAACCTCTTAGCCAGGATATGGAACGGCTCAAGGGGGGTCTTTGTGTGCCTGAGCACCTTGACTCGTTGGCACGCTACGCAGGCTGCAGCCCACTCTTTCACCTGTTTGCGCAGGTTTGGCCAGACGAACTTTGCTCCCACCATTTTGACTGACGCGTGAACTCCTGGGTGCGCCAGGGAGTGAACCGATTCAAAAATGCGTAGGACCACTGGGCGCGGGCGGCCTGTGGAGACGTCACAGATTGGGGGGGGGGCATCTTGCAGTACTCTGCTCTCCAGCCTTAACCCTGTTGGTCCAGACTGGAGCACGCAAACGTCTGCATCACCGATCTGTTCGGCGGCCATGGCCGTGTAATCTATCCCTACGTAGACTGGGGCCACTAATGCGCGTGAGAGGCAGTCTGCCACCACGTTGAGTTTACCGGCCACATGCTGAATGTCGGTCGTAAACTCTGAGATCGCGGCCAGCTGTCTCTGCTGTCGGGCTGACCATGGCTCCGAAACCTTGGCCATAGCATACGTTAGTGGCTTGTGGTCCACAAACGCAGTGAAGGTGTGCCCTTCCAGCCAGAACTGGAAGTAGCGTATGGCCAGGTGGAGAGCCAGTAACACAATGTCAAACGCATTGTATTTACGCTCATTGTCGCCTAAAGACCTGCTAAAAAAGGCAAGCAGCTGCCAAGAACCAGCAACATACTGCTCCATGACGGCCCCTATGGCCACGTCCGATTCGTCGGTAGTGAGCATTATCCGAGCTGTCGGGTCCGGGTGCGCCAGTAGTGTGGCATTCGCTAGAGCTCTTTTTAACCTCGGAAAATGCCTGCTCTTGCTCAGGAGTCCAGTCGACTCTATCCGCCGGTTTTCGTTTCTTAAGCACGGCGTACAATGGCGTACAATCCGCAAAAACTCCTGCAGCGCCCTGACCGTCTGAGGCCGGGGAAAATCTGCCACTGCACGCACTTTGTCCGGTAAGGGTATCGCACCCTCCGATGAGATGCGGTGGCCCAAAAAATCGATTCCCGTCACCCCGAACTGGCACTTCGCAGGGTTGATTATTAACCCGTGCTCCTCCAACCTCTGGAAAACTGTCCTGAGGTGGGCTACGTGTTCGTCCTCAGACGCGCTGGCCACCAGGATGTCATCCAGGTAGACGAACACAAATGGCAGATCGCACAGCACTGCATCCATCATACGATGGAATGTCTGCGCTGCGCCTTTTAACCCAAAAAGCACGCGTAAGAACTCAAAAAGACCAAACAGGGTTATTACTACCATTTTGGGTATGTCCTCCACGTGCACCGGGACCTGGTGGTAACTGCGGACCAGGTCTATCTTGGAAAAAATGCGTGCCCTGGTGAGGTGAACGGAAAAATCCTGAATATGAGGGATTGGGTAGCGATCGTGCATTGTGGCACTGTTTAATCTGCGGAAATCTCCGCATGGTCGCCACGATCCCTCGGCTTTAGGCACCATATATAGTGGGGATGCCCATGGGCTGTTTGAGCACCTGATGATGCCCAACCTTTCCAAGTTGGCAAAATCCCTGCGCGCACTGGCCACTTTAGCTGCGTCCAGGCGCCGAGGTCATGCGAAAACGGCGGCCCCGTGGTGGTAATGAAGTGCTCCACCACGTGTTTAGTGACGGCCACCGAAAACATCGAAACCGTGAGTGCTGGGAACTGGGTGAGTAGTGTGTGGAACTTACCCCCTGGAGCTGTGACGTTGGCTAGTGTTGTGGACCCAGCTCCTCTAGCTGTACAGGGCAGAGAATCAAAAGACACTGCGTTAATCAGGCGTCTGTTAGCCACATCGACTAACAGTCTGTGTGCACACAAAAAATCAGCACCCAAAATGGGGAAGTTACATGCCACTATGACGAATGTCCATTGGTATGTACAGCCGTGCAAGGATATAGTCAGTGTCCTCTCACCAAAAGTCTTAATGTCTGAGCCGTTCGCGGCCGCCAGCTCAGGGCCGCTACTTCCCGCCAGCCGGTCTATGTAGGACAGCAGGATGAGGCTCTTTTGGGAGCCGGAATCCACGAGGAACCGTCTCCCCGAGCGTGAGTCTGTCACATAGAGCAGCTTGTTTGTGTCACAGGCGGTCGCAGCTGCTACCGACTGCCAGCCCTGGCGTTTCCTGAGCACTTGAATCGGCATGGTGGCACGCATCAGCATGTGTCTTCTCCAAAATGGCGGTGGTAGAAGCACAGCGTGTCTCTCCAGTACTTCTTGGCATCCGCTGTGACCTCCGTCGTCGGCTCCTCACCTCCGCTAGCTAGCTCCGCTAGCTCTCGCTGGGTTCCGATGCCGCTGCGTTCACAGCGCAGACTCTGGTGGTGAGGATAATCCGATCTGCCTCTTGTGCTAGCGCCCAGTAGTTGCGCGTGGCCAGCAGCGGCCAATTGGCAAGGACCGCTCTGGCCGCTGACGGGAGGTTCTGGAGGAAAAGGTGGGCAAAGAGGAAATGACCGTCATCTGTGCCCATCAACCCCAACATCTTCTCCATTAATTCGACCGCCCAACCCATCTCCCAACTCGGAGCACGTCAGGAGCCTTTCCGCTCTCTCGCAGTCCGAGAGGGTGTAGCGCCGGGTCAGCACGGTTTTTGAGAACATCGTATTTGTTGTGGGCTGGGGGCTGTTGGAGCAGGCTCTCCACCTGCTGTGTTGTGCATGCGTCCACTGCTGCAACCATGTAGTAGTATGTGGTGTCATCTGCTGTCACTCCCCGGAGCGCGAACTGGGCCTCGGTGTGGAGGAACCAAGACTTCGGATCATGTAGCCAAAAGTCTGGGAGTTTGACCGAAATGGCGCACGCGGTGCTGGCATCTCCAGTCCGGGTCCTCTCCGGGGTGTTTGCCTCGAGTTCCATTGTGTGTTAAGGGTCACCAGTGTAGAGAAAGGAAAGATCAGGCGAGACGGTCTGATCTTTCCTCCTATTAATCTCTCTCTAACATTAACAAGAATCAGAAGCCTCAAACCAGGTCGCGGGCACCTCTCTTTTTATACCACACAACTCGCCTGGCGACCTGTGGTGTTTGCATTAGCATGCATACATTTACCATGACAATTCCCTTTGTCACTGTTTGCATTAACACACATACATCCACAATGACAATTCCCTTTGTCACCCAGCCTGTCGGCGCATTATTATGCAGACCGGAGGAGAATGATTATTCTCATGCTAAAACCATAGACTGCCTTGCATATCCGCTTCTCAGCTTTTACGCATCTCCTCCTGCCGTGCCATTCAGTCTGAGTAGAAAACGTACTGACTGGGTCCCCCACAGCTGACAGTAAAATAGAGATGGAGTCAGCTGTGATGAATGTCTACTGAAATCCAGTGTTGGGAGTAATGTGTTACTGTAACATCACTTTTGCAGTAACGTGCTGTGTAACGAAATTACTGCTTAAAAAATCAGTAATTTATTACAGTTACTGAAATTTGATCAGATGTGTTACTCCCGTTACTCATTTTATTAATATGGATAGATATTTTTAGCGCAAATAAATACAAACTGACCCTATGTAGCTCAGCTGACGCAGCCGTCAGTCTCCTCCGTGGGCGGTTTCCTGTCCTGTCCCAGTTCACACCACAACCCGGTGGGAAGAAATGGCGTGGCGGTGGTAAATTCTCATTTCGAGCCCTGATCACCTGTTGTCCGAGTGGTGAATAACTCCCAACATCAGCTCATACCTCTATGGTTAAACATGAGTATTTTTAGAGCAAGGAGCTTGCATTTAATGTCTGCAGTTGTGTCAGTTTTCTTACCACACAGAGGAAAAAGTGACTGCGATTTGTTGCTGTAAATAACAAATGAAGCTTCTTCTAAGGTGAACTTTAATTTATCTGTGCTTTCTATTTTATTTTGTCTTATTCATTTACGTGCATGCTGTTATGATATGCAACTATTTCATGGAAGTAAATCCGCTAAATATGTGTTTTTAATGGGCTGGTCCAGGGGTGTCAAACATGTGGCCGTGTGCCAAAAACAGCCCACCAGGGGATCCAAAGTTTTCTACATTTTTGACTTTCTACTGATTAGAATAGTTTGTGTAAATCTGAGACATTTTTCTCTGTAAGATGAGACTTTTTTGTAATCAGTTTTCTTTTCCTTCTTTTTTCTGATGAGAACAAGGGGCCCTTGATTTCAAAGGCCAAGGGGACGTGGTAGAAATGACAATTGGGACGGACCCCAAATCTACCTGTACTTCACTCTCAATTGCAAATATTTTTCTTGACTGTTTTACAGTATTAAATACTGTTAATAACTACTTAAACAGACAGTGTTTCTCTTGCTATTTTTATGTATGTATAAGGGTAATTGCATTTAAAAAGGTTGTACATTTAATTCAACTACATTTTAGCATGTGATAATGAAATTTGATCATATTAAACATAATTTTCTAGCTACAAAATTGTGGCTAATGAAAAGGCAGAGTGGCTAGTAACTTTGGAAAGTCACTAGCCACAGTGGCTGCTGACGTGAAAGCACCATTGCTCTGCAGTTACTATCCTCAGCAAGCAGCAGGTGCTACCGTGCGCTTCTCCCCATCTCAAAGCACTCACAAGCAGTCAGTCTCACAGCAGCCTCGTGCAGCAGTTAGTTGCAGTCAGAGAGGAGACCCACGCCCATGTCACTCACATCTAGACTGCAAATGAATTGCACCTGCACAACCTCCAATCGATGTAAATGTTTCTTCACTGTCAGTGTCACAAGAATAAATCACTGCATTTGACTAACAGCCTGTCATGTACTCACTTTGTCCACTGTGTGTGTGTGTGTGTGTGTGTGTGTGTGTGTGTGTGTGTGTGTGTGTGTCATAAGCTAAACATCTAGCAGCTAGCTCGTTATATCGCAGTCTAAACTGTATGCTCAAAAATACAGAAAGGAGTAGGAATCAAACCCTGAATTCAAAGGGTGGTTGAAGCCGTTTATTGTAGATGATAGAATAGGCTTTATTGTCATTGTACAGTACAACGAAATTGAAGTGATGGGTGCCTCTTCCGCATCAGTCCTTTATACCCTGGGTGGCGGCGGAATTGGAAAGGCGAAGCCACCACCCATATCATACAATAATACAACATATTCATTCATTCATTCATTCATCTTCTTCCGCTTAATCCTTTTCGGGTCGCGGAGGGGCGGGGGGGGGGGGACTGGAGCCTATCCCAGGATCTTTTGGGCAAGAGGCAGGGTACACCCTGGACAGTTCACCAGTCCATCGCAGGGCCAACATACTAATATAATAAACAACACATTTCCCCCCTCCCCTTCAAAAGTCCAAAACGCATGTACACCAATTAGACCCTCCCAAATTTAGTGCCCGAATCACATTCTAACAATAAACAAGATAATTAGGCCTATCCATGCACACACAAACAACTAAAACTAGAGAGGGACAGGTGGACTACTGTCCCACCCCCACACGGCCAGAGGGATTATTCTGCCGTCTTTATCAATATATGGTCCATGAAATAAAAAGTTGCTGTGTTCCTAATGTAATGTAAAATAACCCCATAAACATACAGTATATACATACAGGTAAAACTGCAAACTTGAATTCAATAAACCACTTAATCACCATATACATCAATATACACATCAATCCCACAACCTGGGCAGCCCACACCACAGCCCCATGTGCTAAACACATCAGACAATGACTCAGCACCATGGACAGCTCACATAGCAATTTTGGTTAGCACTGCGGCAGCACAACAACTCACCCTTGGCCGGGGGATCCTGGGTTCGATCCCAGCCCCTGACTAACAGTTTGCATGTTCTCCCCGTGTCTACGTGGGTTTACTCTGGGATTTCTCCGGTTTCCTCCCACATGCCAAAAACATGCAAGTTAGGTTAACTGGCATCAACTGGGGATTCTAAATTGTCCTTAGGTATGACTGTGAGAGTAAATGGTTGTCTGAATCAGAATCAGAATCAACTTTATTGCCAAGTATGCTTAAAACATACAAGGAATTTTACTTATCACTAGGGTGCGCTCAAGCGCTCCCTAATGACCCGGCAGCCATACAAGGCGCCTCATCCAGTGGGGGGTAAAGAGGGGAAGGGGGAGAGGATGACACATTGGGCAGAGAGAAAAAAACAAAGTTTTCAAAATAGTGCTCGATGAACAAGATTGTGATCACATAGAAAAAAAAAAACCCTCAGTTGCACAATTAGCAGACAAAATACAGACCACACATTAACAAAGCAAAAGAGAGAGACCAGTGTGTGTATGTCAGTCATGTGATATCAGTATGAGTGCAGTGTGAATGTATCAGTTGCTGGTACACAACAAAAGACCTCTCCTAGGCAACAGCTGGATGTTATGTTCATGTATTCTAAACATAGATAAGCATGTCCACAGAGTCCATCTCTCTTCAGTGCATGCCAGATGGTAAAGTTCCATATTAAACACATGATAACGCTGTCCTTGAAAAGTTCAGATTGCTGCACAACAGCAATTGTTTGTTAATTGTTTGGGTTAAAGAGAAGCCAAACTCCCTTCCGCTTTATCTCTTCTCCTGGAGGAATGTCTCCCAAGGATGCCGAATCAAGGCCTGATGAGCACAGTCCACTTAGAGCATAAAAATTTCCTCTCTCATGCGATTCTGTGCATCACACATTCACAGGCTTTAAAATCATTCCCTGGAGAGCACCCAGCGACTCAAGATGTTTTCAACCTTCTGATTCAGTTCGCCAATCAGTTCACCATTTGCCGCTATCAGTGCACTCCCCTGCTGGTCGAATTGTTGAAGGAGCTTCGCCGGGTCCGCGTTTTGACCAGCTCTTCCAACTTCTTAAATTTCCGATACACCAGGAAACTCCAGAGCCAAACAGTAGAAATCCTGTGATCAAAGCCAAACAGATAGATGTCTTCCACATCTTCAATCGAATCACACAGACACATGAGTTTCCAATTGTCCCATGAGTCTCCCCACATGGGCTCCCCCTGGCCCGATCTTCTTTTAAGTGGTGTCAATTGCATTTAAAGCCCAGCTCAATTCCATAATTTTCCGTTTGGGTCAAGATGCAGCAGAAGAAGAGCGAGACACAGACAGGACACAGCAAGCTGGGATCAGTAAGGGGAGGAGGAGAAGGGAGAACGGAAGAAATGTGTCTGCTCTCTCTGAAAGCCGGAAAAAGAATAATGTCTGTCTCTCTGTGTTGGCCCTGCGATGGACTGGCGATCGGTGTACCCTGCCTCACACCCAAAGATGCTGGGATACCCCCCCACACACACACACACCCCGCAACCCAAAAAGGATTAAGCAGAAGAAGATGGATGGATGGAACCATACTGACATACTGCCTACATAATCAGAACAATGCACACATCAATATTCAGCAATTCACAAAGTAAAACAAACCCCCCAAACATGTTAACACAAACAATACTTGGGTTTTCTATTTTTCACATGGGCAATTAATAATAACACACCATAAACATATTGCCCCCTTTAACTCATCAGTCACACTCCATGGAGAGCCCCCCCACCCCACCCACCCGAGACCCGTCAGGCCGGTCCTGACCAGAGCATCACCTCTTCTTGGCGCCCGGGGATGACCCACTCCGGTACTAAAGCGCCTCACCTTCCTCACAAACATGCCACAGCTTGCTGGGGTGTCTCTCTGTACCATCTGTCAGCTGCAGATAACCATCCTCCCAGACATCCACCACCTGTAACCGCCCCTGGTCCTCTTGTCTCCTCCACTTCCAGTGGGCTCCTCTCAATCGGTCCTCTGCTCTGAGTCGGACCACATCAGTGACCCCAGAGGAGCCCTGCTCAGCTTCCAGTGTTCCTGCATGGCCCGTCATTTAATCGTACCTGCTGGTCCTGCCCCGCTCACTTTCATTTTAGACACTGGCAAAGCCGTTGTGACCCCCTGCTTCTCGGTACCTCCAAGCCAAACTCTGGAAGCAGAATGAATCAGCCACTTGGCTCCATCCGCTGTCACGGGCATCCCACGGTGCCACCCAGTTCCCTCAGCTAGGGCAACTTGGGCTCTGGTGCAGGAACTCTCCCACGAAGGCCCTGGATGGGGTTGGTCCTGCTCATTTTCCAGATTACTAGGCCAAGGTTTATCCTATATTGCATCATCCACCACTGCTGGGATTGGTCGGTCCCATAAACCACAGCCCAACCACTTCTCACCCACACCGCTGCTGATGGAAAACCCCAGCCCACAGAAGAGATCGCAGCCCATCACAGTTTCGCCCATGCCAGTCACCAAAAACTTCAGGCTAGCGACCACCAATGATTTGTAACAAGCCGTCAGCTCCACCGAACCCACGATGGATAGCCTCCATCCTCCATAGCCGCATACAGGTTTCAAATGACCTCTGAACTGATGATATGGGAAGAAACTCCTCACGGTGGGCCAACTCAGCTCTGACCGCAGTGCGCCCGTGTCCACCAATAATGGTACCTCCACACTGTCCAGTTCCACCATGCGCCTGAAAATGTTGCACCATTTGCTCAACCACATCATCAAAGCTATCGTTAGCTCCCAAAGTGGAAAGGATACATTGTCCTTCCATACCCAAATTATGGACCAAAATTGCCCTTGGTCATTCCTTCTTCAGTTCGCCGATGTTTAGTGGTGGCGAACCACCTCGTCCAAGGCACTGGAGGCTCCCCCGTAGTCTCAAAAAACGGCCGAAAAGACGACCCACCCGCATCCATACTTTATCCTCGTCACCAAATGTTATGTCCGTAAAACGTGGCACAATAATGAGGCGAGCAGATGCTCCCGCTAGGCAGAAAGCTAGGCTGTGCCTCTTCCGCATCAGCCCTTTATACCCCGGGTGGCAGCGGAACTGTAAAGGCGGAGCCACCACCCATATCATACAATACTACAACATACTAATATAATAAACAGCACCACAGTTGTTACAGAATGATAATCTGATTATTTCGTCTGGTCATTTTTCATCAGACAGCTGAGACTGTGATCCACTGAAGTTAAAACACATTTACTAGCTACCTGGATAAAGATTATTCAGAAGTGGATTTGATCACCAAAAGGAATTTAAGAGACTAGATCATGTCTCTGTCACAGCAGATGTTTGGACTATGGATAATGGACATTTTCTTTGAATCACTGCAAACTGGATTAAATACATAATATTAAAGGTAAGAAACATTGACAACTTTATGCAGTGTTGCCATCTCACTCTTTTGGAGTGATTCTCACTCTTTCCCTCTCTCTCACTCCAGAAACCCTATTTCTCACTCCAAATGAGGAAATTACTGGCAATTTTGTGTTGATTTTCTTCAGATTTTTCTCATAAGAGCTCTTAAAGCAGGATAAAGCAGAACATGTTCTAAAAGCTCAGTCTGTTTTCAGCCTGACATTAATAAGCAGGACAGAATAAAACCCTTTCCTATTATAATAAACTGGGGCGCAGGATGTCACACAGCTCCATGAAGGAAGTTCTTCTCATTCGGAAGTTCAGCCGCCAGTCTCTGTCATCCCAGTTGTCACTGATATGTTGCCACCAACTGCAGGGATGTGGTTGGACCAAATACCCCTGTAAAGACAGTGGTATCATAGCTATTAAGAGCAGTTAAGACAGCATAAAGGCTACCACACACGTACACACATGTACTGTATTTGTGCACATATAAGTGCATATTAACAAAAGGTTATTACATAAATGTTGATAGTGTTACTGGATCAAGTTTTTAAGAAATAAAAAGTGTTTTTTGTGGATCAAGTCATAAAGGATTTAATACAGAAATATGCATTGCTTTGTTAATCTGCTTTTAACACAGTGCTTGATAACCAGGTTCTTTTTACAAAATACTTTGGAAAGATACACAACTGTTGCCAGACCAGTTTTAGGTAAAAATATAATTCTGATTTCTGAGAACCATGATTAATTCACTCTCATGTATGGTTTACAACCATATATGTGATCTTAAAACTTTTAAACTGTGCAATACCTCCCTCTCTGTCTATGTGGCCACAGCAACACAACGTCATCATCTCTCGCTCTCCTTCGCTTCCTTCTTCGGCTTCGGCTCTCGTGCATTTGTACAGAGCAACATGCTGGATAGTTCACTGCCTTGCCTGCTGCTCATACTGGGCAGCGTGTTGTGAAGACAATAACACGTGTCTACACCAAAGTAAAAACAGAAACCCCAAGACCGCATAAATTTTGTGCTGCTCCATCATTTGTTTGTGGCAGACAAACATCCCGGTTGAAGGTAACAGATTTCTTTTTTCGGTCCTGGACAATTGATGAGCTGGATTTTTTTTTTCTTCGCCAAGATTTTTTCTTCCCAATCAGTGGTAGTTTCAGCTACAGCGCCCCAAACAAGCAGCTGTTGTAACTGCGTAACGCTGTCCAGGCAGTTTGGTCCACTTGAGAAAGTGCTATGTGAATGCAAACCAAACCAAATGAACCAAAACAAAGGTATCAAAATTCTCGGCATTCCCTTCCCAATCGAATTGAGAGCCCCGGACTATCCTGGTGTGAATGCAGCCTTAAGGTGCATTCACACCAAACGCGAACAGACAAATTTTTCGTGCGGCACGATTACATTATAACTCAATGTAAACACGCCAACAGTCATGATCAGTGAGATGCAGACTAGGCAAAGTTGTCTTTAAAACTTCTGCAGCTGTGTTCAACCTGCTGTGGAAATTCCCAAAATAACGTCATGCTTATGTTTACATTATTACCTGGTGCTCACCTGAAAATTACACTACCGTTCAAAAGTTTGGGGTCACTTAGAAATGTCCTTATTTTTGAAAGAAAAGCACTTTTTTTCAATGAAGATAACTTTAAACTAATCAGAAATACACTCTATACATTGCTAATGTGGTAAATGACTATTCTAGCTGCAAATGTCTGGTTTTTGGTGCAATATCTAGATAGGTGTATAGAGGCCCATTTCCAGCAACCATCACTGCAGTGTTCTAATGGTACAATGTGTTTGCTCATTGCGTCAGAAGGCTAATGGATGATTAGAAAACCCTTGTGCAATCATGTTAGGTCTGCAATGCTGTAATTGCTGCAAATGGAGGATTCTTTGACGAAAGCAAAGTTTGAAGGAAAAAATTATTATTTCAAATACAAATCATTATTTCTAACCTTGTCAATGTCTTGACTATATTTTTTATTCATTTTACAACTCATGGTGGTAAATAAGTGTGACTTTTCATGGAAAACACAAAATAATTGTCTGGGTGACCCCAAACTTTTGAACGGTAGTGTATGTCTCAAGCCTCCAACACTTCACAGATGATCCTGTGTTTACGTTGCTAGCTAGCTTGCTAGCTTGCTAAGGCGTCCGTGGCTGGAAACCATGAGTAAATAACTCCAAAAACCCGATTCAGCTGAAGAGTTCCTGGTCCTCTTGTCTCCCAGTGAGTGAGTTTCATTTTCTAAGTAGTTTACTCTGCAACGGTGATAATTTTACTATGTCCGCTAACTAGCTAGCTGCTAGCGGAGCTAGCTACTAGATGCGAATGTGTGATGATGAAAATTTGCACGTACTCACGTCTTCCCATTTATTTTCTATGGATTTGCGCCGTCCGTTCGCGTTGGTGTGAACACAGCTTTAGAGTGGTCCAGAAACAAGTGACGAGGATCCAGTGTGCCCCTGTGATCCCAAAGGAGGCACATGGGTCCACCCTCCAGTAGTGCTACAATGATTTGTCAAATAATCAACTAGTTGATTGTCAGGATATTACCCGACAAGTACAGTGGTGTGAAAAAGTGTTTGTTCCCTTCCTGATTTCTCATTGTTTTTGTATGTTTGTCACACTTAAATGTTTCAGATCATCAAACAAATTTAAATATTAGACAAAGATGACACAAGTAAACACAAAATGCGGTTTTTAAATGAAGATGTTTATTATTAAGGGAAAAAAAAAACCTACCTGGCCCTGTGTGAAAAAGTGATTGCCCCTTAAACCTAATGTCAGGAACCGAGCCAGCTTGTTTTCCCCTGGCTTGGTCCTGAGCTCTCTGTAGGTTTAGGCACCATTGTATATGTATGTATAGTATGTATTTCAGTGTTTCCATATCCATAGCCACTGCCTGACCGGCAGCTGTTAGAGAGCCACTGTGACCTACTTTCTGTGACACTGCTGACAGTCTGCCGGTCCGGCCACACACCCCCCCCTCTTATTTCCATCAGCTGTTCTCAGTCCCGTTTATCATCTTTCCCACAACTTGCCCAGCTGTTCCCAATGTATTATGCCAGCGGTGTTTGTACTTAAGCAGCTCTTTGCTAGTCAAACACCGCTGGACCATTGTACGTGCTCACATTGTACGTGCTCACGCACAAACACAAGGATCATTTGTGTTTGTGCTCGCTGGCGGACTCGGACAACTCGGACTGTTCCTGCACGGTGAGTAAGAGCTGTCTGCCTTTCTGTTTGCAGTTGTGCTATGCTTGCCTGTAGCTTTTCCCCTTGCAGCACAACTGCTATGCTTAGGCACTATTGCCCAGCTCTTCTCCCGTGCCTGTCGAGTGTCCTGGAGAACTCTGAGTTTAACCCAAGCTGTCCTGTCTGTTTTTGTGGCCACGGTGCACAGTGGTCTGCCCGCTGCACGCAATTCGTGTGAGCTGTTTTGTGCACAACTGTTACATTTCTGTAAGTCTTTGTTTTTGATCTGTCAGGATATCAATAAATGTGTGTTTGGTGTAACCCTGCACTTAAATCCTTATTTCTCCTTCTCTTCCTCCGTGTGCTGTGGAGAACCGCACGGGGAAGTTTATGACAGAATGGTCCAGCCCGTCCAAAGGATTTAGCAGGTTCACCCACACATCCCTTTTTTTCCCTTTTTGCGCATCGCTTGTTTGAACTAACCTGGTTTTGAGATGTCTTTGGGCCGGCGTTATCTGATGAGTCTTGGCTGGGAATGCTGCCGAGCTCTCATGGACATTGACGGCCTGATACTTATGGCAAGTGGTTATTCCACCCCGGCGGACGCCATGTGGTACGTCAAGCTGGCGGAGGCAGAGGTTCGGCGATGCCCTCAGCTCTCCGAACATCCCGAGGGAGTTGAGCGGATATCCCAGCTGGCAGCGCTCCGACGCGAGTATGGCGAGAGGGAGAGGAAGTCTCCGAAGAAGACCGGACTCACGCCAAGGGGAGGGCACTCCCGAGAGGCCACTGAAACTGTCCCCCGCCAGGTCTCTGCTCCCACTCTCTCCAAGCTGGTTCCTGCAAACAAGAGACAGCGTCGTCCTGCGTGGAGGCGCCCGGAAAAGTACTCTCCTCCATCAGTTTCCATCGTCCCTCCGGCTGCTGTGAGGTCTGCTGAGGTCATCCCGGGAACGTCCACCTCCATCGTCGTGGAGACGGCTCCTCTGCAAGCCCTCGAGAGGACCTACGTCACCGCTGGCACAGAGAAGGACAAGTGTCTGCCGCCTGCAGCTGTGGATATCATCGACTGGGATGACAGGCAAGTATTTTTTCATTCTAAACCATTCATTAACATTGAATCTTGCCTGTCTCCCGAGGGAGAGGCCCAGTATCAGCAGTCCACTGGGTCCTCTCCTCCAGCTGCAAACAATGATTCTTTTCTTCCCCTCTCTGTGTCTCCTCCTTTAATTCCTGAGGTCCAGCCGGTCCAAGAACCGAGCCACCAGACGGTGGAGGAGGTGGAGGTCCTGGATGATCCTGCCCAGGGACCCGCACGGAGGCGTTTTCCTGCAGCCACGCTGGTAGAATCCCCAGCGTTGGAGCCGCTGCAGGAGGACAATAGGACTGCTATTACTATCTCGCCTGCTGTGGAAGCGTCCGCAGTGGATTGGGAGCCAGAGCTGGACCTCTTGGAGGCCAGGCCCGAGTGTTCATCGCCAAACTTGCAACTTTTCTTGTTTTTGCATTATGAATTCAATAAATTTTGGTTTTATAATGTTTGTTTTCGGGGTGTGCCATATTGTATCATCCACAATAAATGCCGGTATAATTTCTGTTACCGCTGTGAAAATGAATATCGTGATACCTGGATTCTGCTGCATGATGACGTCACAACATTACACTGTTGACATAAGTTCTGTATTATCATACAGTAGCAATGGCAAAACAAACATGGTGTAGGATGCTTCCACTCCGTCTGCATCCAGTTGAGTGGAAATATATGTTTCATTTTCTGTTTCAGACTGGTGCCATGTTAAAAAACAACAACAACAACAACAAAAAAAAAACGGTGTAGCAATGTAGATAATCTGCCTGCATTTTTTCCATATGTCAACAGCACAGCTGGAGCGGTGTTGTCATCTGATGTGTCTGTAGTTTTATTTTTGTTCCATTTTGGCTGCTTCATCTTGATTTTATTCAACCATCCGAAGAGAGGGAAAAAAAAAAACATCTGTTCAGTGCAACGAGAGCCAAAAAGCTCCAGGAGAGGTCCATGCAACAACAGTTACAATGCAGGTTAAGTGATTCAGCATAAAAGCATTAAAGTATACAAAAAAGTATTTAAAAAAGTGTAAAAAAATATTTAAAAAAGTATTCAGCATTAAAGTACACCAAAAAAAACCTGAATTTGTCATGAATTGCCTCTAGAGTAGATAATTTGAGACCCACGTGCCAACTGGGTGAGAATATGTATGGGCACATAATCATACCATGTAGGATAACTAAGTAGACGGTTATGCTGTTTCATCCCACCTAGCAACAATGCTCTGCACTGTGTGTATTTATATATTTACATATTTACTCCATCTAGCTACAATGCTCAGCACTGGGTGTGTTTATATTTATATATCTATATATTTATTCCATCTAGCTACAATGCTCCGCACTGTGTTTTTATATATCTACATATTATTCCATCTAGCTACATTGCTCCGCACTGTGTGTGTTTATATACTTGCATATTTATTCCACCTAGCTGCAATGCTCCGTACTGTGGGTGTTTATATATTTACATATTTATTCCATCTAGCTACAATGCTCTGCACTGTGTTCATATATTCATATATTTATTCCATCCAGCTACAATGCTCTGCACTGTGTGTCTGTGTGTGTGTGTGTGTGTGTATATATATATATACAGTATATCTTATAGTAATATGTACATATGTATATTAGCTGCTCTTGCTTGCTTGTTTTTCTTTTTTTTTTTTTTCTTGCCTTCTGATTGTTGCTCTGAGTGTTGCTATCCCTGTGCTGTTGCAATCCTGGAATTTCCCCGTTGTGGGACTAATAAAGGCTTATCTTATCTTATCTTATCTTAACTGTGAGTTTGGATAGTATATTAACAAAAAGAAACTAACAGAAAGTACAATGGAGTATTCAGAACTCAAAAAATAACGAATGAGGAAAAGCTTTCTTACAAAATACACACCAGAGCGAGGCTGAGCTCTGGTGGAGATGAGAAGCAGACAAACAATTCCGCTGCAAAGACAAACTGAAAATATCACCCTTATATATGAACCAAAACCCATTAACATGATAAGCAACAAGTGTGGACAATCTGAGTGAGCAAGAGAAAAGCAAAGAGGCAATTTAGGTCAGCTGGAGAAGATGAGGGATCAGTTGAAGCTGACAGCTGACAGGCCACGCCCCACCGAGCAAAACCCATAGGCCATTGACAGCTGTCAACCCCGGGAGAGAAGAAAAAGAAGGAAACAGCAAGATACAAATAAGTGATGATGATAAATAAGGGCAAGTAACTTCCAAACACGTAACTAAACTACAGTGAACGTAAACAGGGAAATAAGTCATACAATGAAATGATACAGAATATGTGAAAACCAACTAAAAAAATAACAATAAGAACTCAAAAGTACAACTTTATACAAATAAGGGAAAAAGATAAGGAGACAGAGCACGGAGGAATTCCCTCCATGCTCATATTGTGACAGAATTTCCCTCTGGGATTAATAAAGTATCCAAAAAAAATGACATCTGTGTGCACTTAAGATGTCATGGTTTATATTATTTTCTTGTAATATTTGATACAGAACAAAAAAAATTAATTCAATCTGAACTGCTGTTTATAAACTGGAGTGTTCTGCCCACAGTAGAGTGTGTTTCATAGAAGGTTAAAAATAGTTCACCACAAGTTCATAATAAAATGTCATAATTCATTTGTAATGATTCATGCTAAAAAACAGTCATTGGGTTAAAAGTAACTTCTATACAGTCAGTACTGGTTTACCTGTATTTCATGTTGAAGGCGCAGCCAGTAGTCGCTATGATTTATGGGTAGCAGAAGCGGACGTTAGTAAGAGAGAGAAAGGAAAAAAAGGAGAAAAGTATAACCTGCCTGTGAATGTCTGAGATGCTCCTCCTGTGTGTTATATCCTTTTCTACACCTTCGAAAGCAATGGCTGTGAGTTTAATTAGTGTCTTGTTAACTTTATAAGTTTTATGAGACGTGAACTTGAGATCGTTTTGTGAATATGTTGTTACCAGGAATTAGCCTTATCCCAGGAGCTCGCTAGCTTGCTTTACACCGAGAGTGCTGTGTATTAGCATAAGTAACGCTGCTACTAGCGATCTAATTAGCATATGAAAAGAGCGAAAATGTGCTGTTTGTCTTTAGTAGCAGCTATAGTTAATTTCTGTGTGAGTTCTTTGACGTTAGCTATTTTTTGGTGTATTTATTTTTATCTGGCAAAGAGCTAAAATGTATTTATTCTCTGTTTGTATTTTCAGTTTCACTCAGGCCTTTCACTGAGCATTTAACACCACAATTATAAAGAATTGTAAGCTGTCTAAGAAGACTGTAATAAAGGAGCAAGACGCTCGGTTTCCTGGCTCATGAAAGATGAGTTTGGCTTGCTGTTGATCTGCGTTCACATACACAGTGTATACAACATGTAGTGATAACAGTACAGTGAAAAGCCACGTCAGCAGTTGGTGAAGATAAGATTCACGACACAGCGATGGATGACACTCAAGAGAAGAGGGCAGAAGAAAAGGCGAACTCTGAAGCCAAATCATCATACAACGCTAGCTCCCGCTCCAAACATTCTAGATCCAAGTTACCCTCAAAGTCCAACGTACTGGAAGCAGCCATCATGGCACGAGCCTCTGCTGAAGCTGCGAATGCTAAAGCCTTGTACAGTAAGAAACAATTAGAAATTAAAAAAGCAAAGCAACAAGCAGAGCAACAAGCAAAGCTAGAACAAGCAAAGCAACAAGCAGAGCAACAAGCAAAGCTAGAACAAGCAAAGCTAGAACTGGATCTAGAGATGCTGGAGATAGAGAAGGAAGCAGCGGCCGCCACAGCAAAAGCAGAAGTTCTAGAAGCTGCTGCAGCTGCCGAGCAAGACAAAGGAGAGAGTGTAAAGAGCGCAATTTCATTACAAGTTGTCAGACAGAGAACTATGGAGTATGTGCACCACCAAACCCAGCTAAAGTCACAGGTGCGACCAGCCGAAGAAGAAGCACCTCAAGTCGAACCTGCACAAAGGGCGCAATTATTCACTCCGAGGAGACCCGAACAAACTCTCTCTCCACCAGCATTCAAGGAAATGTACATAAAAAGTGAATCCATCGACATACCGAGAGACTATGTCAAGCCAAACAGCTACCATGCTTCCCACAGTGGCGACCCACCTATGGCAGACTTTGCTAGGTTCCTCGTGCGCAGAGAGCTAATCACAACCGGACTCTTTAAGTTTGACGACATCCCCGAAAACTTTAGGGCATGGCAGTCGTCATTCATAAATGCAACTGAAGACGTTGGTCTCACATATAGCCAGGAGTTAGATCTCCTAGTCAAGTGGCTTGGTAAAGAGTCCTCAGAGCATGTTAAAAGAATCAGAGCTGTCTATGCCACTAACCCCAAAGCTGCTCTCCAATTGTCATGGGACAGGTTAGAAGAATGTTATGCTATGCCAGAAGTAGTAGAAAACGCCTTGTTCAAAAAACTAGATAACTTCCCTCGCCTTACAAACAGAGACAATGTAAAACTCAGGGAACTTGGAGATTTACTCTTAGAGCTGCGGGTCGCTAAAGATGAAGCTTATCTCCCAGGCCTCGCCTACCTCGACACACCCCGTGGGGTTAAGCCCATAGTTGAAAAGTTGCCTCCAAGTTTACAAGATAAATGGCTGCACACAGGCTCAAAATACAAACAAAAATATGATGTAACCTTCCCTCCCTTCTCATATTTTGTAAAGTTTGTCCAAGACAAGGCTAAAGCAAGAAATGACCCAAGTTTTGCGACATGCAGCAGCCAACCCTTCAGCAAAGGTGAGAGACCACCATACAAATAAACTAGCTACAGAACACCTCTAACTGTAAACAAAACAGAGGTCAACACAACTGCTCCCGCTAGTACTAAAGAGGACGATTTAACACGCTACTGTCCAGTCCATAAGAAAATGCATCCTCTAGCCAAATGTAGAGCTTTCCAGATTAAACCGCTACAAGAAAGGCGAAACATACTCAAAGAACACAAACGATGTTTTCGCTGCTGCTCTCCCATGCACGCAATAAAGGACTGTGACATGAAACTCAAGTGCGAGGAGTGCCAAAGTGAAAGGCATTGCTCTGCCATGCATCCCGATTCAAGTCAGCAACCCCAGCCAGAAAACACACCTGAACCAGAGCCTCAGCCCCGAGACAACACACCACCTGAGGTAACGTCACGGTGCACTGAGATCTGCGGCGAAGGTTATCCCCCACGTTCTTGCTCAAAGGTATGTCTAGTTCGAGTTTTCCCCAAAGGCCAACCAGAACGCTCCGTTAAGATGTATGCAATCCTTGACGATCAGAGTAATAGATCGCTGGCCCGTCCTGAATTCTTCGAGCTGTTTGGGATCAAAGGTAGCCCTCTGACATACCATATGAGAACATGTGCTCGTCTAACCGAAATGCTTGGCAGGGAAGCAGTGAGGTTCCAAATCGAGCCAGTAGGTGGAGGCCCACGCTTAGACCTCCCTCCTCTCATTGAATGCGACGAGATAGCGTTCAGTAGAGATGAAATACCTACGCCCGAAGTCGCTCTTGTTCACGCCCACTTAAAACACCTCGCTCCTCTCATTCCCAAGTACGACCCAGATGCTCAGATATCAATTTTACTGGGCAGAGACATCATACAAGTCCACAAAGCAAGGCAACAGGTCAACGGGCCCCACAGTGCTCCCTTTGCTCAACGCCTGGACCTGGGCTGGGTAATTGTGGGGGAGGTGTGCCTTAACGCTCACAAGCCAACGGTCAATGTTTATAAAATGCACATGCTCTCCAGCGGACGCCCATCTTTCTTCACTCCTTGCCCTAACAGCATCAACATCAAAGAGAAACCATGCTACGGCGGGGAGCACAAGGACGGCCTCTCTAAACGTAGCTCAAAACCCAATGCAGTGGAAGAAAAGCTTGGGGACAAAGTTTTTGAGTGCACAGAGAACGATAACAAGTGTGCCGTGTCCTTCGAGGATGAGACCTTCATAAAGATAATGGAGAAAGAAGTCCACCAGGATGGAAATAACAACTGGATCGCTCCTCTGCCATTCAAGTTTCCTCGCTTGCCACTCCCAAATAACAGGGACCAAGCATTGTCTAGACTCGGCTCACTAAGACGCAACTTAACAAAAAACCCTCAAATGAAAGAACAGTTCTCAGAGTTTATGGACAAGCTGTTCGAGAACAATCATGCAGAGATCACTCCACCCATCACCGGTAACACTGAATGCTGGTACCTGCCCATTTTCGGGGTATATCATCCCCAGAAGCCCGATCAGATACGGGCTGTCTTTGATTCAAGTGCCGAGCAATTTGGTGTGTCACTCAACTCAGTACTGTTAACAGGCCCAGATCTTAATAATACCCTCCTCGGTGTGCTGATTCGGTTTAGGAAGGAGCTCATCGCAGTCACTGCCAATATCCAGCAAATGTTTTATGGGTTCTTAGTCAGACCAGACCACAGACACTATTTGAGGTTCTTGTGGCACAAGGGAAATGACTTGTCAAAAGAGGTGCAGGAGTACCGCATGCGGGTGCACGTTTTTGGAAACAGCCCGTCGCCAGCGGTAGCTATCTATTGCCTACACAGGGCTATCCAGAAAGGCGAGTCAAAGTTTGGAGCAGATACAAGACACTTTGTTGAGAGACACTTTTATGTAGATGACGGGTTGATTTCTCTCCCCACTGAATCTGCAGCCATAGACTTGCTCAAGCGCACATGTGCATCCTTGGCTGAGTCCAATCTCAAGCTCCACAAAATCGCCTCGAATAGTGTCTCAGTCATGCAAGCCTTCAAGCCAGAAGACCTGGCCACCGGTATTAAAGACTTGAGTTTCGGCGATGACACTCTACCAGCTCAGAGAAGTCTAGGCCTGTGCTGGGACATAAACACCGACTCTTTCACGTTCAAGGTTGCTGTTGATGACAAACCCTACACCCGCCGCGGGGTTCTGTCAACAATTAACAGTATCTTCGACCCCTTGGGACTAGCGTCACCAGTGACAATCAAAGGCAGACTCTTGTTACGTGAACTGTCGAATGGTGTCCAAGGTTGGGATGCTCCTCTCCCTCAGGACAAAATGGACACATGGGAAACATGGAAAATGTCCCTCCAAGATCTTAGCAGCCTCAAGGTGCCACTGCTATGTACCAGCTTCCCTCTCTAAGTCCACTTACACCGAACTGTGTATCTTTTCCGACGCCTCAAGCTGGGCTATTGCGGCAGTAGCATACTTGAAGACAGTCAGTGCAGATGGACAATGTGAAGTCGGGTTTGTCCTTGGGAAGGCAAAACTTTCACCACAACCAGAGCCCACGATACCTCGCCTCGAACTTTGTGGGGCAGTTCTAGCGGTTGAGATGGCAGAGCTCATTCTGGACGAACTTGATCACAAACCAAATGCTGTCAAATTCTACTGTGATAGCAGGGTGGTTCTTGGGTACATTTGCAATGATTCAAAGCGCTTCTATGTTTATGTGCATAATCGTGTTCATCGTATACGTCAGTCCACATCCCCTGAACAGTGGCACTACGTCACATCAGAGCAAAACCCAGCTGATCTAGCCACCAGGTCAATACCTGCATCACAGCTCATGGACACTATGTGGTTTAAGGGGCCAGACTTCCTTTACAAACTACCTGAATCCGGGACACCTGAATCCTTTGAGTTAATCGAGCCTGAAGTAGACTCTGAAATCAGAAAAGTCGCTACCTTTTCTACTCACATTCAGAAGAACGGGCCCTTACCAGAATGCTTCCAGCGCTTTTCAAGTTGGAACTCATTAGTACGTGCCATTGCATTCCTAATTCACCAAGCTCGTTCTCACTCATCAAGCAACTTGTCAGATCATTCATGCAGGGGCTGGCATCGATGTAGCAAGCCACGCACTCCAGAGGAGTTGGATGCTGCCAGTAACCTCATCCTCCAGTCTGTTCAAAAAGACGCTTTTCCCGACGAGTATGCTGTTCTCCATGCCAACCAAACCATCCGCAGTTCAAGTCCCATCGTAGCTCTTGATCCCTATATGAGTGAAAGCCTCATCAAGGTTGGAGGTTGCCTCAAACATGCTTCATTGAACACAGCATCCGAGAACCCAATCATTCTCCCAAACAAGCATCACATAACTCAGCTGCTTGTCTGTCACTATCATGCCAAAGTTGTGCATCAAGGAAGGCAGTTCACGGAAAGCGCAATTAGGCAAGCCGGACTGTGGATTGTAGGTTGCAAAAGACTGGTCTCGTCCATTATCCACCATTGTGTAACGTGCAGGAAACTCAGGGGGAAACTAGAGACTCAGAAAATGGCAGATCTCCCACCTGAGAGACTCAAAACATGTCCCCCATTTTCATATGTCGGGTTGGACGTATTCGGTCCGTGGTCAGTAGTCACTCGACACACATGGGGTGGTGCTGCACAAGGAAAAAGGTGGGCAATACTCTTCACGTGTATGACCACAAGAGGCATGCATATTGAAGTCATTGAATCTATGGACGCTTGCAGCTGCATAAATGCAATATGCAGATTCTTTGCAATACGAGGCCCAGCAAAGCAAATGCGATCTGATAGAGGCACTAACTTCATTGCAGCGAGTGTGGAGTTAGGCATGGCACAACCAAATAAGAACCCTCCCAACACTGTCAACTATCTCCATGCCAACGGTTGCACATGGGAGTTCAATCCCCCACATGCCTCCCACATGGGAGGCGTCTGGGAAAGACTGATTGGGGTCACTTGCAGAATACTGGACTCTATGCTTTTGCAAAACAAACACACTCGTTTGACGCATGAGGTGCTTTGTAATTTAATGGCTGAGGTATCGTCTATAATCAACGCAAGGCCCTTAGTTCCCATCTCAATGGACCCTTCCTCACCATTTCTACTCTGTCCCGCAATGATCTTGACCCAAAAGCAGCATGTATCCCCTCCACCAGGAGACTTTTGTGGAAAAGACCTGCTCAAAAACCAGTGGAAACAAGTGCAAGCACTCGCCAATGAATTTTGGAGCCGCTGGAGAAACGAATACCTCAACACCCACCAATCAAGGCGCAAGTGGCATACAACACACCACAACCTCCAGACAGGTGACATAGTGCTGGTGAAACAGGACCAAGCACCCAGAAATGAATGGACAATGGCCATCATCACATCCACCTTTCCAAGCAGCAACGGGAAGGTCAGAAAGGTCGAAGTGAGGACATCATCCCAGGGAGTTTCGAGGACTTACTTGCGTCCTATCTCAGATGTTGTTATGCTCTTAGAAAATGAAGTGATAGATAAAAGAAAGTAGTGGCATTAGTAATGCCAGGTGGGGAGTGTTCTGCCCACAGCAGAGTGTGTTTCATAGAAGGTTAAAAATAGTTCACCACAAGTTCATAATAAAATGTCATAATTCATTTGTAATGATTCACGCTAAAAAACAGTCATTGGGTTAAAAGTAACTTCTATACAGTCAGTACTGGTTTACCTGTATTTTCATGTTGAAGGCGCAGCCAGTAGTCGCTATGATTTATGGGTAGCAGAAGCGGACGTTAGTAAGAGAGAGAAAGAAAAAAAGGAGAAAAGTATAACCTGCCTGTGAATGTCTGAGATGCTCCTCCTGTGCTATATCCTTTTCTACACCTTCGAAAGCAATGGCTGTGAGTTTAATTAGTGTCTTGTTAACTTTATAAGTTTTATGAGACGTGAACTTGAGATCGTTTTGTGAATATGTTGTTACCAGGAATTAGCCTTATCCCAGGAGCTCGCTAGCTTGCTTTACACCGAGAGTGCTGTGTATTAGCATAAGTAACGCTGCTACTAGCGATCTAATTAGCATATGAAAAGAGCGAAAACGTGTTGCTTGTCTTTAGTAGCAGCTATAGTTAATTTCTGTGTGTTCTTTGACGTTAGCTATTTTTTGGTGTATTTATTTGTATCTGGCAAAGAGCTAAAATGTATTTATTTTCTGTTTGTATTTTCAGTTTCACTCGGGCCTTTCATTGAGCATTTAACGCCACAATTATAAAGAATTGTAAGCTGTCTAAGAAGACTGTAATAAAGGAGCAAGACGCTCGGTTTCCTGGCTCATGAAAGACGAGTTTGGCTTGCTGTTGATCTGCGTTCACATACACAGTGTATACAACACGTAGTGATAACAGTACATGGAGAAATAATTTTTTTTTGTTCCTGAATATGTTGAAGGTAAATAACGCTGGCCTCTGAAACTGTCCTTTTCGCATAAATTTAAAATTGTATTCTGTAATGTCGTGAAAAATATCCTCTCCCCCCTCCTTACACAGCATGTGGGACACCATGTGGTGTATGGGGCAGCGCCTATCTCTCTTTCACTGACCCTGGGCCACACAGCTACTGTGAGTAGTGAAAACTACAGTCCTCTGGTAGCTCTGTGAGCTAACTTTCCTTTCCCCGATCTATTATGTTGAGCACCAAGCTAGAAGGCAGAAAGTACCATTTTTATATGGGCTTTGGTATGACCCAGCCAGGATTTGAACCCATGACCTCCCGGTTGTGGGGCGGATGCTCTATCAACTAGGCCACCACTCCGGTGTGAAAAATATAGTTATCGTGAAAACTCAGAAACATTGTGATATCAGTTTTAGGCCATATTGCCCACTCCTAGTGTGTTTTGACAATCCAAGACATCTGATAATGTCACCTTGAGCTCTGGGATATTGTGATGGACATAACTTATATTGTGACTGTTTTATAACTATTTTTTAGACCAAATATTAGTCTACTAATAAAAAAAAATTATCGGGAGAAAATAATTGTTAGTTGCAGCCCTACCCTCCAGTGGGCTCACCACCCGCAGAAGAATCATGGTGCTATGCAAACTTGGCGACAGTCTGATCTACTGTGCTTAGACTGCTGGCTCCAGGACCCTCGGATAAGCAGTAGAAGATGGATGGATGGATGGATAATCACATAATTATATGACAGAAATTTGAGAGGTTCAGTGGTTTACTGCCTCTTATTTAAACCTGATGAATTCATGCTTTTTTCTGTGTGTTTTCTCAGAGTGAATTTCTTCCAAGGTCTAAAGACATTTCATTTCATTTTTTAAATTTTATTTGATAAAAGGGGCAGCGTACATTAATCAACATTCACACAAATGTAAATGTATCCAAGTTAGCCAAAAGGCTAATTTTCATCAGTAGTCCCTTTGCTGGATGTTAATGGGCATTCTAAAATAAATAACAGTCAGAAGTACATTGCAATAAAGACACTTACATAATAACAATACCAATACTACCACTGATAATAATAATAATAATAATAATAATAACAAAGGTATCAAATTTCCAAATAAAAATACGTCATATTTCTGAAAAATGCAGAACATATTTACGCCAAAAATACAACAAATTTTGGAAAACCAATCCAGATTAATGAGTTAAACACCCACACAAACTTGCAAAGGAAAAAGAAAATCATAGTTTTTGCAAATAATCAAAAATTTAACAGAAAGTGTAATTTTGTGAAAAAAGGTAACAAATATGGAAACAAAAAAGCTGTAGATTTATGAGCAAACTGATGTTGTAAAGCCAGAGTGTTAGATGCAGATTTTTTTTAGGCTCCTTGCGTGATACAGGTTGCCGACCCCTGCCCTCGTCACACCTCAGAGAGTGGATGAATGGACGTACTGCAGTACTACAGGCCACAGGTTAGCCAAATAGTCTTCAGAGGAAATTTGAGTAAATCTTATATGTCTCACACCACTTTTGAAAGAATCATTTAAAGTTGAGTCATTTGGCTTTTACAGTTACAGTATGCACATATCACTTGTGCCCATTTTATGTTTACAAAAAATATGAAAAACTGATGATGATGATTAGTTTTCTAAATATTTTCTTTTTTCCTGTAGATGAGTACAAATAAACTATGGTGTATGGTTATGGTAACATTTAGTAATATTAGTTTTCATTCAGTTATGACACCTCTGTACAATGTGTTGCGTTGGCTGTGGTGTGTAGTGTAGCCGACTACTAATCGGAGGGTCAGAGGATCGATTCCCGTCCTGTCTGGAGTCTGCATGTCAGTGTCCTTGAACAAGGCATTGAATCCCCAGTTGCTCCTGGTGGGTTAGGCCAGCGCCGGAGCATGGAGTGTGTGAATGGGTGGATAGCCGGATCTGTAAAGTGCTTTGGTCATCCAGAGATGCGTAAAAAGCATTATATAAGTGAACAGCATTTATCGTGGAGATGTCTATACACACGTCATGTACATGCATTATAAGCAATGTGCAATTTCACCTAAAAATGACCCTTCTTAGTGCTGTACAGCACTACATCGATATCAGCACATTTTACTGTTCAAAAGCAATAAAACCCTCATAAGAAGGTAGAAAGGGATGGATGGAGGGTGTACAAGTTGTGGTGTGACACATGAGGTATTAATTTGATTCTCACTTGGGCCTTTTTACTTATTTTTAAAAAAATGTAATGGAACAAAAAACTCCCAAGTGGTTCTTGTTTTCTCTTGGCAGATATACTTTCCATGTGTTATTAACTTGACATAGGATGTTAGCGCTCACTCTGATTGTTTGCATATGACGTTATCTGGAAATGTAACCTGTCATAAAACAGCTTTCAGCTACAGTATGTTGATAACACCACAGCTCGTGCTATTACAACACATTTTTGAGTTTCTGTGTGTAGTAGTTTAATGAGACTGTTTTCCCCTTAGACTATAAATATGGAGAACTTGCTGCTACTTACTTTCAGTGAAGAAAAGTAAAGCTGAATTGAGGGCACTGCCATCTTGCACTTTTGATGTATTCTGTAGCCAGTCTGTACAGGAGTTACTATGAAGCTGAACCATGGTGTGAAGTTCCTAGTCACATGGCCACCTATCACCACCTATCCAGCAGCCTATAGGACAACTCCCTCAAAAATGGCCAATCACAATCATGCGCAAGTGTGACTGCACCTGTTTTTATAGCATCAAATACCTAAAACACTAGACCATGCATCAGTGTGATAAACCTTTGAGAACAGAAATCTGTTGGGGAAAAGGGAGCACTTTAAGTTCACACTATGGCAAAATGCAACACATAATAATGGAATTAAAGTGTTAAGGCAGCCAGCCACCAGAGGACAATCAAGTTGAACAGGCTTCACTTTGAGAGAGCTGATGGTGATGATGGATTTCCTGGCAAAAAGGTACCACAGTTACAGGGACTTCCTACACTTCACTGCTGCAGAAATTGCAGCAAGCCATCAAAACCAAGAGGTGTGGCATGCTGATCAAAAGTGTCCGCCTCCAGCAAGGCAACGCCCTGGTTCAGAACTTGTATGTTATGAAATCCTTCCTCACCCCTCCCTCACTACACCAACCTTGCACCATCTGACTTCCACCTCTTTCTAACCATGGAGTCTTCTTCTTCTTCTTCTTTTAGATTTGATTGGCGGTTGGCAAGCAGCTTACAGGTGCATTACTGCCACGTACTTCACTCTATATCATCACTCTTATTCTAATATATCACTTTATATATATATTTCAAGAAATCTCTGTGTCTGTCTGTCTTAACCATGGAGTCATTTTTCAATGGCAAGCGCTTCCAAGACAATGAAAGGCTGATTTCTGAGGTCAAGACTTTTGACGCAACCTGCAGATTTCTACAGGTGAGGTCTCCTCAGCTGCATAAAGTGATAGTGACATGTTTTTAGGACCCAGTGAGCAGACACAGACTCAAAAGCAGTTAATTAGCTTTATTGTGTGCTGAGTGTGTGTGTGTGTGTGTGTGTGTGTGTGTGTGTGTGTGTGTGTGTGTGTGTGTGTAGCAGCCGGGGGTGAGCAGAGCACCGTGCAGCCTGGCAACCCTAGAAATAAGCAAAGACAGGGAGGATTAGTGTCTGAACCCCGGAGGGAATGTACAGTGATGTTTAGCGCTTACTGTCGATGAGATGGTGGACAGCTCAGGTTAGACCCGAAGGCTCCGGCCAGAGAGACAGTGCCCACTGTCCCGGTTGCAGATGGAGAGGATAGCGGTGTTGTTGAGGTGTAGTGTCGCTCGGTCCACCGCCAGGAGGGAGAGGTCCACCGCCACGGATCGCCGCCTGTGCACAAGGGATTAGAGCATAGAATAATGATGAGGCAAGAGATGGCTTACTTGTCGTGAAGACGTGAGCCCTTCCAGACAAATGACGAAGGGAGACGGGTTTCACTGGAGAACGCAGACGATGAGAAGGAAGACTCTGGAGGAAGACGAAGACGTGTGCTGGTCTCATCAGACCAAGGGAGTAAAAGACGACTCCGTGCTGACCTGTGGGCAGCATGGCTTAAATAGCTCCGATGATGAGGGAGAGCAGGTGTGCGCGTAGCTGTGGAGAATCAGGCAGGCAGAGCGAATCATCACAGTACTACCCCCCCATGTGGCGCCTCTCGTCGACCGATCCAGCCTACCTGGGTGCATCCAGTGGAAGTCCCTGATGAGGATCCAACACGAAGGAGGGATGCACCCAGGACCTCCACTCAGGGCCGTAACCCTCCCAGTCCACAAGGTACTGTTGGCTGCGACCCCGGCGACAGACATCCAGGATGGCGTTGACCTTCCACGCCGGGTCACCATGGATCCCCACTGGTGGAGGTGACGTCTTGGGAGGAGGGCACAGAGGCCTGGAACAGAATGGCTTAACCAGAGAGACATGAAAAGTGGGACAGATGCGGAGGGAGGAGGGGATAGCTAGGCGCACAGCTACAGGATTCACAATGTGGGTTACTGCAAACAGCCCAATAAACTGCTGAGAGAGTTTCCTCGACTCAGCCTTAAGATTGATGTTTTTGGTCGAGAGCCATACCTGTTGGCCCACCCGATAAGGTGGAGCCGGCGTCCTGCAACGATTGGCGATTGTGGAGTTGCGTTCCGCCGTGTGCCACAGCGCAGTCTTGGTAGCTCTCCACAACCGGCGGCAGCGTCTCAGGTGGGCTCGAACAGACGGTACAGCAATGTCCCCCTCCTCCTCGGGAAACAGCGGAGGATTTTAGCCCAGAGAGGCCTCAAAATAGGACATGCCAATAGCTGATGACACGGTGGTCTTATGGGCATACTTGATCCATGGGAGGTGAGTGCTCCAGGACGGGTTGGCGGTGGCGACGCACTGCAGCGCTGCCTCCAACTCCTGATTGACCCGCTCACATTGTCCACTACTTTGTGGGTGGTACCGCGATGACAAGCTCACCATAGCCCCGATGGCATTGCAAAAGGATTTACACACCTGAGAAACAAACTGGGTCCCCCCGTCGGAAACAATGTCCAGGGGGATGCTGTGCAGCCTCACCACATGAAGGACGAGCAGGTCCACTGTAGTAAGTAAGACGACTCCATGCTGACCTGTGGGCAGCACGGCTTAAATAGCTCCGATGATGAGGGAGAACAGGTGTGCACGCAGCTGTGGAGAATCAGGCAGGCAGAGCAAATCATCACAGACAGAAGTTTGTGACCCTTTGCGGTACCGGTGTAAGAATAATAACTGTGCCAAGTTTGGTTCCTCTCAGTCCATGCTATCTTTAATGAACAGCCCTCGGAAAATCTGAGACACCAAATGATCCATACTATACATTTAGGTCACTGGTTATTAGTTACTCTGGTTTTGCACTTCACTACATGATTATTTTGGAAAGGCTGATACAAATAAACAGCAAGGCTTACACACTTTTCTAAAAGAGTAGTTTGGCTATATTTGATGGGCAAACCACATACACTGTTAATGAGTCAAGATTTAATGAATTTATCATTGTTAGATTTTTGAAAGAGAATCCCAGATAGCGTTGTTAAAAAAAAAAAAAAAGTCAAAATATCAAGGCATGTTGGTATGAAGATAACAACTCTTGAGGTCTATTTCAAAACCTAATCTTTGTTCCCCAAATCAAAATAAAAAAGGTAATTCTCTATGTTAATGAGCTCAATCACTCTTCCTAAAAAGCTTCAATAATTCATTTGCTCACAGATCGTCAAACATCCATAATGAATAACATCCACAGTGAATTATTTACACAGTCATCCTTCGTGGCACAACTTACTGACTGACACAAAGTCACCCAGTGTGTCTGATGGAGTGTGTGCATGTGTATTTCACACTGACATTTGGCTCCATAATGGGCTCACAGCTGAGAAGTAGTGGTGACATCCTGTCTGAAGAAGAAACGGCACAAAGGCTAATAACAGCGCTTTGTGTGCTGTGCCAGCTCCCCCATCAGCACAAAATGAACAATACACATTAAAACTGGAAAGAAGCTGTATTTATACAGATTTGAAACTTTTTTCTTTCCCCCCCTTTGTTGATAGTACCTGGTTTGTCTCCTTTCTTGTGCTAAAGGAACAAACTGATCACTGTAACTAATAACATTCCCTTACTTGACACTAAGTTAATGGCTGCAAATTACCAACCTGTTTTCATCTGGAGGCATCAATTTTCCTTCCCTTTTATTAGTTCCTCTCCATCAAGCTCACCTGCATTTCCTGACACACCTGGTGTCTTTGGCGTCAGTGCTTTGGCGCACCATGAGCAGCAATGTGGAGCAATGTTGCCTTTCTAAAGACACACACAAAGACCTTATTTGCTGGTTGCTCAAGCGGACCTCACACCTGTTTCCATTTTTGTCAAACTGTCATTTACTGCCATGTTGTTTTCCACTAAAAAGCACTGTGGTTCTTTTTAGAGAAAGATAATTTAGAGTAAAGCACACTCCATTAACAGCAGTAACCCTGGCAACTGTACAGCAATGGGATATTTGTGACTGGGTTTACGTATCACAACAATCAAAAGGAGAAAGTGCTCCAAATTATAACTAGACACTCAGACAGTGTGCATCTGTTGTGCTAGACGTCTGCCATAATCTGTTATTACCTGTCATTTTTAATGTTCATATAATAAGATGCCAAATAGCTTTTGTTTTTTGTTAATGGGCTCAGTTTTAAGCATGAACCTATAGGATACAGCCTGCAGATAATGTATTCATTTATTCATTATGTGAACTGATGAACAGAGACTGTGGGTCGGTGTATTTCAGTGCCAAACTTTTTTTTTTTCATTACCAGGACTTCAAGGATACACTGGAAGCACATTTGCACTTCATTCTCCACTGCATCCACCCCTCTTTTTCCACACCTCCTATCAATATCACAACTGTGTGGCCATTTGAAGATGGTTTTCACATGCAGCTGCTTTGACGTTTTTGCAGTTGTGAACTGTCTTAAAGCAACACTATGTAAGATTTTTACCCTAAAATAGTGTTTCCAAAATTGATTTGAGGGTATGTCAACCTTTGATCGAGTGAATATCACTTCCCCCACAGCCTAAGTGGGCCCACATTGCCTACAACAGCTCTGTTCTTGGTAGGAACACTGAAAGGACTACAACTGAGGCAACTATGGCCTCAATCCCAACATCTAATTACAGGGTACAACCACAGTCACCGAAAACCAAACACTCTGGACCAAGAAAGTTACATAATGCTGCTTTGACAACTTAACACACTAAAGTCAAAGGTGAGACTAGACTATACAATGGAATCTACCAAAATGATAGACATCCTTCACATTTTTCTGCCGGTGCCAAAAAAATAAGTCTGTGAGTGACAGACAATTTTACAATTAATCCATCCTCTAATCTACTACAAAGCTGTCTGTCAGCAGACTAAAATGTGATTAAAATGTGTTAATTGACAGAGCATCTGTGCCTGTGTATCTCCATGTTGATTTTCCAATTATGTTTATGGTATTAGGAAAAAAACTATTAAAAATTCCCTACCTGACAATGTTAAAACGTGAAAAAAGGGACCCAGACTATGCAGTTAGTATTAATACCTGCCCCCAAAATCTAATGGGTCTAAAGGGCTACCTGTGATGAAAATTCAATCACAATCTGTCCTGCAACTTTTGTGCAATCCAGCTAAAACACAGACAAACAGCAATGATCACATCACCTCCTTGGTGAAAGTCATAGTGAATTAGTTGAGTAGTAGCATGCTGCTGCTAACTATAACCACTAAAACCAACTGTGCTCCAAACCAATTAATTATGCCTTAAAATTTCAGTCAGCAATGGATTGTATGCAGGGGTTACCTCTGCCAACCCTTAAAAAAGACTTGCCAGGGTGTCCGGCCGCCTCATGGTTATTCATACTGTATGAGCATGCTGCTCAACCACAGAGATTGATGGTTCCTGGCCAGACTGGTCCTTCTTGCATTTCTCTCCCATGTTCTTCACCCCATCTCCTGTTTCTCTCTTAACTGTATCTGTCCAATAAAAACAAACTGCCAAAAAATAAATTAAAAAAGAAAGACATGCCAAGTCATTAGCAATAAACTGAAGTGAACCACACTTTTCAGTTTATATACTTAGTTTGAGTTATGTGGGAGCCAGTCGGAGTCTGGCCTGCTTGCAAGGACTTATAGAGCATCACCGCAAACTCTGTTATAGAAAGCCATTTTTAGATATGCAAAATTATTTGAGCCTTAAAATACAGTTAAAACATCTTGTAATGCACTGGCCTGTCAGCATTGGTGGCAGGAGCATTTTCTTTTAATTCATAAAACATTAATAAGCAAATTTTCAGCTCATTCTCACTGAGGTGAAATGAGCTAATGCCATGAAGATGCATCCATCGCGCGTCACCGGGCTCAGGCTCTTAATTTATATCTAAGTATTTTCAGTATTTTTCCAGCGTTGTATTATTTTTCTGTGTATTGATTCTAGATGTGTTCTTGGCTGTCAGTAGTTTGATGTTTTCTTGCCCTTATTATTATGACATGATTCTGTTAGTATTTTTTAGAGTCCTGTTTTATTTTGGTTCTCAGTGTTTATATTTCATTTCCTCGTGGCATGAGCTTCGCACCTGTTCCAGACACTCCCACTTTGTCATTATCTCGTCCATATGTTTTGTGTTAGTAATTAGATCACCTGCCTGCTCATGTGAATCCGCACCTGCCATCAATTATTTCCTCAGTATTTACAGACTGATGTTTTTTCTGTTCACTGCAACAGTCTTAGTGATTGCTTCTCGCCTCCAGAGCCCTTTCCCTGCTCTGGTGAGTTTAAGTTTCCTTATTATCTGTGTTTGGATTTTTGCTTTGGTGCACTCTGGCACTTTGTGTGTTTTTGTTAATAAATACCACTAACTGCAGTCGGCGTCTGGATCTGTCTCTCACTGCCCCGACGGGCAAATCATGACATTATGTGTCTGTCTATAATTTGAGAAAAGCGCTACCGTTTTTTTGTTTGTTTTTTTTTTTGTAAATGTGCTACTTTTTATGTAAATTGGAGACTTTTCCTCTCAATGTGTGGTATTATTATTATTATTAAAACAAGAGGAAACAACTACAGAGCCAGATGTGACTTAAGCACTGCAAGTTGCAGTCCCCTAATCTAAAGCAGTGTTTTTCAACCTTTTTTTGAGCCACAACACACTTTTTACATTGAAAAAATCTCACAGCACCCCATCAATCAAAATTGTTAGCATATGGGCCCATTTAGAAGAACACATACTGTAGTTGATATCGTGGCAGGAACTGAAGAAGGGTAGACACCTTTGTAGTTTTTCCATCATTGAAGTTATCCATTTTGAACAAAACAGTGTGTGCTCTTACTTTTAAGTGACAGGTGTTTTGTTTGGAGATGATGTTTAAGATTGTTTGGGACCATGCCACCTTTGGATATCTTGTCTCCACACACCAAATTTGTGATAGATTAGAACGCTATGTTGGACTTAATGGAACTTCATTGCAGTGGTTTAGATCTTATTTATCTGATAGGTTCCAGTTTGTTCATGTCAGTAATGAGTTTTCTTCCAACTCAAAGCTCAGTCATGGAGTTCCACAGGGATCTGTGCTAGGCCCTACTCTTTTTAGTTTATATATGCTTCCGTTAGGCAACATTATTAGAAAGCACTGTATATATTTTCATTGTTATGCAGATGACACACAATTATACCTGTCAGTGAAGCCAGATGATAGTAATCAATTAGCCAAGTTAGAAGCCTGTCTTAAGGAAATCAAAGCTTGGATGACTTGTAATTTCCTGCTATTAAATTCAGATAAGACTGAAGTCATTCTTGTTGGTCCAAAAAACCTTAGAAATACCTTTCCAAATCAAACTCTTAGTTTGGATGTGGTTACTCTTTCTCTTAATAGCTCTGTGAGGAACCTTGGAGTTATTTTTGATCAAGATCTGTTTTTCAATTCGCATATTAAATTTGTTTCTAACACTGCCTTCTATCATTTGCATAATATTGCCAATATTAGGAGCATCTTGTCTCAGAGTGATGCTAAGAAACTGATCCACACTTTTGTTAGCTCTAGATTAGATTATTGTAGCTCTTTATTTTCAGGTTGTCCTAAAATATCTTTAAAAAGTCTTCAGTTAATCCAAAAGGATGCAGCAAGAGTTTTAACAGGTACTAGAAAGAGAGATCATATCTCTCCGGTCCTGGCCTCCTTTCATTGGCTTCCCATAAAGTTTAGAATTAAGTTTAAAATCCTTCTTCTCACTTACAAAGCTCTAAACAATCAGGCCCCTTTTTATTTAAAAGATCTGATACTACTCTATTATCCTAACAGAGCACTACGCTCCCAAAATGCTGGATTACTTGTAATACCTAGAATCTCCAAAAGTACAATGGGAGGCAGAGCCTTCAGTTATCAAGCTCCTCTCCTGTGGAACCAGCTGCCAATCTGGATTCGGGAGTCAGACTCAATCTCTGTTTTTAAGAATAGAGTTAAAACCTTCCTTTTTGATATAGCCTACAATTAGGAGGGATCATGTGTCTCTGAACCCTCCCTTAGTTATGCTGCTAATAGGTTTAGACAGCCGGGGGACCTCCAATAATGCACTGGGCTTCACCCCTTTCGTCACTCTCAATGAAATTTTTTTATTTTTTTATTTATTTTTTTTTTGCTGGTCATTAACATCTGTTTGTTCTCTCCCATAGATTGAGTCCCCATTGTGCTGTTTGCTCTCTACATGTCTGTTCTTTTCGTCTTCTCTATCCCCTCACCCCCCAGCCAGTCGTAGCAGATGACTGCCCCTCCCTGAGCCTGGTTCTGCTGGAGGTTTCTTCCTGTTAAAAGGGAGTTTTTCCTCTCCACTGTCACCAAGCACTTGCTCACAGGGGATCGCCTGATTGCTGGGATCTTTCTGCAATTGTAGGGGGTTTCCCCTACAGTTGAAAGTGATATAAGATTACTGTTGTTGTGAAATGGCGCTATATAAATAAAGTTGAATTGAATTGAATTGAATTCAAACATAACAGAGTCAGTGCAGTTTGGTCCCTGGTGGAAATAAATCCGAACAAAATATAGTTTTTGCTGTGCCCCCACATTTGAGACTTGATGCTTATAAATTTGAGGTTTTTCTTCCCAATCATATCATATGAATAAAAAGTAAACATTAATAAGTTAAATATTTCCTGGGCCAGTGGAGAATAGAAGTAATTAAAAAATGCAATTCTGAAAATGAGCAAATTACCCATTACTGCCATCTACAGATATAAATTAGCTGTTAGTTTACTTTGGTGCAGTTATATTTATTAAGCATCATGACTGCAAAAATATCAATAAATATAAACATAATTGAAACAGATAAATCAATGAAAATTTAAATGGAGATCTAAACTTAAAATTTATTTATTAATTTATATAGCACTTTTCATGCAATAAAGTTCAACTCAAAGTGCTTTACAGTTAAAAACAATTCCAGATAAAGCAAAACAATAAAAAGACAAGAGAACCCCCTCCAAGCCCTCCCACCCCACCCCTACCCTCGTCCAAGATGTCCATCCACCCGACCCCTCAACTCACCCCAGACCACACCTCCTCCCACCCCACCCACAAGCAATAATAGACATAGTTAAAACATGGCTGAGCACTGAGGACCAGAGGGAGGAAATGCTATCATAGGGGAACCATCAGCACCAGGAGCCAGTCTCAGCCCACAGCTGCAGAGACACCGCCATCTACAGCTTGAAGGTGCCATTCTGGCCTGATTTAACATGTTTGCTTCCTTGTAAAAATATTACAGATTGGCCATGATCTGAGAATTAAAGGTACAAAAGGTAATGTAATGAAATACATGTGATGACTTCAGCTTTATTCATTATCATTATCGCTACTTGACTAATAAAATGATTAGAAATCAAGTAAGTTACAATCAGAGCCAGTTTTCTTCTTCGACATGTTTTAATTAATTTATTATTTATTTAGTGTGTATGCGGCTGCTATCACACACTTTTGCAGCTTTGTTAATATTTTTTCAGACAAAATTAAGAAACTCGGCCATAATTTAAACCAAAGAAACGATGGTCTGATACACTATAATGTTTTCTATTACCAACAACTTTGTCATGTGGTGATCCTCGCGGATCACCAAGAGACGCCACAGAGTTCACCAGAGAGTTTGGCTAAGATGTTATTTATTTACAGACGTGACAAAACACAACTATGAACCCCTTAGGGCAAATACACACATGAACGAGACTTGGGTTGTAGGGCTAACTCAGCCGCTACGAGCTAAACTGTGACAAAGTTATAATACACGAACCTGACATGAAGGTCTCACGGCACTCTCAAACATGACGAGGCGTAGACCCAGACTTGACAAGGAAAACGAGACGAGACGTTGACAGAATGTAGACCAATACTCCTGCGTCTTACCGTCGTCAGTGCCGGGCTTAAAAGGGCAAAGCACTAACGACGGTGACAAACAGCTGACCGGCCCTTGACAGGCGGAAGCCCCACTGAGCACTTTCACAATAAGAGCCCGGTGAGGCCAGAATACAGCCCGCAGCTGTCAAGGCCGGCAGCGAGCAGAACTTAGCCCGAGCGCGATCAGAACCGGCGCTCGGGTCATAACAGTACCCTCCCTCCACGGGCGGACTCCGAACGCCCCAAGGAACCACCCTGCCCCCCCCAGGGTGGGAGGTTGGGGGACAGGTGCGGAGGGAGAGAAACCAACCCAGGAACAAAACAGACAAAAAAACCATACAAGACAATGACAAGACTAACAAGAAAATGCACAAGGGAAAAAACAAAAACCAGAACTACAGGGTTAGAAAAATCAAATACAAGAATAGAGCATACTCGCTCATACCAGACTAAACATGAAACAAAAAACAGAGCACTACTCGCTCATATCGGACTATAACAAAAACAGAGCATTACAGTGATCCCTCGCTACTTCGCGCCTCACCTTTCGCGCCCTCAGTGCATCACGGATTTTTCAAAAATATTCATCAAAATTCAAAATTGAGAAAAAATGGGCGGGCACTAGCAGAAGGCAGGGAGACTACATTAGAACATCAGGTATCAACACAGAGAGCCCGCACAACTCAAAATCCACCTCTCTGTTCGCTGTTCTCGTGTTGGCTCGGCTCGGGAATCTCACAAGCTGATTGGCCGAGACGTTTTACCCAGCTTCTCTCCCTGCCGAGCGCCCATACCCAGCGAAGGAAGACTGCATTCATTCTTTATCGCTCGTGTTGCTTAGTCTCACCGCGTGGAACTTTTCGCTGTTCTCTTGTGCCTTTTTGTGCAAAATAGTCTTCCCGTCGAGCCACTACGCGGCCTCCTGCAGCTTCTCCAGCTCTATCGGAAGCTGCCCTCGATGATCCTGCGCCTCTAGCACCTGACTATGAGGCGTCACCTGAGGAGCAGTAAAGCTCTCATTAACCTGTGCAGTAAATCATCTTCATCTTGAGTTACGTATCTTGTTATAAGAATAAAAGAGTTCTAAAAACATATTTATGTCCACTTTATTTACATCTACGTATGTACGTACACTTACACACACACACACACGTATCATATGAGAGAGAGAGTGAGAGAATGAACGTACGTATTATTTATGGGTGACGTCATTAGGGGTGACGCTACTTCGTGGTTTTTCACTTTTCGTGGTTGTAATGTAGTAATGTGGTCTGCCACTAGGGGCGCTGTTAAGTGTTGTATGCAGATTAAGAAAGAGAGTAAAAAACGGTTGTTGTTGACGTTACTGAAGACCTCACTGTCCTGTCTGTTTATTCCACTTGCTCTCCTTAAAAACACACTAAAATACATTACATGGTGTCAGAAGTGTCACTCATATGAAGATGGACCAACTAAAACCGCTGAACAGTCTGTCGCTGGAAGGAAACCTCGCAGAAAACTGGCGTTCGTGGATCCAGAAGTTTGAGCTGTACCTGATTGCTAGTGGCATAGCTGAAAAATCAGAGAAAATAAAATGTGCTACGTTTCTTCATGTGGCAGGTGACGAAGCTATTAAGGTATTTAATACCATGGACTTTGATGATGATGATGTGGATGATTTGGACATCCTAAAAGAAAGATTTAGGCAATATTGTGAGCCAAGAAAAAATATAACCTACCTGAGGCACATATTTTTCACAAGAGTACAAGGCAAGAGTGAACCTATCGATGCATATGTAACAGACCTGAAAAACAAGGCCAAAGACTGTGAGTTTGGACTGTTAACTGATTCACTCATAAGAGATCGTATTGTGTGTGGAGTCACCAATGACCAGGTGAGAGCAAGATTGCTTAGAGAACCAGACTTATCCCTCAGTAAAGCTGTGGATATATGCAGAGCTAATGAAGCCACACAAAGCCATATGAAAGCTTTACAAGAAGAAACAGAAGTTTCAGTAAACAAGCTAAGCAAAATAAAGCTAACTAAGAGGTCTAAAGAAAGTGACGTCCACGCAAAAAGAGAATGCAATAAATGTGGGTATAAACATGAGCCTCGCAAGTGTCCTGCGTATGGGCAAACATGTAAAGTCTGCTCACGAAAAACCATTTTGCTCGCATGTGCCACACAAGGATGCACAAAGAAAGCAGAGAAAGTTCACACAGACTGGAGAAAAATGTGAATGAGATAGAACAAGAGGAAAAAGAAATGTTTAGTGGAACCATTGAGCCAAAGAGAAGAGAAAATAAAAAGCCAGCTCATGTTGATACGATGAATATCGAAGAAGCTGAAAAATCAAGATGGACAGAAGTTCTGACAATGAATGGTGAACAGGTTGTCTTCAGATTAGATACGGGTGCATGTTGCAATGTGCTACCTCTCAAAATCTTAAAGAAAGTGACCAAAGGAGATATGCTACTGTTTGAATCCAGAACAAAGTTAGTATCGTATTCTCGCCACAAGGTGGAACCAGTGGGCATGGCAAAGCTGAAATGTGAATACAAAACTCAAGAACAGGAGCTTGAATTTCAAGTTATAAAAGCTGATTTGCCAGCGATCCTCGGAGGAGATTCATGTGAACAACTGGGACTGATAACCAGAGTTCACAAGGTGGATAGAGAAGAGGAAACTGACATTCTGACAGAATACAAAGATGTGTTTACAGGACTGGGGTGTGTACCGGGACTACATCACATTCAGGTCGACCCAGCTGTAACTCCAGTGATTCACCCACCCAGAAAGGTGCCTTTAGCACTGAAGGATGATATAAAAAAAGAACTAGAAAGAATGGCGACTCTGGGTGTGATTGAGAAGCAAACAGAGCCCACTGATTGGGTCAACAGCATGGTCATTGTCAAGAAAGCAAATAAAAGAATAAGAATATGCATAGATCCTCAAGATCTTAACAAAGCTATAAAAAGAGAGCACTATCCCCTACGAACAGTGGAAGAAGTCGTTGCAGAGATGCCAAATGCAAAGGTGTTTTCAGTGCTAGACGCAAACCATGGCTTCTGGCAAATACAGCTTGATGAAGAAAGCTCCAAGTTATGTACCTTTAACACACCATTTGGTAGATACCAATTTAAGAGGCTTCCCTTTGGTGTGTCATCAGCCCCAGAAGTCTTCCAAAAGTACATCGCCCAGAGACTGGAGGACCTGGAAGGAGTTGAGAATGTTATGGATGACATCCTGGTGTGGGGTGTAAATAAAGAACAAGATGACAAAAGGCTGAGACAACTACTGGAAAGAGTGAAAAGCATTAATCTGAAACTGAACGAGGACAAATGTAAGATTGGCATGACTGAAATACGATATATTGGACACATATTGAGTGCAGAAGGCCTGAAGCCAGACCAAGAAAAAAGTCAGAGCAATAGTTAACATGCCTAAACCAGAAGATGTGGCTGCACTCAGAAGATTTCTCGGTATGGTGCAGTACCTTGCAAAGTTCATACCAAACCTGTCAGAGGTAAGTGCACCACTCAGAAAACTTCTGGAAGGAGAAGTTGCATGGCACTGGGAGTCACAGCAACAAAAGAGCTTTGAACAGCTGAAGTCACTTGTCAGTGAAACCCCTGTGCTGAGATTTTATGACATAAATAAACCAGTTACATTGTCTGTGGATGCAAGCTCTGAAGGATTGGGAGCTGTGATATTGCAAGAGGGTCAGCCAGTGGCTTATGGTTCAAGATCGCTAACAGACACACAGAAAAGATATGCACAAATTGAAAAGGAACTTTTGGCTATTGTGTATGGCTGTGAGAAATTCAAGCAGTATCTGTATGGAAGACCAGTACAGGTTGAGTCAGACCATAAACCACTGGAAGCTGTGTTCAGAAAAGGGTTGCATAAAGCACCACCCAGACTACAATGTATGCTGATGAGTCTGCAGCCTTTCAACCTGCAGGTTACATATAAACCAGGCAAAGACTTGTACATTGCAGACACTCTGAGCAGAGCTTTTCTTAAAGAGCAGACAGAAAAACTATTGGAGGAGGAACTTGAAGTTAATCTCCTTACAGCACACCTACCTGTCTCAGAGGAAAAGCTGAAGTTATTCCAGAAAGCAACAGCAGCAGATGAGGAACTGCAAATGTTAATGAAAGCAGTTCAGTCAGGATGGCCAGCACAAGTCAGTAAAGTTCCAGCTGAGATAAGGAAGTATTGGACATTCAGAGAGGAACTCACATGCTCAGAAGGACTAATATTCAAGAACTCCAGACTTGTGGTGCCTCAAAGTCTGAGAAAGGAAATGCTTCAGAAAATCCATGAAGCACATCTTGGCGTTGTTAAATGCAAAGAAAGAGCAAGAGATGTTTTGTTTTGGCCCAGTATGTCTAAACAAATAGAAGAAACAGTGCTAAGGTGTTCTATCTGTAACACACACAAGAGGAACAATGTCAAAGAACCACTTCAGTCATGACATTCCCAGCAGAGCTTGGGCAAAAGTTGGTGTTGATCTTTTCCATTTTGACCAAGGTGATTATCTACTGTGTGTAGATTATTACTCAAAATATCCTGAAATTGCCAAATTGCCACAAACAACAAGCAAACATGTCATTGTAGCTCTTAAATCTATGTTTGCCAGACATGGAATTCCAGACGAGCTCATGTCAGACAATGGACCA
Organism: Pholidichthys leucotaenia; assembly: GCA_020510985.1. Classification (NCBI taxonomy): domain Eukaryota; kingdom Metazoa; phylum Chordata; class Actinopteri; order Cichliformes; family Pholidichthyidae; genus Pholidichthys; species Pholidichthys leucotaenia. The sequence goes on from CM035841.1 coordinate 396,228,128, forward strand.
CAGTTTTCAAGTGCAGAGTTCAGACAGTTTGCAGAAACGTGGGAGTTTAAACACACCACATCGAGCCCGGGATACCCACAATCAAATGGGCAAAGTGAACGTGCAATTCAAACAATAAAAAACCTACTGAAGAAGGCACAAGAGAGCCAAGGAAATCCTTATATTGCTCTTCTTGAATACAGAAATTCGCCCTTGGATGGAGTCAAATTGTCTCCAGCACAATTGTTGATGAATCGGAGACTGAAAACAAGATTGCCAACATCAGGTCAGCTGTTAATGCCACAGCTGAACAAGAATAAGCAAAAACAACTGAAGGAGAGACAGATGAGACAGAAACATTACTTTGACCATGGAGCCAGAGCCTTACCTGCTCTACAAGAGGGAGAGACAGTTAGATTCAGAGCTGAGAATACATGGCAACCAGCTATTGTGGTAAAGAGCCACAACACACCAAGATCATTTGTGATTCAGACCCCTGGGGGATGTAAATTCAGGAGAAACAGGCGCCATCTACTGAAGTGCAGAGAAGAAAGTGTTCCTAAAACCACAAACACTGATCAGGAGGATTTCCCGACCCCTGCTTGTGAGCCAACAGAGACCATCTCATCGGAGCAAGCACCTGTTCATTCTCCTATAAAGGAAACTCAGAATTCCAAAGCAGTTACTGAAGAGCCAAGGAAAACTTCACGTTTTGGCAGACTGATTAAACCCCCACAACGTTATACAATGTGAAAACAACATAAAGAAATGTTTAAGTGTATCTTAAGGGATGTTAGCCCTGTAATGAAAAGAAAAGCAGTTGTTCAGGTTAAAACCATACTTTTTAACTTGTGAGTCATATTAGGATTTATTGTTTTTCTGTAACAATATAGTATGATATTCTACTTCTAAAGAAGGGAGATGTAATGTAGTAATGTGGTCTGCCACTAGGGGCGCTGTTAAGTGTTGTATGCAGATTAAGAAAGAGAGTAAAAAACGGTTGTTGTTGACGTTACTGAAGACCTCACTGTCCTGTCTGTTTATTCCACTTGCTCTCCTTAAAAACACACTAAAATACATCACAGCGGTCAGTTCTGGAACCCATTAACCGCGATAAGTGAGGGATCACAGTACTCACTCAAACCAGACTATACATAAGCAACAAGGCTACTGCAAGGCATGAACACCAGATACAAAATACAACTAGGACAAGAAAAAAAAAACAAACACTGAGACAAACCCAGGGACCACTACCCCCCCCCCCCCCCGACAGTCTATGTCGACCGGTGGTCAAAGGAGGCGGATCAGGCGGCTCACCAGAGTCCAAAGTCCCGCACGCCTGCTTCTCCGGTGGTTGAACTAGGTAGCCCCATGGTACACATAACAGGTCAGGTGGCCGAACCGGCGAAATAGTCCCTCCGGCAGCCGACCCGTGTCCCTCAGCCACCAGTCCAGAGCATCAACAACCCGCAGCGGCCTCCCTGATGAGAACAAAACTCGGGAGAACTGGGGCGAGCGAACAGGGACCCCCATGGCCCCCAGCGATGATTAATAGGGACGGTGACTCAGAGGGAATTGATGAGCAGGGCGAGCCAGGAATCTGCTCTGCGAAGTAGGGTCTGCAGCTCCTCCTCTGCCTATGGACCACGCTCGCGCTGCATCACTGCTGGACCCAGATTGGGTCCCAGCTGCACCCACGTTGGACCCCGATTGGGCCAGAACCGCACCCACGGTGGACCCCAATCAAGCCTCCGGTGCACCCTCGTTGGACCCCGATTGGGTCGGATCCGCCTCCGCGGTGGACCCCAATTGGGCCCCCGGTGCACCCACGTTGGACTCCGATTGGGCCGAAACCGCCCCCGTGGTGGGCCCCGATTGGGCCTCCAGTGCAGCTCCGCTGACGAGCTCCACCCCCGAGCCTGGGACCTCCAACTCGGTGACACCGACCCGTTCCACGCCGGCGACACTGAAATAAACCTCGAGGACAGGAAAACCGGGATCAGTATCACCGGTAGCAACGGAACCCAGCAAGACAAGCTCGGGCGCAGCAGACGGCTGCTCCTAACTTGCCTCCCCGAGGAGGACCAGACTCAGCTGCGTCGGGCTCCGCAGCTGGCACGATGTCATCTGCAGCCTGAGGTTCCTCCCACGCTGCTATCCACGCCAACGACCGGTATGGCGTGGGGGTAGGGAACCCTTGACCCACTGGCTCGGACCGCTCTGGCGAGGAGACCCGGGGACGCTTCTTCGTCGGCTCAGGCTCCGGGCCGCAGTCCGCTCCTCTCCTCCATCCAAGACGTGGCTGCAGGGCCGGATGCAGGTTTTCCAGCACTGCAGGGGACCTCTTCGTCCGACGACGCTGGCCTGGTGTCGCGGACCGCTCGACAGGGGAGAACACAGAGGCAGTAGGTTTAATAATTTCTTCCACAGCAGGTGGAGGGAGCTCGGGGGGCTGCGAACCCCGAACTCCGCCCCCAGGAGTCAGACAAGGCAGATCATTATTAAGATGTGACAAACAAACGTGCACTTGCCTTCCTCCTGGGGCAGAGATGGTTCCTGCTGTGGGGGACGTCGTTCCTCCTTCTCCCCGCTGGATGGCGACAGAGGGCCCCCTGGGATAACAAGGTGGGGCGCTCTCGGAGATTCGCTAACGGGATACGCCGGCAGCGAGTCCAGCCGGGGATTCCGCTGAGGGTTGCCCGCGCCGTTACGCCGACGTCCTCGTCGGCCCCCAGACGGCGCGTACTCCTGGACCTGCTCCGGGACAGGAACGGGACACCAACGCGGGGAGCGAGGATGCCTCCTCCTCTGCTTCCCGCTCTCTTCCTCCTCCAGCCCACGAAGAACCTCGTGCTGAGCGGCGAGTTCCTCCCACCTCGATATTACCTCTGGATGGTCGTCGTAGTCGAGGGGGAGGTTGTCCAGATACTCCTCAGCGACGTTCAGATGCCAACGCATGTCACTGGAGGTGTCGTCAAATGTAGCGATGAGGAGCGCCCCATCGGCGTATTCCAGCGCGCTCGCTAGCTCCTTGTCCAGGCGCCGACCGCGGCCCCTGGATGACGGCATTCTCCCAGATGTAGACACCCGAACGAGAAGAAACAACAGTCCAGTTATGGCACAAACTCCCTGTGAAACAGCGTCTCGATGCGGCGCCTCCGTTTAGGCGACCAGGCAGGAGTATACTGTCGTGTGGTGATCCTCGCGGATCACCAAGAGACGCCACAGAGTTCACCAGAGAGTTTGGCTAAGATGTTATTTATTTACAGACGTGACAAAACACAACTATGAACCCCTTAGGGCAAATACACACATGAACGAGACTTGGGCTCGTAGGGCTAACCCAGCCGCTACGAGCTAAACTGTGACAAAGTTATAATACACGAACCTGACATGAAGGTCTCACGGCACTCTCAAACATGACGAGGCGTAGACCCAGACTTGACAAGGAAAATGAGACGAGACGTTGACAGAATGTAGACCAATACTCCTGCGTCTTACCGTCATCAGTGCCGGGCTTAAAAGGGCGAAGCACTAACGACAGTAATGACAAACAGCTGACCGGCCCTTGACAGGCGGAAGCCCCATCGAGCACTTTCACAATAAGAGCCCGGTGAGGCCAGAATACAGCCCGCAGCTGTCAAGGCCGGCAGCGAGCAGAACTTTTTTTTTTTTTTTCCTCCGGCGCCACACGAGTCGGCTGCCTTTTGCAACAGCGGCTCAATTCTGAGTTTGTTTTTTTTCTTTTCTTTACACACTTTATACATCACGGACACACAGATCGCCCCAAAATGCCTCCCGAGCCGGCGGACGGAGCCACTGTTTACAGCAGGAGACGGTACAGCAGGGAACAGCTGCTTGCACTTAATCGCCACTCAGTGCTGACGAAAAAACTCGACGTACCGAGAGAAATAAGGCGAAAACGACGTGGTTGTCGGGCTGGTGTTAGACGGCGGACAAGGAGTATAAGGTACAGACCCACCTTCCCATCCGTTATTATGGGGAATGTACGCTCTATACTGGGAAAGGTAGATGAGCTAGCGGCTATCTGCCGTTACGATAGCACATACCGGGAGTGCTCTCTCCTTTTGTTTACTGAGACGTGGCTAACTGAACTAGCAGCAGATGCTAACATTGAGCTGGAGGGTTTCCACATGATACGGGCAGACCGAACACCAGACAGTGGCAAAGCAAGGGGCGGTGGAGTGATAATGTATGTTAACAACAACTGGTGCAGACCGGGACATATCACTGTTAAACAACGTCACTGCAGCAAAGACATTGAGTTGCTAGCTGTTAGCATGTGGCCTACATATCTCCCGAGAGAACACTCACATGTGATCTGCATTGTTGTTTATGCAAATCCGACGGCGAACGCTGGGACAGCGCGTGACGTCATCCATTCAGTAACCAACAGGCTGCAGACAGAACATCCAGATGCTCTTCTCCTCATCTCAGGCGATTTCAACCATGTTTCACTGTCTCCCATTCTACCCACGTTTACCCAGTATGTCACATGCCACACTAGAGACAATAAAACACTGGACTTATTCTATGCAAACACTAAGGAGGCGTACACCTCATCACAACTCCCCCAACTCGGGAGATCGGATCACAACTTGGTTCATCTCCGGCCGGTGTACAAACCCCTAGTGCACAGACAACCCCCGGCCATGCGCACAGTGATGTTATGGTCTGAGGAGGCAATGGACACTAAAGGACTGTTTTGAAGCCACCACCTGGAAGCAGCTCTGTGATCCACATGGTGAGGACATCGATGGCCTCATTCACACCTTCACGGGCTACCTCAGCTTCTGTGCGGACAAATCCATTCCCACCAAGACCATACGGTGTTGCTCAAACAACAAACCCTGGATCAACCCTGAGATTAAAACACTTCTGAGAGAGAAGAAGAGGATCTTCAGGTCGGGGAATAGGGAGATGCTGAAGTCCGTACAGAGGGAGCTGAGGAGAAAGATCAGAGAAGGCAAGGACAGCTTCAGGAGGAAGATGGAGGACAGGCTGCAACAAAGCGACATCAGCGGGGTCTGGAGAAACCTTAAAACCATCTCTGGGCTCCAGAATACCTCCCCCCAGGCCACGGGGGGCAGGGAGTGGGCGAACAATCTGAATTTGTTTTTCAATAGGTTTGACCAACCGCCCTCCCCCCTGACTGCACAACAACCACTGCTGCCTGTAAAGACATCAAGTCCTGCTGCCCACTCCCCACTCCACCAACACCCCCCCCACTCCCAACACACAGCCCCCCATCCTGACCCTGACCAGAACCCAGGTGAGGACGGAGCTGAGGAAGATCAAGGCGAGGAAGGCGTCGGGACCGGACGGCATCAGCGCAAAGCTCCTCAAGTCCTGTGCAGACCAGCTGTGTGGGATTGTGACGTACATCTTCAACCTGAGCCTGAAGCTGGGGAGGGTACCACAGCTGTGGAAAACATCTTGTGTGGTACCTGTACCAAAAACTTCCCACCCCAAAGACTTGAACAGCTACAGACCGGTGGCCTTGACGTCCCACTTGATGAAGACCCTGGAGAGACTGCTCCTTGTTCACCTCCGCCCCCTGGTGGAACCAGCGATGGATCCACTCCAGTTCGCCTACCAGCATGGCATTGGGGTGGAGGATGCGGTGATCTTCCTTCTTCACCGTTCTCTGTCCCACCTGGAGAAGCCCGGGAATGTGGTGAGGATCATGTTCTTTGACTTCTCCAGTGCTTTCAACACCATCCAACCGATGATCCTGAAGGACAAGCTGCTGTGCGCAGGGGTGGACCAGCACCTGTCATCATGGATCCTGGACTACCTCACGAACCGGCCTCAGTTTGTGAGAACCCGGGACTGTGTGTCTGACACGATCATCAGTAGCACGGGGGCCCCCCAGGGAACGGTGTTGGCTCCCTTCCTGTTCACTCTTTATACTGCGGACTTCTCACACAACACAACACACTGCCATCTACAGAAGTTCTCTGATGACTCTGCGATCGTTGGCCTCATCTCCAATGGAGATGAAGCTGAGTACAGAGGGCTTATCCAGGACTTCGTGGACTGGTGCCATCAGAACTGCCTCCAGATCAACGCGAGGAAAACTAAGGAGCTGGTGGTGGACTGCCGCAGGCAAGGACAACCCCTCACAGCACCAGTAAATATACAGGGAACAGACATTGAGATGGTGACATCCTACAAGTACCTGGGTGTTCATCTGAACAATAAACTAGACTGGTCACACAATACTGACGCACTCTACAAGAAGGGACAGTGCAGGCTGTTCCTACTGAGCAAGCTCAGGTCTTTTGGTGTACAAGGGGCGCTGCTGAAGACATTCTACGACACGGTGGTGGCATCAGCCATCAGTTTTAGAGTGGTCTGCTGGGGAAGTGGCGTTACAGCAGCCGATAGGAAGAGACTGAACAAACTGATCAAGAAAGCTAGCTCCGTCCTGGGGCAGCGCCTTGATCCGGTGGAGGAGATAGGAGAGAGAAGGACGGTGGCTAAATTGTCATCTCTGCTGGAGTCCGAGTTCCACCCTATGCAGGACATACTGAATGCACTGAGGAGCTCATTTAGCAGCAGACTACATCATCCCAGGTGCACAACCGAGAGGTTTCGCAGGTCCTTCCTACCAACGGCTGTCAGACTGTACAACCTAAGCAGGGCTGCTCGCAGAGATAGCAAAAAGACGTAACAGCCTAATAGTTTTTTTGAATGCAAAAGATGCAATAGACTTACACAATGGTCCCCTCCGGCATGCAACTAGGAAAATACCGGTAGCTCCGGAGGGTGAGAATATGTATGGGCACATAATCATACCATGTAGGATAACTAAGTAGACGGTTGTGCTGTTTCATCCCATCAAGCAACAATGCTCTGCACTGTGTGTGTTTATACATTTACATATTTATTCCATCTAGCTACAATGCTCCGCACTGGGTGTGTTTATGTTTATATTTATATATCTATATATTCATTCCATCTAGCTACAATGCTCCGCACTGTGTGTTTATATATCTACATATTATTCCATCTAGCTACATTGCTCCGCACTGTGTGTTTATATATTTACATATTTTTTCCACCTAGCTGCAATGCTCCGTACTGTGTGTTTATATATCTACATATTATTCCATCTAGCTACATTGTTCCGCACTGTGTGTTTATATATTTGCATATTTATTCCATCTAGCTGCAGTGCTCCGTACTGTGCATTTATATACTCATATTTATCCCATCCAGCTACAATGCTCTACACTGTGTGTCTGTGTGTATATATATACTGTATATATTTATAGTAATATGTATGGGGTACCCCCCCACAGCAGCCACGGACAAACACAGCGCTCGACTAGAGCAATTAACAGGACAGTGAGATGTGTGTGTTGAGATCAATAGGCAGCCTTCCTGTGCTTAGTTCAGGCACCAGCATCCTGTGGATATGTATGACGCAAATGCAAACATTCATGCTTCCTGCTCGCATTGTGGTACAAATGTCACATGTCTGAATGCATTTCCTTTGATGATAAAATGCCTTTGATGTATTGTCCGTTGCTGGGTATTTAAGTGGCTGAATTCATATGTTCACCCTCTGTTCTTCTTCTGACTGCTTCTGACTACAGCTCATGAGAGCCTGAGAGCGATCCCCAGCATGCTTATACAGCAGCTGGGGTGAGCTCCGTGATGGCGATGATTTGATCAATAAACTTCATTAAAACTCCAGTCGCCGTGCCTTATTTTAACATCGCCACACTGGTGACCCCGCAGACGCACACGCTTTGTGCGACGCAACCTTCTGGTCTGGACAACCACGCTGGCGACCCGACGCTGAAAAGAACACGCTGCCAGCAAACGCAGCACCCGGCAGTGATTCTCCGACGACGAGCGAACGCGGCAGCCCGACTGATCTGCCCTTCCTTTCTGCTTCAGGGAGACTTTGACGCTCTTCGGAGACCACCCACGACCGGGAAAGCTGAGGAAATTTCATGGTGAGGTCTGCACGCCTAGATCGGCACATCCACGCTGGACCGGCCGCTCTCACGGCTCCTGACACACGATTCTGTGTCTCCACACGAGAGCGCACACACCTTGCCCTCTCTCCACGACGGCGGCCCATGGCCGACGGAGAACGCGTGGACCTGAACGCACCATGACCCGGCACGAGCGACGACCAACAGCCCGAACAGGGGACACAATCGGCGCCGACTGCGCAGATCTCCATCAAGCCCCCTGACCCTGATTCGCCTCGCGACAGCGGACCGGCCATGCACAGAAGCCTCGCATCAGAACAGCGCAGCTGGAAGGCACGTGGCCGCAGCGCGTGCCACGCACCAGAGACAAGCTGGCTCTACAGACTTATACATCATCCTCCGCCGCTGCACACGGCTCTTCAGGACTGCTCACACACCTGAAGCACACACGCAGCTCGCACACAGGATTTGGTGTAAGTCTCAGCCACGGCGCACGACGGGAATCCAGCCGTCAGCTGTCCCCGAGGGCTTTAGGGCCGCGAACGCACCTAAAGCCTAAACGCCAAGTCCCTCACATAGCTTCAGCTCCTGTTTTTCTTCATTGCCGGACTGAATCGCGAGAGGAATCAGAGACTAACTTTTCTTCCCACAGCCATGGACATCCCCCGCCACTTGCTACCCCCACCCTCCTCCCTTCCCCGGCACAGACTTTCCCCGCAGCTTGCCACCAAAGCGGGACTACCGAGGTCTCAGCTCCCCGCTAAGCCCTCTGGGGGGGGAGTGTATGGGGTACCCCCCCACAGCAGCCACGGACAAACACAGCGCTCGACTAGAGCAATTAACAGGACAGTGAGATGTGTGTGTTGAGATCAATAGGCAGCCTTCCTGTGCTTAGTTCAGGCACCAGCATCCTGTGGATATGTATGACGCAAATGCAAACATTCATGCTTCCTGCTCGCATTGTGGTACAAATGTCACATGTCTGAATGCATTTCCTTTGATGATAAAATGCCTTTGATGTATTGTCCGTTGCTGGGTATTTAAGTGGCTGAATTCATATGTTCACCCTCTGTTCTTCTTCTGACTGCTTCTGACTACAGCTCATGAGAGCCTGAGAGCGATCCCCAGCATGCTTATACAGCAGCTGGGGTGAGCTCCGTGATGGCGATGATTTGATCAATAAACTTCATTAAAACTCCAGTCGCCGTGCCTTATTTTAACATCGCCACATACAGTATGTACATATGTATATTAGCTGCTCTTGCTTGCTTGCCTTTTTTTCTTGCCTTCTGATTGTTGCTCTGAGTGTTGCTATCCCTGTGCTGTTGCAATCCTGGAATTTCCCCATTGTGGGACTAATAAAGGCTTATCTTATCTCTTATCTTATCTTAGCCTGAGCGTGATCAGAACCAGCACTTGGGTCATAACAAACTTAGCATCATCATTTAATATTTGCTGTTAAATGATTAGAGTGAGATGGTGTTAATGTTACTTACCTACAATTAAAATGAGATTAGAGGACTATCCTCTCTGATGCAGCACGGTGGGCAACAGTTCCACATCCCTGGCAAGCAGAAGTAGTGGCTATTTGACCAAACCATTAGTTTGGAATTAGCAACTGTGCTAACCACCAGAACCCACACACCTGGCGCACTGCGAGGGAGAGGTGAGGCGGTGACAAATAGAAACGGGTTATGTGTCTTTTAAATTCCAGTACAATCAACAGAGTTTTATTTTTATCACATCACCCGATATACTGTATATCGTCATATCGCCCAGCCGTACCACCTTGTTTTCACAATCTCAACTTTGTTTAGACAATCACTTGGCTTTGCATCTCGGTTAGAATTTTGTCCAGGACCAGTTCAGAGTCTGAATCTTTCCTCTTCAAATATTTATCCATCACCGTTTTTCATCTAGCCACCACAACCTCTAGCACGTTTTAACAAGTTCATTAACTTCCATAAAAAAATATGAAGAAGAAGACAGTAACCATTACTGGGTTCACACTGAGACCCACTGACATGGAAGAGTCACAACAGGCACAGATATACATGAACTGCAAATTATTTGCAATTTTTGTGGATCAATTAAGTGAAATTAGACAATTTCCCAAACGTTTCCTCACAGCACCCTAGCCTCACTGAGGATTCACTAAGGGGCGTACCTCAGTGGGCTGAGATAGATTAAGACTAGTTGGAGAACGGCATTCTCAAGTGAGTTTCCAAAATGTCTCCAAACATTCTTGTCATTCTCATTTTTCTCTCCTGAGTCGCAGGATGTTGTGCTCATCTCGCAGAACTTTTGAACATGTTCAAAAAATTTGTGCAACTTTCTCTCAAAATAGTCTCAGAGTCATTGCAGGTGTCACAAACCCATCTTGGCCTCACTTCGAGTGTTGGGCAGCCATTGTGGAACTGTCGTGAGTGCAAACACAATCCCTAAATTTCACAATCCCAAATAATTTCCCATTGTTGTACATGGGTTCTGTGGGTACCCATGCACAACAATGGCAAATTTGCATTTTTTTTTGGACCAATTAAGAAGTTAAATAAGAAATTTCCCACAGAAACCTGAATGTACCAGGGCACCATGGTTGAAAAAAAAGTGTATATTTTATATATCAAAGTTATTTGGAAATGACAAATTTGCTTGCAGCAGTAACTTCAAAGTAAAAGTATTTTTTTTTTCACTCAAGACAATATTGTACTTCATCTGGCAATTTGTTTTCATATGAGCCAACATCAGTTTAGCAACAACTAATTATTGATTAGCTTGATTAGATTAACGTAATTCTGGACACAAACAAAACACAACTTGAAAAAACGGTTTTCTACTAAGTTTTAAGGGTTATTTTTATTATAAAGTTATGCAATCATTTTCAAAGGCACTGTGTTTCATTTTTGGTGTTCGTACACATCGGCCTGTCAGGTAAGTTTCTATCCTGACATTAATTAGTGCTGTGCCATGCTGGTGTCTCTGCTTTACACAGAAGGTGCCCTTTGGCTGGCATTAGTGAGACACTCACAACAACCTCTAGATATACTGTGGATATAAAAAGTGTACACACTTCTGTTAAAATGCCAGGTTTGTGTAATGTAAATGAAATAAACCCACAATAATTTATTTTCAAAATAATAATATTGCATTGCAGCCCAAGAATTGTAGTTCCTTTGATTCCCACAACTATTCAAGCTACTGCAACAACACAAATGGTCTAAGAAATAATAGATTACTTCTTGTTTTTGCACCCCAAAAAGAATCATCACAACCCGGGGAGTGTTTCTACAGTGACTAAGTTCATACCAGGGTATGAACTTACTTCAAAGAAAAAGTTGCAATGCTGCATTTATGTTGATAGGCTACAAAAAGTAGGAAACTTCGGCATCACTTTGAAAACCTTTGTCCATATCAGCAATTTTTTAACCTGTCTTTGTCCTGATATCGTTTCGTCTGTTCATGTTTTCACTTCTTTAATGCTGATAATTCACGCTCAGGCATTTAAAGAATTCTGAAGCTTAAAAAATGATGCTGTTCTCATCTTTGGTCTTTTGTTCCCATTTTACATCAGCCTGCAACCCAAACGGGGTTATAGCACCAATGTCATCTCGTCTTTTCTTGTTTTTGCTTTGTTTGGCACGAACCATTCATACTTGACTTGCTATTCTTGTTTAGCATAATACGTCGGATCAGCCATTTAACCAAATTTCATCTTCTAACCAATACACCATGATCATTCTTCTTCTTTTCCTATAATATGTCCATCTGCAACTCAGACAGTGTGTGGACTATCAGTTGCTCAATGCCGAAACAAGGAAAAACGCATATCCTCTGCCTAGAATTGAGGAACCCCTGGATGCTCTTGCAGGTGTTCATTTGTTTTCAACTTTAGACCTCACTAGTGGTTACAACCAGGTGCCTGCAGCAGAGAAAGACAAAGCAAAAACAGCCTTCTGTACACCATTTGGACTTTTTGAATTCAACCGAATGCCATTTGGGTTGTGCAATGCTCCAAGTACCTTTCAAGTGCCTTCTTATTACCGCCGTTTTGTAGGGGGTTTTGCTCATTATGCTGCACCCCTCCACCAGCTGGTTGCAGAGTTGGACTGCACAAAGAAGAAATGTAAAACATCTGGGAGACGGGGTCATAGGTGAACGCTGGAGTGAGGAGTGTGAAAATGCATTTCACACACTAAAAGACCTCTTGGTTAGTGCACCTGTTTTGGGATATCAGAATCAGAATCAGCTTTATTGGCCAAGTATGCACAACACATACAAGGAATTTGACTTTGGCTAAAAACTTGCTCTCGTTGTTCAGGTGAAGGATTTAAATAAGGATTCAATGACAAACAGAGTATGTACAGTAAATTACAGTCTGTCCACGTTTCTATAAAAGGATGCAAATATATACAGGAATATATGCAGTTATTTACTCGGACTAACCACACTTTGCAGAAATATATGAAAAAATATACAATCACACAGTATTTCAATGTGGACTCAGATTCAGTGATATAATGTGAATGAAGTAAAAAGCAGTGTGAGAGTTATGTGCAATGTAATAATGGATGAAAAGTCATGAGTACAGCAAACAGGTAGGACTAGGTGAATGTTAGGAGTTCATCAGAGTGATGGCTTGAGGAAAGAAACTGTTCCTGTGACGGGTGGTTTTGACCTTCAGTGATCTGTAACGACGACCAGAAGATAGAAGTTCAAACAGTTTGTGGCCGGGGTGTGACGGGTCAGCACAGATGTTTCCCGCCCGTTTCCTGGTTATGGACCGATATAAGTTCTCAATGGAGGGTAGGTCGGTACCAATGATCCTCTCCGCAGACTTAATGATCCGCTGCAGTCTGGTCTTGTCCTGTTTAGTGGCAGATCCAAACCAGACAGTGATGGAAAAGCAGAGGACAGATTGGATGATGGCGGTGTAGAAGACAACCAGCAGCTCCTGAGGCAAATCAAACTTCTTGAGCTGACGCAGAAAAAACAACCTCTGCTGGGCCTTTTTCCGGACAGTGTCTATATGGGAGGACCACTTCAGGTTCCGGGAGATTGTGGTACCCAGAAACTTGAAGGAGTCCACAGTGGACACTGTGCTGTTGAGGATGGTGAGTGGGGGGAATGAAGGGGGGTGACTTCACAAAACCTTTTGTTCTTGAAATTGATGCAGGTCATGCTGGACTAGGGGCTGTGTTGTCCCAAGAACAGGAAGGTAAACAAAGACCAATTGCTTTTGCAAGCAGGGGCCTTAAGCCTGCAGACAGGAACATGTCTAATTATAGTTCTAGAAGACTGGAATTTCTGGCACTGAAGTGGGCTGTGACACAAAAATTTAGAGAGTATTTGTTAGGGAATAAGTTTGTGAACTTTACTGATAACAACCCCCTCAGTTACTTGTAGTCAGCTAAACTGGGGGCTACAGAACAACAGTGGGCTTCAGAGTTGGTGGTTTTCGACTTTGGGATCAAATATAGACCAGGTTTGGCTAATTAAAATGCTGATGCATTGTCCCGTAAGTCATTGCTTCAGACCTTGTGCCCTTACTTTGCAGGTGTAGTTGTGCCACCCAAAGTCCACAAACAAACACAGTCTCTGCCTCAAGATGTTTGTGCAGCTATGGCTGCCTCCCAAGCAATAGCTGCCCTTCCATTGTGGCCAAAATCAGACCTAAGGGCTCTGCAGGAAGCTGATTCTGTCATTGGTACATTCTTACATTTTTGGAAAAGGGGGAGACCTCCTACCAAGCTTGAAATGGTAGATGTTGGTAAAGGGGTAAGGAAGTTGGTGCAGCAGTGGTCCAGGATAAAAATGAAGAATGGCATCTTGTATCGAAAAATAAAACTGATTGACAATGGAGAAATATTGCATCTTTTATTGCCAAAATGTTTGCAGACAGAAGTCTTGAAGAGCCTCCATGATCATGGACATCAAGGCATCCTACATACGAGCAGTCTGGTGAGACAAAGGTGTTTTTGGCCATTTATGGGAGGTGACATTGAACGACATTGCCAAGAGCATCAGCGCTGCACTCTCTCTAAAGCTGTACAACCAAAAGTTTGCACATTTAGGGGGAGTTTGATGGTCTCAAATTGGGGTGAGACTGGACATCCTGGCAGATAAGCACATCTGTCGCAAGGTCTGTGATGGACTTTTGCCAGCCGGTGCATCGTGACACGCACTACACAAAGAGCAAAGACAAACAAACCTATCATCTGCTCAGTCACTGCAACAGATGCTGGAGACAGTTTGTCTTGGCCTGTCCTTGCCACTGATAATACCTCTATCTGCCAAGCATGTGCTGCTAGTCCAGCAAAAGCTAGTAGTACTCAAATACTTTGCAAGCAGTTTCATGAAATGGTCAGTCAGAAAGCAACTCATACCAGCTCGGACGTCACCCGGGTTAACAAAGCCAGGAGTTCCTGTCAGCGGAGGGCAAAGGACAGAGCTGCGTGGAGGAATCTGATCAGACCTAAATGAAAGAGTCATTGTTGCCCCTGACAGACTGCAATGATGGTGGTCTCAAAGCTTCTGGAGGTAATTGCTATTGATTTCACAATATTGGACAAGGCCAGCGATGGGCGGAAAAAAATGTACTGGTTATTACGGATGGATTTTCCAAATTTTCCCAGGTATATCCTACTCCAGATCAGCGAGCCAGTACTGTGGCTAGAATACTAATGGAAAAGTGGTTTTACACCTACAGGGTACCCAAGCATATTCATAGCGACCAGGGGAGGAGTTTTGAGGGAGAGTTTTTGAAATGATTTGTAGCCCGTATGGACTTGAGAAAAGCAGAGCCACACCATACCATTCAGAAGGAAATGGGCAATGTGAAAGATTCAATAGAACTTTGCATGACTTATTGCATACCCTCCCACCTGACAAAAAGAAAAACGGCCATAATAGCTTCCCCAGATGCTGTATGCATATAATACTACAGCACACCATTCTACGGGTTATTCACCATGTGAGCTTATGTTTGGTCAGAAAGCCCAGCTGCCCATACATTTTCTGTTGGGGGCCTCTAAGGAAGTACCTTGCTCCAAACCTGTGCAGGATTAGGTTGGAGAACATCAAAATCACCTGAGTGAAGTTTATTTGCATGTGAAGAAGCAGCTCCAAAATGCAATGGAGAATAGGAACTGACATTATCAGCCAACAGTTACATCTCTGCTGCCTTGTGGTACTTTTGTGTACAAAAGATGTCATCCTGTTGGGTGGCATAAGATTCATGATGTCTGGGATCCGAGTGTGTATGTGGTTGTGGAAAACATGGATGGAGAAGGAAGGGTGTATAAGGTACGCCCTGGAGATGTTGCAGGCCCCGAACAGATCATTAATAGATCCGAGCTTAGAGTGGTGCCAAAAGTTCCAGGCCTTATGCCTGTGTGTCAGACCCAACCACAGTCTGATCCGGGCTTGGTAACTGTTCCAGCCCCAGAGAGGGAACCAAAAAATGTTGATGACGACAGTCATTCAGAGGGTCCGCTATTCCTTATAGAGTCTGATCAGCAGGACCCCATGCTTGCCTGCAATCGATCAAAGTGGTTTGACCACTGAGACAGATAGGCAGAGCAGTCGTGTTCTACTGCCAGTTATGGATCATGATTCTGGAAGTAGTTCCCTTTGTGGTGTCAATGAAGAGGGAACTGAACAAATTAATGTAGTGCTTAGACATTCTTGAATGAAGCACTGCCGGACGTCACCCAAATTTGTTTCATTTTGGCTGCACGGTGGCGCAGTAGTTAGCACTGCGGCAGCACAGTTTTACCCTCGGCTGGGGGATCGCGGGGATCATGAGATCGTGGGTTCGATCCCTGCCCCCGGCCAACAGTGATCTGTGTGGAGTTTGCACGTTCTCCCCGTGTTTGCGTGGGTTTACTCCGGGATTTCTCCGGTTTCCTCCCACATGCGAAAAACAGGCAGGTTAGGGAGTTAAGGGGCGCTTGCACACGCAGCGACCGGCAGCTGGTGGCTTGTCACCGGACTGCAGAACAAATCTACCTACGGGTACAAAATAAGTCCCCCCCCCAAAAAAAAAATCTGTTAATTTGACTCTAAATGTACATACAGTGCATCCGGAAAGTATTCACAGCACTTTACTTTTTCCACATTTTGTTATGTTACAGCCTTATTCCAAAATGGATTAAATTAATTTTTTCCTCAACATTCTACACACAATACCCCATAATGACAATGTGAAAAACTTTTTTTTGAAATTTTTGCAAATTTATTAAAAATAAAAAACTAAGAAATCACATGTGCATAAGTATTCACAGCCTTTGCCATGAATCTCAAAATTGAGCTTAGGTGCATCCTGTTTCTACTGATCGTCCTTGAGATGTTTCTACAGCTTAACTGGAGTCACCTGTGGTAAATTCAGTTGATTGGACATGATTTGGAAAGGCACACACCTGTCTATATAAGGTCCCATAGTTGACAGTGCATGTCAGAGCACTGACAGGGCATGTTTTTCAGCGGCAGGAACTGGAAGACTAGTCAGGATAGAGGGAAAGATGAATGCAGCAATGTACGGAGACATCTTGGATGAAAACCTGTTCCAGAGCACTTTTGACCTCAGACTGGGGCGACTGTTCATCTTTGAGCAGGACAAAGACCCTAAGTACACAGCCAAGATATCAAAGGAGTGGCTTCAGGACAACTCTGTGAATGTCCTTGAGTGGCCCAGTCAGAGCCAAGACTTGAATCCAATTGAACGTCTCTGGAGAGATCTGAAAATGGCTGTGCACCGAGGCTTCCCATCCAACCTGATGGAGCTTGAGAGGTGCTGCAAAGAGGAATGGGCGAAACTGCCCAAAGATAGGTGTGCCAAGCTTGTGGCATCATATTCAAAAAGACTTGACACTGTAATTGCTGCCAAAGGTGCATCAACAAAGTATTAAGCAAACGATGTGAATACTTATGTACATGGGATTTCTTAGTTTTTTTATTTTTAATAAATTTGCAAAAAGCTAAAAAAAAACTTTTTTCACATCGTCATTATGGGGTATTATGTGTAGAATTTCGAGGAAAAAAAATGAATTTAAACCATTTTGGAATAAGGCTGTAACATAACAAAATGTGGAAAAAGTGAAGCGCTGTGAATACTTTCCAGATGCACTGTATGGCTCATACCACTGTGTGAACGTGCTTTGACTGTGATTATAATCTGTCACCAGCATGGTGACCTTTCAAAATGTGGATCATTGTAGTGCCAGGGCTTTAGGACGCAGGAGGCACCTCAGACCTACAGTATATAAACAAAACGTAGTGAGCATGCGCTCTTGGTTCTACGTCATGGAAGTGCAGCGTAGTGGACGCGGCACGGCGTGGCTGTAAAGTCTCCAAACTTTTGAGGTGAGCAATATAACCTTGTGTATTAGTCAAAGATGTAAGCGTGTAGTCCTCTATTTGCAATGTGAAGTCACTATATAAGTAGTATGCTTTAAGTATGGTTCGAAGGACATCTGCTTTGATGCCGCATTGATAAACGGGGCGCTATATGCCTTGTGACAGGAAGGAGATGCTTGGGGCATGAAACTGGACAAAACTGAGTTTTGTATTTAACACATTGTTAGATGAATGTTTATTTGACTGTGTTATAGGGTTTCTTTTTTGTTTTAGTCACCTGCTTGTGAGCATCAGGAACTGCCATCAGCACATATGTGCATTTACGGATATTTCTGAGGTATGCTGGTCATGTTTAATGCACACTTTATTGAAGATATATATAGAATACAGTCTAATAAAACATGAGTGTTTTATTTTTCAAGGAGTGAACTGTTTTGCTTGTCACTGTTTTTTTTTTCTTCTTCCCATTTTAATTGTGTTTTGGCCTTTTTCTTTTACATGTTATTTTTGTTTAGGGCATGGTGCAGTAGTGCTTGGGCCATGTGCAATACTTGGGCTCAGTCCAGTTGTGAGGGTTTGGACTTTTATATTATGACCCCTTGTGAATTGCATTGTAAAAGTGATTTTCTTCATTGGCTATTTCTAATAAGCTGTGATTTGTGGTGTGGCTTTTTAATTTGTGTTGGGTCTTAAACAAGGCCCTCGCCATAGTTTACTGGTATGAGGAGCCTGAACTTGCCCATGGTTTTAGTCTTGCACTATTACAGCATTTCTTATTCATGCTGTGCCTAAATTTTAAATGACATTTAGTGTTTTTTTAATAAACTTTTATATTCTTTATTGAAGAAAACAGCCTCTTGTCCTGGTTATTCTGGACAAATTGTATAGTTAGCAAACCAGAAATTATTGTGGTGACTAAAGGACAAATTTGGTTACTACATGGTGCTGTAACACCACAAATTCTAACAGCCACTGTCACTGTTCATTCAAAGAAATATGGCAGTACAAGATACTAACCCCATGTAGCTATAAGCAGCTTATTCTAAAACAAAGATAATCAATGAATTTTTTTAAACGTTAGACACAACTGAAAAATGTGTTTATTAATTATTTTCCTTATTTGAGATCCTCAAAATTCTTACACAATGTTCCTTTAAATGTAAAGTTGTGAAATGCTGAATGGAAATAGATTGAAGTCCCGGCTGAAGACCACAGTATTTGGCAATTTTGTAAACTTTGCCCCTGCAGACTGAGTCAATAAATCCATCCGTCACAGTGTTCTGTTTTCACAGCTTTGAGCTCCGGGGCAGAAAAATCCAAAGTCGGTGGTCATGGCATTAAGGTTAACGTTAATATGGTTTTCCTCTCTGGCAGGTAATCTCATGAGTCTGTGTTAAAATAACACTCAAATACAGTTTTAGGCTGAATGCTTAATTCTTTCTTGGTTTCAGTTCTGTTCTCCAGTGTAGCTGAAGAAAGTGTCCCTCTGAGCTGCGGCAATCAAATGCAAGTCTGGGAGAACATAACAGGCAGCCTCAAGGTAAGCCATCACCTTTTTTTTCTGGACACAGGCACATAAAAATACAAGGACTCAAAGAGACTTCCCTAATGTACTGCAAATGTTCTGATATGCTAACCAAAAGGAGCTGGCCGAGTGTGGTGAAACCCCACCACCTACTTGGAGTGCGCAGCGGACAGCTGCAGCACTGATCTACATGAGGAATCTGACTGATGCTCTACACAAACACCAGCTGAAAGGTAGGAGGATGAGGCAGCGACATGTGGGATTTGTGTGTGTCCTTTGTGTGTTCTACTGCAACTCTTCGAGAACTGTTTTAGGCATTGAGTATGAGGACAGTTTACTAAAGAAGAAGGAAAAAGAAAAAAGCCAACATCGCCATTCTGTCTATACACGGAAAGGTTTGCACAGCAGAACAAAATTTCTCCAAGCTTCAATGCTATTAACGTCATTAAAGGAAACGCATCATGGCATTTTCAATTTTTTTTACTGCTGCTGTGCATGAACTTAGGTATCTGGAGTGGCTACCAACTAAAACCTTTGAAAAAAAAAAACCCACAACACAAATTGTCACTTTGTACAGGTCTGGATTAGACTCTCCAGGTTTCATTCAGTGAGTCATATTTGCCTTCGACTGTGATGTGAGAACCAGAGCTCATTGAAATGATACCACCACAACCCGAGCTTTATCTCCACCCAATCTATTGACAGTGGGAGTGGACATGTTCCCATAACAGTCTTAAGTCACACACCTATAGTGCAGCTACTGTAGCTGAGTGACAGCAGTTTTTATGGCGACTCAATATATTCTATTCACTCTAAAAGACCTCCATGTTCCCAGCTAGTTATTAATCTGTCATTTTTCAACCGGGGGTCTCTGGACCCCTGGCAGTTCACAAGAGAATGTTCAATTGTCTAATTTTACTTTTTAATAAATAGGCAGTGCAGTGGCAGAGTGGTTAGCACTGCGGCAGCACAGCAACTCACCCTTGGCCAGGGGATCCCGGGTTCAATCCCAGCCCTCGACCAACCGTGATCTGTGTGGAGTTTGCATGTTCTCCCTCTGTCTGCGTGGATTTACTTCAGGATTTCTCCGGTTTCCTCCCACATGCCAAAAAACATGCAAGTTGGGTTAATTGGCATCAGCTGGGGATTCTAAATTGTCCTTAGGTATGACTGTGAGAGTGAATGGTTGGCTGTCTCTCTGTTTTGGCCCTGCGATGGACTGGCGATCTGTCCAGGGTGTACCCTGCCTCTTGGCCAAAGATGGTGGGATAGGCTCCAGCCCCTGCCCCCCCCCCCCCACCGCAACCCGAAAAGGATTGAGCAGAAGAAAATAGAATTGGTATAAATAATTGCAAGCAACTTGCCGCTGTTGTGCATTGGCGCCTACAGTGGCACCTCCATGTCAGTGGGCGGTAGCACGACCACAATCCCTCCTCTTCTTCTTCCTTTCAACGGAAAGCTCACTCGCAGGGAGGAAGGGCCATCTTCACAACCCATCCACAATCTGCTGCAGAAATCCAAAAGAAAAAGTCAACATGCCTGAGCCCATAACACTGTCCCGATAGGGAAAATGTCACCACCACCGACAGAAACTGCATCCCGACGATGGCCGCCCCCAGCACCAAACAAGCAGTTTATACGGAGGTTCGCCGGTGTTGAGCTGAGAAAAGCACGTCTACTGTGACAAACAGTTCCCTTCATGACAACGCATGTCTGACATGAGACATCTCCGGTAAGTGGCTGTCTCATTTTCAAACTAATTCATTCTGCCGGTATTGGCAGAACACCAGCGCAGAATGGCCATCATGACCAAACAAGAATAAGCAACTCCTGGCCTGAGTGGAAAAAATCCAACTTGCGCGGACGGAAACTCACATGCACTCGTGTCGCCTGGAACAAATGCATGCATGTTTGAGTCTTTCCAATGACTTTCATGCCACTTTTCACACTGAGTATAAACAAATTGCAAGACTAAATTGTCATTAGATATGCTGTAATAGGCTACCATGTGTTGTTTTATAACATGTTTAATCTTCTCCTGACTCAGAGGAAGTGACGGCATTGATAGCATTGTTTGATGAACTTTCAACTTTAACTGAAAACATTAGTTTACATGACTGCACTATAGACGGTGAACACAGGTTTCATCAAATGTTCTGAGGATGACAAAATACACAAATGGCAACATGCAAAAGGATGTCAAACAGTTTAAATGTTTTATGATTTGCATTCATTAAATATTCATTGATTTGCAGAATGCCAAGGAGCTGAGCCAAGGGAATGCCATGAAGCTGAAGTGCCAGATAATGGGGGGTTGGTATGTGCCACTGCTGCCAAGAAGCGCTACTGCAAACCTATGTGCAACGATGTACGTGTTCCAAGGACTATGCATTTCTAAAGTTTTAAATAAGTCAGCGGCAGACAATGATCAGTAGTATAATTTCAGTGTTTTTCCCCACAGGGTTATGATTTTGGTTTTCTCAGGAGAAGTCGTCCGTTTGAAGAATGCAGTGAGCAGACGGGATATAAATGGCAAAGCCAGTATGTAGGAGGGAAGAAGCTAGCTTTGTGCCACAGTAAGGCTGCACGTCATTCCTCTTTTATTCACTTTCACTAAAGATTTTATAGACACAATCGCTCAAATTGTCTACAAATTCTTTATCAACCCTTCACGTTTTTTTCTGTGGGGAGAAAAAAAGAGGTACATTATTTCTAAAATTAAAACTACAATTTTTGGATAATGGCATACAATGAAACAGCTAACTTTGGTTCAAACTTTCACATTTTTCCCCGATATTTACTATAGTCAGCTGAGCTTTTACTGCATGTTTTGGCATGCTATGTCAAGATGTTAACGTTAACTTTTGCTTTTTTTTTTTTTTTTGTAGAATCTTATGTTCAAGTTTCAGGACAAAAGTCTGCATATTTTGCAAGAAATCAGGACTGCATCATCACCCAGAGCAACAAACAGCTGAGAACTCGCATTATCGAAGATTTTAAAGCTGAACTGAGGAATCAGGGAGTAGAGGAAGAGCCACAGTACGCCTGTCTTGTGTGTGGGTAATCATAATGTAAGCAAACAGTGTCGACAAAAATCGAACAAGCACGTCATGAATGCTGTGTATCAAACCCCCTTATATCGGACTTGTGTAATTTCAATAAAAAAGTGTTCCTGAGTCGGAGCAGTTTTCTTGTCATTGCTGCCAGTGTGGAGTTAGGAAGCAGTCCAGTTCCAGTCATGTCACCCGCTTGGTTTGAAGGTGAGCAGACCTGTTTCTGGCTATAAAACGGAGTACAGATTACCAGGGGTCCCCAAGCTGCAAGTTCACCCCCAAAATATTTTAGAGGGAGAATTAAAATTAAGTTAGTTACATGCCAATGGCATAGGGCGGTGCCTATCTCTGTTTCACTGACCCTAGGCCACACAGCTACTGTAAGAAGTGAAAGCAACAGTGGGGGGGGGGGGGGTTCTCTGGTAGCTCTGTACGTTAACTTTCCTTTCCCCATTCTATTATGCTGACCACCAAGCTAGAAGAAGAAAATCACTAACTTTTTTCTCTTAAAATTGCAACTTTCTCTTAAAAATTTGCTGGTTTTTCCTTGGAAAATTCCCACTTTTTTCTTGTAAATTTTCAACAATTTTTTCATAAATTTGTGGCTTTTGTTCTGGTAAATGTGCAACTTTTTCTTATAAATTGGTGGCTTTTTCTTGCAAATTTGAAACTTGTTTCTTATAAATCGAATGTTTATGTATGTAAACATGGTTTTATGAATGAAAGTGAACCTGTAACCGTGTGACTATGATCCTTGAGTCAGGAGCATTACATCAAATTAACCACACCTGTGGATGCACACCCTATATATACGCCTTGCATCCACCCACTGGGAGGAGCCAGCCTCCACCAAGGAGGGACACTGAATGTTTACAGGTTCACTTTCATTCAGAAAACCATGTTTACATATGTAAACATTCATTTTATTTAATGTCAGTGAACCCGTAACCATGTGACAACAGTATACCAGATCAGTCATGAGGAGAGTGGAGATGGCATCACCAACAGGCTGAAGGAGCACAATACTCTAACCACAACACTGAAGCACAGAACATAGCTAGATGAGTTCAACTACTTAATTGTACTTAGCTGAAAGTGCACACAAATTAAGCTGGCACCCATGCTGGCTGAATGAAAAACCAACTGTACAATGACAATAAAGCCTCTATTCTAAAAGATGCAATTTAAGAATCTGGTGCAATCCCCAGAACAGACGAGGGGGTGACTGATGAGGCCAGGTTAAGCCTATAAAGGCGGGTGAACGTTGATGAAGAAGCCTCCAGGCGTGCACCCCTAAACAGCGCCCCTATAGTGGCCATTCCCCGTGTTGAGTGAGCCACCAGCCTCAACGGCGACTCCACTTCAGCCTGTACATAGGCAAGGGCAATCAGGTCGACTATCCAGTGGGACAGGTGCTGCCTAGAGATAGGCCTTCCCAGTGTGGACTCCCCATAGGACACGGAAAGTTTGTCTAAAGAGCGGACAGACCTTGCATGGTCAACATAAACCTCAAGGGCCCTTAAAAGGCACAAATTATGGAACCTCTCAGTCTCTGGAGAAATGAGTGGAGGAGGATAAAATGCTTCTAGCACAAGAGGGTGGGGAACAAAACTACTAGCCAGCACCTTGGGTTGAAAAGCTAGGTTGGGCAGCAGGTGGGCCACCTGATCGCCATCAAACCTAAGACATGCTGTGTCCACATAAAGAGCATTCTGTTCACTGACCCTCTTGGCTGAGACAATTGCCAAGAGAAATAAAGTTTTCTTAGAGACCAAACGAAGGTCAGCAATGGGCAGTGGTTCAAAGGGGGAAAGCACAGAGCCCTGAGAACTCTCTGAAGATCCCAGGTGGGCAGCAAAGGATGCTGAGATGGATGGCTCCATCTCATCCCTCTTAAAAATTGGTTAGCCAAGGGACGTGTCCCAGGAGACAAGCCATCACATTTTCCATGGACAGGTGACACTGCTGTCAGGTAGCCCGATAGTTGACTTTGCCTGACCTAGGGCAAAACGGTACTGGAGGAAGGACAAGATGACAGAGATGTGATATACCAAGGGATTCTCACCCTTGGACAGATACCAGTTCAAAAACACTCTCCACTTCACACTGTACTGCAGCAGCTGTATAGATGGGATCCGTAAAGCCTGCATGGTGTCTACAACCTCCTCTCTAAGCCAAGTTTACACAATTGCTCCGGATCAAGGGCCATACATGAAGCTTCAGGAGCAGGGGATTTAGAAGCCAAATCCTGCATTGTGCCTGAGGGAACATGTCCTGACTGACTGAGGGGGGCCGCAGATGGACTTCCAGCATCACGTGGATCTCCGCCATCCATGGGCTTGTGGCCAATTCGGGGCTACCACAATTGCTTGAACAGACAGCAGTCTCATGCTTGTGAGGAAAGCTGGCAAAAGAAGTGGGGGGGATGCAAACAGTATCACTGAAGGCCAGGCAACGTTCATAGCATCTGTACCTAGTGGACCTGGTGGGCCTTGCATCAGGGCCCAAGAGAAGAGTAAGTGTTCTCTGCTGTTGCAAATAGGTCTGCTTCTGCCTGACCAAACCAAACCAGAACTGCTCGGCTATTTTTTGGTGCAGTCGCCACTTGCCAGGGTGGGGACCCCTCGTGACAGCAGAACTGTTGTTATACTCTGAGCCCTGGCAGGTAAAAAAAGCCCTCAGGGCCATGCCTTTGATTTGAGCCCACAAGAGCAGATAGCATGCCCTTGCATGGAGGGAAGGAGACTTCAGTTCGCCCTGTCGGTTGATGTACGACACCATGGCTGTGCTGTCTGTCCGTACCAGAATTTGTCTGCCTTGAATGACTGGAAGACAATGTTCCACAGCCAAATCCACTGCCTTCATCTCAAGATGGTTTGTATGCCAAGACTGCTGTGCTGAATCACAGTGTCCCCAAACAAATCTGCCCTCCCAAACTGCGCCCCAGCCTGCTAGGGAGGCATCGGTTGTAATAGTTACCCTGCAGCCCCCTTGGCCGAGGAGAACACCATCTCAAACTGCTGATGAGTTTCTCCACCACCTGAAGACTCTGAAGCTCCTTTCACAAGAACAAGCCTCCTCCTTTTGTGTCTGGGCACAGACACCTTATGAAGTGCAAACCACCCTTGAAGGGGATGGGTATGTAAAAGTTCCACTGGCACCACGTAGGCGGCTGCAGCAAAGAGACCTAAAATCCTCTGGCACTGCTTCACTGATGCTTTCCTTTGTGAGGCAAAGCCCCTGATGCATTCCCTGATAGTATGCATTCTTAATATGCAGTCTCTTTGAGGTTAAGGATGCCCTCATGGCAACTGAATCCATGGTGAACCCCACGTACTCGACAACCTTGGTTGGAACTAGGCAGCTTTTCCCTCCATTTAAATGCAACCCGAGTGCAACCAAGTGAGCCAAGATGATCTCCATGTGGCTCCTTGCCACGGACTTTGCTGGGGCACAAACCAGCCAATCGTCCAGGTAACTAAAAACTCAGATGCCCTTCTGCCGCAGTGGGATGAGTGCAGCATCAATGCACTTTGTGAATGTCCAAGGTGACAGGGACAGACTGAAAGGTAGGATGTTGTACTTGAAGGCTTTGCCCTGAAAGGAAAATGTGAGGAACCTCCTGTGGACTGGATTTATGGGAATATGAAAATGGGCATCGCGAAGGTCCAGTGTTGTGAACCAGTCACCTGGCTTTATGGCCTGAAATAATGTCCTTAACCTGAGCATCTGGAAAGGGAGCACATTGAGAAACCTGTTCAACCCCCTTAGGTCTAGAATCAGATGGAAACCCCAGTTTGCCTGGGGACATGAAAGTAGGCTAAGTAAAAGCCCTGCCCCTCTTCTTCTGGGGGCAGAGGCCGTATTGTGCTCTTCCCCAGCAGGGCAGAAACTTCACTGCCCAGAACAGCAGAAAGAGACTTCTCCTTTACTTTTGTCTCCAAAATCCCTTGAATCGGCGGGGGGGGGGGGGGGGGGGGTGCAAACTGAATTGTAGGCGGTATCCAAATTCCAGTGTATTGATCACCCATGGACATGAGGTACACTGACACCAACTCATAAGGTCCACTACAGAGAAGGTTGATGTCAGGGGAAGCACACCGTCAGGGATACTGGCAGGGCTTGGCAGGACCACGACCTATGTGCTCATGACAGTGCAGATGTGAGCACTGTTGAACCTGCACCTGCTGCCGGTGTCTCCGGACAATTGACCTTGATGGTCCTGGCTGATGAAACGACTGTGTGTGCAGTCTCACCTTATGCACCTCGTCCAACACCACCTCTGTTGCAGGCCCAAAGGCCTCACCAGGCACCATTGCAGCCTCCAAAACAGCAGCCTTGTCTGTAACTGCCAATCCAGACTGACTCAACCAAACATGCCGCCCGGCCATGGTCAACTGGGCCAAGGAATTCCCAAGTGCTAGAGCCTGAGAGTTAACCCCTTGAATTACAGTGTCCACAATCCTAACCAACTCTGGTAGAAGGTCAGCTTCACTTTGATTCTGTGTCCCTTATCAGACCTTCTAAATACACCAAAGGAAGTATATTAGCATTTGCCAGCCTAGAGGCCATAGCCACAGACTGGTAAGCCCTAGCCACTAAACCATCAGTGGCACGACACTTCTTTTTAGGGTGGTGGACAGATTTGCTGCCTGTGGGGGGGAGCCCCAGCCAGCAATGCAAAGGTAGGGCCCACTCTCAGTGTAGCCTCTAAGTCCTGCTCCGCAGCACCACTCAAAGTACTGAGTGTAGAGCGAGGAGCAGTAGCCTCCTTTGGATGAGAACAAGACTTCTGCAGATGTTTCACAAAGTCAGGATAAACTGGAAAGGGAACCTGCCTCTGGGTTGCAGGACCTCTGTCCAAAGCTGAAGCCTTAGGTGAAGAAGATGGGGGAGGAAGCCCAGCAGCTGATGCTGCTCTAGAGAGCAGTGTCCTGACAGATATATTGTTGGGCTCAGGATGGTCCTTCTCAACCTGAGAGTCGCTGCTGACCTTGTCATCAGTCCCAAAGACATTCACTTGCCCAATGGAGCCACAGCCAAAGCTGCTGGTCTTACCCAAATCATCAGAGGCCACCAAAGACACTGCATCAGGGTGAGGTCTAGGGGCACATAAGGGAGCCTGGCACTGCATACCCAAAAGGTGATGTTGATTTGCAGCCATGTGTTTCATGGTCTTACACATTTCCTCCAATTGCCTCCGCATGAGATCCACCCGTGGATCACAAAACTGGTTTTCTTCATACCGCTTCCATCTCCTGTTGACCTTCGCAGTTCCAGCTGGAGTACTTAAACTCAGAGGGATGGAGCTCTGAGCTGGTAGCATACCAGTTTCTGGGCTACTTGCCCCTTCTTCACTCCCCAAAAAAGCCATTAGTTCTTCAGGAAGATGATAGGAGAAACAAACAAAGATGCTGTTCCGGGGGGGGGGGGGGGGGGGCTCGCCACGCCGGACACCGAGCAGCCTGGCCTCCTTTGATCGTCCCTCCAGGGGTGGATGCCTGGCTTTCCTGGGGCTTGCTGACCGCAGACATTTGTGCCCTGTGTGGGATGGTGGCGCTGCCTTGCCTGCTCAGGGTTCCCAGGGGAAGAGCTGCTGCGACCAGCCCTCCGCTTCGTATGTTTCCTAACAAACAACTCACATGCACACACTTAGTTTGCGTGCGCTCTCATATATATGCACGCAGATGTACATGTACAAGTATCTCTCCTTTAACAGGTGCAGAAACCAGACTCGTGTTGAGACATCTTTGGTGGAAGAAGCAGTTTGTCCTTTGTTTGTTTTAGTTGTTGGTTTGTTTGTTTTATTGTCTGTTTCCCTCCCTTTTCTTCCCCCCTCCACACACTTCCTTTCCCTCTTCCCCATCCTGTTGGGTCTTCCATGGCTAAAATAATTAAAACAAAGTATTAAAAGTTATTACAGGAGGAGTTTACAACAATATACAATGCACAGTTAGGTACTGTATAAGCTCCTCTCGGCAAAGTAAATCTGTTTTGGCACAATAAGGGTGACAGATCCCTGTTCTGCTTGCCTAGCTGCCTGACAGAACAAGGGGCGGTGGGGAAGGGCTGTTCAGGGAGGCACAAAGAGCACAAGTCAGAAGACAACATAGATCAATATCAGGCTTTTGTTCCCATCTGTATGCAGTACTACTCCCCACCAGAGGTGGCAAGAGCATGCTAAGTACCAGAGTGCCCAGTACCTACATAAAAAAGATGACTGCCAGTCGACAAACAAATACAGAAATAAAGGTAAATTGTACCATGCTGTTAAGCTGTTAAAGAGTTTCTGCCTGAAGAAGGCAAAAATATATCACATACCTCTAAGCAGGAAAGGACAGTGCATACCACGCTGCACGCTGTCTCTCACTCAGCAGATAACAACAAACCTATGACACAGCAATGGGGTACCAAAGGTAAGGCAGCCCAACACAGCACAGAAAACGTAATGTCAAACAGACTGGTATAAGCTCTTACCGACCAGGAGGATAGAAAGAAGAAGAGTGGGTGGATGCAAGGTGTATATTTATGATGTGCATCCCCAGCTGTGGTTAATTTGGTATAATGCTCCTGACCCGAGGATCATAGTCACATGGCTACACAGTCACTGAAATGAAATAAAACTTTGCCTTTTTTGTAAATTTACATTTTTTTTCTTAGGAATTTACAACTTTTCTTTTATCATAATTCATTTCTTTTCTTGCAAATTTGGTACTTCATTATAAATTTGCAACATTTTTTCTTGTAAATTTTCTTACAAATTTGTGGCTTTTGCTCCTGTAAATTTGCAACTTTTTCTTGTGTGACTTTTTCTCATAGATTTGCTATTTTTCATTATTTGCTTTTTTCCCTATGAATTTACAACATTTGTCTTGTAAATTTGCAACTTTTTTCTCATAAATTTGATAATTTATTCATTATAAATTTGAAACTTTTTTCTTGCACATGTTATGATGAGGGTATGGTATAGGGACCATGCTCACGCTTTGTGTTATTTTGATATCTTTGTGTCTTCCCTTGCTATTACTTGCATTTATTGTCTTCTGTGATTAGTTCTTGGTTACTATTATTATTATCACCGTCACAGTTATGTTTGGTTTTGATTTTCATGGTTGTTGTCATGTTTTACTCCTGTCTTGATTTTTTGGTTGGGCTTTTATGTTGACAGCGCCGTTTGTTATTTTCTGGTCTGTGTTGTGGTTTTTGATTACTGATTGTCCACAGGTGTCATTGATTTGCTGCACTATATATACATGCCGCGCACTGTCCTTGGCGTGGGGATCTACTGTGTTCCCCTGTGTTCTTGCCATGCACATTTGTGATTGTGATTATCAGGTTTTTTGCCACGTCTTGAGGATTTAGTCTGACCCAAGGCTCCAGGTGGCACGTGAACACGCAGCGGCCTCTGTCATGATCCGGGGGCACGGGTGGGCACCGTGCCTAGCCTTCTGTTTAGTTTGGTGTTTCTCTGTCTGTTGGTTTATCTGTTTATCTGGTCTAGTTATTGTCATTTTGTATTTGTACTTTTGTTCACATTTTTGGGGTTGTGTTATTGTTGTTTATTATGGTTTTCTGTTATGTTTAATTTTGACAGTGCTGTGCAGCTTCCGGCTGTCAAACTGGTCAGAGATTGCACACCTGTCATCCATTCTGTTATTTTCTCCACTCATGTATCCACACCTGTCTTTGATTATGTCTTGCATATAAGGGCACGGCAAACTTCTGTGGTTTGTCGTGTCCTTCTTCCACGTGGACCTGTCCTCAGAAGCAGAGCTATTGTCCCGAGTGTGTTTGGGTCCCGCTGTTGAGGAGAGTAGGAGTGGTCCATCCAGGTATGTGTTTCCCTTATTTCCAGCTGTGAGCCCCCGCAGCCTTTGGGAGAGTTTCAGCTGGATTCCGCCCCGGCTTCATGTCCCCCTGGACGTCGAGCCCCACTCGCCTCCAGCATTTATTATTGTGCAGTTATTTGTCAGCGTCATGCACTCTGTGCTTTAGTTTTGTATGTTAATGTTCTTGTCTGTTTTTATGTTAATAAATGTGCAAACTCACAGAGAGCGTTTGGTGTCCTAATTTCACCCGTTTCACGGGCGATTCATGACAGGCCTCCCTTCTCTCTTCGTGTTTTGTGCCATTTAGTGTTGTTTTAATTACACCTAAGTGTATATTCATGTGTTTAATGTTCATATATGATGCTGTGTACAAGCTACAGTCGCCACAGCCTCCTGGAGAAAAGGAATATGACCAAACATTAGGCCAGAGTGTTACAGAGGAACTCTGTGGCCTAGGTCTTCTCCACCAGACCTCTACACCCCCAGACTTGACTGCTGTGTCTCATCCCAAATGAAGACACCGTAGACAGTGCGAGCAGCGATGGAAGAGAGGTAAACGTGGAGGTATCCAAACAAAGCTAGTCACTAGCCCACACAGACTCCTGATTCCTTCCCTCATTCTGGCCAACGTACGCTCACGAGACAACAAAATAGACCACATAAAGCTCCTGAGAACTACGTAACATGATGTGCGGAACTACTGTGTTATTATCTTTACAGAAATGTGGTTAAATGACAATATCCCAGATTCTGCCATTCAGTTAGCAGGGCTAACATGTTACTGTGCTGATCACATGTTAATGGAGGGAGGAAAGACCTGAGGGGGAGGTGTGTGTGTTTACATCAGTGACGCTTGGTGCTGAGATGCGACTGTTGTACACAAACACTGTTCTTCGTTGGTGGAGTTTATGATCACCAAGTGCCGACCATTTTACATTCCAAGAGAATTTAACCAAAAGCCATGGATGACAGCAGACATTCACAGGCTCCTGAGAGCTCGGGACGCAGCCTTCAGGGCCAGCGACACCACAGGACTAACAACAGTTAGGGCCAACCTGTCCCATGACATCAAGGAGGTAAAACGACAGTACAGCAAGAAAATATCCAGACACTTCAGCAGCACACTAGATAGGCACGTTCTCTCTGGTGCGGCATACAGACCCTCAACAACTACAAACCTCCACCTCAGGCCTGTGCAAGTGACATCACACTGCTTAACAACTAAAATGACTTCTTTGGCCGCTTTGAAGCACAAAACAGCAAATCAGCACAGAATACCACTCCTCCCCCAGACGAGCAGGCCATAAGTCTGGATCCGGCTAGCGTGAAAAGAACCCTCTCCAGGATCAACCCACACAAGGCAGCTGGACCAGAAACATACTAGGTCGCATTCTGAAGGACTGTGTGGAGGAGCTCAAGAAAGTCCTGGCCGACATCTTCAACATCTCCCTGAGTCAAGCTGTTGTCCCCACATGTTTCAAAACTGCGACCATAATACCAGTCCCAAAGAAGCCCATCCCATCCAGCTACAATGATTACCAGCCCATAGCACTGACCTCCATTATAATGAAGTGCTTCGAGCAGCTGGTCATGCAGAACATCAAGTCCATCCTCCCTCCCTTCCATGACTCATCTCAGTTTGCATACAGGTAAAACAGATCAACAGAAGACGCCATCTCTGCTGCTCTCCAGCCCTCACCCACCTGGACTCAGAGAACTCCTACGTGCGAATGCTGTTCTTGGACTTCAGTTCAGCATTCAACACAATCATCCTCCAGCACCTAATACAAAAACTTAGACATTTCGGACTCAAAACTTCTTTCTGTAACTGGGTGCTGGATTTTCTCACAGGGAGGCCACAGAACATGCAGGCTGGCAGCAACACGTCCAAGACCATCACATTGAGCACAGGGGGCCCACAAGGGTGCGTGTTCAGCGTGCTGCTCTTCACCCTGCTGACCCATGACTGTGTACCAGCCTAAAACCCCAACCACATCGTCAAGTTTGCGGATGACATAACGGTGGTGGGCCTCATCACCAACAACAAGGAGGCCAACTACAGAAATGAGGTGAGCCATCTGGTCCAATGGTGTAAAGACAATAACCTCTTCCTGAATGTGGGAAAAACCAAGGAGATTGTGATCGACTTCAGGAGGGGACACACACAGCATCCCCCTCTGATCATCAATGGAGCAGCTGTGGAGAGGATGAGCAGCACCAAGTTCCTGGGGATGCAGATCTCTGAGGACCTCTCCTGGTCCAACAACACTACATCACTGGCCAAGAAGGCTCAAACTCACCTCGATTTCTTCCGCAAACTGAGGACAGCACGAGTCCCACCCCCAATCATGTGTTCATTCTACCGGGGCACCATTGAGAGCATCCTCACCAGCTGCATCACAGTGTGGTATGGAAGCTGCACCGTCTCGTGCCAGAAGACACTACAACGCACAGTGAAAGCAGTCAGCAAGCTCATCGGTGCCCCTCTGCTCCCCCCTCTCAGACATCTACCTCACCCGCCTCATCCGCAGAGTCATCAACATTACAGGCAACACCTCACACCCCCCACACTCCCTCTCTAGCCCCATCCCTTTGAGGAAAAGGTACCAGCGCCTGCGGGCCCACTCCACAAGACTGCTAAACAGCTTTGTTGACCAGGCCATCAGGACCCTGAACTCTGTCCACTATCCCCCCACCCCCGGACCGTAACACACTCACCTGAACAATAACTACCTCAGCTGTTAGCACAGAAAGACTGGCACACCAACAGTAATACATCTGCTGCTGTATGTCTCTGCACCTTAGTGCAACCATATGCACAAATACTATACCTGCTGTTGTCTGTATTGCAATATTGATTATGGGCAATCCAATCTGTCACTGTCTGCACCTACACTACCTCATCAAACTTGCAACTACGAGTATTACTGCTCTACCTTTTCTGTATATAGGATTGTTGGTTTTATCGTTTATTTGCACTACGGGAAGTCTGGGTTTTATCTTTTACTGTTATTTGCACTGCGGGTAGCATTATTGTACATAGACTGCTGTTGTTTTTCCAGCCTTATTCCTTTTTTTTTTGTTTTTTTATATTGCACACAACACTGAAGAGCGAAAAACACCATTTCAATTCGGCTGTATGTCCTGTACGTATAGTAGTATTGACAAATAAAATTGTTGGTTTTTGAGTTTTTCCATTGTATTAAATGTGGTCCCTCATTAAAACATCGTAAACTACAGTTCCGCACACTGAGTCCTGTCTCTCAACAGAAAACTGTTGCCCCAGTAGGCCCCAGTGGTCTGTGCTTCTCGAAGCATGAAGGACTGGTGCCTTCATGAGGAGCAGCTGTGAGCCGCGAGGGAACTATGGGACCTGGTCGCCGTGGCTTGCAGCTGCAGTGACGGAAGGAGGAATTCGACCTCTGGGGAGCAGCAACCCGGGTGTTGGAGCATGCTCCAGGCCTGCGGGTGCTTCCCTAGGTACAGGAGCTACCCATATTACTCATCACTTCAGTGGCATTCCACCGGCCCTCTTCTGTCTCCCTGCCTGGGGCCGGTGAGGAGAGGCAGAAGGAGCGACGGAGAGGTACACGGCAATGCCACTCACCACAGCAGCTCGTTCTAGCACCAGCACTCAGAGCGGCAGCCTCACTTCCTCACCAGGCGATCTCCGGAGCCACCCGCAGGGAATTGCCTGGATCTGCAGCGGCAGCAGAACAGGATACAAGGCAAGCACCTGTTCATTTTTTTAACATCTAGAAATGATAGGGCTTGCCTTATTCCCAGTGGGGGGGTTCGGCGGAGGCCGTCTGCCGCTGCTGAACCCTCACCATCTGTCTCTGCCATTGTCTCTGCTGCTGCCTTCATCTACCCATCTTCACCTGCATCTCCCATCTCTCCTCTGCCTTTTCTGTGTGTTTGCCTATACTGGGTGGGAACCGGCTGGTCTGGGATAAGGCTGCTGCCCCACCAGCTGCAGCTGTGTCCAGGAATGGCTTCCAAACAGCTGTAGCCTCCAGACATGATTCTCTACTGGCTGCTGTTTCTGTGTCTGGGCTGCATGATGGACATCCAGTACCGGCTCCACGTCGTTCCCCATCTCCAGAACCAGCTCCATGGCGCCCCCTAGCTCCAGTACCAGCTCCACAGCACCAGCCTGCTCCAGTGCCAGCTCCTGCTGTCCACGAGGAGCACGCACTGGCTCCTGATGTCCCCGAGGAGCATGCACCAACTCCTGACGTTCACGAGGAGCACACCCCAGCTCCTGATGTCCATGAGGAGCACGCACCAGCTTCTGATCTCCACCAGGCGCATGCTCCAGCTCCTCATCTCCATGAGGAACACACACCAGCTCCTGATCTCCACAAGGGGCATGCTCCAGCTCCTGATCTCCATGAAAAGCACACGCTAGCTCTTGATCTCCACGAGGAGCATGCTCCAGCTCCTGATCTCCATGAAAAGCACACACCAGCTCCTGATCTCCACGAGAAGCATGCTCCAGCTCCTGATCTCCATGAAAAGCACACACCAGCTCTTGATCTCCACGAGAAGCATGCTCCAGCTCCTGATCTCCATGAAGAGTACACACCAGCTCTTGATCTCCATGAGGAGCACACTCCAGCTCCTGATCTCCATGAGGGGCATGCTCCAGCTCCTGCGATCCGCAAGGTGCACCCTCCAGCGTCATGTGCTTCTAAGGCCGGTGTGCCTCCATCGCCTTTTCCTAAGGTCTGGTGGCCCATGGGCTCACCTCATTCTCCAGTCCAGTGGCCTAGAGACTCTGGAAGGCCACCTGATCCGCCTTGTGCTGTGGCGGTGTCAGGCTCTGTTTGGCTCCCACAAACTGGTTTTTGTGTTGGACTCTGTGGCGGGTGAGAGATTGTTTCGGCTCACTGTCCGCACCATCCACCCTGGGAAGGTTTTTTCTTGGTGTTGTTTTGGGGTGTCTGGATTCCACCCCTTAAAGTGGGGATTATACTATGATCGGGGCATGGTCAGGGGACCATGCTCACGCTTTGTTATTTTGATATTTTTGTGTCTTCCCTTGTTATTATTTGCATTTATTGTCTTCTGTGATTAGTTCTTGGTCATTATTATTATTATTATCATCATGGTTATGTTTGGTTTTGATTTTCAAGGTTATGTTGTCATGTCTTACTCCTGTCTTGATTTTTTGGTTGGGCTTTAATGTTGGCAGTGCCGTTTGTTATTTTCTGGCCTGTTAAGTGTTCACAGCTGCCTTGTGGTTTTTGATTACTGATTGTCCACGGGTGTCATTGATTTGCTGCACTATATTTACATGCCGTGCACTGTCCTTGGCGTGGCGATCTACTGTGTTCCCCTGTGTTCTTGCCATGCACGTTTGTGACTGTGATTATCCAGGTTTTTTGCCATTCCATGCTTGCTATATTTTGCCACATCTCAAGGATTTAGTTTTTGAGTTTTTCCTGCCACTGTGTTAAATCTGGTTCCTCATTAAAACATTGCAAACTACAGTTCCATATCTGGGTCCTGACTCTCAACTTTTGCGCCACACAGGGGCGCAACCATAACAGCACATTTTCAACTTTTTGCTCAACAATTTGCAGATTTGTTCTCATAAATTTTCAACATTTGCTACGTTCATATGGGTGCTGGTTAAACAATGACTCCAGTTAGATGGTCACAATAAACTGATTACTGGGAGTAAACCGATAATGGCAATAATCT
The DNA here is from genome assembly GCA_020510985.1 of Pholidichthys leucotaenia. NCBI lineage: Eukaryota > Metazoa > Chordata > Actinopteri > Cichliformes > Pholidichthyidae > Pholidichthys > Pholidichthys leucotaenia. The sequence continues at coordinate 396,263,550 of CM035841.1, forward strand.
GTTTTGTTGTGTTTACATGCACTGAATAAACAAATTACTGGAGGGTATCGGCTGTGGCACAGGTGTAGTGTGGCCGGTTACTGATTGGGAGGTCAGGGGTTCGATTCCCGCCCTATCTGCAGTCTGCATGTTAAAGGCCTCGGCCGGACGAAATTACAATATCGCTAAATCATATCTTAAATTTATGTGTGAGACAAGCTAATTTGAACCGCACATGTTTTGGTGTCAACAAATGTCGCATAAGGTGACAATGCGCTATTGAAGTATGATTTCCTTGAGAGCTGTCTGTCTGCCAAGCGATCAGCGGCTAAAATGGCCACTGACTGTGTGACGTCAGGTCAGGGAGCAACCTGAGTAGGAGGAGGAGCACGCTGAGGAGCACGCGGTGAGTGTTTATGAGTTTCCCCTGCCTGGGAAAATCAGAACCGCATGGGTAAATTTCGTTCAGAAAACGCTAAAAAATTGGAATTATGTCGCAAAATCACCCAACATGTGCATTAGACATTTTGTTGACAGCGATTTTGAGAATAAGATGCAATTTGAAATGAAATTAGCAAAAACATTGCTGATAAAAAAAATCGGCTGTTCCAACTATATATCCGTTCATTTCAAAGTCCCACTCTCAGACAAGTGTCAGTGACAGTGGCGTGAAAAGCAAGGGTGATCTACCGATGCGATCTGCTGTCAGAAAGATAAGTAAACAGGGTAATTTTTCTTTTTTAAATATTCACTGCCAATATTTACTAAAATTATTTACAAGCAATGAATTTCATTGCCTTAACAACTTATCAAATATTAGAATTTTAGGGTATTCATACTAATCAATATGAAATATTCAGTGCTGTATAGGGAGGTGGTTGTGCCTGTTTGCTCAAGTTATATTTCTATATATGTAATCCAATTTGACACCTCTGGAATGAAATTATGTTGATCTACTGTTTTTGCAGATGTTATCCACTGTCACTCAACCTTCAAATACTGTGGGGGGTTTTTTTTAATTTGATTATTCAGCAATTGTCCTCATTGCAGTCATCCATGTGAGGTAACAAGTCACACTAAAGGCTCTCTGTTGGTGATCAAACAACATTGTCCACATTGTGTTGAGGACCTATCCTGGCACAGCCAGCCGATGATCAGGGACATCCCAGCTGGTAACATACAGCTTTCATCCGCCATTC